>CM062808.1:196017741-196700736 GCA_031772625.1 Pinus tabuliformis
AGTTACTCCAAGAAAATAAAGAGGCATTTTCATGGGACTACACAGACATGAAAGGGATCTCCCCTGAACTATGCACTCACCGTATTTATATTAAGGAGGGATCCCGGCCAGTCTGCCAACCCCAGCGAAGAATGAACCCGAACCTTAGAGAAATTGTCAAGGAGGAGCTTCAAAAACTCTTGAATGCAGGATTTATATACCCCATATCTGATAGTGAGTGGGTTTCCCCACTTGTAATTGTACCCAAGAAAAATGGGAAATGGAGAGTATGTGTGGATTACAGAGCATTGAATAAAGCCACCCAAAAAGACCATTTCCCTTTACCATTTATCGATCAGGTATTGGATAATTTAGCAGGTAAGAAATTCTTTTCATTCTTGGATGGGTTTAGTGGATATAATCAGATTAAGATTGCACCCCAGGACCAGGACAAAACCACATTTACTAGCCCATGGGGGACCTTTACTTACAGAGTACTTCCATTTGGGCTGTGTAACGCTCCAGCAACATTTCAAAGAGCGGTAATAGGGATCTTTTCTGATATGTTAAATGATTCATTGGAAATATTTATGGATGACTTTACTCCCTATGGAGTGACCTTTGAGGATGCACTGCAAAATCTTGAAAAAGTACTTAAGCGGTGTATAGAAGCACACCTTGCTTTAAGCACTGAAAAGTGCCATATGATGATGAATCAAGGTATTGTATTGGGTTACTTTGTTTCATTTTTAGGAATTCAAGTCGATCCAGCTAAAATACAGGTAATTCAGAACCTCCCTATTCCCAAAACACAAACTGATGTAAGAAGCTTTCTAGGACATGCCGGATATCATAGAAGATTCATTAAGGATTTTTCCAAAATAGCTTCTCCTCTATTTGTGTTGTTAATGAAAAATGTTGAATTTAAGTGGACTTATGATTGTGAAAATGCATTCAATAAACTTAAACATGAGTTGTCCGCAGCCCCAATTTTGAGAGGACCTGATTGGGCATTACCCTTTCATATCTCCTCTGATGCCTCAGACACGGCAATTTGAGCTGTCCTGGGTCAGGAAGAAAACAGTCTCCCCTATGCCATCTATTTTATCAGCAAGAACATGACACCAGCTGAGCTAAATTACACAGTTACTGAGAAGGAATTTCTAGCAGTTATTTATGCTATCAACAAATTTAGACATTATATTACTGGCTACACTACCTTTGTGCATACTGATCACTCGGCCATTAAGTATTTAATGAATAAATCAGTTACAAATGCCCGAGTCACTAGATGGTTATTACTGTTGCAGGAATTTGACATCACAATTGTAGATAGGCCAGGTAAAGAAAATGTAGTTGCTCATTTCCTTTCTCGTTTAAAAACTGATGAAAATGCTCCAGTAGATGATTCTTTTCCTCATGAGTATTTATTTGCAGTATCTGCTCACTCACCTTGGTATGCAGACATTGCCAATTATCTAGTTGCAGGAAAATTACCATCACACCTATCACACAGGGAAAGAAGAAAGATCATCCAGCAAAGTGCTAGGTACAGCTGGATAAGCGGGTGTCTGTTCCACACAGGAATAGATCAAGAAATCCGGAGATGCATTGGGGAAGACGAGATTTATGATATACTGAAAGCTTGTCATGATGGCCCTTGTGGAGGACATTTTGCAGATAAAAGAACAGCTCACAAGGTACTTAGAATGGGTTATTATTGGCCATCACTTTTTAAAGATGCTAGAAAATATGTGAAGGCTTGTGACAACTGTCAAAGAATGGGCCAGCCCAACCATAGGGATGAAATGCCACTTAATCCCCAGGTAAATCTTGAACCTTTTGAGAAATGGGCATTAGATTTCATAGGTCCCATTAATCCTCCATCTAATCAAAGGGTCTATATTTTAGTATGCACGGATTACATGACTAAATGGGTAGAGGCCAAAGCACTCATTAAAGCTAATGAAGAAGCGGTACTAACATTCTTATTTGAAGAAATCTTTGTTAGATTTGGACTACCCAGAGAATTAGTCACTGATGGAGGACCTCCTTTCAATTCTCATGGCTTCAAAGATACGCTCCAAAAATATCATATCAAGCATAAAATGACCACACCATACCACCCCCAAGCAAATGGGCAGTTGGAAAGTACCAACAAGGTCATAGAAGCTATCTTAACAAAAACGATAAAGGAGAATAGAAGGGACTGGTTTCAGAGGTTGCCCGAGGCTCTATGGGCCTATAGAACCACTTGGAGGAATACAACAGGCTTTTCACCCTATGAATTAGTTTTTGGAAAGAATGTTATTTTTCCCGTAGAGTTTGAGATTAAAACCTTAAGAACTGCCTTAGCTGTTAACCTTGATTTAACTGATGTACAGACAGCCAGGTTGCAGCAGCTGCAGGAATTGGATGAGAAAAGACTCGATGCCGTCCATCAAACAACTATGATACAGCAACAAAGAAGCAGATGGCATGACAGAACCATCAAGCAAAAGCAGTTCCAGAAAGGTAACTGGGCTCTACTTTATGATTCCCGTTTCGAGAATTTTCAAGGGAAGCTGAGAAAAAGATGGTTAGGGCCGTATGAAGTGGATGTTGTTTTCCCAAATGGAACAGTTAGACTTTTAACAATTGATGGAAGCAGAACACCACTGTTAGTGAATGGCTACCGACTTCGGTTATATCAGCGGCCGGTTTCCAAAGAGGATTTTAAAGCAACTTGCATGGCAATAAAACAATATTCTTTTCCAGGGGAACTTGCTGTCCCTCAAAGCACTTGAGTTTCTATTGTTTGTGTAATTTTTTAGGTTAGATATTCTTTTTTTTAGAAACTAATAAATCCTGCCAAGGATTGTGATATTACATTTAAGTATTTTGCAGATTTTGGCCCGGGAAGTAGCTGAGAACAAAAGTTTCAAAGGAATTATTTTGCGGACTCGAAACTCCTGTTGCTGCAACACCATTTCCCTGTTGCTGCAACACCATTTCCCTGTTGCTGCAACACCACTCCCGTTGCTGCAACACCATTCCCTGTTACTGCAATACCATTTCCCGTTGCTGCAACACCATTCCCCGTTGCTGCAACACCACTCCCATTGCTGCAACACCATTCTATGTTGCTGCAACACCATTCCTATTGCTCCAGCACAATTCCCGTTTTTACAAACGTCTCACATCATTCCCTGTTGCCACATCAGCCATTTTCCGTGGCTGCAACACCAATCCCGGTGCTACAACATCACTTCCCGATCACGGAATATCTTTCCCAGCAGATTACTTCATGTACAAAATCGCCATTCTTACCACTTCAGCCCCAAGGAACAAATTTTGATAAAATATACCACTTCTTGTGATGATTACAGCACCCTACTATCACTTCCCGTCATTATCATTACAAATCACCGATATTCCCATGCTTGTAGATCCGCGGTAATCATTATGATCCAGCATAAGACAAGACAAGACTTTTTGACGCAGCAATCAAAAAGGTAAAATACGAAGGTACGCATGATTATGTATGGACATTAAATGATAGATAATGCGGAGAAGTTGATAGGACTATCAAATCATTGTACTTCCAATCATATCATTGACACGTAGGGGGGGGGATTACCAAAGAAACTCTCATAATGACATACCACGCCAACTACCGCCACCCTTAACTCTCCCGGTAATATGTAAAAGCCACCCTATCACAGCATGTTACCATTTGCGACGTTCTACTCTGAACTGAAATTGGAAGCTCGGCTCTGAACTCTGAAAGTTACTGAAACAACAGCTATGGGAGGAACCCTCATTACACATGAGCCTGGCTCGACAGCATTCCTTGAACTCTTTCCGGAGATTTATCAAATTTTCTTGCAAGCGGGTTGGATAGAGTACTTCAGGAGACTTCCGGACTTTGACGAGCAGCAAGTCCTTGAATTCGCATGCAATTTAAGAGAAGGATTCTCTGTCATCCAGGGAATTCAAGTTCCAGTCACAGAGGAAATCATAGCCGAAGTTACCGGGCTACCAGCTAATGGCACACGGTGGTTCAGCAAAAAGCACCTGATTCTTAATGCGCAGCAGGATTTTCTCTGACCAGGCGAGCACGTAGAGACCAAAGGCAGAGGCGTAGCACTTCGGTCGTTACCTCAACCGTGGCCGAAAGTCGCTGAATTTGTCAAGCAATATCTGACGTGTGAAGGCCGCTACCAGGTAATTTACCAGCACGATTTCGTCCTATTAAATCATTTGATAAATGGTCAGTTAATAAACATGCCATATTATCTATTGGGTTGTCTCCAAAATATGTCACGTTATGCTGTGAAAGCAAAGCATCCACTAGTTTCCTTAAAACACCACCGCTTAGCCCAATTGCTGATTAATAGAGCCCTCGCTCTAAATAACCCTCCACCCCCCATTAATCCCCATCAGGAGGCACAAATTCCACAGCCGGAACATGAAATTCCTCACCAAGAAGAGGAAATTCTTCACCAAGCTGAGGACATACCTCAGCAAGATGAAGAACTTCCTCAGCAAACGGAGGATATGCCTGAACAAACCCCTCTGGAAAACCCTCAGCAAGCAGAGCACATTCCTGAACAAATCCAGCAAACACCCCCGCAAGTTGCTGAGAATGCCACAAGGACAACCCCATCTCCCAAAGGAATCAATCCTTCCATTCCCATACTGGGTATTTCTACTGATGACTCCGATGACAATATCCCCATTACCCTGTTTAAACGAAAAAGGCAGCAGGAAAAGAAAACCCCATCGAAAAGAAGGAGAACCAGGGTTTCAGCTAAGGCACCTGCTACTCCGGCTACTGTCCCCATCCTAAAGAAAGCTAGCCTAAAGAGAAAAACGCCTGAATTCCCTGCTTCTCTACCAAAGAGAAGAACTCGGTCATCGGTAGCAGCTAAATCTCCTAATTCCCCCAGTTCACCGCCCATCACTATAAAGATCCGTACTCCCACCAGTCCTCAAAACTCCTCTCCTTTACCCTCGGAAGCAGAGATGCAGAGCGTTCATAGGTTCGTGACATCATACTTTAAGGCAGCTGACACACAAGAACCAGCTGCCGACACCCAAGATAATAGTGACCAAGTGGCTGCAACACAAGAAACAGCCACTACCCCAGGTGACACACAAGAACCACCTGTGGGGAATACTGATCATAATGATGAAACACAACCTCTGCCTCCATTGGAATCTACTGCTCCGCAGGACCAACCTACCATACCTGCCCTACAGGAAGAAATTGAATTCCTGAAATCTCAGATTCAGGACTATCAGGAGGAAATAATAAGGGTTAAGGAAGCATATCAGAATGAATTCAGCCTGCATGTTTTAGCACGAGTAGCGTCTGCAGCAGAGAAAAGTAAGGATAATGAATATGTTTGTACCAATTGTGGTGAAATATACACTCAGGCAGGATATAAGGTAGTGGCAGAGCCAATGAAGGAAGCATCTGATGTTGTTGATGAAACGAAAGAGCCTGCTATTACACAGACGGAAACGCCGCAATCCTCTGCTGAAATAAAGGAACCTGTTGTCACACAAGAACCAACAGGTACTCCAGAAGAAGTGCAGACAGAAGAACCTGTTGTCACACAAGAACCAATAGGCTCTTCAGAGAAGATGCAGGACCAAACTGAAGGACTTACTGACACACAAGAACCAGTAAGTTCCCTAGAAACTGCACAAGACAAAGCTGAAGGGCTTACTGACACACAAGAACCAGTAAGTTCCCCAGAAACTGCACAGGTCCGAACAGAAGAACTTACTGCTACACAAGAACCAGTAAGTTCTCCAGAGATTGCGCAAGAACAAGTAGAAGGGCTTTCTGACACACAAGAACCAGCAAGTTCCCCAGAAATTATGCAGGAAGAAATAAGGAATGAGAAAAAGGAGAATACACACTCACCCCGGCCTACCCAAATTACTATGGAAGAAGTTGTTGCACAAGAATCAGGAAATGCAGAAGAAAACACAGACTCACCCCGGCCTACCCAAATTACTATGGAAGAAGTAGTTGCACAAGAAAATCAGGAAAAAGGTATAGACTCACCCCGGCCTACCCAAACTGTTATGGAGGAAAAAGAAATAGTTTCAGGAGGAAATGAAGAAAAATCGGACTCACCCAGCTCTATTCAAATTGCCAAGGAAGTAGAAAAAGAAGAAGAAAATCAGGAAAAAGAAAAAGAAGAAGAAAATCAGGAAAAAGAAGAAGAAGAAGAAAATTAGGAAAAAGAAGAAGAAGAAGGAAATGAGGAAAAAGGCACAGACTCACCCCGGCCCACCCAAATCACCATGGAACAAAATGAATCAGTACAACAGGAAGAAGAGACACTAGCCAGAAATGAAGAAAAAGATGTTGGATCATCCCAGACTATTCCTACAGAGCAGGTTATCCTTGTGGATGCCTTTACACAGACAGAGCTTCCCTCCGTTACTGATGTATGCACAGAAACAGATAGCTTTGAAGCATTGAAGGGATAGTGGTGGAGGGAATATGAGCAGTCGCAAGGCAAGGCATTCCAACAGCAAAAAGGGATCTGGTTTAGTCATGCATACAAGAACTCGGAAGCACTTGAGCAGTGCAGAGCCCAGTATAAAGAAATCAAGGAACTTAAAGCCAGATTGACCCAGATGTTTGAATTGTTTCAAAGACTACTTGCTGCAAGGAAACCCTCTTTTAATTATGCAACATTTTTAAGGGAAAGACTCACATTTTTGCAGATAAAGGCTGTCAAAGAAGGTAGACCTCATCAGGTAGTTACGTCAGAGCATTTTATGCAAACCTTTGCAGAGGCACCTAAAAACGATCAACATTTGTTATGCGAGCTCTATATCCATAATGAAGCCATGTCCGAGGGAAGAAATATGAATATGATACCTGTAGTCGGCGACATACAGCTGAGAGCCTTTATCTCCTTTTTAGCTAATCAACTTACATGGCAGAACGCCTTTGCTTCAGCTCAGCATAATGAACAGAATTGTCTTCTGTGGATTAGAGCTGAACCACAGAACGCAGCCACCTTTATTGCACAACACCTGAGCATGGTAAGTGATCCTGAAATGAAGGACCATGTTAAGCAACTGCAAACAATGGTCCTGAAAGACTGTCAGCATTATGTAAAGACTAAGGCATCCTTGGCTGTCAAAGCAAACAAACTATTTTGGGAGAACTGCCCCAAGGAGAGGCAGGAATACCACCCTTATAATCCACCTAATTTGCAGGTGGCACTCTCAAGGGTACCTCATTATGTTAATTGCATGCAGAACTGTGCTGAAAATTGGATGGGTTACAGATTTAGATTTCCACTTTTATGGTTGGCTGGTGAACAATATAAAGGACAGTTTGGATTGTCCAGCAGGGAAGAAGCAGCAGCATGGAGGCAAATACAGACTGCCTGTGGATTCAGAAAGAAGTTTGATGCCACTTCCTATAACTATTGTCTCAGTAATCTACATTGTTCATCCCAGTACTCCGACTCAAACTCAGAGTAGCCATTGCATAGGGACATGCAATCTCTCCAGTTGGGGGGGATGTTAGGACTCAGAATTGACTTATTTTGACCTTATATTTTTGCCTTAATATTATCCTTTTCAGTCATAAGTTGTAAGCTTTGATTACATAATGACTTAATCACCCCAAGGTACGAAGTGACTTTCCACATATCTATATGTTTAATTGTTCATTGCATATTTGTGAGTATCTTTATATTAATCTTGGAAAAGCTGATTAAATTGTCAAGTAATTGTCTTAAGCCTACAGGAATTATAATTTATAGTTACTGTGACACCAGAAACAACAACTACGCAATTGTTGCAACACCTAAAACAGCAACTACGCAGTTGCTACAACACCAGAAGCAGCAACTACGCGCTACAGTCAGCAACAACAACCATCTAAAGCAGGCTATTTTGCAACAGCTGGAAATAACAACCGGCTACTATCTGTAGAGCGCTGACGCGGCACGATCTGCAGCTATCTAAAGCGGGTAGAACACAGTTACCACTGCTTAAATCAGGAACAACATGGGGAAACGGCAAAGGAATGTGAATATCCCAAGAAGATGGTCGAAGACAGTTACCAGCTGTGTAACAGCCAGAACTTAAGAAAGAATATGTTGTTATACTGTTGTAACAACGGCCTGTAACTCTTATTTTTGATCAAATGGGTTAACTGAATGAACTGTAATAATATATTGTAATAGATGTCTCCTCTATAAAGAGGAGACATCTACATTAGAAGGGGGTTAATGTGTAATCTGTAAGAGATATTTTGAGAGACATCAGCAAGTCTGAACTTCATTGTATTTGAATCTTTTGGCAGATGAATAGAGAATTGTTCTGAGCACTTAATCTAGTCTTTGTGTTCTGGGGGATCTTGTGAGAGGGACTGGGCCCACCTTCCTCACAAGATTCACCCATTTACTTTTCTGCTAAAGTGTGTAAGTGTGTGATAGTTTCTTTCCGCTGGTACTCTGTCTGGATTCTGTAGCATTATCTCTGGTATTTCCGCTTTGCTAGTACTCTGTTTCATTCATTGCTTGAAGTTGTGCAAGGATATTTCACCAGTGAGTTCGAGTGTAGTGTGTGTTAGCAATCTGGTTACAGAGGCAGGTGCTGAACATCCTCACCTGGAGGATAGGGTCCTGATCCTCTGCCAACAGAGCATGCATCGTTTCGCTTTTCATATTTGTAATCTTAATTAATTACTTTCATTTTATCAGTACAGCGATAACTTAGCGTAAGGATTACGTATACTACAACTTTTTAGTGCTTTTAGGAGTAAGTACATACAGTACGTGGTAGCCTTTGCAATAAAAAGACTTTCCCAGGTTGACAATTAATGTGGTACTTGAATGTTTAATCAATAAACAATTCAACTAGCCAACAATCTCTACACATGAAGTCTTTCTCTTCTTTCACCTTATTCATTTTTCATTTTTTTTTAAGAACTATGCATAGGCACTTGTTTCTTTTAGAGGTAGAAGAGGGATCCTGACTTGTTGAGAGAAGAAGAGGTTGTTCCTTCAGACAAGTATGTTATGTATACTTATGACATACTTGTTAAGGTTTTACCCCTCACCTTACTCTACTTGACTGAGTTGACAAGGGTTAACCCAAAAGAATCGATTAGAGTAGGTGGTACTAGTTGGAGCACAAGCGTTGTGTTTTCACCAAGAATCACTTTGAACAGAATGTATTTTCCATGAAGACATCATCGACTGAAGACAACAAGTTCTTCATAAAGAAAGAGAATAACAGATAACTAGATGTTGATAGTTGTACAACTCCTCCTAGACTCACCTGGCTTGTCTCAATAGCCAAACATGGTTTCACGAGAGCACAACCTATGGGTACAATCAAGCAAAGAAAGAAAAAAGAAAAACAAGCGAGAAAATCAAGCAAGCAAGCAAACCAAACCAAGAAAGCAACTAAGTAAACATGAAAACCAGAAAAAAAAAAAAAAAAAAAAAAAAGACTACTCCTACTCCTACCCTAAACAGTGCATGGGTCTACTCACATGAAGTGGTATTTCCAATTCAGCCAATCACGCATTGACTGAGCTATGATGGTGAAGGCATGGTTTGTGAGAAGCACAGTCAAGAGAAACAAGAAACACAAAAAATATAATAATCAATACCAACACGCTCCGAGATCCAAAACATCCATGGAAAAGGAAAGAGTGAATGCACAAGACAAACATTCTGCAGACTTAACATGGTGGTGTGATACACTGTGTGCACACAGTAAAGATACACACTCTTTGAATTGTGACTGTTAGTGTCGGTATCTAGATCCCTCCATCAGTGATCAAATTCTCTTGTTGCATTGCATGTTAGGTGTCTCACTCGATCAGCTGCATTCCATTAGGGTCATGGATCATCTGATGGTAGTGGCATATTAAACATTTTCCCTCATGTTCTTTACCTACTGGCCAATTTGCATACATCTAGATCATCTGTAGTCATTTTTGTCTTCAAATCTACAAAGTCATTCTTAGGGTTTTAGGTCTCATTAGGTCTAGGGTTTCATCATTAAGGTCTTGTCAACACTCAATAATGGTTAGCAGGTGCACGAGAAGGTCAAATAAGGTCTCAGCAACAATAATTTCAATAATCACATGCTTAGTGGTTGATTTTTCCTCAAACCCTTTTGAGGAAAAACAAAGTTTTTATCTTTTCATGTACAAATTTGATGTAATTTCATTTTTCCCCATATGTAATAATTTCATAGGAAGCCTTGGTCACCTTGCCAAGCCTCTGCAACTCCACCACCTACAAGAGAAACAAAAAGTCAAAACATTCAGTCCATCAAAGGAAAAAAGAACAGAAAACTTCCCAAAAACAGAGTTTTAAAAAGCAAATGAAAGTCAAACATTAGCAAAGTTGGTTTTCTTGAATGAAAAATTAAAATCCATCATATATAAAGTTTTTCTCAAATCAAAGGAGGCTCATTTGTGTCCACAAGTGAAGAGGGCAAGTGCATTTCCATTTTTAAAGGCCAAGAGAGTGATTGTGTGTTTGAAGGGTCAAAATTGGTGGTGCGGTGCACAGAGCCAATGCGATGCACCAGGCAGCAATTTACAATGTAATTTTACAAGGGGCGTGATGCACAGAGGCAGCGCGATGCACATGTGGGGTGGCATGACGCACAGGACTACAAGGCCCGAAATTTCTCACAGCCTCTTCCAAACTCTCAAAATTGCTAAATTCTCCATTTTCCAAGTAAGTTGATGCTCCCTCATGGCCAATGAATGAGTTTGTCTTAGTGTTTATGGTGATTCAAAAGGAAAGATTGAAACCATAGTTCCTTGCATTGCTTGATGAAAAAACATTGCATAGGGTTTATGAATTGCATTTTTTGCTGCTAAATCCCATTCCTATGATTCTCACTCACTCATTCCCTCACTCCCTTACTTCATTTTCTCCCTCCCTTTTCATTCATATTTACCCATTCCATATTCCCCATATCCATAAACTACTAACCCTAAATCCCTAGTCCCACTATCTCAATCCCTAGTCAAATATCCCCAAACCCTAATTGTTATTCCCAAACCCTAAATATCATCCCCTAAACCCTTCTATTCCCCAAAAACCTATCATACACATTCCCTCCACAGTCCCTCATAAATTCATATCTTTGGCAGAAAAAACCTATTGACACCATAAAATCTCTTCATACTCATCTAAGAAAAATCAAACATTGGCAAACATGGAGTCAAATTATTCCTATGACAGAAATGAGGAAATAGTCAGTGACTCTTCTAGAGAAATTCATGCACCAAGGAGGCCTCATAATTGTCAAGCTGATCGTGAATCTTGGCTTGAGAGGACAAATTTACGCTTGGAGAAGATGTTGGAGAAAGCCAACAGAGAGAAAATCATATTGAGGCACATGGCATACCACTGCTTGGGACGAAACAAGGTATGCAAAGCAAGAATCAGGATTTTGAAGGCCAAGTTGAAGAAAGCCAGGAGGAAGAGAAAAGAGAAATATAGACTCTAGATCTTGGCTGAGGCTTCCTTAGCCCAATGCAGCACCTGATGAGGAACACTCAACCCAAATTTCAAGAAATTTGGGAAACTTTTTGTAAATTTTGAATTTTTGGCCTAAAAAACAGGTTTTTCTGCCTGGTGCACTGCGCCACTTGGCGCACGCTTTTTCTAGAGACCTCCTTTTTAGGAAAATTCAGCATTTTTGTATTTCTCATGGGAGAATATGAATTCCCTCACATGGCCAAGAAATTTTGATAGGTTTTGAGCTTCCAAAAGGTTCAAAAACACCTCAAAAATGACCTTTCTACCCCTTTTTGGACACACAGGAAGTAGTGTTGGGAAAACTCATTTTTGGAGGGGAAAATTGAGACAAAATTTAGAAATTCTACTTGTTTTGGAAAGTAGACAAGCAAACCCTTCCAACAGGCCCACTTGGAGAAAATTTGGTGCACAGAAATGCCTCCAAAAGTAGCTCCAAAGTAGCGCGGTGCGCAGGATGAAATTTTCTCATTTTGGCCAAAAAACTCTACTTTTGGCCTAGTTTCTTCACAGTTTGACTTTTCTATTTATAATAGTTAAACTCATGATGTAATTTAATGTGAATTGATGGATTTTGGTGTAATTATGCTAAATTTTCAATCATATAGGTAGATTCATCATGAAAAAGTAGTTTGTAACTGAATGAATCAGTTTCCTAGGTTTTAGAGGCATGCTGTTCCACTACCTACTTTTCAGTTCTTACTTTAGATCTTACTGAAATAGCTCGTACACTCATGAATTCGACCCATAAAGCCTAGAATGAGTTTTTTTATTCCTATGTCTAGTAGTTTTTCAGTCATTTGTAAAGGTTGGACTCTTGTGAATGCTTTGAGCATTATTGTACGCTCATTTCAGCAGTTTGCAAAGGAATAGACCAGGGTTGGCAACACTTTATGGGATTCTTGTGGCAATTTAATTTGGTATTATGTTTCCTTCTATAATTGCAAGTGTATATGTGTTTTATGTATGCCATCATATCTCTCTGTTCATCTTAAATAAATGAAACAAGGATAAAGGTAGAATTCATTGAGTTGCAGTGCTCTACCTAGGGTTTTGTTTAGTTATTTATGTTTTCAGTTGTTTGAAGATGATCCCTGAGACTTTCATGCCCTCTCCAACTCCTCTCCAATCAATATACCCTCCATCTCACTCAATTTGAAGTACTAAACCATTTTCCTACCTCACCCCATAGAGATATCTACAAGACTGTGTTCATTCCCCGAACCCAAATCTGCCTCTCACATTTGAGCTAGCAAACCCATATTAAATTCATTCAAACTCCTCAGCTCACATACCTAGCCTAAAACCAGTCATTATATCAATCATCTCAATATTTATTGACTATCTTTTCTGAGATTGACAAGGAGAGAGCCCTCTCCCGACCTGGTAGGGCTACCTACCATGTTAAGCGTGGTTTGATGTTACCCTAGATCCTGCCTTTCTCAGCCTAAGGTATATTTAGGAAATAACAGTGACATACAAGTGAACATGAGAAATAGCAATGCCTTATGCTTTTCGAGCTTGATTGTTGCGTAAGATTCCTCCAATGCTTGAGGGATGGGATCATTTGATTTGAGTGGAGGAATCGAAATCTAGGTGTTTGGTTGATCTTCAATGTGAAGTAGACAGTGATGAGGATCCTTCAGTGTTTCCACAATTTTATGATCAGAAGTGGAACTAACCTCAAGACAATGAGGGCCTAAAATAACCATCAACCCAAGTTGAGGTGCCTCTAAAACCTACGGGGCTTCCACTTCGTCAATAGATAGATCATCAGAGACCAATGGCTTAGACATATTAAGAGAAAGTGAATCAACATCATGGTAAAATGAAGAAGTATGGGATCATGACAACCACGATCACAAAATTCGGGATGTTTGTTGGCATCCTCATGATTTGACGAATTGTGGAGACAGGTAGATGAGAAGCAAGGATGTTCACCCTTTGTGTTTTCAAAAATGATAGATGACAGATGGGATGGATTTTCAGAGGAAGATGTGTCCTCTTCGTAATGTAATGATAGACTAACATTGGGTTGTCCTGTGAATGATCAGAAGTAGAAACATCCAGAAATGAGTTTTGATAGGGGAAATCAATAGTGGCAAAATCACAAGGGATGTCATGATAGATAAGATGAGGCATGGGTAGAAGCAATTCATGCTTCACCGCTGGTTCTTCTTTGGATTCCCGCACACACTCATCATGAATGATAGCAAAGGTTGGATGCACAACACCAACTGTCGACAACTTGATCCTCATTCACATCACATGTGGAGTCGATAACGAAAGAACACAAGACAGTACAATCTAGAGGATCAATGGAATGCGGGGATGAAGGTTGAGTGAATGAATCCATGTGATAACCAACATTCTTACAAGCCAAACCTAAGCAGACATCAAGAGTAGGTGGGGTAAGAGGATGTGATAGTTGAACAAATTTTTGCACACCTTCTCCCACCTAACATTACAGAGCTAGAGCCATCTGATGAGAAGAGGATGGACACTTGCTTGTGACAGCAACCTCGTCCATCTTATATTTGGAAACCCTAACCCTCGAGGTGTGCTAGGACGGGTTCGAATGATTCCAAGAATTGTAGTTTTTCAGATATGTAAAGAATACACTCAAATATTCGACCAAGAAATTCCCAACCAATTTCATCTTCCGGAAACCGGTATGAAATATTACAAAAGTGTGTGTGAAATTATTCAATGGATTAATTTGGTGCTTTCTGCAATCTTAGAATTTCTTTATCGAGTTGTCTACAATAAAAATGATTGAAAGCGTGGTCTATCTCTATGGCCAGAGAGAGAGAGAGAGAGAGAGAGAGAGAGTGAATAGATTTTTTAGGCAGTGTGGTACACCAATGCATTGGGTGCCCTCGAAGTGTGTATGTGAATTACACGTAGGTCATGTAATCTTCAAAGATTTCACGTCTTTCACAAGATCCTACAGTGCCAACTATGTGTTCGACCAAGGCTACTTGAGCTCCACCATCATATGTTTTATGTGAAACGTTATTCTAGAGCTCTTTCGAGATCTCAAAGTCGTTTCCATAAGACATACGCTTGGGAAGAAAACTCTATAGTTGGTCATGATAAGTATGTGGAAATTCAAAACAGATTGTGAGGACTCATCTTGTTATCTTGCCCTCCTTCTAGTGCCAAAAATGTTGATGGTACTAGACTTGCCAACATTCAAGGGATCTCCCTGGTATGAAGTCCCAACTAGACCTCACACAGCTTGGTGTAGGAGTTCCATTCAGTATAATGGCTTGGTTTCCATTATCCTAAAGATGTTCCTTATCTCTTTCTTATCACCATGTGAGAGTGGTCTGCTTTGTCTTCGAACATCGAGGTTCGCGTGCCTAGTGAGTGCTAGCATTACTTGTGTCAATGTTATTTCACTGTAGAGGGAGATGGTGGAAGTGAGTCTCCAGTAAAAAGGGAAGATTCCCAACTCTGTCAGAGACACACAACACAACATTATGTGTACAGCTTCTAGTGGAGTAGTCCACATAGATGTGGCAGCCACAACACACAAGAAGGGATAGCATGTACAACACTCAACGTAGTAGTTCACGCAAGTGAGACTGTCATTATAACAAGTTTATGAGAAATGTTTTGTGTGATGTCCGGTGAGGAAACCCACATGAGAAATACAACATTAACAACTTATACAACACATTTTCATAAACATGTGTATTAGAACAACTGAAAGAGTTCAAATGTTTTAACATTGTTTAAAGTAACATCCATTACAAGTGTTCAAATATTAGTCTTACAAAAAATTATAATACATGTGTGAAAATGTGCTAGCGTGTTAATAACCTTCTGAATTAAGACAAACTTCCAAGACACATCAGTACACCATACGTCACTAACCCCATAGGTGGGGCGTTCAAACCAATTGTCACTCCTCAGAGAAAAAATTACAAACTGTCACAACTATGTGGGAGGAGCCAAGGTGAAAAGTCCTTTTCATGTTGAAATGAGGGGTATTTATAACCAAGGGTGAAATTGATCCTTGTGACTGTTAAACTTCCCTCATGATTGTTTGACTTACATGATTGTACAACTTTACATGGCTCTTCAACTTTACATGTGGGGTCTCTTGGACTTCCACATTACATTACATTTATTACAATAGTATGGCCCAGAGTAGTGATGTGGCCGAGATGAGTCATGACATGACTCAGAACGATAGTTCTGGTATGTTCATGCTACTAGTGGTCTCCATCTCGAATTGTAGTCCTACTGAGTGATGGATGTGCTCTTGGTGTATCATAGTTTCATCTCTCCATGGAAAGGTGTGTGAAGTCTTCGATGGTCTTGGTGTTCGCCTAATGTTTTCACGTGCATGTTCCTCCTTTGCTTGTACTTTGACATGCTCCATGTGTTAGTCTGTTTGAGAAAACATATCCTTGGATGCATTCCTCATTCGTCCGTTCAAAAAAAAATATCCACACATGCATTCCTTGTTCATCAATTCACGAACAGATCTCCTTGCATGCATTCCTCATTCATCCATTCATGAATGAATCTCATCACAGGCTCTCCTTGTTCATCCAATTCGTCATCACATCATGTCTCATCCATGTACATGTATCTGTAATCACTCACGACGAGATGACATCAAATATAGAAATATTCTAGTCTACCATGATCTATTATTGTTCGCTTTCGAATGCAGGTGACCGAGAGAGAGGACAAGGCTCTGAAACTACATAAGGCAAATTTCAATTCCAGATGAAGGCTCCAAGCACTGCCACTGCAAACTGCATAGACATCACTGTGAGACTGAGATGGAAAATATGGATCAACAATGACTCTTTGCAGGATCTGGCTCGGCTGGAGGAAAGATCTATGCAATTTTTTCAAGGAGGCAGTGCAAGCAACAAATGGTGACTAGCAGGAAAAACTACACAATTTCTCCATGGAGTTGGCAATGGGCTGTAGGAGCCATGGTTGGAAAAATTGTGTAATTTTTTTGTGAGATGGCAGTGGGCTGTAAGAATATATTAGAAAAAAACTGTGCAATTATTGGGAGGATGGCCTGCTAAAGATCCTTGTGCAGTTTCTAAGCTGAGCAGGATGTTGGGTAGCTAGGTGACTGCTCATGACACTACGCAGTTTTATGGGTGAGCTCTAGGTCAGTTGACTGGATGACTCGCTAGAAAAATTGTGAAATTTTTTGAGGGAGATAGTGACAAACACAGGGTGTCTATCTGGCATGTTTGCGTAGCTTTTTCAATCAATAGAGTGGGAAAGCTTTGCAGATTTTGTGTAATTTTTTGGGGGAGTGAGTCTCGGGGTAACTTCCCGATAAAAATCTCTAGTTGACCAGCTGGAGGCTTGGTTGATGTGCTTTCGAGTAGTGCATATTGAAGTGGCTTGCTAAGGAACTTATGCACTATTCTCAGTGGCATTTAGCCCATTCAATTCCATGACTGCGTAGTGCAGGTTGCTTGGGAGACAGCCTCAAGCTCTGCGTAATTCTGGGCAGTATTACATGATCACTTAGGGCCGAAACTACTCAATTTAGCCTAGAAAAGGTATGGTTGTTGGAGGGTGATCAGGTCATATAAATTTCAACGAAATGAATAAGTGTGTGAGTGAGTGAACTTGTGCATACATGACCTTGCGAACACCCACTCAACATGACTCGATGACAAGAAACCTCAAACCATCAAGACAACATATAATATGTGTGATTGACGGACGGTGCGAGTGACAAGCGCGACACTTGTGATAGATCTTTGAACGACCATGACAATGCTTGTGTGACAATTCATACAACATCGTGTGTGAGTGCAATAGATGTGTACATGGAAAACACAACTCAAATAAAACCTTCAACATCACTAGAATGAGGTTGCAAGCATGACATAGCAATCAACATGTGGAAGATGACAGTTGGTCGAACAAATCAAAATGAAGCAAGACATGTAGAAGAAACACACAAGATGACTTTTCATATTTGTGCACATGCATGTTATTGAGCACAAGGTGATATGACAATGACAAGAAGTTCTGCAAACTCAACTAAGAGGTGTACTTCGAAAGATGTTCCTTACTTACCATACTTACCCTCAATATGATCATGTAGCCGAAGGAGTTTGCATGTGGTCCTAATCTTTTCCATTACTTGGTTC
This sequence comes from Pinus tabuliformis, assembly GCA_031772625.1. Classification (NCBI taxonomy): domain Eukaryota; kingdom Viridiplantae; phylum Streptophyta; class Pinopsida; order Pinales; family Pinaceae; genus Pinus; species Pinus tabuliformis. The sequence goes on from CM062808.1 coordinate 196,035,416, forward strand.
CTTGGTCCTTCTCCTCAACTCCTTGGAAGCTATTCCAACATGCCACCTTTTCCTGTAGTCACTACAAGTTAGATCTGTGTAATTTTAATGAATAGTAATTTCTGTGGGAATGAGGCCCTGGGAGACCTATCTGCATAGTTTCTAAATGTAAGACTAACAAGACAACTTTGACAACACTACATAGTTTTCAAGCTCAAAGCACTCTTGTGTGATAGGTCTCCTGGGAGGACACCTCTGCACAATTTTTGAGTGCAGTGCAGCTGGATTGCTCTGTGCATTTTTGGAGAGTAGTGGTGGTTTCCTGACTTCTCTGCGCATTTTTGGAGAGGAGTGCTAGCTGTAATCTCTACCGGCTGCGGGGTTAGCAGGATAGGGAGGTTGGTATCTCTGTGCATTGCGACGTTTTAGCAGGAAAGGGAGGAATCTTGATGTTTGCAGAAGAAAAGTGCACAGTTCAGGGAATCTAGATGAGGCTAGGCTACTTAGGAAAATGGCTAAGTGTGACACCAGTGAAACATATGTAAACATGATAAGACTTGATTGTGATCACATACGGACACTTAGTGATGCAACTTACACCATCCAGAATGCATAATACATTATTTTATTGATGCAACAACCTTCGCGACAAGAGTGCGTGGGGTGAGTGTGAAACATGTCTATTTGATCATGACCAATCATATGCACACAATTCTCATGAAGCAGGACAACATTCCCTTTGCATAACAAACAAAAACCCCTATGTGCGAAAATGACACGTGTTGCATAAAGAGAGAATGCATACAACTCTTAGGATGAAGGAGGGGAGGTTGAAATCATTAGCTTACCAAGAAGAATCGATCGCAGGATCCATAGTAGGCTCCGAAATTTTCATGCAAGCCAAGATTTTGGAGGGTGGTGAGTAGCCACTACAACAATTTCACAATCAATACCCAAAATATACTAGTAGAGAGATATACAAGGCAACTAAGGAGGATAATTTTCACTTCCTCTCAATACCACTCATGTTCAACTCCACTAGCTAGAGCTACTTAGTAGTTTAGTAATAATTTCATATTCATTTCGACAATATTTGGTTACTCTCAAGATCTCTCCCTCTCATGATCTTTCTCAAGTATCTCTCACTCTTGGCATCACAATGCACACTCCCCTAGTGAGAAGACATGAGATACATATATAGGATGAGAAACCAACTTTTTTCATAAAGGAGGAGTAATATGCATTCCTTGTATTCCATTTAGAGGAGTGTAGCTCATGCCATTAAGGAGAGATATGCATGTCTTAGTTAAGGAGAGTGTAACATATTCATGAAGGAAAACATAAAAGGAATATTTTATGACATGTCTTTAATGAGTGTCAGAGGAATATGACATTAATTGATGAGTTCATAAAAGAGAGTGTAATGTATTAAAACAGAGAGATAGTCACATAGAGATATGTTAATCATCAAGGAGATAAGTTTGAAGTGATTAAGGAGATGAAGGTGAATTATAATTCCCTCTACTGATAATATCATAGTCTCATGAAAGAAAATAATAATACTAATAATATGTAGAAATAAGTCAAGATTGAATTATTAGGATTGATTAATAATACGTTAAGTGATTTTCTTGAACTACGCTTGAATACCAATTTATGCAAGATGATTATTATTTTTGGAGGGTCATACTTGAGATGTTAGACACGAGTTTCTGTTTTTAGAATGTCACTCCAAAATTGTCACAAATTATGTTTAATTAAGGAAATTCATCCCTAAGATACCCATGAGTGGTGTTTTTATTCCACAGACTAGGAATTCCACATCCCTATTGTATGCATATTTGTGCCTTAGTAGATTCAGGACATTGCACCGTGATATACTCCAAGGATCCAAGGTTCCACACCTTAATATTTTAAATACTTAGGACTTCGCATCCCAATCCTTTAATTATAGGTCCAGGGTTCCACGTCTTTATATTTCATGGATTTACGACTCCACTCCCTAATCCTTTTATTATAGATCCAAGACTCCACGTCTTTATCTTTCATGGATTTAGGAATTTGCACCCTAATCTCAATGGCTTCTCATCTAATCTCCTTTGAAACTTCACGCTTCACCTTAAGATATTGATCGTGAGCTCATCATCTGATGGTTCATTGGTAAGATCCCTTTCAAAGACCTGCACACATCACAATATCATCAATCAAAGGAATCAAATAAATTTCATAATTAACTTATTCACATTTTACCGAGGATAGTGCATGACTTCCACAATCATTTTGGTTTTTCATAATTGACTTCCACAGTCATTTATAACTTCAACGTCCTTATTGGAAATGACCGATCCCCCTGCCACATCTTGCTTAGTACAAGATGAAGTATATATAATTATACAAATCACGTATAATCCATAAATCATAATTAACCATACGTTCTATATAACCATGATTGTCAATGGATCTATGTGTCTCAATCCTAGATCACCATCCATGTCAAACACTTGTTTCAAAAGTGGGAGACCAAAAGAGAAAACATTGATAATATGTACTTTACCAAAATCAGTATTATACAAAAAACCATAAATATTATAATAGGCACATAGCAACGAGGTGACCCAAACTAACTCTATATCATACAAGAATATACACAAGTATGACATGCATAATCTTATATCATTGCATCAAAATGACCTTCTCCAAGTCTCATCAAAGCTATTTCACAAAGAAGGAACACTATAAGCTCTAGGTGGATTTTGGGTGAACATTTCCCATTTGGAACACTTAGGTAAGGATAGGAAATTGGAGAGATAATTGTTGGGGATTGGTTTTATCTATGTGAGGCTTAGAGGGGGTCTAGATATTCTATTAGAGTAGTTAGAGTTCTTAGAGATGTATATTTGTGAGACGCCTAGGTTGACCTATGCTAGAGCTCTAAAAATAAAATGGTATAGCCTAAAAGTCTACATAGAAGAGAAGGTGGTACACATGCTTGGGTTTCACAAGATTATGGTGAATGAGAGATTATTGTTTGGAATCTTTGCTAAAATTTGCTAGCTTGGCCCAGTCATTCTTTGTGTTCACTATGAAATCTAGTCAACTTTGATAGCCTCTTCCCTTGTCAGGTCATATTCCTTCTCTTGAGAGAAATAGAAAAAAATATATAGAGAGGCTGAATAACTGAGTTCTAAATCAACTTGGTGTTTTCGGAAAAAGATAAATCTTCTTATTATTCTCTTATTTGATATGCGTTATCTTTTCTACTGTTATAAACCTACGTATGACACAACACCAAATTTCTATTATCTTTATTTATGTTTTGTTGCACATACATTTTCTTTATGTGTGTGTGTGTTTTCACTTATTTCTATATCGTTGGGACTACATAAGGGTTTGATATGAAATACATGTCACAATAAGTTTGGTATCTTCATGTTATTAGAGTATCAATGAATAAGTTTAGTGATATTCTAAATTTCCATCTATAAGAATATTGAAGTTCAGTGAGATATACCAAGAAGTGAGATTGGGATGTGTTATAGCATTCAATTAAATCAAAGTCCACCAAAACAATTTTCCATCCTCTTAACTAAATTACTCCAAAAATACTTTACTTGGGGATAAAATTTTGATGAATTTTTGCATGGCCATTGAAGACTCTCCATTTCAAAATTCCAAGAGTAAGTTGAAGATGAAAATCAGAACACACGGAATAAATAATGGTTTTCTATGGGGATCATGTTTTCTTTAATAGACAAAAATAAACCCATACAGACATATATGGACCAAGCGACATATATTTATATTCTAAGAAAAACCCAAGGGGAAAATTATATTATTTATACTAATCTCACCTATTTTATTATTATATAACTGATCTTTTTACATAATAATAAGCTACCTTAATATCTATGTCATAACTAGATGTTTAGTTTATAATAAATGCATAACTATATTTGCAATAATAATGATTATATTTTAATAATAATTATTAAATTTTAATTTCAAAGTATATAACTTTTAATTTCGAGAGAAGGAAGAAAAAAAGGGGGTGACATAATAGATAAGAAAAAGAGTGCATTTAAAAATGCATTAATTTAAGTAAGAATATGTTCCACATGTCCTACAAAATCAAAAATTACATTTAATGTGTAACAAAGAATTTTTAGTGAAATAATTGTATGACCATAGCATGTAGGGAAGTCTAAACATTTAAAGCAATATACTAGTCCATGAGGAGCTGAGTCCATGTAATAAAGTTTTAGTAGAAAAGATCATCGAATACATCCGTGTTTCCTGTAACATGTACATTAGCTAGACATTCATCTAGGCACAACAATGAGATTAATGGAAGTCTTTATAGCTTGAGCTATTACACATCAGAGGGTTGGGTCTAGCGAATAGAGAGGGAATTACACAACTTCTCCTTCATTGGGATTGGCTTGCCATAATGCTCAAATCTTGTAATTGTTTTGGCCACCATATTTCACAACTCTAGCACAAAGACTACAGTTGTTCTAACCACCATATTTCACAATTCTAGCCTTTGTGAATCACTAGCTGATGGAAGGATGAAGGTTAGAGCTTTGGAAACTTAATTTCAATCGTCACATCCGATACTTTGATGTGATTATGCGCTTGGTTAAAAGAACCACATTAACTGGGAACGATAAAGGAAATTTGAATTGTTATAATACAACATGAATGAAGGGAAACAAACCAATCATTCCATTGGGAGATTGTTTGCACCATAATGCTTTCCAACATAATTAATTTCAACCCTTCTTCAAGAACATTTCCGCATCCACCAATTCTTGGACCCATCTGTGAGGACATTGCATAATAACACACAAATTTGTTGGAAATAATACTAAGAGGGGAGTGAATCAGTATTATCATATCAATAATTTTATTTCCAAAATAGATCTATATACGCTACTTCAGTGAAGTGAACTAGCATGTACATGCAACTATACTTAAAGAAACCAGCGTATATGCAGAGAAATTGTGATTTAGACAATTTATCGTGTGTTGAGCTTAGACCAGTATATCATAGATTTATTAGACAATGTAGTAAAAGCAGAATAAAGCATCACACATAAGCAACACACATGAACACCAAGATTTAAGGTGGAAACTCAACGTGGGTAAAAACCACCTGCTGCTATCATCTCTGTCTTCTTTTAATAATAAGAGAATCTATTTACAGTCTTGTACTGGTGCAAACTCATACCAGTATGCAGACTTCTACCTGGAGAAGGTTACAAACTTCTCTCATTCTCTAGCTTCTACTGGAAGGGAGATACAACCCCCTAGCTCTTGTACTAGCCAATATGTTGACTAGTATGTAGGTGTCAACCTAGAGAAAACTCCACTCTTCCACTAGGGACCATGTTTCATGAATTTTTAGATTGCATATGTTTGGATCACAACACCACAATCTGAAGGCACGTTTCATAAAATTTTCACATTGGACCCATCAAATCTTTTAAACTTGAACTGCATCAACCAATATTCAATTAATTTGAACAATCAGATCAATGACACTAAAACATTGTACTAAACCAAGAACCTTGCATCTTCACACAGAACTAGATGTAACCTCAAAAATCATGTATTAGAATGTATACGCTACTTGGCTGCGCCCAAACTGTGTGTATACTCTACTTCCATAATTTAACTTGCGTATACCTTCAAAACTTTTGCAAACATAAACTTTTGAATCAAGTCTATACCAACTATCAATATACTGAATATCTACTGTCAACTTTTGTAGCTTTACGCAGGCAGGGAAAGAGATCAATTCCTCTCACTTATATAATCAATCAACCAAATGCCATCCTCCTTATGTACTTAGTTTCTACATTCAAAACTAAGTAGACTTCATTGACAGACAATAGTAAAATAACAAAATTTGATCAGATAGTTTAGTCAGATCTTGAAAGGAATATTTTCTTTTGTATACACTACTTAAAAGAACCGAACCAACATGTATACACTCTTTGGTCGAGAAAAACCTGTGTACAGATTTGCAAATATTGACTTAGAACTTTGCTGCAATTCCAGACTTCAGAAAAACCCAAATCTTGATGGATAACGAGTAAAACAGGAGTGAAACATCAGATCTAGTTTCAACCAATTTCATATCATTCAAGAATAAGTTATTTCATGTCTCATGATCCTTATCCAAAATTTAACTTAAGGTGCACATAAATATTTCAGATCCAGTCCTAAACACAACCCTGCAACATAAAATATACATCAGGTAGAACTATTTCTTAGAATCTTATTGCTTGCTCACTTGGCCTAATGATCTTCTCCTCCTTATATAATCTTAGTCCTTCCTCAATAACTTGGACCAAAACCACTTAGGACCAATACCTTGGACCAAATACCTAAGGTCAATACCTTGGACCAAGTATCTCGGACCAAATACCTTGGATCAAAATACCTTGGACCAAAAACTTTGTTTTCCAATATGTATGTGCTCTTCCTCTTGTGAAAGTTTCTATATACATTATACGCTCCTTTGGTTCTGTTAACCTGCTTGTATATGCTTTTTGGACAAAGTGAACCAGCGTATACCTCTCTTTCTTCATTCTTTGGAGTCTGATTTGTAATCCTTTATTGTTGACATGCTGCACTGTGAATTGTCATCTGAGTGAGTTGCCATCAATGACAACACCTGTATCATAATTCCAACAGAATTTTTGCAAGGTGGGTTGTATTGTTATTCCTCAGCGGGTTCGGAAGCAACGCTATTATTAGATTCTAACAGCCTAGATCCGGGGCCCTTAAGTATAATATTTTGTGCAATTTTTTTTTCTGAGGATACACAATTATATTAGTAAATGTGGTTGATATAGATTCACGAAATGTGAAAACTTTCCTAATACTCATATATATTTTTTTGAATCTAAAATATTTCTTTCTTTTCATTAATAACAAGGGATTACATTCACTGTGGATTCCATACATTCTATTGACCTTTCCTATCTATAGCAGTTTTCCTACCCTTTTCTGTGGAAAAATTATGCATATAGTTTCCATACATATTGTCTGTATTCATAAATATCCTATCTTTTCTTAAATTTCCTTCCATATTCTATCTATTCTAGTTACAAAAACAAACATTCTATTTGTTATGAGTATCAAAATGGAATTATATTCCTCATATTTATGTTCCTACTTTTCAACATTGAGTGAACCCTGCATTTACAACATATAACCATAAAAATTTAATTTCATTCCCTATGTGGAATTGATGCACCCAACATTCATAAATGTTTTATGCACATAAGCCACAAAATGATACTTAGTTTTCTTTGAATCAATTCCCCCCTTAGAGAGAAGATAAGCTACCTGGTTTTGTTCTCTCTATATATGAGTGTATGTCATGCTTTGAAAGTTTCTTGCAAGGTTCCTGATACGTCTCATCCAATTGGAAATAATATGAGGTTTGAAATGAGTGTAGTCTTTTACCCACTCAATGATTCTCTTGGAATCTGCATGAACAAAATATTCTCCAAGCCCAACCACTTTGCAAAGTTGAGGGCCCCCTAGAGTGCAATGATCTTATATCTACTACTTTTCCCCCAACCTCACTGCTACTAGAAATGGTAGAATCGGCGAGGTTCCAAAATGACGATTGCTCCACAACCACACCTTCTCTGTTGTCTAGCCCCGTTGAAACATCCTCTAGAAATTTTTTCTTTTATATCCTTATATATAATTTTCCACTTTTTCTTCACTCTCATATTTGGGCCAATCTCAGAAAAATATGATATTACCTTTATGATTGTCTCCCTAACCACTGTCCTCCTCTGTTTGAATATTCAAGCATTATGACAGTGCCATATCTTCCATATGATATAGAAAGGGAGAGAGTGGTGCTTAGGTAGAAACTTGAACCAAAAAAAAATTATTATTTAGTGTTTGTATTTATCTTGTGCCATCAAGCTTTAATACGTCTATTACCCCTGCCCAAACCTCACTAGCAAATGAGCATCCAATAAGAATATTATGTGTCTCCTCTGCTTCTTCTCTACACATGGCGCAGATACCCGACACATGAAAGCCTCACCCTTGTAATCTATCCCCTGTTAAGACTATTTTGTAAATGGTTAGCCATCCAAAAGAAATAAAATGTTTTGGTATCTCCCATCCCCATACGTCTTTGAACCATGTGTTGAATTGAAATGTATTTTTTTCCATTAGAAGACACATATCTATGGCTTTGATTGTTGGTTTTCCTTCCTTGTTTGCAACTTCCGACTTCAAATGGTTTTCACCTTCTCCGATGCACACACCAAAGTCATACAAATTTGTGAGATATGCTTCCCACTTAATTTCCACATTTCTAAATAGTTCAACGTTTGTAGCCCACTTCCATTTCTTAGGAAACCTAATTGATAGTTATAAAAGAAGAGGTCATCATCGACTGGGGCCATCATAGTCAATAAAGAAAACATTTTTTGGGTGAGGGTATAAAGACGTCCTCAAGTTTCCCTTATCGAATTCTAATTAAACAATTCACCGATGTAGAAGGGAAGCAAAGGTTTTCATCAGGAATTCCAACTAATGAGATTCAAGAGATGGTGGTATGATGGCTCAACAAAGGACATAGTCCTTTCAAATGAAGCTGCTACAGGAAGTGTGGATGATCGAAACAAAAATGAGTATGTATGATTACATAGATAATTTTGAAAGCCATGTCATATGGTTGCAGATAATATGGGTCACTACTTCATTCCTGGGAAATAGGATGAAAAGAAGAAAGGATCTCCTCCTCCAAAGGATTGTTGCAAAAGAATAAATCTCACTAGATGAAATCAACATAATATATTAATCATGAGGAAGTAGACTACAATTAGAAACTATGATTAGAATCTCCTCGAAATGAAGTGTGAAAATATAGGAAGAGATCATGAGAATATGCAACAAAGGTAGAAGGCATTCAAGATCTGATGTTTAAGAATATGTGACTAGAAGATCTCCTTGAAGGATGTGAAGACTCTAATGGAAGTCGGTAAAATATAGAGGCCCTTGACAATGAATATATGGTGGATATGTGTCAATCTAAATGTAGGATGCTGAAACTTACAAGAAGATGTTATGGTGAGAGATCATCACAAAGGTAATTTTGATTTCAAGTGTTAATGTATTTTCAATATAACATCTAGCTAGGCTTATGTAGGACTGTTAGAGGGAAATTTACGAATGATTTTCTAGTGGACCATATAGGAGGATGTAATTTCCTTCCAAAAATATTGTAAGGAAGAAAAATGACATAAAGCAAAGCCAGATGGAAAATCTGATAGATCACTTTCTCATGAGTCGAGGACATAACTAACTCATGGATAAAAGTGATGGATGATATATGCCCTATATATAGAAGTTCCTAACAGATGAAGACTCCCTGAAGAAAAATAAATTCATGACATCAAAGGAATGAGCTCTTCAAGCAGTTAGTTGTTTCAGGATCTCCACATGAGAAGCTGTGATAGGTCCCTGGTTGAGAGAGAGTCTAAAAAGAAGTTTCCTACTTGGAAAAAACTTGAAAAATTCCTAATGAGGAAGCTTATGTACATTCCTTTGTGATATTAATGAGTACATTCTTTTAATTTATTAAATCCTCCTCATTTGAAAAAGGAGATAGACATATCATTCTAGTCTTCAGTTGGGAATATATAATGGAGGATTGTGTAATCGTTTGGCATTTGATACTCTTAGCGGACGAGATAGGGAATCCCATGAAAGAGTAGTCGTGGAGGTGGGACTCGGGAGTCAAAGAAAAGAACAATCCTTATGGAGCATATCCTAAGAGAACTCGAGTGGTGTATGTTCCAAGAGAGACGGTGATGAGTGTGTCTATAATCATTGGTCTCTCCAGCATTGTTCTTTGATCTTATCGAGAGATATAGACATTATTCAAGGCCTTGCTATATAACAATATTGGTTGATATGATGTTATATAAACGAGTTACAAATCTGAATTCTTCTTATGAGAAAATCTTCAAATTGAGAAAGTCCAAGTACCATAACGAATACCTCCCTAGTTAAGAGGGAGTTTTGCAAAGTGTAACTAGGTTTGCTATTCATAATGACATGTAAAATGATTTTATGAAATGAGATGTAAATAAGAAAAGTAAAAAATATAATTTATTGACTTGCTTCATCGGTTTCATCACCAAGGATTTTGTTTTTGTGTCAAGGCTCCCATTCAGAGTCTTTAGGATTTATTTGTCATCTAGTCATAAAAGGTTAAATTCATTGTCATGTAAATTTAGTCATGCTAAACGTTGTAAAAAGGTCATCTTGTCTATGTAAAGTATCCTTCAAGAATTTGTTACCTAACCTCTTCAAGATGGTCTAAAGCAATGAAGAAACTGCTAGGAGTTGGCCTACCTACAACTGTCAGCTCAGCCTAAAGACATAGTGAAGAGGTGTATATATGATCCGGATTTAAACAAGAACGCAACAAATTACAGAGATAAGCATATACACAAAGATGCAGCGGAAATAATACTTCATTTCATTAATGGAAAATACTGAAATATGCTTACAACCAGAAATGGAAATAAACCAGCTAGGGCGATGGTAGCTTATCTCTGAGAAGAGATGTGATGGCTACATGCCTCTGAACTGTGTTACAATGAGGCTCGAAGACCTATTTATTGTTGAGAAACAATGGAAAACCCTTAACATTCCAAAACCTAACCCTAGGAGATGAAACACCAAACTATGGGCCCCGTTTTGGGGTAAATTGGTACATCAACTTCCCGGGGTCGTAACTTTGGCATATGATCTCCGTTTGACGCGTACAATAGCTCATTAGAAAGATCTATCCGAGCACTATCATTGTTGGAATGGGCAACATCGGTCCATTCCATGGACCCATGTTGCCCTCGGATTCCCCAAAAAACGTCGTTTAGGGCCTCAAAACGGCTCCGGAAGTTCAGGACCCGAAAAACTGCTAAAAATAGTAAGTTGTGCTACAATTAAGGAAACTCAAAATGCTGAGAAAGACAATGGTGGGGGTCCAGGTGGACTTGGCAGGTGGCCACCAATATCCACCTGGATCATTCCTCCCCCCTTAGGAAGCAATGGTCCCCATTGCGTTGAGCTCCTCCATGAGATGAGGAAACTTCTGCTGAACTTGTTCCCTGGTGAGCCACTTGCCCTGCTGAAGGAGTTGGCCTGCTTTGACAACTCGATACAGTTGGATATTCTGTTGGCAAGTGTTCTTGATCTGTGTGTCCATGATCCGATCAGTTGCAGCTTGTTCCATGCAATCTGGATTTAATTCGGTGGGTTTGAGCTGTTCTGCAATGTCGGATGTGTCTAGCAATGGTGGAAAGTATGGCAGAAGGCGGTCCACATTGAACACTGGGTGCAAACCAAGGACTGGGGGAAGGCTGAGCTCAAATGCATTGTCTCCCACAACCTTAGTAATGGTGTAAGGACCATATCGGAGTGGTCTCAATTTCCGATAGGCTCCAGTAAGGCGTTCCTTTTGCAAATGCAACCAGACTTTGTCGCCCACCTGAAACTTGTGTGGCACCCGATGTTGATCATGTCGCTGCTTGTACTTGGAATTTGATTTCTCAAGAATGTCATGGACCTGCTGGCGAATATGTTGGATGCGCTCAATGAAGCTGGTGGCCTTATCTGTTTCGGACTGGACATGAGCTGAATTCATGTGAGTAGCTGCAAGTGGCATGGCCACATCAATGAGGCATAGTGGCTGGAATCCCAAACCCACCTGGAAAGGGCTATGGCCAGTGGAGCTGTGAAGAGCTCGGTTGTAGCTGTGCTGAACATAGGGGAGGCTCTCGTCCGATGTGCGTGGATGCTTTGAGTTATACATGTGCAGAATGTGCACAATCATCCTATTGACAACCTCTGTCTGGCCATCAGTTTGAGGATGGAAAGCTGTGGACTTCGTGAGTTTGGTGTCCAGCATTGACCAGAGACTGGACCAAAATGTGCTGCGAAACCGACTGTCCCGATCTGAGATGATAGACTGTGGGATCCCAAAGTGCACCCACACTCGTTCAAAGAAGAGTTTAGCAGTGGCTTCTGCTGTGATATTCTTCTTGCAGGCCACCATAATGGCCATCTTCGAGAACCTGTCGACGACCACAAAAACACAGTCATTTCCATGCTTAGTGGAAGGAAGGCCTGACATGTAATCTATGGAGATGGATTCCCAAGGTCGGCTAGGGGTAGGCAACGGGGTATAGAGGCCGTGCTTCTTAATGGTCGGTTTGGCAATGGCACAGGCAGTACATGATCAGATGTACTTCCCAACATCCTGTCGAAGATTCGGCCAATAGAAATAATTTTGCAGTACTGCCACTGTTTTCTCAACCCCGAAATGCCCAGCAGCCCGACTGTAGTGTGCTTCCCAAATCATCTTGGCATGCTCGCTTGAAGGAACACAAAGGTGACCGAGGTGGCATAATAGGGCATCCTGGAGGTGAAAATCTGCAACATGCTGACCCTCCAAGAGTGTCTGGTATGTGTGGCCGAATTCTGGGTCGCTTTTGTAGAGAAGTGGCCAATCAGAAGTCTCGTGCCCACAAGAGTTGAGCACGGTGGTTAGCGCCATGATCGGTGGTCGACTGAGGCAATCTGCAACATTATTGGTGCTGCCCTTTTTATACTTGATATTCAAGTGAAACTGTTGCAGGTATGTAGACCACTTCTGATGGCGATCATTCTGCAATTTCCCCTGGGTCTGTATGAACTGTAGGGGTCGGTGGTCTGTGTGGATGACCGTTTCCTTCCCCAAGATGTAATGCTTCCATTGTCGGCAGGCCTGTACAATGGAATACATCTCTTTATCATAAGTGGGGTACTTCCGGACTGTGTCTGAAAGTGTTTCACTGTGTTATGCCACTGGATGTCCATGTTGAGTAAGGACTGCCCCAATAGCATAGTCAGAGGCATCTGTCTCGACCTCAAATGGTTGTTGTAAATCTGGTAACGCGAGCACTGGTGCCGTGCAGAGGCGATCCTTCAACTCCCTGAATGCCTTCTGTTGAGATTCAGACCAGAAGAATTTTGCTTTCACCCCTCCCTTGGTGACTTGACTCAAGGGCCAAGAAATATGAGAAAACCCCAACACAAACCTGCGGTAGAAGTTGGCCAGACCTAGAAAGCTGCGGAGCTCTGTTAGAGTGGTTGGAGAGGGCCAATCCCGAATGACTTGGACCTTGGCTGGATCGACATGCACCCCCTGTTCATCAATGATGTATCCCAGATACTGAACCTAGGTCATGCCAAAAGTGCATTTCTCCAGATTGGCACATAGCTTGCGTTGCCGCAGTGTTTGGAGAACCTATCGGATGTGGTGGAGGTGCTCTTCCCAACTCTGGCTGAAGATCAGAATGTCATCCAAGTATACTACTACAAAGGAGTTGGTGAATGGCCGCAAGATGTCATCCATTAGCCTCATAAAGGTTGCAGGAGCATTCGTCAATCCGAAAGGCATGACCAACCATTCGAAGAGGCCCTCCTTGGATTTGAAGGCAGTCTTCCACACATCGGAGGGTTCGATTGGTACCTGGTGATATCCTGACTTCAGATCGATCTTGCTGAAATATTTCGCCCCCTTTAGTTGGTCTAGGAGGTCATCAATCCGCGGGATCGGGTACCTATTACGGACAGTGATCTTGTTCAGCACCCGTTAGTCAATACAGAGTCTCCACGTCCCATCCTTCTTCTGTACCAACACGATCGGGCTCCCACAAGGCAATGAACTCGGACGGATGTGACCTTTCTGCAGGAGCTCCTGAATCTGCCTCTTGATTTCATTGTTCTCCAGAACGGAGTGCCGATAAATTGGTCCATTGGGTAGCGGCGCACCTGGGGTCAGATCGATGGAGTGCTTGACTTGACAGTGCAGAGGAACCCCTGCCGGGGAGGTGAAGATGTCCTCGTACTCCTCCACAATCTTGTCCATCTATAGTTGTCGTGCAGAGGGACCCCGTTTGGAGGCCGCAGCCACTGTCTTCTTCTTTCCTTGAGGGCGTATCATCAGGAAAACAAATTTTCTAGTTTTGGAAATGATTTACTGCATTGTTTTGCAGCAATCAAAGAGATGGCGGCAGATGGTGCTACCTCTAGTATCCTGAACAACTTATTTCCCAATATAATAATAACAGCACGGGGCCTTGATTCATACACAGCATGTCGCTTCCACAAGTATGGTTGTCCTAGTAATACATCACAAACTTCAAGGGGAGCAATGTCACACAATACCTCATCCGTGAAGGGCTTGATGTTGTATGGAAGGCGACACTGCTGGCTCACGCGAAGATCTCGTCCTTGGTGAAGCCACCCAATGGTGTATGGTTGTGGATGTGTTGTGGTCGATAAGCCCAACCGCTTCATGACCTCTGCCGAAATGAGGTTCTTTTGACTCCCGCTATCAACAATGAACTGTATCGGGGAGCCCTTTACCCACATCTGGGAGTGGAAGAGACGCTCCTCCTCCTCTGGATCTTCGGGTTCATTTTTCTGGATCTTTGCGGTAGCAACAGTGGCGCTGGGATCCGCATCAATGATCTGCTTCCCTTTTTCATACCCCTTATCGAGTTCTGACTCAGAGTCAGAACATGCATCTGATTCTGAAACCTTTAGTTCAGCCACCAGTGACTACTTGGCCCGACACTCACTTGTGTTGTGAGTGGAGCTCTTATGGAACTCGCACCATTTTCCAGTGTCCTTTCTCGGCTTCACGGCGCTGTTCTTTGCTTGCGGCTTCGGCTGGTTGTCTTGGGCTGTCCCGCCTTGGCTTTGTCCTTTGTTCTGTGGTTTAGGGGCACCTTTCCCCTGCTTTGGATTCGCAGATCCAAAGTCTCGCTTCTTTTGTTTAAACTTCTGCTCGACCTTGACGGCATATCGGTATGCTGCGCCGAGCGAGGGGATGTTTAGGAATTGTATTTCTTCCTGGATGTACTTGTGCAGGCAGCCACGGTATTTGAGTATCAAATGTTGCTCCGAATCCTTGATACCCAACTTTGTGCGAAGGGTATGGAAAAGATTGGTGAACTCCGGCACGTCTTGGTCCCTTCCCTGCCGCAGCGTGGTCCACTTTATGTATTCATCCTCATAGCTTCCAAAGGGTAGTACTGCTCCTTGATGGCATCCCGGAACGAATCCCAGGTGGGTGCGATTGAAAATAGTGAGCCAGTACTTTCATCCTTCTGCTCGCAGTAGGTTTCCCACCAGTCCTTGACGTGGGGGGCTGCTTTGAGAAGAGCAAAAACAATCTTTTCCCGACTCGAAAATTCATGAACAGAAAAATAACCCTCTAGCAGATTTAACCATTTATCTACGGCATCTGCGTCTATCTGACCCTTGAATATGGGGATTTTAAAATTAACTTGTACCTTAAAGGGTGTGGTGTTTCCAGAGTAGCTGCTGGAAGCCGATGCGTCGCTTCTGGGTAGCCGCTGAAGGATTTGGGCAAAACTGTCCATCATCGCGTTCCGTTGTCGCTTGAGGGCTTCTTCGAGCAAGATTTTGATGGGATCTCCTGCCCCCTCGTCTTTATTCTTGTCCGCCATGGGAGGCCGTCGGGATTTGCGAGGCTGGTCTTGCAAAGGTTCAACCAGTTCAAGCCCTAACTCCTTATATCCCGACCTTGTTGGGGACATGCAAAGAAAAACAGAGAAAAAGTAGACCGCTCTGATACCACTGATCCAGATTTAAACAGGAACGCAACAAATTACAGAGATAACCATATACACAAAGATGCAACGGAAATAATACTTCATTTCATTAATGGAAAATACTGAAATATGCTTACAACCAGAAATGGAAATAAACCAGCTAGGGCGATGGTAGCTTATCTCTGAGAAGAGATGTGATGGCTACATGCCTCTGAACTGTGTTAGAATGAGGCTCAAAGGCCTATTTATTGTTGAGAAACAATGGAAAACCCTTAACATTCCAAAACCTAACCCTAGGAGATGAAACGCCAAACTCTGGGCCCCGTTTTGGGGTAAATTGGTACATCAACTTCCCGAGGTCGTAACTTTGGCATATGATCTCCGTTTGACGCGTACAATAGCTCATTAGAAAGATCTATCCGAGCACTATCATTATTGGAACGGGCAACATCAGTCCATTCGATGGACCCATGTGGCCCCCAGATTCCCCAATAAACATCGTTTAGGGCCTCAAAACGGCTCCGGAAGTTCAGGACCCGAAAAACTGCTAAAAATAGTAAGTTGTGCTACAATTAAGGAAACTGAAAATGCTGAGAAAGACAATGGTGGGGGTCCAGGTGGACTTGGCAGGTGGCCACCAATACCCACCTGGATCAATATATAACCTAACTTAAACTCCATTCAAGGGAAGAAAATTTGATCTAAATTAATCCTAAGAGAAGTGCGAAGAATAGTGCAGACGAAGTGCGATGAATGGAAAACAAGAACTACGAAGAAGGGTCTAGAAGAAAGTGTGAAGTAAGGGCAGTAAAATGGTTTCCTCTAGGACTGTAAGATTTTTTCTTATGGCGTAGTGAAGGAGGGATATCCTGGATTAACGAAGAAGGCATTATTATGGGCATATGAATAAGGATTCTTTTGGGATCTACGAAGTAATATTTCTTCTAGATAATAAATGAAGGTATCTTTTGGGGCAGAAAAAGAAGACTCTTCTGGATAATCAAGGTAGAGATCGAGGTTCTCTAGAAAATACATAGAGACTCACATTATCTAGGGAAGTTGTGAAGAAGTAGTTGAAAGGAATAGAGACCAAGTTACTCTAAAAGGAGATGAAAGGGAAGTAATTCAGGATCAAAGAAAGGCGAAGGAAGGAAGAGCGAGAGCATCAAGGTTAGAGACAAGGTTCTTGAAAGGATACTAGGGTCAAGGGTCTGTGTCATGGTCTTCTTATTTATCAATTTAATATCTAGAATTTGATCGGTTTACCTGTCAAGAGGTGAGAGGTTTTGGCCCTAGCTAGAGAAGCCTACATACTATGTCACTTGTATTTTATTATATTGGTAATTGTCTTGATGAAAGAACACATTAATAAGCTAAC
This sequence comes from Pinus tabuliformis, assembly GCA_031772625.1. Classification (NCBI taxonomy): domain Eukaryota; kingdom Viridiplantae; phylum Streptophyta; class Pinopsida; order Pinales; family Pinaceae; genus Pinus; species Pinus tabuliformis. The sequence goes on from CM062808.1 coordinate 196,052,453, forward strand.
AAAGTAAAGGCTATAAGATTAATAAGTAAATGTTCTTAACAATCTATTATCAAGCAGAGAAATTGTTAACTTTGAATGCCCTAGATTTCTGAACACATGCACCATAATTCACCTTCCCCTTTTTCCTTACAAGAAGGGTACCAAGTTGGTCATGCACTTCATGAACTTTCTCTTGAAGTTCCAAGTGTATCACATTGTCTACCTTTAGGAATGCCTAGATAAGGAGGGGAACATGATCATCATGATGGAGACCACTATCATCTCCTATGTCACCCTCTCTTTCAGAATAATGTTGTCCAGAGGAATCTTCCATGATGTGCACCTCTTAGTGAATTTTCATGAGCAGTGTAATTTAGGTTCTCTCTTCATGGCATCGCAAGCTTCAAGGTGAAGGCATCCTAATACCTTCCATCCCAAGTCATGATGGGAAGTGCTAATGAATGGTATCAGCTAAATTTCCCCACCTCTGCCATAAAAATCCATCTATCCTATACAACCCTATCACCCATGTGTGAGTTGTTAAACCAAGCAATTAATCTGTGTATGCAGTCACAATCATAGAATTAGTAATCGTAGCCGAATATTATTTAAAAATAGAATTCTAGTATCAACAGTATGTAATCGATCAAACTAGAAGTAGTTAAAGCAAGACATGCATGTGCATCTCAGTGGTATCTAGCCACACTCAAAGCATTTGTATTATCTTCCAAGAATATTGTGTCAAAATCAAATAATTCCAAATAAAAAAATAAAAAGTAAAAAGTTGTATTAGATCCCTTTCTAGATATCCATATCATGCACCTATCTAATTCTCTATATGACCCATAAAGGAAATCTTCGTGCATGTTAATCGTTTCAAATGCCTAACAAAATGTTGATATCATAGGGAAAATTATTTTCTTCTAATTCTACATTATAGAACATTTTGAGTAAATTTTGCCTCAGATTTAAATGTTAGGAAGCTTCACCATTCTTTTTCGGCAATATCATGGTCTCTCTGACCATCGATGCAACCATCGTTAGGTTAGGTCTTCAAAACTTTGAAGTCAAATTTGAATATTTCCATGTTTTTCCATAGCAAGATCGGTTGGAGGGAAAATTAAATTTGAAATCCTCATATTTGGATGTTGTCATTTAAGTATCTAAACTTCACACAAAAATGAATTCTAGAGCTCGCAACAACTCTCAAATCTGGTGGGATTATCGTCCTTAAAAACTATAATTCTACATATCAGCACAAGGTTTATGCACACAGTAACACCAGTATTCTGCTAGGATATGACGAAAAACAACCACACATGTCCTCGCTTTGACTCGTCACATGCAACACTCACAGTCGTAGTTTCTCCTTCTGGTGTACACTTCCAATTGTTACTCAACATTGTGCTCAGTCTAAGTTCTCAACAGCACACTCGTGGGAGGTCACCAAAAAACGCCAACACTTTATGATCTCGTGCCCTAAATCTAGAATTCTCGACTCTGGTACCAACTCAAAAATTATGGAGGATAAAATGATTGGAAGATGAGTTGCAACTCAATAGTGAGACAAGCCCTCGTGCATTTGACTGCTTCACTCAGTTACATTCACCAAGCCAACGTTTATAAGATTACAATATTGTTGAACAAGCTCCTAGAATATAAGATCGAAAGGTAACAACTACTAATTAGGAAAATCCTTCCAAATAAAATAACACAACATATTTTAGTAATAAGGTATTATATATTTCTCCATTATTGTGACATATTGCTATAAATATTTCAGCATATTCCATGGAGGTTAAATCTCCATCATCTACATTATAATTTTAGAAACCTTATTATGAAATAAACATTTCTATTCATATAATTAATTCATTTCATAATAATAATAATAATAAATTAAAATAGAGTTATAATTTAATTCATTTTTATAGATTTTTTTTTTTTTTTTTTTGGACAATGTGAGATCTGTAATGGACAAGTGATTTGATACTTATTATGCATTGATACCTATTACCAGTCATTCAATTTATATGACCTTTCTAGTTAGAGAAACATTTTTATTTTACATGTTACACTTCCCATTATATTACATTTTACATTTTACAGTTCACATTTTACATTACATTTACATTTTCCATTACATGTAGAAATTTTACATGATATATTACATTTAATATAATATTTTACATTTACTCCTTTACATTTTATATATGTTTTAATTTTAATATTAATTAAAACAAATAAAACCAACATTTAATTTTATTTTATATATATATATTTTTCTCCATTCCACCAATTTACGTTAGGCCTCAACATCTTCCCCTGTGCCATATCGCACTGTAAAGTGCTTATCTGCGAAAAAGAAAACTAAAAATGTTACGTTGGCAGCTGCACTTTAAAAGGCTATTTTATTATAGAAATCAGAAAACCGAAAATGATAATATCACCCCAGCATCAGTCGGCGCGACTGTTATGTGCATGTAATTCCATAAAATAATTTTTCTTTAAAGATATTTACTAGAGAGCTGTACAAAATTTTGTCATCATTCTCGGTCATGAATTATTGATATAGTATAACGTATGTAAAACCATTGGACCTACATAACATTTACAGTGTATTCTCATAGTAAATATTTAAAAATGAATGATATGTGCACCCAATAATGTCGGCCAGAAGGTTAATTTTCAATGATACGTTCCGATAGTACGTCTAAGAATTAAAGAAACAATGTTCCACGTAGTCACCAGATCGTCTCACCATGATGATTGTCGACTCAACAGTTGTCCAAATGTTATTGACATTTCGCCATCAGATTGCGGTTCCCATGTAATTACAGGACAACAAATAAAATGTGGGTAGGATGATAAAGACAATACAATCCCTTCTGACTTAGTTACAGTCACAGAAAATATACAGTAAAAACTATTCCAACTTGGGATTTGAAACATAGACAAAAAAATGATTTTTACTATAGATTCTCTGATAACTAAGTCAGAAAATATAAACCACAAATGTCTTAAATCCAAAATACAATCCTACTCAAAATAACTATTAAAATCGATCATTTTGTACACCATAAAACTTTTAATCTCCATTACAATATACTGGCGATCTGTCCTCTCTCGACAATAACGTCTGCAAACCTCTGTGTCCTTTCACAATAACTTGGACTGTGATCCCTCACGTGGCTATATTCACTTAGTTCAATACTATGTATCCATAATATCCTTGCAATACAAACTAAGCTTTCGTCTTGAAATAGTAAATAAGTGTAAACAAGTGACAGACACAGAACCTGCTGCTTTTATCCCTTACTTCCCAGTTCCCATTTGCCTCTACTATGAGCCTACATAAAGTCGTTGAAGATAGATACGTCATAATTAAAAAATTTACCCTTTTGGAATTCGTACACATTTGCATAATAGCCAATTTGGTATATGATCAACTTGGCTTGTGGTAAGCCTTTCCTCAATTGATCTTCGTCACTACTATCGGGATATTGTTTACCTCTATACAGTGTAGGCGTTCCTGAGTTGTACCCGTAGAAGCATGACTCCATTGAAACTCAAATAGTTACTTTGAGATCATGTTCAATAAGATCCCCTCGAACTTATTTTTTTTTCTTCGTAAATACTAATTCTATTAAAGAAAGTAAAAAGATATATACAATGAGGTCAAGACCTCAAGGAGGCCGAAGCCATTCCTCAATCAAAAACTCAAAGACATTACAGTTCAGGCTTCCTACCAAATTTACAGTACAGACTACAAAATTTTGTATTTGGGCCTTGACACACTAAAAGAGATTACCACAACTGATTCCGTCATGCCCTTCATTGACCAAAAAAACAGAAAAGCAACTAGCATAGCCAAATTTATAACAAAAAGCAAAATATATATTGGCATTTGCCACAACTTGTAACCAGAGTGTGAACCAACCAGACAGAGACACCTAACCTCAAAATCAATGACTCAAAACCAAAGTTGCATAGGCCACCCGGCAGTGAGGAGACAGGTTTAATCTGCATGCTTTGGTGAATCCGGCGTGTCCCTATCCACCTGGCTGGAAGAAGCTACCCAGGTAACAAAACCGCTTTCATCAACTGCTGCTGCGCCACCATCAGGAGTGGTCACCAGATTTAAAATACCACCTGCACTCTGAGACGGCCCACAGGCCAGAATATCGCTCTGAGTCGGAACCACGGGCTGCTGAGGCGTTTCCGAGACAGGGGCATCCTCTTGCATGTTGTCCGCTTGGAACACAATCCCTGTCATGTCCCCTTGAAGCACACTGTCTTCCTGAGAGTGGGAGGAGGTAGTTGGAGCCGAGCTGACCTGATTGCTTTCTTCCTCCGCGAGAATGATGGTGATACTTGCTGTCAAAATAGGTCTGTTGATCCGGCTTTGAAAAGTGAACCTGGAGGTCTGGAATGAATTATTCGGGATAGGCCTAACTTGTTCCAGCGGCAGAGAAGAAGGGGATGTTGAGGCGATAAGGATAACATTCTGTGGAACAGGGCGAGAAGGGCGGCCTCTGTTCCCGGTATGGCTGCCTCTGCGAGGGATACCTCGGCGTCGAGGCATACTCAGAAATGCAAATTGACGGAGAGAAGGATTGAGGCAGAGCAAGCCGATAACCAGAGGAATGCAGAAAGTTTCAGGGAACTTACAAATCCAGGCTAGCAGCCAAATTCGAAATGCCAAGCAGGGGTGCTGAAGCGGTTCTGCTCCACCATAAAAAGAACCAGTAGCTGAGACAGGCGCATTGATCAGATCCATACCTATAAACCAATCTGTCTGCCGATCAACCATGCTCGCATTAATTCCTGACTGCAAGACCAACATTCGAGACTGCCCAGTATTGATTTCACCTGCTCTTAAATCCATTTGCAATCCTGCTACGTGTACCATAAGGGCCATCCGCCTACCATCAGCCAGGCCAGCTGCCTGTGTAGTGCGGCTCCTCATTAATAACTGTTAATGCCACCCGCATCCGGGTGATCCCCTCGAACTTATTACCTATAATCTTCGAGATAACTTTTATAATGAGGTTTCAAAGGTAGATATGTATAAGTGCATTCTTAAAGGATGGGATCATTCTTTTCCGGCATAATAAAATGTTATTAAAACCTGATATAGCACTTTCCCTCATGTTGTTGACTTACTAATCATCGTTAATATTTCCCTTTCTAATGCTCATAAAAACCTAAAAGAAAATTAATGGTCTAGGCCTTCTTATTTTCTTCAAAGAATGTAACATTCAATTTAATTCTTACTTTAGCTTCTAGATCTTATTCATTCTAGATGAAGGATTCTTGGAGAATGTCTCATGATCACCTTAATTATATTTAAAATTTCAAAATTTTTGATAATTTTTGAAAATGTGCCTTCTTTGTTACCAAGTTTTCTTTAAAAGTGATTATCATGGAGTCACTAGGATTAAATCAAATATGTTATGTAGGATGGTGATTCATAATTATTTTGGGGCTAGAATTTTAGTGTCATATTACCACGGCTAGAGTTTCAATGTTAAGAGTTTGTATGTTAAAAGGCTAATGAACTTAGGGTAGCAAATTGTTTATCGTATTCATACTTATAGATTAGGATTAGAGAGTATGTCAGCTTAAGCCAATGAATGAAATAATATATTCCTATAGTCCCGAAGTTTATGTCATGATTTATATCCTAAGTTCATATATGACGGGATGAGTTCCCAAGTGGTGGGAAAAGTAGTTATGTCTATGCCAATGGATGAAAAAAGAAAAGGGGCTTATAACATTTGGCATTATTAACAAAGATATAATTCTATTTTTCATTTCTTTCCATTCTTGGACTATGTATGCAAGGTGTGATATAGCTAGCCACTATAACCCTATTAACCCATTGGAGCTCGTGAGCCATGTAAGGTCCCATGTGGATGAAAAAAGAAAATGGACTTATAACATTTGGCATGGACTAGGTATGCAAGGTGTGATATAGATAGCCACTATAACCCTATTAATCCATGGGAGCATGTGAGCCATGTAAGGTCCCACCTTACCAACAATCAATAATTAGAGAAGTAGAGGTCACATGAATCACTAATACTCAATTTTTTATTTTATCTTTTATTTTGTAACATTACTAACTTATTTATCATGTAATCAAATTTCTTCATCTATTTCAATATAAGAATATTACATAAGAAGTCAGGGATAGGTTTCCCTTAAAACCAATTCCAAAACACATTTCCTCTCAAGTTTAAAAGATGATAGCATGTGTTCTTCTCATACTTATCCATGATCTCTAAGTAAGACTAGAAATAAATTCCACCATAATGCCATGTGTGAACATTAATCTAGGTCAACCTATTTGATTTTCTAGATTATCCTAAATAAGCTCCAAATATTGACTCTTAATATCAAAACCACAAAAGTATCATGTTTCTATTACAAAAATCACATATAATTGTATGAATATTAACCTACCATAACAAGGTAACTGAGGGAATAATATGCATCTTTTCACCAGTAAATCTAATAAATATGATATGTTTATGAAATGTAATCTCAAAATATATTTACGCAACAACATTTCCAAATTCATCAATTAAAAATTCTCAATTCCAATCATTAAGACAATGCTTCAATCATGAGAATTGTATAATGAATGTTGCAGCCACAAAAACTATTGTTACCATTTCAGAAGTAGATTATTCTTCAAGAAGTTCCAAGTAAAGAAATGGACCTGCATAAATTGGGCACAAATAGTTATTTTCTATAGCCATTGAAGTATAATATTACACCAATGAATGCATGCAACTCGGCCAATCTTATTATGCTCACTTGCACAAGTAATCAAATACTACATAATTGGTTACTATAAAAATTTTCCAACAACAACCCCTTTTTTTTAATGGCATCTTTAGAGGATAAAAGCAACAACTATCCTACTCAAATTTTCTCTATTTACACTTCAACAACATTATAAAATTTAATTTCACATTCGTACACAAATTTGCACATGTAGGAAGCTATATCTATTGAAATTGACAGCACATAAAAGATACAATCATTGAGGCATTTAATCCAATGACTTATGTGCATAAAACCTACAACCATTGGACATTTTGGAAAACACCTCGCAAACACGAAATCTACATTCATTGATGCACTTTGACAAACACTTTGCTAGAATGCAATCTACATCCATTGAGGAATTTTGTCAAACACTTTGCAAGCATGTAATCTACAACCATTAATGCATTTTGTCAAACACTTGGCAACAGTGAATTTGAGATTCTTCTCCAACCTATTTAACTCATAAAATTAAGAAATTTAAACTTCAAATGTTGGCATATTAAAACAGGGATTAAATAATCTTAGTCTTTCATAAAAAATTTGACAACAGAGACACATAATTAAGATTAGAAAGTTGCAAAATTGCCCAAATTTATGATTTGGGTTTTAAAAAGTAATTTTTTGGAATCAAGATGTGAGTTACAGGTCCTAAGATACGAATACCTCTTGAGGTCTAGTTGAATTGCAATATAAATGCCTAGGGATGTGATTCTTTGAAACAACAAAAAAAATAGACTCCTATTATCTCATTTACAACTTTTGTCAAGCAATAAGTACACACAAGTCATCTACAACTGTACATGGAGAAAGAAAACTAATATTTATGCTGATATGATATTTTCATCAAATTGATGGCGACCTGAATGCTTCATACATGAAGAGATTATGTTAATTAGTTTGCAAAAACATTGTACGAAAAAACTTACATAAAATGAACTACAATTATTGCAAAATTTCTTCAAACATTTCGTGTGCAACATTTTATATATATCTAAGTTCATCTAATAACCCAATTAACAATAAGAAAAAATCATGCTATCAAACATAGAATATTGAATTTGGATAACATATATGTCCTACTATGGACAAAGATTCCTTATAAATTGAACCTGAAAACTTTGGAAACACATTCTTGTTTTAATCCCCTACATGTACATTCTCAACTATAGCTACAATTCATAATTTGTTAGCTCATAACCTAGATATTTGCAAGTAGAAATTTCCCATAAATTTAGATTTCTACAACACTTTAAACTATTAGTGAACTAAAATTTCAAGAATGTTTATGAAAATACTTGACAATGTATATATAAAACTTGAAAGATGAGAGTATTCTCAAGCTACACAGTGCTATATGAGAGTATGCCCCAACTCGAATCTACTTACCAACTCAATGTCAACCATCTAGCTTTTCCACCCAACCATATCGAAGAATACCTTCTCCCTCTGGAAACCCGGAGTTGTAAAATTTCACAAGAAATACCCAAAATATAAAAGGCAACTAAGGAAGATAATTTTCACGTCCTCTTAATACTACTCATGTTTGACTTGGTTACTCTCGAGATCTCCCCCTCTCACAATCTTGCTCAAGTCTCTCTCTTTTGGCATCACACTGCACACTCCTCTAGTGAGAAGACATGAGACACATATATAGGAGGAGAAACCACCTTTTGCCATAAATGAGTAATATGCATTCCTTGTATTCCATTTAGAGGAGTGTAACTCATGCCATTAAGTAGAGATATGGATGCCTTAGTTAAGGAAAGTGTAACATATGCATCAAGGAAAGTGTAAAAGGAATATTTTATGATATGTCTTTAATGAGTCTAAGAGGAATATGCTATTCTTTGATGAGTGCATAAGAAAGAGTGTTATTTATTAAAAGAGAGAGAGAGTTACATAGAGATATGATAATCAGCAAGGATATAGGTGTGAAGTGATTGAGGAGATGAAGGTGATGTATAATTCCCTTTTAATAATAATATCACAGTCTCATAAATGGTAATAATAATATTAATAATATCTAGGGTTAAGTCAAGATTGCATTATTAGGATCGATTAATAATAAGTTAACTGATTTTACTTCAGTTATGTTTGATTACCAATTTATGCAAGGTGATTTACTATTTTTGGAAGGTCACACTTGAGATTTTAGACATGAATTTATATTTTTAGAAAGCCACTCCAAATCTGTCAAAAATTATATTTAATTAAGGAAATTCATCCCGAGATGCCCATGAGAGGTATTTTTCTTCCAGAGAATAGGGATAACACATCCCTATTGTATGCATCTTTGTGCCTTAGTAGATGGAGGACTCTGTGCCTTGATCTACTCCAAGGATCCAAGGTTTCACACCTAAATTTTTTAAATATTTAGGACTTCATGTCCCAATCCCTTAATTATAGATCCAATGCTCCACATATTTATCTTTCATGTATTTAGGACTATGCATCCTAATCCTTTTATTATAGATCCAAGAATCCAAGTCTTTATATTTCATGGATTTAAGATGTTGCACCCTATCTCATTTACTCTGATTTTAAACTCCACTCTTCACCTTAAGATACTAATTGTGATCTCATACCCATTTGAAGATTCGCTGGTAAGGTCTTGTTCCAAGACCTGCACAGATCACAATCTCATCTATGAAAGGAATCAAATAAATTTTGTAATTAAATTATTCAAATTTTACCAAGGATAGTGCATGACCTTCATAATAATTTTGGTTTTGGATAAATGAATTCCACAGTCATTTATAACTATCATTGTTTGCAATTACCAAGTCCCCCACCACATCCTGCTTACTACAAGTTTAAGCATATATAATTATAAAAATCATGTATAATTCATAAATCATAATTAGCCATACGTTCCACATAACCATGATCATAAATGGATCTATGTGTCTCAATCATGGGTCAATGTACATGTCAAACACTTGTTTCAAATGTGGGAGACCAAAAGAGAAAACATTGATAATATGTACTTAACTAAAATTAGTATTATATAGAAAACCATAAATATTATAATAGGAACATAGCAACGAGGTGACCCAAACTAATTCTATAGCATACAAGCATATACATAAGTCTAACATGCATAATATTATATCATTGCATCAAAATGACCTTCTCCAAGTCTCATCTAAGCTATCTCACCAGAAAGGGACACTACAAACCCTAGGTGGATTTTGGGTGAACAATTCCCTTTTGGAGCACTTAGGTAAGGATATGAAATTAGAGAGATAATCGTTGGGGATAGGTTTTCTCTGTGTGAGGCTTAGAGGGTGTCTAGATCATCCATCAGAGTATTTAGAGTTCTTATAGATGTAGATTTGTGAGACTTCTTGGTTGACCTATGCTAGAGCTCTAAAAACAAAATGTTATAGCCTAAAAGACTACATAGAAGCCAAGGTGGTACACTTCCTTGGATTTCACAAGATGATGGGGAATGAGAGATTATTGTTTAGAAATTTTGTTAAAATTTTCTAGCTTGTCCTAGTCATTCTTTGTGTTGACTATGAAATCATTAATGATATTGTAAATTTCCATGTGCTAGAAGATTGAAGTTCAATGAGATATGCCCAAAAGTGGGATTGGGATGTGTTATAGCCTTCAATTAAATAAAGGTCCACCAAAACACTTTTCCATCCTCTTATCTAAATTACTCAAAAAATATTTTACTTAGGGATAAAATTTCCATGAAATTTTGCATGGCCATTGAAGACTCTCCATTTAAAAATTCCAAGGGTAAGTTGAGGAGGAAAATCAGAACACATGGAATAAATAATCGTTTTCTATGGGGATCATTTTTTCTTTAATAGCCAAAAATAAACCCATACAAGCATATATGGACCAAGGGACATATATTTATATTCTAAAAAAAACCAATGGGAAAATTATATTAATTATACTAAACTCATGTGTTTTATTATTATCTAATTGATCCCTTTACATAATAAAAAGTTACCTTAATATCTATGTCATAATTAGATGTTTAGTTTATACTAAATGCATAACTATATTTGCAATAATAATTGTTATATTTTAATAATAATTATTAAAAATTTATTTTTAAAATATATATTCTTTAATTTCGAGAGGAGGAAGAAAGAAAGGGGGTCACATAATAGAAAACAAAATAAGTGCATTTAAAAATGAATTAATGTAAGTAAGAATACATTCCACATGTCCAAAATACATTTAACATGTAATACAATACTTGTTAGTGAAAGAATTGTATGACCACAGGATGTAGAGAAGTCCAAACATTTAAACCAATATACTAGTCCATGAGGAGCGATTCCATGTAATAAACTTTAAATAGAAAACATGATTGCATACATTTGTGTTTCTTGTAACATGTACATTAGCTAGACATTCAATTAGGCATAATGATGAGATTAACGTAAGTCGTTATAGCTTGAGCTATTACACATTAGAGGGTTGGGTCTAGCGAATAGAGCGGGAATTATTCAACTTCTCCTTCAGTGGAGTTAGCTTGCCATAATGCACAAAGACTGTAGTTCGGGCCACCATATTTCACAATTCTATCCTTTGTGCACTGCTAGCCAATGAAAGGATGAAGGATAGAGCTTTGTAACCTTAATGTCGACGGTCACATTCGATACTTTGATGTGGTTATGCCCTTATTTCCTTTGCGCATCGGTAGCCGATGAAAGGATGAAGGATAGAGCTTGTAAACCTTAGTGTCAATGATCACACTCAATACTTTGATGTGGTTATGCCATTGGTTAAAATAAACATGTTAACTCGGGGTGATAGAGGCAAGTTGAATGGTGGTCATACAACATCGATGAAGGGAAAGAAACCAATCATTCCATCGGGAGATTGTTTGCACCAAAATGCTTTCTGGCATAAATTTCAATCCTATTGAAAGAACATTTCCGCATCCACCAATTCTTGGACCCATCGACGAGGACCTTGCACAATAACACGAATTTTTGCAAGGTGGGTTATACTATGCTTCCTCTGTGGGTTCAGAAGCAACTCTATTAGCATATTCTAGCGGCTTGGATCCGGTTCTCCAAAGTATTATATGGTGTGCCATATTTTATGTGAGGATACACAATTTTAAATGTGGTTGATGTAGAATGAGTAAATGTTAAAAACATTCTTAATCCTTATAGTTTTTTTAATCGAAAAAAATGCTTTCTTTTCATTAATAAAAAGACAGTACATTCATTGTAGATTCCATACATTTTATTGATCTTTCCTATATATAGGAGCTTTCATACCCTTTTTTTGTGCCAAGATTATGCATATAGTTTCCATACATATTATTTGTATTCATAGATATTCTAACTTTTCTAAAAGTTCCTTCCCTATTCTATCTATTCTAGTTACAAAAATATAAATTCTATGTGTTCTTAGTATCAAAATGGAATTCTATTCATCATATTTATGTTCCTTCTTTTCAGCATTGAATGAACCCTGTATTTACAACCTATAACCATAAAAAATTAATTGTAGTCCCTATGTGTGACCGATTCACCCAACATTCATAAGTTTGTCGTGCACACAAGACACAAAATGATACTTACCTGTCCTTGAATCAATTCCCCTCATAGAGAGAAGATAAGCTATATGGTTTTGTTCTTTGTATATATGAGTGTATGTGATGCTTTGAAAGTTTCTTGCGAGGTTCCTGATACATCAAATCCAATTGGAAAGAATATGAGGGATGAAATCGGTGTAGTCTTTTACCCACTCAATAATGTTCTTGGCATCTCCACGAATGAAAATATATGCCAAGCCCAACCACTTTTCAAAGTTGAGGACCCCCTAGAGCGCAATGATCTTAGCTATGCTATTTGTCCCCTGACCTCCCTGCCACCGGAAATGGTAGAATCGACCTGGTTCCAAAATGGTGACCACTCCACAACCACATCTTCTTTGTTGACTAGCCCCGTCGAAACATCCTCTAGGAAATTTTCTTTTATATCCTTATATATAATCTTCCTCCTTTTTTTCACTATCAAAAAAATATCATATGACCTTTAGGATTGCCTCCCTAACCACTGACCTCCTCTATTCATATATTCATGCATTCTAATAGAGCCATTCCATATGATATAGAAAGGGACAGAGTGGTGCTCAGGTCAAAACTTGAACCAAAAGAAAAAAATATTATTTATTGTTTGAGGTGATCTTGTGCCATCAAGATTTCATATGTCCATTACCCCTGCCGAAACCTCACTAGAGAATGATCATCGAATAAATAGATGATCTGTCTCCTCTGCTTGTTCTCTACACATGGGGCATATACCAGTGACTTGAAAGCCTCTCCCTTGCAATCTATCCCATGTTAATACTCTTTTTTGAATGCTTAGCCATCCAAAATCATAATTTTTTTTGGCATCTCCCACCCCCATGCGCCTTTGAACCATGTGTTGAATTGAAATATATTTTTTACCATTAGAAGACACGTATTTATGTATTTGATTATTGGTTGTCCTTCGTTGTTTACAACTTCCCACTTTAAATGGTCTTCACCTTCTCCAATGCATGCACCAGATTCATACAAATTTGTGAGATATGCTTCCCACTTAATTTCTGTTTCGCTGGTTAGTCATATGTTTGTATCACTCTTCCATTTTGATTGGAATTGATCAAGTTGTTCCTACACCTAATATGTGAAATTTTGGTAATACCCTTTTCATGGAGTGTTGTGAGGAGGGAAACTGAAAGTGCGTGTATACAAACAAATCCCTTCATAGGATCTAGTCTGACCTACACATGTCTTCCATCTCCCAATTCCCATCGCATATAACCCACCAGCCAATAGTGATTTTTTATCATACTCCTCTAGATATATGATAATCCCAAGGTCCCTCTAGCCCCTAGCCTGGTCCATTGTCAAAGAGATTGTCGTTTCATGTATTTATCTCATATGATCTGCCCCCATATACCATTATCATTAGCTACTCTCCCAAAGAGCATGTTGTCCACAAGTACCACATGGGTTACACACATGTTCTTCGATACCTTCATACCCTTTATTGTACCTCTATATTTCTCCTCTTTCATCTTGCTACTAAGGCAGTCCATTACTAGAATAAAAAGAAGCAGTAATAACGAACATCCTTGACATATACCTCTTTGTGCCCTAAAGAAACTGGTTGGTAAGCCATTTATCATTATTGTAAATTTCATTGTAAGCCATTGACCAACCAATGTTATCTGTTGAAATTCCCACCTTATATAGTACCATTCTCAAAACCTCCTAGTAAATGCGGTCATTTGATTTGATCAGGTCCACCTTAATCATGTTTTCCTTCCTTTTTGTAACCTTCATGGAGTGTAAGAATTCTTGTGTTATGCCAATAGCATCATGTATTTTCGTATCCTCAAAAAATCCAAATTGTTCTGGTGAGATGAATTTAGATAGTGTCTTCTTGATCCTCATAGCAATCAATTTTGAGATAATCTTGTATATTTCATTGCATAGAGAAATTTACATGTAGTGTTATAGAGAAGTCAGGTTATCTTTCTTAGGAACCAATGCAATGAACGTATAATTCAAAGCCCCAAAAATGAAATAGTTGGTTCAATATTATTCTGATGTTGCAAGAATGTTATGAAACATCAGTTCCTAGAAATGGTTGAAGAACTCCACTCCCCAACCGTTTGGCCCTAAGATTTTTTCTTTACCATTAGCCTGAATAACTTCCATAATCTCTTCTTTCCAGGGAAAATTTTAAGGATGGAAATTTATCTTAAAGTTTAGAAACCTTGGAGAATCCCACGGGTCCATAATATGAAATCTATAAAATGTTTGGAGATATTTTTGTAAAAATATTCAAATTTATAATATTCTTATATAATATATATATAATTTTTTGGCAATTTTTAGGGTAAAATAATTTCATTCTATAAAATTTGGGCGAATCATTTTTGGAAAAAAATGGAAATTAGTGAATCTTTTTTTCGAAAAAGTATAGAAAATTAGCCGATGGGCAAATATTAGCCCCTAAAATTTCCCCTACTTCTTTCAGAATTGATCTTCCCAAACTCTCATTTCCTCCATTTTGAACACGTGGGGAAAATGTTCTATGTTTTGTCATTAAACATCATAATTTTTTCCCTTGCATCATATTAGCTCTTGAAATGTCTAACAGCCTCCTCCTCACTAACAATTTGGCTATAAAGAATTTGTCCACGATCACCTCTGATACTCCTAATGGAATTTCTTTGTTTCTTTCTATTTGCAAACGCATGAAAAAGCTTGGTGTTCTTGTCTCTGGTCACCACCCATGTAGCCCTACTCTATAGTCACCTTTCTATTTCTTGTGTGAGCATTATATTATTTTCCCCCCCTCAAGATCAGTGATCTTCTTCCTGTATTGATCTTAGAAATATAATGGATCCCCACGATCATTAAATTACCTTAAAGTGGTCTCGATATCTAAAAGGGACTTGAACTCTAAATATATTTTGTTTTTGTTCTAGATACAAACTTCCTTTTTCAAACCTTGAATCTTTGTGATAATAATTGCCATTTTCCCAACTGTTGTTGGAAGAAACGACCTCCCCCATACTTCTTTTACTTGCATGTTGAAATCCTGGTATTGAATTGAGGAGGAATTAAGCTTGAATGGGATGTTTCCCTTTTGTATCCATCCCTCCCATGATAGAGTGATCCATTGATGATAAACAACAAATGAGGGAATGATCCTTGAATAGACCCCCTTCATTAACCCAACCAAACACTGGCTGTTACAAAAGTGATCTAGTCTCTTCGAGATGCCCTCCGACCCTATTTGACCATTCCTCGAGGTGGGGCCAATGATTTCCAAGAAGATGTCACACCGAGAATATTATTCCAACATATATAAACTACATATTTACCAATGTGGTTATGTGCATAAGGAAGAATATTAAGCAATGGTTAACTATGCCTAAATTGATTTAAGATATAGTTGAGGATTAATTCACTCTAATTAGACATGATAACTATAGTTTAACCATATTAACTATGCGTGAATATTGTTTGACATATTTAAATTTAATTCTTTAATATAAATATTTTAATTTTTTAAATATTAATTTGAAAATTTACATAAAAAAAAAAATCTTATTCTACAAATGTTTAATAGCAACTTTCTATTTCATAAAGAAAGGAATTGTTATTCTACAAATGGTTAATATGAACTCTCTATTTCAATAGCAACTATAAAATATATTTGCAATATGTATTTCTTAAATACTATTTTTTATTAAATTACAAATCTTTTTAAGAATTTCAAATTCCTAGGCCCTCATGAGGTTTACCATAAAATTGTCTAATTTGGATAATTACCATCAAATTGTCCAATTTAGAGAACTATTCTTCTTATGAAACAAAGTTCCAAAACTTCCGTTTTTATGTCTACTTTGTATTATGAAATGATATCATCTACCGAGGAAAACAAAATTCTCGAATAGTCAAAAGTGGTTGGAATTCGGTTAAACAAAATTCAAAAAATATCATAGTAGTAGTATTTGAATCATGTTTTTGATGGTCGAAATGGATTCAACACCATCAAAAACCTCCGAGGTACCCAAAATATTGAAGTTTGAAAGTTGTAACCTAGATTTATAAAAATCCCTGTAGGATTTCATCAAAATCATTCTGGAATTTCCATGATTTTCAGCACAAATTTGCACGCTGGTTAGATTACCACTTATGAAATAGTTAAACTATTTATTCTAGCCATATTTGAGCTATAATTATTTGTTCATCCACTGTAAATAAATTTTTTAAGATAAGGACATGTATGACCTAACAATGACTTAGAGGTTTAACTCCTAATAGTCTCGTGGACATTCAATGAGATTCATCATCATAAATGTATTTCTTATGTGCATTGGTTAATTCTTAATTAGTTGTATTTGGGAGATTTAGTCCAACTAAAATAGTTCGTACTCTGGTGATTGATTGAGATATTTTCTCAACTAGTTGATTGTATGGTTAAGATATAATTTCTATCTTTAACAAATACTTATTCTATTTATAATGTGATGTTTAATAGAATGCAATTAAGTTTTGGTGTGCTATTTGTTTTTCAAATTGGTATCATATCTAGTGGATCTGTGGGTAACTTCCTTAAGGGAGGGCCATGATATAATCTATAAATGATGTGTATATGATGTGTGTGAAGATTTTTGTCTAGTTTTTTGGTAGGAAAAGAGTATATGCTACATAAAAAGGAGATGACCTATTATATCCTTTGTAGGAAAACTCTCAATATGAAAAGAGAACCCACGTAAAAATGCTTCGGCATGACAGAGTTATCGACCCAATCACAATGAAAACAATATTTGTTCAAGAACTCCTTAATTTCATCATCGGTGGTGCTCATTCTCTAGTTTCTCTCACGATCGTGGTAGGAGGGGGTGTTAAAACACATGAAAAAGATGTCAATTCATCACAGGTTGTTGGGAGGGAGCACACTTTTCAAGGAAATCCTATGTGAAAGAGATCCATAGAAATTGTTACTAAATGTTTTGTTGGTTGATTTTGATGTGTTATTCTTTGAGTTTGAAGGTGTGCCATGATTGGAGTTATCATATTTTGTATCATCATGATTCATTTTCAATCAAATGGATTACCTCGGAAAGGATGGGAACATAGGTTTCATCCCAGTTTTTTTTCATAACACCAACTACCAAAAAAATTTCTAGATGTGGGACATGCACATGACTTCCTATATTTGTACCTGCTCCAATCTCAAAGAGGTCAAATATCGTTATTCTTGTCTCAGGTTATGGCTTCTACCACTAAAAATCTATTGTAGGATATCTCTTTCTATATGTATTACAAGTGAGTGCAAGGTTTATGTCATTGTCAATGAATGATATGTAATTACTAGCAACATAAACTCAACCTTTAGGAAATAATTCAAATTATTGAACCACAACATAAATTATGATGGACGAAATTGAGCTCAGAGGAGTATGAGAGTAAATCTTTTTGAGTAATGTGTCTAGGGACTCTATGATAATTTTGGGACTTGTGTATTTTTTATTAGTTATAATAACATCCTAGATCATGTGTGCATGGTATAGTAGTGTGTAGTACTTAAATTTTTAGTATTATAATTTGTTTGTAAATTAAGATATAATGAACTTTAAAAATCAGATAAAAAGGTCATGATGTAATAATTTACTCTAGATAGATGTCATATCTAGAGGACTTTTTTTATACAACTAGCGAGTACAACGATTGACACCCTTATATCTCGGTAGACAAGAGCTCGTCCATAGAATGACTAGTAGTTCAATTTTTATTGCAAAGAGGTAATTTATTGTGTCTGAAGCCACTATTTAAGAGATGGAGTGGTGTAAAAATTAATATGGAAGGTTGTCCATATAGTTTGGCAACTATGGATCTAGGGAAGCATCCCTCATTTTTTGAAGATGTGGGAGTGGACTTCTCATGAGGTTACGCGACAACTTGGGACATTGTTCAATAATTGAGTTTGGGAGATCCGTGGTTCGTGAGTTTGAGAGTGGAACTCAAGAATCCAATTTTCCAACTACATCTTTATGATGGTTATGGGACAGGTTGATCACGGTTGCTCTATGAGATTTTGAGGATGTTCAAATAAGTTAATGAAGACTTTACAAACATGAATATCAAAGAAAAGTACTCTTTAAGCGAGGGACTTGGAGATTTAACTCCTACTTGTTTTGTGGATATTGAATGAGATTCATAAAAAATGTAATTGTTATGTTAATTGGTTAATTGTTAATTAGTTGGATTTCAAAAATTTAGTCCCACTTAAATAGATCATAATTTGGTGTTTGGTTGAGACATTTTCTCAACTAGTTGATTGTATGCTTAAGACAGAATTTCTATACTTAACAAATACTTATTGTATTTATATGTGATGTTTACTATAATGCAATCAAGTTTAGGTGTGCAATTGGTTTTTCTTCAAATCAATGTCTAACTAATTCGTGATGTTGCCCCTTTTTCCTTAATTCTAAATTGTATATATATAAGATAAAGTGGAAGTAAAACTGGAGTTGTAAATTTTATGAAAGCATAATGTGTCATGTGGATAGGGACAAAAACTTGGTTTATTTTGGAATTTGTTAGACATTGATTATAAAATATGTTTTATTTATTTATTTCAAGAAACATGTGTGAATTTTTTAAAATAAAATAATAGACAATGGATAAATTTTGAGATTTGGGAAGGTTTCTTCACCATTGAAAATTTTGAGAAAAATTCTTTTGGTAGGATGTTTGACCTCTTTTTTTTGGAATGAAATTCCAAATTTGCAAGGATATTTTTATTAATTTGTAATGTCTCTAAGTGAATAGTAAATATTTTAATTTATTTCTACTGAAATTAGTTGGAAAATGGTGTACTACTGTGTATGAATATGTGATAAACATAAATGTTTATCTTTCTAAATTTAACTAATAAATATAGCTTATCGTCAGCCAAAAAATTATGGGAAAAAGTTTTAAATGAGAGTTTCACTTACTAGACAGTTAGAAAACAATTATTCTCTCCCTAGAGATAAATAATATCATTTGGGAAAACAAATCCAAGAGAGTGAGAAGGGAGAAAAAATAAGGAAACCTTGTGAACTTGGTACCTAGAGAGGAGAATGAAGTTGTAAACTTGTGACCCTCAGAAAAGACATTGTTAAGAGAGTGAGGACACTGCCAAGTAATGGATTGTGGACTTGGTTTTCCAGTGGAATCCAAACTAAATCCCATGTGCTCAGTTTTATCCTTGATACTAAACTTGGTGGGGTTTGACAATGTCTAGGGTTGTACCTATTATTGTCATTGTTCAGATAACTATTCTGGAAGGGAAACTTGCTCGAGGGGAGTTCTGGTAGTGGATATCTACTTGCTGGTTGGGTGGAGAAATTTATTTATTGATGATTTTGTGGCTGGTTCAACTAGTTATGGAAAGATAAGTGATTGGTCTGTTATTTGTGGTAAATTATTTTTTCACTATATCTCTGTTTTGGTGTATGAGTCTTTCGAATAACATGAATAATGCTGTTTAAATGCTAGTTGTGCTTTTCATTTACTAGAAATAATTTAAATCATTGAACAAGCTTAGTTTCTAGGCCAATCTAGTTAACTAACATCCCAAAAACAGTCTTGAATTTAAGAGGAGGGAGCAGGAATGAATGAATAGGTCCGAGAGGGTTAGGTCCCCCTCAAACAATTTTAAGCATAGTAACAAAAAAAATGAAAATAACATACCATAACTTCAAAAGTTGGTTTGAGGAACATAAAACTAGAGGATAATTATAACCAAACAAATATTGGTGTTCATCTTTTTGGAAAAAAAAAGGCTTAATAAAATAACATCTTGCATTACAAACTAGTATATGTATTATTCTTGTGAAAATGGTAATAAATGGTAAGAGCATAAAACCCTATATTGGGTAGTGAACTATAAATATTTGTTGTTAAAAAATGAAACAACAATAACAAAGAAGGAAGTTAAATTATACACTGAATGTAGGAGAGAAGGAATGCCAACGGACCTTCGAAATTTGTTAAAAGAGCATATAAACATGATAAATTTTTACAAGACACAATTCAAAATTAGATACTGATACATATATAACTGAGAGTGATTTTTCTATATGAAATACCACAGGAAGAAACATAAGCCTTGACTCATAAGGTTTCAATAACAAATAATTAATTTTTTCATGCATGCAAGAAAAATAGAATGTTTTCTAGAATAGAAACTGTATAAATAAATATCATTCAAACCCATATGTCATAAAATTTATTTACAAATGCATGAAGAGAGGACCAATAGTCATGAAAGACTAGCAGTGGAAATTATGTAAAATAATGTAAAAACCAAAACCCTTGATGTTAAACTATAAGGGTTGCATAATACAGACCTCCATCCCACATTAAATTTTTTTTTAATGAATTTGTTTCCTTAACTTAAAGCTTGGGACACACGGCCAAATCTTGATTCCCTAATTAACCATAAAGAGGTATGTCCCACAATAGTCAAGGTTCACTGTTAGACAAAACCCTACATGGGTTATTTGTAACCATTTGGAAAACTAAAACAAAAACAAATTCCAAAAGGTACTAATTGGAACCTGTACGACATCAAGAATTGAAATCCTATGGGTGATAATTCCTAGAAAGAAATGATAAATTTGAATCTGGAAAATACAAATGGAAATAAAAAGTTAGTAATAATTATAGTTGGGTGAGGTAATCATTAAATAAGAGAATTAAAGAAAAAAAGACTAAATAAATTACCTATAAATACCTGCAAAATGGTTTCCATTCCAAGACTATAAATGAGGTCAAGCCAAAAGTATTATCCAAAATATATTGGAGAATATTATAAAGGAAAGGAAAACCTCATGGACTGACCTTGATTCGAAGTTGAAGAGTAGGGTAACTTATAGCACTACAGTTGTAATAGAAAGAAGTTGACTCCGATGCCATTACGATAGTAAACAAATGGTTTGGCAACAAATTCCTTGTATCACTAAGAAATAAAAATAATAATTGTGAGTATCATTGTAAACCATAAACATTAGTGGTTTAAGGCGATGAAACCATGGAGAGCCATTTGTAAATGAATGGGCAAAAATCTGACATGATTCTTTTGCTTGCAAATCCAAACCCTCATTAAGGAGGAGGAAAACCTAAGAGTATTGGCATCATGGAAAGGGGAGGAAGCTACCTTAAAATTTCTGAATTCTCATTTGTAGGATCGCAACCCTAGAATCCAAACCATTTATCTCTACATCAATCCCAGTGGATTGTGTGCCAAGAAATTTATTTGATGCGAGTTGTGGGAAATCAAGAAAGTTCCCAAAGTGACCTCATCATGTTCCAAAAGTATTAAGGTTTATATATTTTAATAACACATATCCATATAAACCATTGAAACATGTATAACTAATTATGAATACAATATTATTCAAGTGCTCTCAGTGGGACAAGAAATAAGTCCTAAATAAAGATAGTTTACCATAAACCGATCATGGATCTAAGTTAATATTGCAGTGAACAATTATTTTTCTATCTAGGTTGAATTGACATAAAAGAAAGAATAAGTATATTTTACTTAACTATGAACGATGTACATGTCATGTCTATGAATTAATAATGGTAAAAAAGAAAATAAATTGTAAGAATATGTTACAAGTGGTATCAAAGCCGAAGAGTTAACAAATGTGGTTTGTTTAAGGGAAAATAGTAAAAAAATGTGTTTTGTTCCACAATAAAGAAGAATTGGAATTATGGAAACCCCTCTTATAGTACCAAATTCTGCACCTTTACCTGAATCGAATCCTAAGAGATCGGTGTAACTAGGTGAAGAACTTCAGTGCATATCCACTATGTTATTTTAAACCAATGCAAAATTGAGGGAAGAAATCACCAGTTAAGAGATGGAAATAAACAATAAATGAGAAACCAAAGAAATTTATACGTTATAGATCCAAGAAAAATAGAAGTGGAAGAACCCTTCCATGAGTAAATCGAAATAAATATCATTATGTGAATTTATTTATAAAAATAGTGATGAAATTATTGTTGAGGTACCTGTACCCACAAGAAGGGATATCTTGGGTGCCTAGAAGAACAAACAACTATTTTGAAGATTTATTTAATAACACATGTTAATTCAAAAATCCTATTTCGTCACTATTGGATAGTGAGTAGAGAGAGAAATTTATGATCTGTAATGATAGGGAAGTCTATGGGTAGACAAATCAAGGGACATATAAATGTATAAAGATGAGATGGGTATGTTAAGGAGGAAGGTAGGGTGTTGCATATGAAATCACGCTGAAAAGTTTAGGGTTATTTGCATGATTATTATCTATTCCTAGTTGCAAGACCCTTTTGTTAATTTGCACAAAAAAAATGCTTCGATACATACTTTATAAGATCAATAATCATAAAGATGTTTTAAATTAAACATCTAGTATGGATTGTGGAAGAAGGATACATTTATAAAATGGGGTAAAATACTATTGGTATGTAATACTTAATTGTTACACTAGATACAGTGGAAAAGTACTCACCTGATTGGTATACACTACCTCCCCACATGTATACTAGATGTTGACCAAGATCCTAGCTTAGAGAGTGAATGAGGGAAATACTTGGTAGTAAAAAAATATATTTTCAAATCCTAACAAAAGAATAAGCTTACCTCTATATGGGAAGCAAGCCAAAAAAAGAGAGGGACTATAGCAACATTGCAAAACACTTACAATAATAAGTGCATTGCATGTTAAAGGGATGATATTGGAAACCCATCGCAAATTAAATAAATAAATAAATTGAGAATTACAATAGAATAAAAAAACCAACAACATAGAATATAAAAAAATAAAGTATATGTAGAATTAGAAAATGGAATAAAGGGTATCGAGACATATATGGTGTGTCGGTATAATTGAGAAGGTGTATGGACATACTTAATGATCATTTTTTTCAACATTTAATGGGTCAAATTTGAATGGGAATATAGAGCACTCAATATTACAAAAACAAAATATCTATAAATATGAGTTAATTAGAGTTATCTTGGGTGATTGGTTACAATGGTGAGAATCCTTTACATGAAATTAAGCATTAGTAAATGATATGGTAGACATCAACAATCATGACAATAAAATGTAAAAGTATATATGTGAATAGCATATTTCGTATATAAATATGTCCAATAAAGTGATAATTGGATGGTACAAGTAGGTTGGATTTCATGGCTGATGAAAAAAGAAGCAGGTAAGGTAATTAATAAAAATTCTCACTAAAAATCCTCTTCATGAAGGGATTTAGTGAAGGATTGGTTATAAAAGTGGAATAAGTGGCACAAACCATTAGCATGGAGGTTTTCAAAATTCAATTAATTGAGAATATTTTGTTGTTTAAAAACCAGCGAAATGGAGGTAAGATGTGATAAACTATCATAATAACTTGTGATGGAAGGAGACTAGTCTTCGGAATAGTGAAGTGAGTAGTGTATTTCAGAATTTTATGTATGAAGTGGCATATCAATAGTATTTGCTTCACACCAAAACACAAAATAAGCATGGAAGAAATTCAAAGCAATGTTGTTGATACTTGTTGGGCCTCGAATATGCCCATTTTTCGAGAATATAATATCACTATTCATAACCTATACTCCTATACTTTTAACTCATTTCACACCTTAATCCCACAACTTGCCACCAACATACATCTTACACTTTGTGGTTGATTAACATTAGTTTTCTTGAATTTTTAACGATTAGAGATGGCTTTGCCATGATTTGCTGATGATGGTTTTGGCAATTTTATTTACGGCAGGGATCCTTTGCCGAAATTCTTCATAAGCCAATTAAGATAGTTTCTACAAGTTATGTACTAAATGGATACATTTCTTTAGATTAAAATATCAATCTTTTATCAAATGAAGACAAATATCTGGATTCCGAGATGTGGATTTGTTCAAAGTACTCTCATTCATGTAACCCATTTTTTTTTCAAAAATTTATTACCACGAAGATGTTATGGTCAAGAGAATATTACGGTACATAATTAAGTACCAAAATTCTAGGTTTTACATTATTTGAGTTAAATACCAGAATTATGGGTTTGACGATTTTGAATATTTCATATTAGCCACGATTTCAGATATTTCAGGTTGAAGACTTTCTTTTTCGTTTTTTATTCAAGCCAAGAGGAGTCACAATCATAAATCCAAGATCTCAATCAAGCTATTCATGGGTCACAAATTTTCCAAGATAAATTTTTCATAAATAAATTTGAGAAAAATCATTTGAAATGTATGCTTGTAATATTATTAGCATATAGCTAAGATCAAATCCTTAACCCCAAGATCTCAAATTGTAAAAGTATAATATATATTGCAATCACTAAGTACTAGAGAGAGAGTTATGTAGGGGAAGAGAAACATAACTAATTTAGTGGTTGTTGTATATTATACTTCATTTTGCCTTAATAAATAAAGGGTTATGAAGTTGTTGTAAGCTCTGGTGTCCATTTCGTGAGATTGAAATTAGACCTGCAACACATGGACAAGAATGCCCCCTTGAACCCATTCTGTTTGCAGGGTTAGTAGAATTATGGAAATGTCCATTTTATTTACTTTATATTTTATTTATTACATTTATAAATAAATGGTTTGAAGTAGATTCAATTTTATTTGTCAATTTATTTCTCCATTCAACTCTTTATTTTATATTTTGCAATTTCTTTCTGATTTGTGGTGTGACCCAGGGAATAGTTTTGTGAATAAACTAGTTTATTTAAATTTAGAATTAACAGTTGATTCAATTCTCATTTTATTTCATTTGTGACATTTATAATTTTTGTACTTAATTTTGTCATTAAGTTTTCTTACTGTTTTCATAGATTTAGTTTAAAGATAACAAGTGTATTGTTGCTAAGACTTTGCAAGCCTTGGAACATTGTTATGAACATACTCTGTAACTATGTGATTACTCTTCCAAATTTGTGAATGCTGGAAAATGAAGTTTCAATTTAAAATAATTTTATGAAGAAATAAATTGTTATGTTTTAAATTGAATTCTTGTCTTAATTGGAAGTGTTTCATTTCTTATGAATTTATATATTGGTGGCACGAGACTCCTGTAGTGTATGCTTTATTTGAATATCATAATCAATTAGAGAGAGAGTATCATTTTTAGTATAAGTTGTGTGTTAATTCTTCATGAATTGTATGTCATTTGCAGTGTCGTTGTTTGATTTCTTGTGTGAGGATTTGCTTGAATGATAATGCAATAAACGTTCGAATAGATATTTAGTTATTTGTTTGAATTTCCTGGAATACTTAATTAGATTTATTCTTGTTCATAATTAGATAAATCGAACTGGAAACAAAGGATCTATACCTAATTCTACACTAAGAAGTAGACTGATTTAGGAACATAAATTTTGTGCTCCATTTAATACTACATTCCAGAAATTCTAAGATGCTAGTATCGGCTAGATTTTTTGATCCTACGTTACTTGTGCTTGTGCCTCGAAGCTTATGAGACCCAGATTGACAATTAAATTTTGGAATTATAATACATATAATTTCCCTAACATTTTTGGTACCATTGTCGGGGAGGTGCTAAAGGGATTAGAGCGTAGTTTTTTTCACAAGTTTTCTATGTGATCTTAGTTGTAGGGAAACTAAAGGGTAGATAAAGATGACATGACATGAGTGAAGAGCCACGCATCCACTATGGAGGGATCTCTCCAAAGTCTGGTTGTCTCTAATTGATTTTCTAGTTTCTTTTTCATATGCATAGAATTAAAGATAGGATCGCCTCATTTTTCCTTTTTGAGTATGTTTTCCTTTAGATTGATGAAAAGAGGAATGGATGAACTCATGTGAAAGGATAACATGGCAATAACAGGGTCCAAGTAAGCAAGGAGTTCAATTTTGCTAAGTTTTATTGCAATTAGTGGTTTTAATTCATAAAGATTAAAATTATGAACTCTTTAAAGATAAAACATTTTTGGGGTGCTCTAAGAACCCCTGTGTACTGATCCACGACGTGAGACAAGGATCATCAACTAATGGGAGAAATTAAAGAACAATTGAGAGATTGAATAATGTCGCTCGAATTACTTTCTCAAATCCTAGCAGTTGCTAAGATATCTGCCTCTCAGGAAGAATTCATCCTAACCACATTCAGGAGATTATTTATCTCTCCACAATGAGAAAAGGATTTGGAATTCTCCCTTCATTCCTCTTTCCTATATACCAAGGATATTGAGAAATCATGTACCAAATATGATGGGGGGCATCTAGCTAAACATGAGATCAAGGAAATTTCACCATACCCATCAGCAAGCCTTGTATGTATTTCAGAAACCAATTATCCAATTTTTCTTGGCATGATCGAGGAGAACTTTTAGAGTGGTCCAAATGAAGAAAGGGGTTGATACCATGAGTATTACATCGAACATTTGTTCCAAATCAAAATCTAGTCAAAGTACCAGTCTCATCTAAAAATACTCTTTGTATCACATCTTTCAAAACTAATGATTTTTCATGCTCATGTACATTCTAAAGTTTATATGTTAAATTTGGGCATGAATATATCTTTGTACTCGATCTGCACATGGATTATTTGAAAGTTCTCTTTCACTTGAAGGAGGACGTATTTTCTCCAGTAGAGTATAAAAGTTAGTATTATAGTAAAGAAATAAATGAAAATAATAAAGAGAAAAATAAGTCCTTTTGTGAAAATCATTTTGGTGAGAATCCTTTACATGAAATTAAGCATTAGTAAATGATATGGTAGACATCAACAATCATGACAATAAAATGTAAAAGTATATATGTGAATAGCATATTTCGTATATAAATATGTCCAATAAAGTGATAATTGGATGGTACAAGTAGGTTGGATTTCATGGCTGATGAAAAAAGAAGCAGGTAAGGTAATTAATAAAAATTCTCACTAAAAATCCTCTTCATGAAGGGATTTAGTGAAGGATTGGTTATAAAAGTGGAATAAGTGGCACAAACCATTAGCATGGAGGTTTTCAAAATTCAATTAATTGAGAATATTTTGTTGTTTAAAAACCAGCGAAATGGAGGTAAGATGTGATAAACTATCATAATAACTTGTGATGGAAGGAGACTAGTCTTCGGAATAGTGAAGTGAGTAGTGTATTTCAGAATTTTATGTATGAAGTGGCATATCAATAGTATTTGCTTCACACCAAAACACAAAATAAGCATGGAAGAAATTCAAAGCAATGTTGTTGATACTTGTTGGGCCTCGAATATGCCCATTTTTCGAGAATATAATATCACTATTCATAACCTATACTCCTATACTTTTAACTCATTTCACACCTTAATCCCACAACTTGCCACCAACATACATCTTACACTTTGTGGTTGATTAACATTAGTTTTCTTGAATTGTTAACGATTAGAGATGGCTTTGCCATGATTTGCTGATGATGGTTTTGGCAATTTTATTTACGGCAGGGATCCTTTGCCGAAATTCTTCATAAGCCAATTAAGATAGTTTCTACAAGTTATGTACTAAATGGATACATTTCTTTAGATTAAAATATCAATCTTTTATCAAATGAAGACAAATATCTGGATTCCGAGATGTGGATTTGTTCAAAGTACTCTCATTCATGTAACCCATTTTTTTTTCAAAAATTTATTACCACGAAGATGTTATGGTCAAGAGAATATTACGGTACATAATTAAGTACCAAAATTCTAGGTTTTACATTATTTGAGTTAAATACCAGAATTATGGGTTTGACGATTTTGAATATTTCATATTAGCCACGATTTCAGATATTTCAGGTTGAAGACTTTCTTTTTTGTTTTTTATTCAAGCCAAGAGGAGTCACAATCATAAATCCAAGATCTCAATCAAGCTATTCATGGGTCACAAATTTTCCAAGATAAATTTTTCATAAATAAATTTGAGAAAAATCATTTGAAATGTATGCTTGTAATATTATTAGCATATAGCTAAGATCAAATCCTTAACCCCAAGATCTCAAATTGTAAAAGTATAATATATATTGCAATCACTAAGTACTAGAGAGAGAGTTATGTAGGGGAAGAGAAACATAACTAATTTAGTGGTTGTTGTATATTATACTTCATTTTGCCTTAATAAATAAAGGGTTATGAAGTTGTTGTAAGCTCTGGTGTCCATTTCGTGAGATTGAAATTAGACCTGCAACACATGGACAAGAATGCCCCCTTGAACCCATTCTGTTTGCAGGGTTAGTAGAATTATGGAAATGTCCATTTTATTTACTTTATATTTTATTTATTACATTTATAAATAAATGGTTTGAAGTAGATTCAATTTTATTTGTCAATTTATTTCTCCATTCAACTCTTTATTTTATATTTTGCAATTTCTTTCTGATTTGTGGTGTGACCCAGGGAATAGTTTTGTGAATAAACTAGTTTATTTAAATTTAGAATTAACAGTTGATTCAATTCTCATTTTATTTCATTTGTGACATTTATAATTTTTGTACTTAATTTTGTCATTAAGTTTTCTTACTGTTTTCATAGATTTAGTTTAAAGATAACAAGTGTATTGTTGCTAAGACTTTGCAAGCCTTGGAACATTGTTATGAACATACTCTGTAACTATGTGATTACTCTTCCAAATTTGTGAATGCTGGAAAATGAAGTTTCAATTTAAAATAATTTTATGAAGAAATAAATTGTTATGTTTTAAATTGAATTCTTGTCTTAATTGGAAGTGTTTCATTTCTTATGAATTTATATATTGGTGGCACGAGACTCCTGTAGTGTATGCTTTATTTGAATATCATAATCAATTAGAGAGAGAGTATCATTTTTAGTATAAGTTGTGTGTTAATTCTTCATGAATTGTATGTCATTTGCAGTGTCGTTGTTTGATTTCTTGTGTGAGGATTTGCTTGAATGATAATGCAATAAACGTTCGAATAGATATTTAGTTATTTGTTTGAATTTCCTGGAATACTTAATTAGATTTATTCTTGTTCATAATTAGATAAATCGAACTGGAAACAAAGGATCTATACCTAATTCTACACTAAGAAGTAGACTGATTTAGGAACATAAATTTTGTGCTCCATTTAATACTACATTCCAGAAATTCTAAGATGCTAGTATCGGCTAGATTTTTTGATCCTACGTTACTTGTGCTTGTGCCTCGAAGCTTATGAGACCCAGATTGACAATTAAATTTTGGAATTATAATACATATAATTTCCCTAACATTTTTGGTACCATTGTCGGGGAGGTGCTAAAGGGATTAGAGCGTAGTTTTTTTCACAAGTTTTCTATGTGATCTTAGTTGTAGGGAAACTAAAGGGTAGATAAAGATGACATGACATGAGTGAAGAGCCACGCATCCACTATGGAGGGATCTCTCCAAAGTCTGGTTGTCTCTAATTGATTTTCTAGTTTCTTTTTCATATGCATAGAATTAAAGATAGGATCGCCTCATTTTTCCTTTTTGAGTATGTTTTCCTTTAGATTGATGAAAAGAGGAATGGATGAACTCATGTGAAAGGATAACATGGCAATAACAGGGTCCAAGTAAGCAAGGAGTTCAATTTTGCTAAGTTTTATTGCAATTAGTGGTTTTAATTCATAAAGATTAAAATTTTGAACTCTTTAAAGATAAAACATTTTTGGGGTGCTCTAAGAACCCCTGTGTACTGATCCACGACGTGAGACAAGGATCATCAACTAATGGGAGAAATTAAAGAACAATTGAGAGATTGAATAATGTCACTCGAATTACTTTCTCAAATCCTAGCAGTTGCTAAGATATCTGCCTCTCAGGAAGAATTCATCCTAACCACATTCAGGAGATTATTTATCTCTCCACAATGAGAAAAGGATTTGGAATTCTCCCTTCATTCCTCTTTCCTATATACCAAGGATATTGAGAAATCATGTACCAAATATGATGGGGGGCATCTAGCTAAACATGAGATCAAGGAAATTTCACCATACCCATCAGCAAGCCTTGTATGTATTTCAGAAACCAATTATCCAATTTTTCTTGGCATGATCGAGGAGAACTTTTAGAGTGGTCCAAATGAAGAAAGGGGTTGATACCATGAGTATTACATCGAACATTTGTTCCAAATCAAAATCTATTCAAAGTACCAGTCTCATCTAAAAATACTCTTTGTATCACATCTTTCAAAACTAATGATTTTTCATGCTCATGTACATTCTAAAGTTTATATGTTAAATTTGGGCATGAATATATCTTTGTACTCGATCTGCACATGGATTATTTGAAAGTTCTCTTTCACTTGAAGGAGGACGTATTTTCTCCAGTAGAGTATAAAAGTTAGTATTATAGTAAAGAAATAAATGAAAATAATAAAGAGAAAAATAAGTCCTTTTGTGAAAATCAGCTAGTCTTGCGCAACTGGACAAGGACTTTTCATGAAACCCAGGTATCTAGCTAGCAAAGTTCCCAATAAAGTTTGTAAATTTGGATGAGTTCCTCGAATCATGTATATTTCAAGTCATTATGTTTATACTAAATTTAGGTGATGTGGGATCCCTTAAGGCCCACCTACCAACAAGCCTCGTCCCATCGACATCAACAAATTATCTGGGATAAAGGTAGGAGTTAGATAACATACCTAGGACCCTGTATGCCTTGATGTTAGGTATCCTTATCATCACCTAAGGAAATACATGAATGTTTCTTGGTGGATGGATTCTACAGTACATTTGACTTTGACAAATCCATTCATGGCTGACAGAAGGTACATAGTGCCTTGATTCACATTGATATCAAATATGGGATATCTATTATTCGTTAACGACCTCCTCAATGGTCGGTAATTCAACGATTATTTATTCCGTTCGACATCAACGTTATTTATTCAAATATGCAAGATTGCACATGGGTGTGTAGTGGTTGAAGACTATATGGTTTTATGATCTCAACACAAGTTTACATTAGTTTCGATGTTTGTAACAACATTTTCATTTTCATTCATAGAAGTATATTTATTTCAGTATAAGCTGCCATATAGCAGCATGGCCATTCATTTGCAGCAACAGTCACCTTTCCTCACTTTTTCTGGGACATACTATTGCTCAGGCATGGGGGTGAAGTGGAAGTTTAGTTCATCTTCCAGCCTACTTCAGCAGGTCACATCAGCTCCAGCCAGTCCATCCTCTACTTCATCCCACAACACCAAGAACATCAACAACAAAGGTAAAACCTGAGGTAAAGTTGGCTTCATATTCTCTAATTAATTAGAAGGTTTAATAAAATTAATGATTAACCACTTATCATTCCATGTCTTTTATATCTAATAAATCATTATCCTTTTTATTTCCTTCTATTCATTATGCACATACTTTGATTACAAGACCATGTAAAATAAAATCCTTATCGTATATTAATAAAGGCAGTCTTTATAGCATCTTCTCCTAACATTCTATTTAGAGGATGAAGTCATTGCTACAATGAAATGATAAAGGAACCCACCTACAAGCATTGGCCTTGTGATGATAGAATATGAAAGCACATATTCACATACATACCATCTCCATCACCACCTCATTTCATCCATCATCTCTTCCTCATCCATCCCTTTCCTTTCATCAATTTTTATTGCTCTGTAAATTAGTGTGATATGTTAAATGTGAAGATTGTTGCTCCAAAATAACGAGAACCTCCAAATATTCAAGAAGTTTTACTCCACAAGAACCAACACCTCCAAATATTCAAGCAGTGCTCCTCCACGGGAACTAGCACCTCCAAATATTCAAGCAATGTTGTCCCACAAAAAACCAACATCTAGAAAATAATGTCAAGAATATGTCAATGAAAAAGGTATTTGTTTGCATGAGGACATGCAAATCCACATGCATGGGGGGATGTTGGTCCTCAAATATGCCCATTTTTCCACCATATAATATCACTATTCATAACCTATATTCCTATACTTTTAACTAATTTCACACCTTGATCCCACAACTTGCTGCCAATATACATCTTACAGTCTGTGGTTGATTATAATTAGTTTTCTTGAATTTTTAATGATTAGAGATGAATTTTTCATGATTTTATAATGATGGTTTGGCCAAGTTCATTTACTGTAGGGACCCATTATCGAAATTATTCATGAATGAAATAAACTAGTTGAGACAGGTTAAGTACCTTATGGCTAAATTTCTATAGGTTAAAATATCAATTTTTGAACAAATGACTAATAATCTCAAAATTCTGAGATGCGGGTTTTGTTCAAATTACCCACATTTAAGTAACCCACAAACACTTTGTGAAAATTCATTACCACTAGTAATTTATGGTTAGGGGAATATTATAGTACAAAATTAAGTACTTGAATTCCCCGTTTTACATAATTCAAGTTCAGTAACGAAATTTTGGGTTTGAATATTTCGAATATTTCATATTAGACATGATTATAGATATTTCAAGTTGAAGACTTATTTTTTTTATTTTTAAAGCCACGAGGAGTTGCAATAATAAATCCCAGATCTCAATCAAGCTATGCATGGGTCACAAGATTGCCAAGACAAATTTGTCATAACCAAATTCCATAAAAATTGTTTGAAATGTATTTTTGTAATATTGTTGGCATATAGCTAAGATCATATCCATGAGTCCGGGATATCAAATTCTAAGAGTATAATATATATTGCAATCACACAGTTATGGAGAGAGAGTTACGTAGGGGAAGAGAAGGACATTTGTTGTATATTATACATTGTTTTTGCTCAATAAATAAAGGATAATGAAGTTTTTGTAGCCTTTGGTGCCCGTTTCATGACCTTATATTGTAGCACATCAATAGGAAGGCCCCCTTGAAACCATTGTGTTTGCGGGGTTAATATAATTATGTAACTGCACATTTTGTTTCCTTCTATATTTTATTTCTTACATTTATAATTAAATGGTTTAAAGTAGATTCAATGTGCTTTGTCAATTTATCTATTCATTCGCTTCTTCATTTTATACTCTGTAATTGATTTATGATTTGTGGTGTGACCCTGAGAATATTTTTTTGAAGAAAGACATTTATTTGAATTTAGAATTAATAGTTGATTGGATTCTCATTCGATTTCATTAGTGACTTTCACAACTTTTGTACTTAATTTCATACTTAAGTTTCCTTACTATTTTCATATATCTAGGTTAAACATAACAACCGTATCGATGTTGAGTATTTGCAAGTCATGAAACATTGTTACAAACATATTTAGTAACCTTGTGACTACCCTTCCAAATTCGTGAATGTTGGAAAAGGAAGTTTTTATTTAAAATAAATTTCTAAAGAAATAAATTCTTATATTTTAAATTGAATTTTTTGTCTTAAATTGAAGTGTTTCATTTCTTATGAATTTATATATCAGTGGCATGGGATTCTTTTGGCATTAAGGAATTGTTGAGAGGGGCAGGGTGGGGGGATGAATCACTAATTTAATTTAAGAAAATCTTAATTTTCTTTTAGTACTATGCTTATAGTTCCTTCTTCTATTATTTCATATGTGAAAGCATTCATTCATGAAGCAGTAAATCTATAAACTTCCAGAACACATACTTAACAACAATCTCATGAAAATCATGCATTTGACACTATGTTTTCACATGGAAACCTACAGGGAAAAAACCACCAATTTTTTGTTTGTTTTATGTTGTAATTTAAGAACTAACTTAATTAAATCAGTTTGTTTGTCAGAACCCACTAACTTGAGGCACCAACCCCTATGTTTAGCAAGCATCAACTTGCCAAGAGGCACCAACCTCCTTTGTTTAGTAAGAACCAACCTGCCAAGAGGCACCAACCTCTTTTGTTTAGAAAGCACCAACTTGCCTAGAGGCACCAACCTCTTAATTGTGCAAGCACCAACCTGTGACTCCACTGTTTTACTATTTCATATAATTTCACACTAAAAACAACGACATACAAATTTCAAGTAAAATACCAACTTAATGGCTATCTCCATATTCAACTTCTACACTCTGCTTTCTGAACACTTGTGGTAGCCTTCCTCTTGTTTCCCATTGCAACCCTTGCTCCATGATATACTTTCTATGCTCACGGCTCTCCACTGTTTCACCACAACACTAACCTTTCAACACTCTGCTCAATTCAGAGCTCACTTCTCTTATCTCACACAAGTGTGATCCCACACCCCCATTAGCTCAATGGAGTTTCAGAGTTTTGTTCCTTTTCTTCACTTCGCTCGATGCAGTCATTGTCATCATCAATTCTACCCATGCATGTTGGGTCCCTATAATACTAGTGATTACCCCATTACTATTGTAGTTATACCCCTTATTTATATTGTTGTGCCCTATTACCCCCATATTGTTATTTCTGTGCCCCATAGAATCCCTCTATTGTTATTTTTGTGGCTTTATATTATTATTGTTAGGTCGACTGGATTATATTGTGACTCCTTAGACTCCTATATATAGAAATGAGGTTTTGTCATTTCTATCATCCAAGAATTGTTCATTTATGTAATGTAAAGGAGGTTGCCCCCTCGAAGAGGCTGAATTCTAAGGCATTGATCTATCTTTTCTATCTTTTCTTGAGCTGGTTTCATAACATTTGGTATCAGAGCTTTGGATTCTAGGGTTTAGCTGCTCCAAACAGGTCATCGTGGCATTTTCGCTATAACTTTTTTTTTTGTGACGTTTCAGAAGTCACAAAACAAACCCATTTGAGAAGAAATCACGCTGAACATTGGGTCCGAATTTCAGAACTATTCGCGCGATATTTGATAATATATGATCTGAGGAAGTTGGTTTTTTTCAGACTCCTGAATTACATTCAAAACAGGTGACCTGGGGAAAATAATCATAACTTTCTCTCTGGGGTTCAGATTGAAATTTCATAAGAAGGTACAAAAAGACGACGGGCTGTAGTTTCTTGTGTGTGTGTTTCAGATTCAAAGGTTGAAACAGTGACTCGTGGCACGTCGTACAAGTTCGCTCTACTGAACCAGTCTAAAAGAAAGTCACTGTGGGAGATTTCACATAACTCTTCCTTGGAGAATCCAATTTGGCTCAGACTTGTGGCATTGGAAAGAGGACGTAGAAGGCTACTACAGGTAGCAATTTCAGAACTGGATGATCCGAAATTACAGAGATACATCAGATTAAATATTAGGCTTCTATAAAGTGAAAAAAGGTGTGTAGTTTTTTTTTTAATTTTTGTGTAAGCTTGGTTTAACGGAATTCAAAGGGCATAGTAAAGCATTATTATTGGTAACTGATGCTCTGAGGAAATAAAATGCAAACACCTAGTAAGGAACCTGAAATCTCTAGCATGACTCATGAAGAAGAGGAAGAAATGCTACATGATATATCAAAATTACAAGAACAAGTGCAACAAATGTCACGCTCACAAAAGCTAACAGAAGCTAAGATAAGTGGCGTGGAATCTAAGATAAATGGCGTGGAATCTAAGATAAAGGGCATGGAAGCTAAGATGGAGGATTCGATGGTAGATTTGAAGATAGATTTGAAGACAGACATGGAAGAATTGAAGAAGTTGCTACAAGAAAGGGTCACTAATGGTGAAAAGGTAGTAAAGGAAACAAATGATGAGAACAAAAGAAATGTTAATCATGATTCCATAGACGCTAATGTTGGATCGAAGAATCACCATATTCCAAAAATCGATATGAGGAAGTTTGATGGCAAGGATCCCGCCACATGGATATTACAGATGGAGCAATTCTTCGATCTCAATAATGTGCAAAACACACAAAAGGTACATATGGAAACTGTATATTTGGAACCAAATCAGTTTGTATGGTATCAATGGCTTTGCTCTCGTAAAAAATTTATCACTTGGGCAATTTTTACGGAAGAATTGATAGCACATTATGAAGATACAAAAAGCAACACTTTTTTTAGCCAATTGATAAGTCTCAAACAAAAGGGTTCAGTAATGGAGCACATTGAGGAGTTCCAAAAATTGAACATAAGGGTAAAAGATATTCCAGAGGAGCATAGGATTGATGTGTTCATAGGGTCTTTAAAGGATAATATCCAACATGATGTTCGCCTTTGGGAACCTGATTCATTAGAGAAGGCATTCAGGTTAGCAAGAAAAATGGAAAGCAAAATTATGGCAACCAGGAAGCATACCACTCACAACTATAAAGATGGAAGTGTTGTTTCCCCTAGTCTTCCACAACCTATAAGTTTGACACCACAACAATTGGAAGAAAAAAGAGCAAAAGGGCTTTGTTACAGTTGTGATAGAAAATACACTAAAGGTCATAAGTGTGCTGAGAAGAAATTATTCTACATAGATTGTGAAGAGGAAGAAGAAAAGGAGCAAGAAAGGTCAAAAGAAGAAGATATACTCCAGGAACAAAGCCTAGATGAAGAACAAATAAATCCAACCATATCTTGTAATGCATTGGCGGGAATTACCACTCCTCAAACCATCAAGATAGAAGGACAAATCAAGAAGAAAAAGGTAATAGTGTTGATTGATTCAGGAAGCACCCACAATTTTATTCATTGTAGTGTAGCAAAAGAATTGAATTGCTTCCTATATCCAGCACCAGAGTGTCAAGTGATGATTGCAAATGGAGGAACAATAAATTGCTCTGGAAAGTGCCATAATATCAAGCTATCCATGGGAGAATATGTATTGACTAGCCCAATGCTTTCCATTCCAATGGGAGGTGTTGATGTTGTACTAGGAGTCCAATGGCTACAATCCTTGGGTACAATAGCTTTTAATTTTCAAGAACTTTTCATCAAATTTTCTACGAAAGGAAAGGAAGTTGAATTAAGGGGTATTGCAGGGAAACCAGGAAAGATAATCAGCTCTAATGGCATGACTAAGCTTCTTAAAAAGGAGCAAAGAGGTGTAATTGCACAATTATGTTCGCTAGATGTTTCCACATTGGAATCATCTATTTCTCCAGATCTCCAAAATGTCCTGGACAATCATTCCAAGGTATTTGAGACTCCCAAAGGTCTCCCACCTATGCGTGATCATGATCATGCTATTCATCTGATTCCAGGAAGTGTTCCTCCAAACATCAGGCCGTACAGATATCCCTATGCCCAAAAAAGTGAAATTGAACGTATGGTTGCAGAAATGCTAGAGGCTGGTATAATTCAACCAA
Source organism: Pinus tabuliformis (assembly GCA_031772625.1). Lineage (NCBI taxonomy): Eukaryota > Viridiplantae > Streptophyta > Pinopsida > Pinales > Pinaceae > Pinus > Pinus tabuliformis. The sequence goes on from CM062808.1 coordinate 196,089,937, forward strand.
GTCAAAGTTCTTTCTCAGCTCCAGTAGTATTGGTGCACAAGAAGGATGGATCATGGCGCATGTGTCCGGATTATAGGGAGCTCAACAAGCTCACTATTAAAGATAAGTTCCCCATTCCTGTTATTGATGAATTATTGGATGAATTGCATGGATCAATTTACTTCACCAAGTTGGATCTTCGTTCGAGATATCATCAAATCAGAATGAAGATTGAAGACATTCCGAAAACGGCATTTAGAACTCATGAGGGTCATTATGAATTTTTGGTCATGCCTTTTGGCCTTACCAATGCACCTTCAAAATTTCAAGGTTTGATGAATTCAATTTTCAAACCATTCCTTAGAAAATTTGTGTTAGTATTTTTTGATGATATACTAATCTACAGCAAGTCTTGGAAGGATCATGTTGAACATGTTGACAGGGTGCTACAACTATTGGAGGAGAAACAATTATATGCAAAAAGATCCAAATGTTTCTTTGGAGTCCAGGAGGTGGAATATTTGGGTCATATTGTATCTCATGAAGGAGTTAAGGTAGACCCTAGCAAAATTAAAGCCATTAAGGAATGGAAAATCCCCACATCCATAAAGCATCTGCAAGGATTTCTTGGGTTGACAGGGTATTATCACAAGTTTGTTAAGAATTATGGGAGAATAGCAGCACCTCTAACAACATTATTGAAGAAAGATTCATTTTCATGGACTCCGGAAGCAACAAAGGCCTTTGAACATCTTAAAGAGGCAATGTGCCAAGCACCGGTCTTAGCTACGCCGGACTTCACAAAAACCTTTATTGTGGAATGTGATGCTTCAGGAAATGGAATTGGTGTTGTTCTAATGCAAGATGAAAGACCCATTGCTTTTGAAAGTCGTCCAATCAAGGGAAAGTTTTTAAGCAAAGCTATTTATGAGAAGGAAATGTTGGCAATACTCCATGCACTTAAGAAATGGCGACCCTACCTAATGGGAAGACACTTCAAGGTAAAAACGGATCATGATAGCCTTAAATACTTTTTAGAACAAAGATTATCCTCTGAAGAGAAACAAAAGTGGGTCACAAAGATGTTGGGTTATGACTTTGAAATCATCTACAAAAAAGGGAAGCAAAATGTGGTGGTAGATGCACTCTCAAGAAAGGATGAGGATGTGGAAGCATTGTTGTGTGCCATTTCTATTATCCAACCAGATTGGATAAACGAAGCAAGGGAGGAATGGAAGAACGATGAAGAAGTGTGGGCACTTATTCGAAAGCTACAACAAGATTCCAGTACTTCTGATACATTTATCTGGCAAAATGATTCGTTATCGTACAAAGATCGCTTATACCTATGTAAGAATTCCCAGCTAAAACAAAAGATTCTTATGGAATTGCACACTTCTCCCTTAGGAGGGCACTCAGGATTTTTAAAAACTTACCACAGGGTTAAGAAGGAATTTTTTTGGGATGGCCTTAAATCAGATATTCAAAAGTTTGTGGCAGAATGTTTGGTTTGCCAGCAAAATAAAGTTGAAACAATTAAGACACCGAGTCTATTACAACCTTTATCCATTCCAAGCCAACGTTGGGAGGAGGTTTCAATGGATTTTATCACAGGTTTACCCAAGTCTGAGGGAAAGAGTGTCATCATGGTGGTAGTTGACAGACTTACCAAGTATGCACACTTTTGTGCATTATCACATCCATTTAAAGCCAGTACAGTTTCTACTGCATTTATGGAAACAGTTCAAAAGCTACATGGAAACCCAATGATTATTGTAAGTGACAGAGATCCCATTTTCACTGGAAATTTTTGGACAGAATTATTTTCTTGTCTTGGTACTCAGTTAGCTCATAGCTCATATTATCATCCTCAATCTGATGGCCAAACTAAGATAGTAAAAAAATGTTTGGAAGGATATCTTCGTTGCTTTGTATCTGATAAACAGACACAATGGGTCAAATGGTTGCCTCTGGCTGAATGGTGGTATAACACTTCCTTCCATACAGCAACAAAAATGACCCCATTTATGGCACTTTATGGGTATCAACCACCATCCATCACATCATATTTAAGAGAAAATTCTAAGGTTCAGGCAGTGGAACATCACATCGAACATCAACAACAAGTCCTCCAACTCTTAAAGGATAACCTCGTGTTGGCACAAAATAGAATGAAAAAACAAGCAGATCAACATCGCAAGGAAAGAAGTTTTGATGTAGGTGATTGGGTATTCCTACGGCTACAACCATATAAGCAGATGTCCCTAAAGCAAGCTAAGAAGGATAATAAATTATCACCAAAGTATTATGGTCCGTACAAGGTGTTGCAAAAGATTGGTACTATGGTATACAAATTGGAGCTTCCTGCAGCTTCTCGATTGCAACGAGTTTTCCATGTTTCATGTTTAAAGAAGGTTATAGGTGACAAGCTCCCAATTCAAACAATATTCCCAGAACTTGACGAGGAAGGAAAAATTATATTGGAACCGGAAGCAGTCACAGAAACAAGAACTCGACAGCTACGAAATCGATCAATTTCAGAGTATCTTATCAAGTGGAAGAACTTATCCGCTGAAGATTCCACATGGGAGGATGAGAATTTTATGCAGAAGTATCCAGAACTACTCAAGCGTTGAGGACAACACTTTTTTGAAGGAGAGGGGCATGTTGGGTCCCTATAATACTAGTGATTACCCCATTACTATTGTAGTTATACCCCTTATTTATATTGTTGTGCCCTATTACCCCCATATTGTTATTTCTGTGCCCCATAGAATCCCTCTATTGTTATTTTTGTGGCTTTATATTATTATTGTTAGGTTGACTGGATTATATTATGACTCCTTAGACTCCTATATATAGAAATGAGGTTTTTTCATTTGTATCATCCAAGAATTGTTCATTTATGTAATGTAAAGGAGGTTGCCCCCTCGAAGAGGCTGAATTCTAAGGCGTTGATCTATCTTTTCTATCTTTTCTTGAGCTGGTTTCATAACAACGCATGTACCGTAGGCATGACACCACATTCTTTTACTGATTTATGCAAACTCCAATTCATTTGTTTCATTAAAATCAGAAGGATGGGCAACGATCACTTCTCTGTCATACAACTGACTCTCCATGTTGTGTATTAAATCTTATTCCTCCTTATATATTTCTAGAGGATAACCATGATTCTTTATGGTTCGCAAAGATGTTCCTATACATCATCATGGAGTCTTTGTTATGCATTCAAGACTAGAACTGTCAATTTATACATCTTTAATACACCTCTATACTATTGTTATATCGGTGGATTTAGATTGCATAACACTATCAGGGCTTTTTTCAAATTGACGCTTTTACACATAAAATCCATACAAAACAATGAACTCTAATAGCCATTAGCACCTGATGTATATGCCTCTTCTTTTCATTTTTCTCCATAAGACCAAGGGCTATGACCGAGGGCTCATCCTCAAGGTGCTAAGGCCTACATACCATTATGGGCTATATTTTCTTCATTAGATCCTTTGCACATAGTTTCACATGTGTCTCATGAAACTAATGCTAAATACACATGGAGGCCCTTTATAAAAAAAAATATGTTTGTTGCACTGATTCCAGCCACCAAGGGTTGTCGATCGTTAGTTTTCGATAGTCGATAGGAACCATCTATTAAGCCTTGGCCCTTGGTTCCCTTAAGCCTTCAAGGTCACCTGTTATCCTGCACCCCAAAGAAAATTCATCGTGGTGCATGATCCAACCATTGCAAACCTCTAATCATCGATTATTGAACCGACGTCATCTCATGCAACGTGGCATCTTCTGACCAATGACTCCTGTCACTCAAATATGGCACATTAGGCCATCCATAAACACTGAAATAGCCTACCACGTGTCCCTTTATATCATGTCATCATACTGATGTAAGTGGAGATGTGTCCCTATCAGAACCAATCTCATCCTGCCACTTTGTCCTCAATGAAGCTTCTCTAATGCTTCCATCTATCCTTATCAAATCCAACCAGATCCTTCCACTTGTCCTGATCGGTGCTCCTTTGATGCTGCCCTCTATCCTTATTGGACCAATCGGATGCCACCATGTGTCCTCCTAGAGGAGAGAGAATGAAGCCTTTCGTAACTTTATTTTGTAATTAATTCCTTTGTGTTTTCCTTTTTGGCTCTCCCAACGATTTAGTGTTAGAGGATCAAATCCTGACAATTTAACACTAGAGGCTCAAATTTCTTATTTGCATGGATGATGATGTCCGGGTCCTCCGCCTCCTAATATCAAAAGTCACTAATTAGAGAAATTCATATGCTTCCGATAATTGATATGTCGGGACCTTTGACCTCTAATATTCCTCACTATACAAGGCTTGAATCATCCTGAACTTCAGTAGGCCATATTTCTCAAACCACAAGTCCATTTCTAGACTTCTTCATACCATTGGAAGTCTCTTCTACAGAAATTTCTAATGAAAGGAGTCTGATTAGCCACAAAGGCCATCTTCTACCTCAAAAGATGGCTCTAATGTCTCTACCTAGCTAGAATCACAACCACCAAGGCATGAAGCCTCATCATCAGGCTCAACCTTGTTTGACATCAATTCCAACACTTACACAACTAGCCACCTTCATACCATCATATTTTCAACAATCTCCCCCTTTGGAATTAATGGAAATACTACATACTCCCCGTCAGCTTGGCATGGTGTTCTGTGATGCCAAATTTATACCCCTTCGACATAAATGGAAAAGAAAAATTCACTTGCACTCCCCCTGAAACAACTTAGCCTACTCTACTATGAGTTCCTCCTACTGAGTAGCTGCTACCTCATACAAAAATGAAGTCATTGGAGGGAGGAGTCACAACTCCCATCTGCTCCCTAAGATATATCTACCAGTTTCTCTTTAGTGGCACAGATATAAGTTTAACAGTATTAGGTGCAACTTGTTCCCTCAAGAAATATTACTTGATAGGAATGTGATTGGTTTTTTAATGCACGTTTGAGATGCTAATTGCACTAGTTTTGTAACACATTATTTGAATGGGATTAGGAAACTCTACCTGTATATCCTTTAAGGTTTTATTCATCTATAGAATATGTGTACAAAAATTCCCAACAAAAATAAATTATGCTTAAGCTGTCGATAGATATATTTTATCCCTACTTATTTCTAACCCACAATACCAAGAAGTCACCCAAAAAGAAAACTACACCAGGAGTACTCTTCTTTTCATCTAAACTTCTAGCCAAATATACATAAGTGTAGGCTTTCATATTGAATTATTTACTCCTAGGATACCATAGCCCATACTCTGTTGTACCTTGAAAATATTTGAAAATCCGCTTAATGACCACCACATGAATTTCTCTTGGATAACCGTAAAATGCTACATAATTCCCACTACTTGCATGATATTTGGCCTTGAAGTTGTCTGATACAGTAAGATTCCTATCATCGATTTGTATTCAATCTGATTTACTTGTGGCATCACATCTTCCTTGCATAGCTCACAACCTCTAGTCATGGGTATGCTGATAGGTTTGCAGTTCTCCATTCCAAATTTCTTCAAAGTTTCCTTGAGGTATTTGGATTGAGATATAAAAAATCTCTTTGGGACTGAGTAATTTGTAGACCCAAGAAGAAGGAAATCTCACCAATCATGGACATTTCAAACTCTGTTTGCATACAATTTGGAAACCAATGCCCCAACTGCTCCAAATCGCTACCAAATATGATGTCATCCACATACACAACCACTATCAGTAGATGATCATCTTCATATTTTACATAGATATTATTGTCAACTGAGCCTTTCTTAAAACCTTGTTTCTAGAGATACTTATCCAGAATTTCATACCAGGCTGTAGGGGCCAGTTTCAAACCATATAGAGACTTCTTTAATTTGCATAAAAGCCCTTCATCAGAGGAGAGCAGAAAACCTTCAGGCTACACAATGTAAACCTCCTCATCTAAGTCTCCATTAAGAAAGGAATAATTTACATCCATATGAAAAAATTAGATGTTCTTGTGAATGGAAAGAGAATGGAAGATTCTTATGGCTTCTAGTCACGCTATGGGTGCAAAGGTTTCTTTGAAGTCTATCACTTCTATCTGGACATACCCTTTGCAAACTAGCTGATCTTTGTTCCTAATTACTTGAACTTTTCCATTCACCTCATTCTTGAAAATGCACTTGTTTCGAATAACATTTTTCTCTTTTGGTCTTAGGACAAGCTCCCATGTGTCATTATTTTCAATTTGGTCTAGCTCTTCATTCATGGCTTTCACCTAGAACTTATCTTCACTTGCTTGATAGAGGTGTTTGGGTTCTATTTGTGATAGTAGAGCCAAATTTTCATCATTTGTATTTCCCACAAGTCTCCTTCTCATCTAAACACCCTTTATTTGATCTCCAAGAATATGACTCTCAGGGTGTTCCTTTTGCACATACCTAGAAGATGTTTTTGGCCTTCAAGATGTGCTTTCTTCCTCACGTTCATTGTCTAAATTTGTTTCATTGAGATCTACGTCCCTCAACTTTGAACTTTCTTCATCATCTCAGTCCAAGTTACCTTCAGAGTGTTTAGGTTGTGAGCCTACTTGTTATGAAACCACCTCACAAAGTAGAACAAGAGAGAGAACAATGAATTCAAAATCAACCTCTTCGAGGGGGAAACCTCGTTTATATTACACAAACAAACAATTTTCAGATCATACAAATGATAAGGAGGTTTCGCCCTCGAAGAGGCTAATTTTGAATTCATTGATCTATATTTTCTTCTATTTTGTGAGCTGATTTCATAACATTTGGTATCATTGCCTACATAAGAATAATATTGTAGGGGCACAACAATAGAATAAGGGGGTTGCAATAATAACAATAGGGGGCTACACTAGCAGTATGAGGACCTAACACGCTCCTCTCCTTCAAAAATGTGTTGTCCTCAATGCCTAAGTAGTTCTCGATTATTCTATATAAAACTCTCATCCTCCCATGCATAATATTTAGTGGTTAACTTCTTCTACTTGATGAGATACTCTAAAATTGATCGATTTCATAGCTGTCAAGTTCTTATTTCTGGGACTGCTTCGGGTTCCAATATGATTTTTTCTTCCTCGTCAAGTTTTGACAATATTGCTTGAAATGGGCAGAGCGATGTTAGATGAAGCATGAGTGGCTCACCACTTCTGGGGAGAAGTAGCTCAGACAAGAGTATACTTGTCAAATAGTGCTAATCTCAGGCCTGACAATGACAAAACTCCATATGAGTTATGGAAGGGTAGACTTGTATTAGCTTAGCAGTTTTGGCCATCGAGAAGTGCCTTATAATACCTTGATCTTAACATAATTATTCAAAATCTTTTGAGGTGAATAGTCCCCCTCTGTTTGATCTGAAGAATTTTATCTTCAGATATTTCTCACTCTCTACTTGAGCCTTAAACTTCTTGAAGTTATCAAATGCTTTCGACTTCTCTTTTAGGAGCAGAATCCAAGTAGCCCTTGTATAATCATCAATGAAGAGAAGTAAGTACCTTTCTCATTTTGATGTTTTGGTTCTTGTGGAGCCACAAATATCTGTGTGAATAAGCTCTAGTAGTTCAGATGAGGAGAACTCTTTCGTTTTGCAATGAGTCCTAGTATGCTTGCTGAATTGACATGACTTGCAGATGGTGTTATAAGGAGTTCACGATATAAGTAATCCTTTTACCGTGCCTATATTTATTATCCTTATCAAGATATCTACATTCCTGTGTCCAAGCCTTTTATGCCACAATCATGCTTCTATAGTTTTCTTCAAGTAACAACGGACCCTTGAGTCATCAAACACATAAACATTATTGTGAGTCCTAATTGCCTTCCCCACTATTTTTCCATTTTTTATATTATGGATCTCACAATATTTAGATCAAAAGGTCACATTATAGTCGTTGTCACACATCTGGCTAACACTTAGCAGATTGTGTTTGAGGCCGTCCACATGCAGCACATTTTGTGCTTTTATCTTGTGATCAAGGTTGGCCACTCCTTTTCCTTTTATTCTTGCTATAGTATTGTTTCCAAAGGTAAAATTTCCTCCTTTGTCTTTTTATTTTAGTGAAGCAAAATTTCTTTTGTCTCTATTCATGTGTTTGGAACAACCATTATCTACAGACCATTTGTTTTCTTTATCACGCACTGATAAGGCAATCCCACATGGCATGCTCATTTTGGTGTTTTGTTTCCAGCTTATTTTGTCCTTTTGTATGTGAGTTTGTATGTCACTTTGAGATTTAGATAGGTATTCAAACCTCCTTCTACACTCGATGGCCTTGTTCCTGAAATTATTACATTTAAAACACTCAACTTCTCTTTGTAGGCGAGTGAAGGCATTTTGATTCCTAAAAGAGGAATCTTGTAACTTAGGAGTATGGTGTGAATTAACCCTGATATTTTCATCTCTTTCAACTTTAACACTTGTAAAATCAATAGCTTTATGTGCAAATATATGAAACTTGTAGCAGTGACCATAAAATAAGTAGGCACGCCTATCATCAAAAGCATTATAAGGTTTAGCAGAGAAATACCTTGGTCTTATGTTTGTTTGAATCATCCTTCATTGACGGTCTCTTCTTTGTTCGTTTTCTCTTTTGTCTTCATGAACTCTTTCATGATGATTCCTTCTATGACTCTATGATTCTTCAACTCTTGTGGAATTGAATTTTATCTTCTTCTTCCCGATAGAATATTATTTTTCCTTTGAGTATCCCAGTCTGGTTCTGATTCCTAAGGGCCTTTGACAACATAGACTGTGATTTAGTCTTCTTGTCCCTTCAGTAAATTTCTCACTTAGTCCCTTCTCATCCTTTGTTTTCTCAAGTTCAGTTCATAGAGAGACCACCTCTACTTCAAGATAATGGTAGGTTTCTTCCCATTATTGAATCATATCTTGAAGTACTTCTTCTTTTCGTTTGGCTTCCTTGAGCTGAACCTTTAAAGATAGAAAATCATCTTTGCATATTTTTGAGATTGTCTCCCTTTTCAACTTGAGCAGCTCTTATTTTAGATACATGTTCTCCTCTTCTAGCTCTAATGATTTACTTACTCTACTTTCAGTTGAAGATCTAGACTATCCTTGATCTTGATAGCCTCTTCAAGTTTTTCTTTTTCTTATGCAAACTCCTTCTTCTGCACGTTGCAACTATTCCTTCAATTGTTTATTTCTTCATTGCTTTTTTCAACTCATCAAGGGCACTGATGAGTTCTCGGTCAAGGTCTACCACTCCTTCCTCTTCTTTCTCTTGAGAGTCCACAAGGTGTTTTTTCTTAGAGTATTTTTCAAGGGCCATAAGAAGATACTTATTTGACTCATTCTCCGATGAGTATTCAAAGTCTGATTCTGGGTCTGAACTATCCTCTTTGGAATAGAACCCCTTCTTGTTGTAGGGTTTCTTCTTCTGAAATGTTTCAACCATCTCTTTGTAATTGAATTTGGAAGAGAAATTTCCAACTCTTCCATAGTCTAAATCCTTAAAGGGAAAATTCCCTTTATATTTACTAAAGCCATGCTTCAGTTTTCTACCTAGTTGAGTGAGATCCTATTCAGATTCACTACTAAAGTAGTCTTTATGAACTCTGTGTTCCTTTCCCTTATTGGGTACCTTGAATGCAACTTCCTTTGGTTCATATTTCTCCATTCCTACACTTCTCTCATAGGCTGTGAGAGTACCATGTAATTAATCCATCTTGAGATCCTTTAGGTTGACCATTTCCTCTATAGCTGATATTTTGACATTAAATCTCATGGGTAGAGCTCTTAATACCTTTTCAACGATCAACTCTTCCTTGGCTTCCTCACCAAGTCCTCTAATCATATTAACTACTTCATCAACTATAAGGAAGTACTCAACTATGCTTTCATTCGTAGTCATCTTCAAGCTTTCAACCCTCATTCTGAAGGTTTGAACTTTCACTTGCATCACTTTGTCATGTCCTCCCTGACACTAGTTAAGCTTCTCTGATATCTCATAAGCAGACTTACAATGCATAAATTTCACAAGTTTGAACTAATTGAGACAAAAAATAATGACATGCTTGGATTTACCATTACTTAGATATAATTTCTTGGCATCTGCATCTATGGGTTGAATATCTGGGATATTGTAATTTACTAGTAATGAGTTCCAAACATATACCCCCAGGGACATAACATATGCCTCCATTCTTACTTTCCAAAATGCATAATTGGCTCCATCAAAGGCCGATACCCTACTTGAGTAAACTTCTTGAATCTCTTTCCTATTCATAATTCCATAAGGATATACCTTCGAGTGGTAAAATATTTACTGAAGGAACTTGGCTCTGATACCAATTTTTAGAATTGAGGAATTGTTGAGAGGGGGGGTGAATCATTAATTTAAGAAACTCTTAATTTTATTTTTTTACTATTCTTATAGTTCCTTATTATGTTATTTTGTATGTGAAAGAATTCATTCATAAAGCAGTAAATCTATAAACTTTCAGAACACATACTCAAACAACAATCTCATGATCAACATACATTTAACACAAGAGGCTCAAATCTATGATTTGCGAGAGTACCGATATGCGGGACATTCGATTGGCGATATCGCAAGTCACTAATTGGTGAAATGCATACACTATTGTGTTGCAACTTAGAACCTCCAATCGATGATATGCTGGGACCTATGATCTCTAATATTCCTCACCACACAAGGCGTAAATCATCCCAAACTTCAAGAGACCATATCCCTCAAACCACAAGTCCATTTCTAGACTTCCACATGCAGTTAAAAGGCTCTTCCATAGAAATTTCCAATGAAACTAGTTCAATTACCCATTAAGCCCATATTTTGCTTCAAAATTTGGCTCCAAAGTCTCTACCTAGCTAGAATCACAACCAACAATGCATGAAGCCCCATCATGAGGCTGAGCCTGGTTTGAAATCAATGTCAACACTTACACAACAAACCACCTTCATACCACCAAATTTCTTACAGACTCCTGTAGCATATGTTATATTTGAATATCCAGAATCGATTAGAGACAGAGTATCATTTTTAGTATAAGTTGTGTGTTAATTCTTCATGAATTGTATATCATTTGTGGTGTAGTTGTTTGGTTTCTTGTCTGAAGATTTGCTTCAATAATAGTGTAACAAACATTTGAATAGATAGCTGGTTATTTGGTTGAATTCGTAGGAAGCTTTAATTACATTTATTCTTGTTCATCATTAGATAAATCGAACTAGAAACACAGGATCCATACCAATTATGTACTAAGTAGTAGACTGATTTGGGAATAGAAATTTTGTACTGCATTCAATACTACATTCTAGAATTTCGAAGATGCTAGTTTAGGTTATAATCTATGATCTGGCATTACCTGTGCTTGTGCCTTGAAGCTTACGAACCCCAAGTTGATAATTAAATGTTGGAATTAGAATACATATAATTTCCCCAACCATACTTAGAAGGATATCAAATTTATACAAAATTTAGTAAGTATAAAATGAGCAAAATTAGAGTCAATTATAGAATATGGAAATCTACTAGGAAGGAAATAATTCAATGACACCCCAAAGATAGATAATGAATCTAGACAACTTTTCAATTTCCTATACTTGATGAATGCAAGGGGGCTCAATATTTTTGTTATTTATAGACTCGTAACACCGAATCATGAAATGATTCACTGGTTGGTCTAATTTATAACCATCCCACAGTTGGAAAGGCTAAGTTGGATTAAAATCAAGCTTGCGAGAGATTTTAATTGATCAAAATGACTATTAATTGTAATTCTAATATCTAAAGAATTGATCTGATTTAGTACAATATTATGACAAGGAATATATAGAAGCTAGATCGCATGAACAATATAGGATAATTTTACAAAATCATATATACAAATGAAGGCCAAATGATACAATCACAAAATATAAGGGGAAAACTCTTAACTTAGTCATTGTTAGTATGACATTTTCTTTAAAATTTTGAAAAATAGAATAAGTTGGAATAGAACAACATAGGAAAATTCCATTAACCTAAGTTCAAGCCTCGATATATATATGTAGATAGATTTCTAGCATATATACTATACTTAGTGTGCACGTAGAATCTATCAACATACTAATCGTGATAACAGCTTCTTATAAGACTTAGAAACAGAATTAAATGTACAAGTATACCTTGTCTCCAAACCTAAATTCATGAATCCTTCTATCATCACAAAAGTGAAACTAGAGAATTTATTTTTAGGTTTATTCCCTCCTACGCTTGTCCCTAGATCCTTTTCCCATTTGAATCTTCATGATCCCTAAAAAATTCTAACCTCTTCACCACAAAAAGTGTTTATTTACCATGATGTAAAATACACCTCGACACATGAAATGTGAACTACTTGCTAGTGTTGGTGAAACTACCCTCCTAGTTTAATTTCATTCATGGTATTAGTTAATCATCTTACGTCCCTAGATATATGTTACTGCCCAAGTGATGGGGCCTTATTGCTCCGATTACGTATCGAAACCTATGGAATAGGTACACAGTTAGATAGGTATTAATTATTTTTCCAAGTTCAAGGTTCTTGAATGGTGTGACCCTACATATGATCGCCAACACACAGTGGTCACGTGATAGTCATAAGGTTTGTGTATGATGGGAAGGTGGATGCTTAAGATGCTTCTTGATAATCCAACGATGGAAATTAAACTAATTGTTCACTTGGCTCTCTCTTCAATCTCACTTGACCCACGAGTCTTGTTGAAGTTGTCATGTAGAGATGCTTCCCCCCAAACCTCTTCTAATCCTGCTTGCAGTCAGAACTTACCATGGAATTAGCGTAGGGTCACTTATGGTAAGAATTTTGGTTCAGAATTATTTTATTTTTTGTTTAGTGCCTATATATTAGGCTCATTTTTCATCTTGTTTCACCTGCACTTGTTTAATGCATCTGTGCTTCCCTTCCTCTATTTCAGACTCAAAGAGGTGAACTAACAGTTCTGGTAGCGATATGAAGGGTTGGTCTCAGCAACTCCTCTCCAGGTGAATTACGAATGAACCCTCCACTCTTTCCATATAGTAGAAGAGTTTCATTATTACTTATTTTTTTTAATTTGAGATATGGTTCTTTCATTTTTTACACTCCATCTAATCGATTTTTCTTTGGCTATTCTGCACCATGTTACGCACTCTAGGTAGGAGAAACCCTCCTTCTCGCAGGTGACAAGGGTGAGTATGATAGGATTAAAAGACAATAATTTTCCTTTAATAAGAAATTATAGTACCTATCGTATGTTCCATATTTCACCCGCTGCAGGGTTATTGATTAATTTTTGGGTCATCTTTGGAATTGTTTTGTTTTTTTCTCATTCGCTTATTTGTTAATTGTTCTGACCTCTTATACATTTTTTTTTTCATTTGCAAGAGTAGAATAATTCCACCATACGCCTCTATAGAGGTATGATTGTTCCTTATCACACGACATTCTTGTCGCTTGTTGTAGTAGGGATGAAACTTATGTCTCTATCTATCCAAAGTATATAAAATTCCTATTTTTTATATGTTATGGGAAAAATGATAAGTGAGGAGCTGTTACTAGGCGTATAGCTTGGGATGAATTTGTTACATTATGTAAATAAATATGGGTTGAAGCTGACAACTTTCCTAGAGAAAATAGAGCCATGCATTTATATAAAAACCTTCACGGAACCATTATGTATTTTATTTCCCACACATGCTTGTTAAACTTATGAATTTGGAAACAATGCAGTGTGGAAAAGAATATGTTATATATATATATATATATATATATAATCCTTTTATTTAGGTCAATCCTGACAAATTGATCATCTTGTTAAGTTGTGCTCTTATTTTATTTCTTCTACACGAATGCTCGTATATTTTAAATTATAAATTTCAATTTTCTTTCTTTTCCCTTCATTGTGTCTGTAGAACTAGTGATGTAGTTTAAATCTTGATTATTAGTTGGCATGCAATTGTTTTTTTGAATGTTTGAATTTCGGCATATGTCTATGGCCAATTTTCTTTCCCATTCATACAACAATTTAATGTCTTTTATGCATTGTTTTCTCTTACATATTCACTGCATAACGCCACAGTTGCATCATATATCATAAGCTTTATTCATCAGTACCACGATTGAGCTATCTCCGCTATACTCAGTAGGTAGATGCAGGTTTTGATTCTTCACCTAGGTATATACCTTGAGGCTTAACTCCACAATTTAATAGTAAGGAAAAGGATACCCATTCTGTCAACACATTTCTTAATAGATAAAAAGACCCTATTTGCTATTAATTGGTCCTGTACATATCTCCACTTGGAAGTATTCAATCTCGCTCCATGTCCCAAGAAATAATGTTCTGATGTTTAAAGTTATGCATTTTTTTTATTCTTTCCACAACTCTCTTAGGTTCAATAAAAGACTTACTTGTTGAATGATCAGAATTTGGATTAGGGGAAAGATTTGCTCAAAAATAAAAGTTCTTAGAATCAATAAAAACCTAAACAAAAACACCTGACTCAATGATAGGATCCTAGCACAACTTGTTTCACTCAAAATAGAGATCGTATGAGAATGTTAGAGCGTTCTGATCGTTTGGTCAAACAGGGGAATTTTGATACAGGTTGACTCGGATATTGACTATGCAACCATAAACCCAGTCATGAAAAATAATATTCTAGGGAATATTCCTTGAAATATTCCCTAGAATATTCCCATAGGTTGATCAATCGAATCATGACAAGTGGCGGATTTGGAGTTAACCACTAGCATTAACCTCTAACGGTTAACCTTCGCATGTGACCAACATTACTTAATCACTAGCAGTTAACCGCTTGGTAACAACTAGAACTAACCACTAGACTTAACCATGCATGTGACCCAAACCCCTAACTGCTAGCAGTTAACCACTCGGTAACCATTAGGATTAATCCCTAGACTTAACCGTGCATGTGACGAAAACTCTTAACCATTACCATTTTATGCTAACCACAAGATTAATGTGCTAAGCGAGATTAGTGTTAATTAATATGTGTTTATCAATTAATTTATTTCGGATTAGTTTGGTAGAGTTTTTGGTGGAGCTGAAAAATCTGGAGATAACTCCAAATTTGGCAGAGTTAATCGGAGCTTTTCCAAATTTAGTGAAGATTTCCTAGGAAAAATTGATGAAGTCATAAATTTGGCAGTTTTTGACCAATTGTGGCTTAGAAAGATTAATTCCTATATTATTTGGATGTTTCGAACATAATGGAACAATTTTCAAAGGTAGAAAGGCATTTTTTATGTGATTTTTCTACGTAGACGTTTAAGGAAGCCTAGGCCCACCAGGAGGGGAGGTCAAGCCTAGATCAACTGAAGTCCATTTGTAGAGCTTGGAAAGTCATTTTTGGGGTTTTTGGGTCTTCGGAATCCAATGGAGTAGGTGGAAAAGCCATTGGAACATTGTAGGTGCAAGTAATAAGATAATTTTACCATTAATCCAAAGAGGACCTAGCCATTCAAGCAGGTCCAAGGAGATGTAGCCCAGGGGGGTGAAATCCTTTATCAGCTTTGTGTTATGAGTTTTCTATGTTTTAATTATCTATAATTTTGCTTGTTGTATATGTGTTTCAAACAACTAATTAATCTCATAAACTTATCATAAGACACACAATACTTGACAAATATATCCTCAGAATTTGGTTAATTTGAGACGATCCTAAACACATTTTGAATTATTGATGAGGGAGCTTTCATAGCATTAACAATTTTTCCCAACATTTTGGATGAAGTTGGTATCAGAGCAATGTTAGCTCATTTTAACCTCAAGATGGTTTTCCAAGGTTAACTAGAAAACTAACTATTGGTTTTGTATCTGGGCAAGGAGAATTTAGCTGTGTGCAAGTTTATGTGTGTAAGCTGAAGAGTAATGGCAAGTTCAACAAGTTATCTTTCTAATCCATCTTCCTTAACAAGACTCTTTGATGAAGAGATGTTGCAAGAGATTATCATCATGAGATATATGGTACAAGAGATGTATTAAGATGGGAAGATGAACATTATACTTCAAGAGCAGTTGATGGCCATGAAGGAGGAGAAGCAAGTTCTTCTTGAAAAGATGCATGAAATGGAGATTCAACTCCATGATGCCAAGGAAATTTTAGCCAAGTATGTGCATGAAAATGAGGTATGCAATTCAATTTTATCTTGAATTTCCTCTCAAAATGAATGTTTTGGTGCTTTTGAAAGACACACTAGAGGAATAGGGTCCAAATTATTGTTGAAGATGGGCTATGAACGTAAAGGGTTAGGAAAACATGCACAAGTCATAGTTGAGCCAATTATTGTTGAGGAAAGGCCTAGATATTTGGGCCTTGGTTATGGAAAACATGATGGAGAATGATCCAAAAGCCAAGGAGGCACATGAAGGTTTTCCAATAAGGACTTTCTTTATTACCTCAAGTTTGTGAATTTTGTGTTCATGAGGAATGCAAAAGTTTTATACCCACTTTGCAAGAAGATGTTCATAAGCATGAAACTAGTGGAAATGGCAAACAAGAGGATGTTGAAAGCTCTAAGCTCATTGAAACCATTGTTGGTATTTTGAAGAGAGCCACTACTTCATCAAATTCAGCTCCTCAGGAAGGCGACAAAGGTGAATTTGCAAGGTATAAATCTTCCTTTAATAAATTTTCTTTTGATTATGATAAACATGGTAAGTCTTCACATAAGACTTGGAGAAAACTTACAATGTTCCTTTGTTGGTTTGAATAAAAATAGTGTTTTAACATGTTGGAAGAGGATATACATACACATGAAACTTTCAAAACAAAAAAGATAGAAAGCCAAAGGTCAGTTGGAAAATGGAAACCATACTGAAAAGAAGATGCAATTATTTCCCACTCATTTCCATAAGCAAGGTCATCTTGTAGACAAGTGTTGGAATTTGCATCCAACAAGTCATCCACTCCATTTGAAGAAGGTGGACAAAGATTTTGGCAAAAATGGAAAAGAGGATTCCATAATTGATGTGGGTCAGGATGATACACATGATGAAGTGCAGCTGAAAGAAGCGCCATTGAAGCGGTTTGGAAAGAGCTGGTTAGATTTCTTAACCAATTAAGGCCTTGCATTTATTTTGGTAATTGATGAAAATATTTCCTTGTTGATGCATTTCCTTGTTATTTGAATGCATTTATTTTCTCCTGAAAGTATGTTGCATATTGCATGAAGCAAGATGTTGGAAAAGTAGAGTTATGTTGACTCACTTAGATGTAGCAAAGATGGAAATTTGCATTTACAAATTTGCGTGCATGTTGCATTATTGAACTTGCATGTTTATGCCAGGAAGGTGTTCGAAAGTGGAGTATGTTGACTCACTTTATTGCAACAAATTTGGTCATTTCAGCTCTTTAAGTACTCATACATACCAATGGGATTATTGTACTTGTGATTGTACTTGTGAAAGAGTTGAGAATTTCTATACATGCATGAGAGTTCGTGTGTGTGAGCAGTGGAATTTTTAATAGTTTCATTGTGCTTGAACATGCATGGGTGATTGACTTGTGTTGGTTGATTGCTTTGTTAACATGTATGTTGTCAACTTGAGAATGTTGATCATTTGTGCATGCATGAGTGTCATCTTCTGTGGTTGATTGATTGTTACATGTATGTTATATCGACCTGGAAGATTTGATTTTGCCTCCAAAGGTGAAAGGGATATGTGATGAATTGCTTCATGAGAATGTGGAATTCTTGTTGTAAATCGTCAAGTTGTTGTACATGCTTTTGATTGATTTTCCAAAAGTCAATTGTTTGAAGAAGCATGTTTTATCAACTTGTGTTTAGTAAACCATCGACTAAACACCAAGATGTTTTATACACCAAGATGTAAGAGTACATGGCGATGTTCACATGATGTGACATTTGTTGTTTTGAAGAAGAAAAAGGTAGAGGTAGTCAAGTTATATTCTTGCATGAGTGTTCTTCAAGGTTAATGGTGTTTCTTGGGACAAGATGTCACAGGATTGTGGAAGGTCCAAACTTGAGCAAGAGGCACATGATTAGCCTTCATTATAAAATCATGACATGAGAAGAATGTTAATACTAGACGATGATGAAATCAAGAAGAGAAAGGGGAAAAAAATGCCAAAAAACATTGTAGCCCTTGTAAAATATCAAATGTTCTAGAGTGCAGTTTGATGTGTTGACGCCAAGAAGCAAAAGACATGGCGAATGCATTCTTCCAGATCTAGAATTTGGAACTATGGAGGTAAAAGAATGGTCATTTCTTTTCTTGTTATTACTAATATTGGAACTCATTTTTGTAGTTCACTCAGATGGGCTTAACTTGGAAAAGTCGCTTCCAAGGAGAAGCTTTCATCGAATGCATGTGTTGCAAAGGAGGAACATGATTCTCAATGGGAAGGCCATCAGTTAGCTTTCCAAGCACCGAGGGAATGCTTAAGTACAACAGGGTGTTTAATCAGCAAGCAACCAACAAATGTTGGATTGGGTTAGCAACAAAAGGAGAACATTGGTTGAAATGCCAAGCCATTTGCAAGGAAAGGCATGTCAGTGAACCCAAGTGGTTGTCATTTCCAAGTAGAATCAATTGATATAACTTGTGAAGGATAAGGGTATTAATCTCTTATCAGATTGTGGGTCCAAAAGCTTGTGCGTGGGAAGGAGTAATCAAAATCTAGATTAGGGGCAAACATTTGCTCAAAAATCAAAGTGCTTAGAATCAATCAAGCCCATAATGAAAATGTTTGCTCTGTGATATGATCCCAATGCAACTCATTTCACTCAAAACGGAGTTCATATAACAAAGTTAGAGAGTTCTAGTCACTTGGCCAAACAGGCGAATTTTGGTACAGGCTAACTGGGATGGTGACTACGCATCCGTACAACCCAGTCAACAAAAATAATATTCCAGAAAATATTCCTTAGAATATTCCCCAAAATATTCCCACATGTGGACCAACCAGATCATGAGAGGTGGTGGATTTGGAGTTAACGACTAGAATTAACTGCTAACGGTTAACCTTCTCATGTGACAAACATTATTTAACCACTAGCAGTTAACCACCAGTCAACTGCTAGCATTAACCGCTACACTTAACCGCGCATGTGACCAAAACCCTTAACTACTAACAGTTAACCATCGGGTAACCACTAGCATTAACTGCTAGACTTAACCACGCATGTCACCAAAACCCTTAACTGCTAGCACTTTATGCTAACTACGAGATTAATGCGCTAAGTGGGATTAGTACTAATTAATATATGTTTATCAGTTAATTAATTCCCGATTAGTTAGGCAGAGTTTTTGGAAGAGCCAACAAATCTAGAGCTAACTCCAAATTTGGAGGACTTAACTCGAGTTTTTCGAGATTTAGTGGATATTTCCTAGGAAAAACTAAAGAAGCCCTAACTTTGGTAGTTTTGAACCAATTTTGGCATAGAAAGACTCATTCCTAGATGATGTTCCGAACACAACGGAATAGTTTGCAGAGGAATAAAGGAACTTCTGTACGTGATTTTTCTACATTGAAATTTAAGGAAGCCTAGGCCACCAGGAGAGGAGGTCAAGCCCAGATCAACTAAACTCAAATTGTAGAGCTTGGAAAGTCATTTTTGGTGTTTTTTGGTCTTATGAATCTAATGGAGCATGTTTCAAAGCGATTGGAGTACTGTAGGTGTGTTATAGACATTTTTGTGCCTTAGAACATGAAGCATGAAATGTCCATAATCTAAGGGATCCAAAGTCCCTAAACATGTTGTTCCTACCCCCAGGGGAACAAGTTCAGCAAACCACAGCAATCCAAACAAGTTCTCCACTGAAAATTACTCAAAAACAAGGCAATTCTGGATCATGTCAACTGCTCCACTAAGCATTTGCGCTGAATGTCAACTGCTCCACTGTCTACCTGCGTTGAATGTCAACTGCAAAGAAGGCTACCTACGCTGGGCGAGTTTGGACAAGTGGCACAGTCATTCCTTAAGGTGTCAATGCCCAGGAAGCTTCCAAAATGACACTTGGATCAGGGAATTCGACTGGTGATGAGTAAGAGGTTCTAGATCTCCAAGTGGAAGCAAGAACCTCCAAGTGGACTTAAGAACTGAAGAAGAACTAGAGTGGGAGAGGACACTAGTCACATCTCAGGCTGACTCATCCTCTCTCCAAACTCCTATATATGGATCTCTCTCCCATGAGATCCGGAGGCTGGAATCTTGTGAATGTAAGGAAGTGTTGTTGGTTTGAGTTTAGAACTATTGGGTGATTTGCTTTGAAGGAGGTGAAGAGGAGATTTCTTTCTGCTGGGAAGGTGATGCTGGATTGGGCCTCTTATGGTTGTATCACTTCCTGAACTTTACTTCTTCCATTAATAAAGCATTTGAGGTTCTTCTATATACATGTGTCTCAATGATGTATTGTTATATTTGTGTATTTGATTTATTCTAATCCTTAAATCAATTATGAATGTATGCTTCTTGTAGTTTCCTTTTCTTGCCATTTTTCAGGATCTTGGTGTAGCTGGGCCAGTGAAAGAGCAAGGAGCTGGGAGCAAGCAGCAAGGAGAGAAGCTTGGATCAACCATTAGCGAAAGACATTGGTTAGTGGATCTCTTTCTCCCCTCTTTTACATCTCATAAAGAAGTAATCTCAGATAGCTTTGCTTTGATTGTTGGTAAGGAACTATCACCCTTAGAGTGGGATAGGGTCATTCCGTATTGGATACTTTTCCCAACAACAAGGTGCATGTAATCAGAGAACTTGACCATTAATCCAAAGAGGACCTTACCATTGAAGCAGGTCCAAGGATATGTAGCCCATGAGGGTTGAAGTTCTTTATCAGCTTTGTGTTATGAGTTTGTTGTGTTTTACCTCTATGTAATTTACTTGTTTCATATGTGTTTCAAAAAGCTAATTAATCTCATAAATTCCTCATAAAACACATAATACATGACACATAAATCCTCACAATTTGGTTAATTTGAGATGATCCTAAACATATTCTGGATCTTGCATAGCATTAACAAGTTTTCTCAATATTTCAGATCATTGAATTACCCAAACAAAATTTTAGATGCACAATATATATATTAAACTACTTGTTTATTTGTATACCCTTGCCTATACCCCAACTGGTTATTTGAGTATGTCTCACCTAGGAATTTTAAGCATAATTTGTGAAGTACTACTCCCAAGTTGCTACATAGATGAAAAGTAATGAGTGTGATTCCTTGACACCCTACACGTGGCTCTTAGCTATGTGCCTTGTATTCACACTGAGACACCCATATTCTGGAAAATATACCAACATATATTAAGGATTTACACACAAGTTTAATTAATGATGGGTTACCTTGCTTACCCATAGTAATGTATGTTCAAATTCTTAACATTGTAGAGTGTATAATATGGATAGTAATTCGCAAAACTTTCAAACTATAGAGACAATTTATTTCTTAGTTATAATAATTATTCACACCTTATAGCTCATGTGAGGCTTTACTCCTCCAGTTTCCAGACACTAACATGCACAAAATTAATTAACTTAAACGCAGTAATAATTCAAACAATAATTCTTGAAGCTTAAATATACTAGAAAATTCTAATTGCATCTATTGCTTGCACTATACTTGGGAAATACCACTATCCTACCAACCATGAATTGATCCCCGAGTTCCCCCTGAGATGACATCAGTTTCCTCCCAAAATTAACAACTTCTTGTGGTTTCAGATATTGTATTTTTATGCATTACTTCCCTAGCATATCTTTCCTCATTTTTCTTTAAAGCCTACCTTTCTCTACTGTGGTGCTTTACTCCACCCTTACTCTGTGTTTTTTTACAACGGACTCATTTAATAGATTTTCTCTCGCATGATATTATATCTTGTTGATCAAATCCCAGGGATCTTTAGGAGTTATTTAAGGGAATATTATTTTGATCTCATCCACCAACACTAATTTTTGGATCTTGGCATCGTGGATTTCTACCCATCACATCTAAAATAGCCCAGTCTGAAAACAAAAAGATATTTACATAGAAATAGAGGGATATTACATCTCCCCCTCTTTTTAAAACAACATTTTCCCCGATGTTTATTGTTCATTCAATTCATTCTTGAAACAATGTTGGGTAAGCTTCTTAATTATATCTTCATGCTCCCAATTAGCCTCCTTAGGTGTAAAGTGGCTCCATTGCACCTTAACTCGAGCGATGACTCGATTCCACAGCAAGATCTCTTTCTGATATAAGATCCAAAGTGGCTCTAGAAAGATATTTCCTTCTGGTTCCACCTATATCAAATTCAAATCAATTATGTGAGAATTATCATGGACATAATTTTTTAATAAGGACACATGAAAAACAATGTGCACTTTAATTATGATGGGAAAATCTAGTTGATATCCTACGGGAAAAATTTTGTCCCAGTTTTCAAAAAGCCCAAAGAATCATGGTGCCAGTTTTGCACAAGTCTCAGTTATTAAGGTAATTTTCCTCAGCATTACTCTTAAGTAAAATGGTCTCGAATCTTAAATTCTCTATGAATTATTTTCTTCTCCACATAAATTTTCTTCCCATCCTGTGTCATGTTGATGTTTTTCTAATCTTCCATTCCACTTGTTCCATTTCTGGAAAGTAATTCGGTGCTAATATCAATCTATCCTATGTCTGATTCCAATTGAGAGGTGTATCAAATTTTATGCCATACAAATATTCGAAAGGACAAATCTTTATTAAAGTTTGGTGGTGGTTGTTGTAAGGAAATTTTTCTAAATATAGAAATTCCTCCCATTTGGTAGGTCTATCCGTGAAATACATTCTCATCATATCTTCCAAAATATTATTGGTTCTCTCTGTTTTTCCGTTTGTTTGAGGGTGATATGCAGTGCTAAAATTTAGTTCATTTCCCATGCCCCCAAACATAGCTTTCCAAAATTTAGAGGTAAAATTAGTATCCTTGTCTGTCACTACTATCTTTGGCACTACAGGTAGTCAAGAAACTTCCTTCATGAAAATATTAGCAATCTATGTTGTTCCATAAGTAGGTTGCACTGATATAAAATGTACTAGTTTATTGAAGGTGTCTACCACCACCATAATATAATCATGTTTTATTTTTGTCTATACTAATCCTAGAATAAAATCTAATGAAATCACTTACAATTTCCATTCAGGAATGGGTAGTGGGCTGAAAAATCTAGTAGGGTGATGGTGTTCCACCTTTATTTGTTGACATTCTAGACATT
Source organism: Pinus tabuliformis (assembly GCA_031772625.1). Taxonomy (NCBI): domain Eukaryota; kingdom Viridiplantae; phylum Streptophyta; class Pinopsida; order Pinales; family Pinaceae; genus Pinus; species Pinus tabuliformis. The sequence goes on from CM062808.1 coordinate 196,113,177, forward strand.
TTGCTAAGTATTCTGGAACCTCCTTTTTCATGCCCAGCTAAAAAAATTATTCCATTAATGTTGTTATCATATTTTTATATGTGGAATCACATGCATACAGTTTCTTTTGATATCCATCTTGTATCATTTTCTTTAAAGAACTCACATTCGTAACATACAATCGAGTTTTGCAGGTTATCAGTTTTTCAAGATTTTCAACATACCCTAGAATTTCTAGTTGTTGCAATTTATGTTCAATTTATAGGTATTTATGATCTTTTTGTATTGAGTTTTTAGTTTGATTTATAAAATTTATACTAATACTGCTAACAGATACTCCCATTAAATCTTGTGCATGCCTTCTTAAGGCATCTACTGTCTCATTTTGTTTTCCTTCTATATGTTTAATATAAAACTCAAACTCACTTAGAAAAGCCAGCCACCTTTCCTACCTAACATTTAGATCTGGTTGGCTAAAAAAATATTTTAAGCTTATATAACATGTCACCAGAATAATGTTTTTCCCTAAAAGGTAGTGTATCCACATCTATAGAGCATGTATTACTGCAACCAACTCTAAATCATATACAACATAATCATTTTCATGTGTTTTTAGTTTCCTATACTCATAGGCTACTATTTCATTTTCCTACATCAAAAATCCCCAGGAACTTCGAAACAAGCATCAGTGCAAACAATGAATTCCATGTTTGGGTTTGAAATTTTTAGTATAGGAGCTACTATATGTAATTGTTTCAATTTGTGAAATTTTTTCTAACATTTGGCTCTCCACTCAAATTGTATTCCCTTCTTCTGCAAGCATGTAAAACGGTAGACCAATTTAGAGAATCATTCTATAAACATTTGGCAATATCTTGTGATTCCATAAATGAGCAAACAATTGACGAATCCTTAGGTATCGGCCAATCTAAAATAGTCCTAACCTTTTCAGGATTAACAGACAATCCTTCCCTTGAAGTGATGTGACCCAAATATTGTATTATGTCTTTATAGAACTCACATTTGCTAAGTTTCACATATAGATGATGTGTTGTTAATGTTTGTAGAACTAATTTTAGATGTTCTTTGTGCTCTTATTCATTATTAGAATACACTAAAAGATCATCTATAAAAAACAATACAAATTTATCAATGTACTTATGAAGTACACTATTCATTAAAAACATAAGGGTTTATTGTGCATTAGTAAGACCAAAGGGTAACAATACAAATTTGTACAAACCATATTTGGTTCTAAAATCTATCTTATGAATATCTTCAACTTTTATTCATTGTTGGTGGTAGTCGTTACTTAATCAATCTTTGAAAATATGGTTTATTCCCTCACTTGATTGAATATATCATCAATAAGTAGCATCAGGTGTTTATTTTTGATGGTTAACTTATTCAATTGTCAATAATAGATGCACATTATAAATGTGCCATCTTTTTTCTTAAGAAATAGTGCAGGCCCCTGGCATGGTGAGACACTACGTCTAATGTAACATTTATCTAATAGCTCATGTAACTACTTCTTCAGTTCTAGTAGCTCTATTATACTCATTCAATAAGGAGCTCTAGATAGTGGGGTGGAACCTGGTACTAGATCGATGGAGAAATCTATGTATATATGGGGAGGTAAACTTGTGATTTCGTCTCAAAAATCATCGTGAAATTCAATATTGATTGGCATTGTCTCTAAATTTTCCTTTTCTATTTGTTGTTTGTTCATTTCCACCTGTACCATATATAACTGACATCGTTTTCTTGCACTCCTTTTATACTGCAAATCTAGATTTGTCAGACTGACATTGATTTTGGTATATATTTCATTTACTAAGTTTGCCCATTTTGATTCGCACAATTGATTGTTTTCTCCAAATATTTTATAATAACTCATTTTTTCTCCAGCTAGTGCATGCCTACTAACACATCATAGGACCCTAAAGGAGGAATATTTGAATTTACTTCCATGGAATAACCATTTAAGTTTATGGGACACTGTCTTAATTGACTGGCTACCTTTCTTTTTATGTCGATTGCTAAGTACACCAACCATGCAGGCTTAATTTTTTTTTTAATTTTAATTCATATGTTTCAACAAGTTGGGGACTAATGTAGCTTAAACTAGCCCCTGGATAAATTAAATCAGAAACAAATTGGTTTGAAATGGTACCTTTAATCTCAATCATTGTAGATTGATGCTCAACCTGACTATCCTTGAGCATGACATTGATCTTAGGAATTTTTTTTGCAACATCATTCACATTTGTTGGTTCCTGCAAAACATGAATATTTTGAATAGATCATAGATTATGTGGGAAGTCTCTCGATAGGTGTGGTTCACCACAACCCCAACACTTCAGAATTTGTCTCCCTTAACCCCACTGATGTTTTTATTGTTCATATCCATGGGTTTTGTCTCAGTTTGTGGCTGTTCCAACTGATTTAAATTCCTCTTGTTGAGTATCTTTCGCCAATGTTCCTTCCAAAAATTATTAAGATAAGAGGGTTTATGTATTTTTGTACTCATTATAGTCTTGGTTCTGTCATTACTTTTCCAATGTTTTAAGCATTCACCTCTATTATTGAACTATGGGTAGCATAATCTTTCTTTCCTTATTTCCTCATCCATTGTCTTAGGATTTTCAAACTCAATCCTTTCTTTGTAGAGAACTGATAGACAGTTCAAAAATCATTGTACCTTGGATTTATCCTCTTTAATATAAGGGACATACTATAACAAATTAGTAAATTTAGCCACAAGCTCGTCCATAGTTAACTGTCCCAGTGTTAATTCATGAAAAGCCTTAGTGTTATCATCATAATATCATTAATTTAGATATCGAGACTTGAAGTTCCTATGGAAATCCTCCTAGGACATTGTCCTTGCCTCCAAAGTATGTACTATTTTGGCCTCTTCCCACCACAGAGTATCTTTGCTTGCAGCTAGTAAATGGATAATCCAACTTTCAAATTCCTCTCACAATCTTAAACTTGGAAATACTTAGTCATATTTAGGAGCCAAGCCTTTGCATCCTCTTCCCTCTCCACATCAAAAGTAGGAGCTTTTATTTTCTTAAAATCACCTCACAATTCCACCTTATTCTTTTGTTTATAACCTCTTGAATAAGTTTGGTCTGGATGACCTCCACTTTCAAAATTCTTTGATTCCATCCCCACACTCTTCCTATTTTCTTCTTTCAGATTTATTTGATGACAAGACTTTTCAGTCAACTCTCTTATCATTCTTTCTCGCCCTTCACTAGATTTTAGCAGGTGCTCGTTGTTGTTTCTGAGGTAAGTCAATTCTTGCTGTAAATTTCTAACAATATCCATAAGTAGGGATATTGGTGGAGTACTTATATCTTTGCCAACTCTATATATAGATCCTCTCGTACTCCTACCAGTGGAGGAAGATCCTACACCATATTCTGATGGCCTACTTCACTTGAGGACCTTTAAAATCAACAAAATGGTTGTTAGCACAACAATATTCCATTCAATCTTTTAGTTGTACATATCTCCAGTTATCATTATGATGGTTGCTTTCAGGCACAGTGTTGAAACTGGGCTCTGATACCATCTGTCATTAACCTAATTTCAAGCCTTAAGTTGAAGCCTCAATATGTATATATGTTATAGATTTCTAGCATATATATTGTGCTTAGTTGTTCATGTAGAATCTGTGAACATAATAATATTGCCAACATTTCCTTATAAGGCTCAAAAAGAGAATAAAATGTACAAGTATACCTTGTCTCTAGACCTACATTCCTAAATTCTTCCGTTGTCAGACAAGTGAAACTAGAGAATTTATTTGTAGGTTTATTCCCTCATATCCTTGTCCCTCTATCCTTTTCCCATCTTCACCATCCCTACAAAATTCTAACTTCTTCACCACAAAAATATTTGATTTACATTGATGCAAAATACACCTTAGAACATGAAATGTGACCTACTTTCTAGCGCTAGTGAACCTACTCGACTAGTTTAGTTTCATTCATGCTATAGGTTATAACTCCAACCTCCATAGATATATGCTGCTACTTGAGTGATGAGAGCTTATTAATCCCATTAGGTATTGAAACCTATAGAAGAGGTGCACACACATATAGGTATTAATTGTTTTTCAAAGTTTTAGGTTCTCGAATGGTTTGACCATAGATATGTTCGCCAATACACAATTATCATGTGATGGCCACATGGTTTGTGTGTGAAGGGAAGGTGGAAAGTTAAGATGCTTCTCCATAATCCAATGATGGAAATTAACTAGAATAAACCTAACCTTCTTCTTGTCCCTCTCTTTAGTCTCATCTAGCTTGTGATTGTTACTGAAGGTGTCGCTCTGAGAGGTTACCACCCAAACCTCTTCCCTCCTACTCATAACTCGAACTTACCATGGACTTAGTGCAGGGTGGCTCATGGTAAGAATTTCAGTTCATAATTTATTTATTTTTTGTTTAGTAATTGTATATTTTTCTCCTTTTATATCTCATTTCCCTTGCACTTTTTTAATGCATGAGTGCCTCCCTTCCTCTATGTCAGACTCAAACAGGTGAACTAGCAATTGTGGTAGTAGTATGGAGGGTTGTTCTCAGGAACTCCTCCCCGAGTGAATTATAGACGAACCCTCCACTCTTTCTAGATAGTAGAAGGGTTTATTTATTAATTAATGCTTTTTATTTATAATATGTATCTTACTTTTTTAAATCTCCAGTTAATTGACTCTTCTTTAGCTATTCTACCCAGGTTACCCACTCTACATAGGGTTTTCAGTTGAGAGGAGAAACCCTTTTTCTCACAAGTGATGAGGGTGAGTATGATAGGATTATAAAAGAATCATTTTCCTTTAATAATAAATTCTAGTACCTATTATATGTTCCATAGTTCACCTGCTGCAGGGTTATTAATTAATTTTTGGGTTATCTTTGGAATTGTTTTGTTTTGTTTTCATTCCCTTGTTCATTTATGGCTATGACCTCTTATACATTTTTTTTTCATTTGCAGGAGAAAAATAATTCTATCGCACGCCACTATATAGCTATGACTCTTCCTTATGGAACAAGAGTCTTGTCGCTCATTGCAGCAGGGATGAAACCCGTGTCCCTATCTATCTAGAGGATAGAAAATTACTTTTATTTTATATCTTATGGGAAAAGTGACAAGTCATGATTCATTAGTAAGCGTATAGCGTCGAGATGAATATGTTACATTATGTAAATAATCTCGGTAGTAATTGTCTTGTTAAATTGCGCTGTTATTTTATTTCTTCTACAAAAATGCTACAATAAATTAAAGTGTAAATTTACATTTTCTTTTATTTTCCCTTCGCCATGTATATAGAACTAGTACTGCAAATTAGATCATGATTATTAGTTCGCATGCAAAAGAAAAAATTCAATGTCTAAATTTTGGCATATCTCTGTGGCCAATTTATCCTCCCCTTCATACAACAATTTAATGTTATCTAGACATCATTTTCTATTACATATTCACTACTTAATGCCACAATTGCACCAAATATGATAATCTCTATTCATCAGTTCCACAACTGAGTTATATCCGCTATACTAAGTAGTTAAATGCAGGTTTTGATTCTTCACCTAGGTATATACCTTGAGGATTAACTGCATAATTTACCTGTAAGGAAATGGATAGCACTTCTGTCAGCACATTTCTTAATAAATAAAAAGAACCTATTGCTTATCAATTTTCTCTATACATATTTCTGCTTGGTGGTATTCAATCTCGGTGCATGTCTCAACAACTAATCTTCTGACTTTTAAAGTTATGCATTTTTTTCTTCTTTCCACAACTCTCTTAGGTTCAATAAAAGTTCTAATTGTTAAATTACTTAGAAAAATTTTTATATGAAAAATGTATATATTAAACTACTTATTTATTATTGTGACCTTTCTTATACTTGAACTGGTGATTCTGGTCTGTTTCGCTTGAGAATTTTGACCGCAATTTGTGCAGTACCGCTCCCAAGCTCCTATGTAGCTAAAAAAAGAATGAGTGTAATTCCATATCACCTTGCAAGTCACTCTTAGCCATGCACCTTTCATTCTCACTCAGACACCCACATTTTGGTAAATATTCCAACATATATTAAGGATTTACACACAAGCTTAATTTATGATGGGGTTTCCTTTCTTACCCTATAGATTGTATATTCAAATCATTAATGCTCAATAATGCATAATATGGACGAAAATTCGCCAAAGTTTCAAAGTATATAGAGAATTTGTTTCTCACTTATAATATTTTTTCACACCCTATAGTTCATCCAAGTCTTTACTTTTTCGATTTCCAAACACCAACATGCACATAACTAAATAACTTAAACTTAGTAATAATTCAAACAAGAATTTCAGAGCTTAAATATACTAAAAAAATATAGTCCGATTTGTTGTTGGCACTACACTTGGGAAAGACCACTATCCTCCCAACCATGAACTGATCCCCCAATTTCCCTTGAGCTGAGATCGTTTCCCTCCTAGAATAAACAACTTCTTATGATTCCAGATAATGTATTTTTATACATTACTTCCGTATATTTTTTTTTCCTTAGCAACATCCCGCTTTTCTTGGGTCTACCAACCCATCGGCCTAGGCCTTTTTTTCCTTTTTCGGAAAAGGTATATCGTCCTTTTCCTTTAAATCTTTCCTTTCTCTCCCGCGACACTTTATTCCACCTTTACTCAATGTTTTTCTATGGCTGAGTGATTTAATATATTTTTCCTCCCATCATATTAAATCTCGTTGATCAACTCCTAGGGACTTTTTGGAGTTATTTAAGGGAATATTATTTTGATCTCATCCACCAACACTAGTTTTCCAAATCTTGGAAAGAATCTCTTTACTCTAGTGTTTATTTCCCAAGTAATTTCCATATTTTTGTTTCATTAGTAAAATTCATTTATTACATCATCATACTTTATTGTTGATATTGATTCAAATACATCATGTCTTTCTAGCCATTGCATCTAAAAATAGTTTAGTCTAAAAAAATAAAGTTATTTACATAGAAACAGAGGGGTATTACAAAAAAATTGCATACGTACATGATAATATACACACAAAAATAAATGTATAAATTAAATACTCTAAGGATTTTTTTTTCCTAATGTGAATTGAAGGGTTTATGGTGGATACTAGTGATTAACAAAATGTGATTAGAAGCATGTAGATAACCAGGTAGAGTACCTAAGGAAATGTGGCATGTAATTTTAAGAAAACATTACATCTATGATAAAAAAATGTCGCTATCCTACTGGAGGAAACGTTATCTATTCCTATTGATATGGAAAGGGAAATGTGTCATCAGTCAATGTTACCCTAGATAAGTACCTTAAGTAACATCTATATGACTTTTATAGACAAACGTGAAGTTTGGTAAAATGGTAAATTAGAATGAGCATATGGTTACAAAATGAATATGTGAAGGCAACCACACTAATATCATGTGTTAAGGAAGCTGATGGGCACCAAAGATACAGAAGGGAATGGACCCCATATAGCCTCTAGACACCTTAAACAATAATTTGCATAATAAAAAGTGATATAAACCCTAAGAGAGTTGAGAGAAATTGATGAGAGAGGTACGTTGGAAAGGTATGATGGTAAGATTTGGTATTCTAATTTTTGTTTATATTTTGTTGATTTTATATAGTCTCAAACTACTCCAGGTTGTTCCCTTGAATTGTCATAATAGTTCTATTTGGTATTACCTTGTGAATTTAAGCCTTGATGGTCTATTAGGGAAGGAATAAAAGGAAATGAATTAAATAAATAAAAACCAACTGAATTATAAAACCCCGATTAATATTTCTACATGAAAAGACCGATGGCAAATTAATGTGGACAGGACCAGATCCACTGGAATAAAGGACAAAAATAATACCTGTCGTGGAAGTGGTAAGTTGAAGTAATTGTCATAGACATTTGGTGATGTTTTGTTGTGGCATATTTGATATCATGAAATTATGATGAGTCCTGAAGAACATGTCATTTGTTGGAAGCCATCACAGGGACAAGGTAAGGAAAACATTCCTTGAACTTAAATTTAAAAAAATGATGATAAAAAGTATGATTACTGTGTGAGTGTTCAAATAAGATAACTAGATATTCCCATGTTTTGACAAAAATACTGTCTATTAACATTCCACCGGATCTCTCATGTCAATTGTATTAAAACACTTTGTTGTTGGATGAAGTGAATAACAAGTTGTGATATGATATATAATAAAATAATCATACTAGTGATCTAAACTTAAATGGGAACATAAAAAATTATATATATAACCATAAATATAGAGATGCAACAGAAATAACAATTTGTTTCATTCATATGAAATACTGAAATATGCTTACAAACAAAATGGAAATAAGACTAGCCCGAGCGATGGTAGCTTATCTCTGCAAAGAGATGTGGCGGCTACATATCTTTGAACTATGTTACAATGAGGCTTAGGGACCTATTTATTATTGAAAAAAATGAGAGAACCATAAACAACCAAACCCCTAACCCCAGGAGATGTAACGCCAAGAGTTTGGGGGCCTCGTTGGGGTTAGTTGGGCAGCCAACTTCCTGGGGTCATAACATGGTGATATTATCTTCGGTTAGCACGTAAAATACCTTATTGGAAAGGTCTCTTTGAGTACTATAGGATTTTCCATGGCCCATAACAATAAGCATGCATTGGACCTCGGCGTTTAGGGGGTCAAAACTGCTCAAGAAGTTTAGGACCCAAAACATTGCTAAAAATAATAAATGCTGAAATAAACAAGGAAACAAATGAAACCAAATGGAGGTATAAGTGGAATAGGTGGGAGGCCACCAATATCCACTTGGATCATTCCTCCCCCTTTAGGAAGTAATGGTCCCCATTGCGTAAAGAGCCTCCATGAGGTGTGGAAAGTTTTGTTGAACCTGGTCCCTGGTAAGCCACTTTCCTTGGTGCAGGAGCTCGCCAGCTTTGACAATCTGAGATAGTTAGATCTTTTGTTGGTGAGGGTTCTTGACCTATATGTTGATAATCTGATTAGTTGTGGCATGTTCCATGTAGTTTGTTTTTAACTCTGTTGGTATGACTTGTTCTACAATGTCTGATGTGTAAAGTAATTGTGGGAAGTATGGCCAAAGGTGGTCCACATTGAACATTGAGTGTAGGCCAAGGAACGGGGGAATATCGAGCTCAAAATTGTTGTCTCTAACAACCTTGGTAATGATGTAAGTACCATATTGGAGTGGTTTGAGCTTCAAATGGGGTTCAATAAGGTGTTCTTTCGACAAATGCAACCAAACTTTGTCGCTCACCTGAAACTTGTGTGGCACCCGATGTTGGTCATGTCAGTGCTTATAATTGGGATTTGACTTCTCTAATATGTCGTGAACCTGCTGGAAGATGTGTTGGATGTGTTAAATAAATCTAGTCGCTTTATCTTCCTCAGAAAATACATGTACGGATTTTGTTTGTGTAGTAATGTCAGGCATGGTAACATCAATCAGACACAATGGCTGAAATACTAGACCCACTTGAAAGGGACTGCAACCAATCTAGCTATGGAGAGCTCTATTATAATTTTGTTTCACATATGAAAGACTCTCATCATAGATTTGAGGATGCTTAGAGTTTTACATTCGGAGTATGTGGACTATCATCCTATTGATGACCTCCATCAGGTCACCAATCTAGGGAGGTAGGGTAGTCAACTTGGTGAGCTTGGTGTCCAATAGTGCAGAGGCTTGACAAAAATGTGCTCAGGAACATGTTATCCTGATCTGATATAATGGTCTGAGGGATCCCAAAATATACCCACACTTGTTCAAAGAATAGTTTGGTAGTATCCTCTTTGGCGATACTCTTCTTGTAGGCTGCAAATATAGCCATCTTTGAAAATCTATCCACGAGCAAAATTACACATTCATTACCATGCTTGGTAGAAGGGAGGTGATACATATAGTCCATGGAGATGGATTCCCATGGTTGGCCGGGAGTAGGCAGAGGAGTGTACTTGCCTTTCTTCTTGATGATTGACTTGGCGATGACGTAGGTAGTGGAGGATCTAATATATTCCCCAACATCTAGTCGAAGTTTGGGCCAATAAAAGTACTTTTGTAGTAGAACTACAATTTTCTCCCTACTAAAATGTCATGTGACTCGACTCTACTGCGCCTCCCAAATCAGCTTGGCATGCTCGCTTGAAGGAAAACAAAGGTGGCCCATATAGCATAATAATGTGTCCTGGAGCTAGAAATCAAGAACTTTATTTCCATCTACTAGCACCTAGTATGTGGAGGTGAACTATGGATCATTTTTGTATAGTTGTGGCCATCTAAAGGTCTCATGACCACAAGAGTTGACAACAGTAGTTAGTGTTGCAACTCGGGGACATTTGAGGCAGTCTACAACATGATTGGTGCTTCCCTTTTTGTATTTAATGTTCAAGTGGAATTGTTGCAGATATGCATACCACATTTGATCACAATAGTTCTGTAACTTCCCCCATGTCTGTATAAACTCAAGTGGTTGGTGATCAGTGTGGATGACCATCTCCTTCCCTAGAATGTAGTGCTTCCATTATCATAAATCCCGCATGATGGAATACATCTCCTTATCACAAGTGGGGTACTTCTGAATCGTATCATAAAGTTTCTTACTATGATAGGCCACTAGATGCCCATGTTGGGAAAGGACTACAACAATAGCATAATATGAGGCATCTATCTCAATTTCAAATGGTTGTTGTAGGTCTGGCGATGTGAGTACTAGTGTAGAACAGAGGTGGTGCTTAAACTCAATCAACGCCTTATGGTTGGACTTGGACTAGGAAAACATTTCTTCGTGCCACCCTTAGTAATCTGACTCAAATGTCAAGTAATATAGGAGAATCCCAACATGAACCTCTAATAAAAAAATTGCAAGGCCCAAAAAGCTATGAAGCTCTGTTAGAGTGGTCGGGGCTAGACAATCCCAAATGACTTGGATCTTACCTGGGTTGACATGCACGCACACCCATCTATGATATATCCCAAGTATTAGACCTGACTCATGCCAAAGGTTCATCTCTCCAAGTTGGCACATGGTTTGTGCTATCGATGGGTTTGAAGGACCTACTGAATATGTTGCAAGTGTTGTTCCAAACTCTTGTTGAAGATGAGGATGTCGTCCAGATAAACCACCATGAACAAGTTGATGAAGGGCTGCAATACATCATCCATTAGCCTCATAAAAGTAGTAGGGGAATTTGTCAACCTGAAGGGCATAACCAACCATTTGAAAAGGCCTCTATTGGATTTAAAGGTAACCTTCCATACATTTGTGGGATCTATTGGAACCTCGTGATAAGCAGACTTCAGATCGTTCTTACTGAAATACTTGCCCCCTTGAGTTGGTCGAGCAGGTCATTAATCTATGAGATTGGATACCTGTTCCTCACAATGATTTTGTTTAATGCCTGATAATCAATGCAGAGTGTCCAGGTCCCATCCTTCTTCTGTACAAGTATAATCAAGCTACCACAAGGCGAGGAACTTGGTCAAATGTGCCATTTATGGAGCAACTCCTGGATTTTGCGCTTGATCTCTTTATTTCTAGAATGGAGTGGTGACATATTGACCTGTTAGGTAAAGGTGCTATGGGAGTTAGATCGATCGAATGCTTGACCTGACAATGCAAGGGTACCCTTATGGGTGAGGAGAATATGTCCCTGTATTCTTCCACAACCGTATCCACCTCCTTCTGTTGCTTAGAGGATCCCTTCCTGAGGGCCATGGATGTGGTTATGACCCTCCCCTTACTTTAAGAGTGGATAAAAAAGAAAGAAAATTTCCCACTATGGGAGATGCCCTTATTGCATTTCTTAGGAGAGATCAAGGAGATGGCAGTAGGTGGGGCTACATCCTGTATCCTGTATAACTTAATACCCAAAGAAATAATATTAGAGCGAGGTCTAGACTCATATACAACATATATCTTCCATAAGTATGGTTGTCCTAATAATGCATCAAAAACTTCAAGAGGAGAGACATCACACAATAACTCATCTGTGAAGGACTTGACATTGTAGGGAAGATGACACTACTGGCTAACAGAGAGATCCCATCCTTAGTGAAGCCACCCGATGGTGTATGGCTGTGAATGTGCTATATTCGATAGGACCAATCGCTTCAAAATCTCACCTAAAATGAGGTTATTTTGGCTCTCGTTATCGACAATGAAGTGAAACATAGAACCCTTCACTCGCATCTTTGAGTGGAATAGGCGTTCCACCTCTTCTGGATATTCAGGCTTGATCTTTTGGATCTTGGTGGTGACCATAGTGGCACTAGGCTCTGCGTCAATGATCTACTTCCCTTTGTAATTCCCCATGTCAGGTATTGAATCAGAGTCAGAACATGCGTCTGACTCGGAAGTCTTCAGATGACCACCAATGATTGCTTGGCCCGACACTCTTTTGTGTTGTGAATGGAGCTCTTGTGTTGTCTTCATGGTGTTTTTCTTTGCTTGCAGCTTCGACGGGTTATCCTAGGTCACCCTGCCTTGGTTTTTCCCCTTGTTGTGCAGTTTGGGGCCACCTTTGCCTTCCTTCGGATTCGCAAATCCAAAGTCTCACTTTTTTTTTTAAAACATTTTCTCAATCTTGACAATGTACTGGTACGTCGTGCTGAGTGAGGTGATGTCCAAGAACTCCATCTCATTCTTGATGTACTTCTGTAGGTAGCCATGGTACTTGAGTACCAAATGTTTTCAAAATCATTAATACCCAAATTTGTACAAAGGGTATGCAACACATTGGTAAACATTGACATGTACTCGTCTCCTCCATATTGCAACATGTTCCACTTTATGTATTTATCCTCATAGCTCCTGACAGGGTAGTACTACTCCTTGATGGCTTCCCAGAATGAATTTCGAGTAGGTGTGGGTGAAAATATTGAGGGTGTACTTTCATTTTTCTGCTCACAGTAGGTTTCCCAGGAGTCCTTGACATGGGGGGCGGCTTTGAGAAGTGAAAAAGTAATCTTTTCCCGACTGAAAAAATCATGAACATAAAAATATCCTTCTAGCAGATTTAACCATTTATCTCTAGCGTTTGTATCTATTTGACCTTCAAATATGGGGATGTCAAAGTTAATTGGTACCTTAAAGGGTGTGATGCTTCCAAAGCAGGTGTTGGAAGTAGATGTGTCACCTTTAGGTAGCTGCTGAAGGATCTAAGCAAAGTTGTCCATCATCGTGTTCCTTTGTCACTCGAGGGCTTTTTCAAACAATATTTTGAAAGGATATCCTTCCCCCTTGTGTTTCTTCTCTTCTGCCATGGGAGGCCGTTGGGATTTGCAAGGTTGGTCTTGCAAAGGTTCGACCAGTTCGAGCCCTAACTCCTTATATCCTTACCTTGCTGGTGAAATGCAAAGAAAAATAGAGAAATTATAGACTGGTCTAATATCACTGATCTGAACTTAGATAGGAATGCAAAAAATCACGGATATAACCCTAAATACAAAGATCCAACAGAAATAACACTTGATTTCATTAATATGCAATATTGAAATACACTTACAATAAAAATGGAAATAGACTAGCTCGGGAGATAGTAGCTTATCTCTAAGAAGAGATGTGGGAGATACATGCCTCTGAACTGTGTTACAATGAGGCTCAAGGGCCCATTTATTACTTAAAAACATTAAAAAACCCTAAACAACGAAAATGATAACCCCAAGAGATGTAACGCCAAGAGTTTGTGGGGTGTGTTGGGGTTAGTTGGGCACCCAACTTCCTAGGGTCATAACTTGGTCATATTATCTTCATTTCGCACATACAATTCCTTGATTGAAAGGTCTCTCCGAGTACTACAAGATTTTCCACACAGACTTGCCATAGGCACAAGACTGCAACATACCTAAAAAAACGTCGTTTACGGGGTCAAAACTACTCTAGAATTTCAGGACCTAAAAAACTACTAACAATAGTAAATGCTAAAATACACTGGGAAACAAATGAAACTGATTAGAAGTCTAAGTGGAATAGGTGGGTGGCCACCAATATCCACCTGGATCAACTAGAGTAACATAGTGAGTGTGAGAGAGTCAATACACAGACGAGCGCACAAAGGGAGAAATCCCATATCTGTACATAAAATAAAAATTGTGTATAACTTAGATCAGCAACCTATATTATAGGATCAAAAAGGTGCCAAAATTGAAGGAATGTTGCAAAGTGGACTCATGGTTTGATGCCAAAAGAAAATAGCAAAGCAACCCAAGATGGCAAAAATAAGTCTATTTAGACATAGTAGACAACATTATAGCTACCTTGAAAATGGAATGAAAAGGAAGTTATCCTAAAATTTACTCATGCATGACTAATGCATATGTAACATTTGAATTATGATAAAATCATAGTAGTGCTGCCTATTATGATAATGTGATAGTTGAAATCTATGATAAAAGACAAGAAGAGTAAATGGTTTCTAAAATATTATCATTACTAAGTAACTAGTGCAAATGGAATTCATACCTCCATGGTTTGAAATTATATGGGGGCCACATGGTGGAGCCCTTGCCGATTGACATAGGCATTGGTCAAGTAAAAATGATTTATTTCTATTGTTGATGAATTTACAATGATGCTCCTAACTATTATTGTGTGTAGGTTGCTAACCCTTGTTGGGTTGTGATGCATGTTCATGACCCTTACTCGGTACATAAATAAAAAATGATGGTGTCTATAATAAATTTTTAATAATATATATATTGATGGAAACTAATGACGACCATAATGATTGTGGATGTAGGCCGAACTAGATGGAGTATTCCTGGTCGAACCTCTACACATTCTTCGTCATAGAGAAATTATGCTATAGAAGCGAGCGGTCACCAAGGCTAAAGTCAAGTGGAAGAACTTCATCCCATAAGGGTCTACTTGGGAAGATGATGTTTTACATGGGAGACATATTCAACCTATTTTGAGGGAAAGGAAACATCGAGGAAGGTCTTTCATTAGACAAGCAGAAGATATAATACCCCTTAGTGAAAAGTAAATATTTTAATTTATTTCTACTAAAATGACTTTGCAAATGGTGGGAGATGTTCAAAGCCTTGATATGAATAAGTGATAAACATAAATGTTTATCTTTATATATTTAATTAGTAAATATTACTTGTAGTTTGCCATGAAACTATTGGAAAAAGTGCAAAATGAGAGTTTCACTTACCAGACAGTTAGAAGGCAGTTATTCCTCTCCCTAGAGATAAATAGGCTCACTTGGGAAAATGGATCCAACGGGGTGAGAGGGGAGAAAAATAAAGTCAACCTTGTGAATTTGGTACCCGGTTAGACAAGGTCCAAGAGAGGAAGATGAAGTTGTAACCTTGTTACCCTCACACAGGATGTTCTTAAAGGAGGTAACACGTTGCCAAGTAAGGGATTCTTAAGCTGGTTGGTTAGTGGAATCCAAACTGAAGCATATGTGCTAAGACTTAACTCTGAGACTAGACCTAGTAGGGTCAAAGAATGTCTAGAGTTGGATAAGTTATGGACATTATTCAGATAATTGTTCTCGAATTGAAACTTCCTTGGGGGAGATTTTTGGTAGTGGATACGATACTCATTGGTTGGGTGGGTAACTTTCTTTCCTAGTGAGTTTGTGGCTTGTTTAGGAAGTTAAGGAAAGATAAGTAATTTACCTATTATCTGTGGTAAACTATTTTTATGTTATGTCTATGTTTTGTTGTATGCTTCTTTCTCCAATATGAACTTTGTTGTATCAATGATGGTTGTGGTTTTCATTGACTATAAATAATTTAAATCGGTCAACCAAGTTAGTTTCGAAGCTAATATGGTTAACCACCAGCCTAGAAATAGTCTTGAAGTCAGGATGAGAGAATTAGAATAAATGACGAGGACCTTGCGGGTTAGGTCCCGATCAAGAGATTCTGGGCCAAGTAACAAAGAAAGTGAAAATAATAGACTATAATTTCACAAACTGGTTTAACTAGAGGATAGTTATAACCAAACAAATATTGGTGATCATCATTTTGGAAAGAAAAGAAAAGATTAATAAAATAACTTCTTACATTACAAACTATTGTATGTATTATTCTTGTGACAGTAGTAATGGCTAATAAGAACATAAAACCCTAAATTGGGTAGTCAACTATAAATATTTATTTTTAAACAATGAAACCATGATAATAGAGAAGAAAATTAAGCTATACATAAAATAATCCAAACATTCCTTTGAAATATTTTAAATAAACTTATAAACATGTTAAAATTATACAAGGCAGCTTCAAAATTAGATATTGATACATATCTAATCGAGATAAGTTTTTCAACAAATGAAAGACCCCGCAGGAGGAAATATAACTCTCAACTCTTAGGGTTTCAATAAAAATGAATTATGTTGTTCTCGCATGCAAGGAAAATAGAATATTTTCCACAAGAGAAACTTTATAAACAAGCATCATTGATAAAATGTATTCATAGATGCATGAAGGAAGGTCGGAAGCCATGGAATTCTAACTGCCATAACTATGTAGAATAAATTAGAAACCAAAACCCTAGGTGCTAAGCTCTAAGGGTTGCAGAATACAGACTTCTATTCAACGACAACATTTTTTTAATGAATTTATTTCCTTAACTTTAAGCTCGGGCCACAAGGCCAAATATTGTTTCCCTAACTAACGATTAAGAGGAGAAACCTTTCCTGTCAAGGTTGGTTACCAAAACCCTACTTTGGTTAACCATAACTCTTATTAAAAAAAAAAAAAAAAAACAAATTACAAAATCTATCATTGTTGGAACCTGTAAGCCATAGAGAATTTAAGTTGCAAGGGCGATAATTCCCCCAGGGAAAAAAAATTCAAACCCGCAAAGTCCAAATGGAAATAACCAGTTACCAGGAATTATAGTTGGGTGATAATTATTAAACATGAGAATTAATGAAACAATACAACCAAAATAAGTTACTTGCAAATGCGTTCGGAATGATCGCCATTACAGGCTTGTAAATGAGGGCATGGCGGAAGTATCAGACCGGAAAATATTGGATAATGACTATTAAAAATGCAATGAAAACCTCGCAAGCGTACCTTGATTCTAACTAGAACAGTATGGTAACGTCTAGTGCTTCGCCCGTAACAGAAATCAATTGACTCCAGTGCCATTAGGATAGTAAACAACTGGTTCTGCAACGTGACTGTAAACCCTAAACAAAACTGGTTCATGGCGACAAAATTACCTAACCATGGAGAGCCATCGGTAAATGAATTGGCCAATGCGACATGATTCTTTTGCTGGTAGAGGCAAACCCTTGCTAGGAAGGAAGCACAACTGAGAGTAGCGACATGGTGGAACGGGGATTCAGTTACCTCAAAACAGCACAATTCTCAATCCCACCATAAGATTTCAACCCTAAAATTTGAACCATTGATCTGGACATCAATCACGGTGGATCGTGTCCCAAGAAAGTTATTGGATGCCAGTTGTAGGAAATCGGGAAAGTTCACAAAGGACGCTCATCATGTTCCAAAAAGCTCAAGGTTGATTTATTATAAACATGTCTAATTAGTGATGAATATAATAGTATTCGAGTGCTTTTGATGAAACAAGAACTAAGTCCTAAATCTATATAGGATACCAAAAAACCATTATGGCTCTAAGTTATCACAGTGAATAATTATTTTTTTATGTAGGTTAAACTGAAATAAAATAAAGGAGAATTACATTTTCCTTAACTATGTACGATGCAGATGCCATGTCTATGAATTAAGTAGTAAAAGAAATTGTAAGGAGATGTTACATAATTATTGTAGTTTTTAATATAACTATAAACATTATTATTTGTTTGATATAATTTTAATGGAAAATTGTTGATGAAGAATGAAGATATAAAAATGCAAAATATTATAAGAAATTTTATTTGATAAATGAATTTAGATTTATTTTAATTCACAATTTACCAAGTTTCAAGAGTGATCAAATGATTTTTCACTTTAAAAGTGATTTGCATTTGAAAAAAAATAATCCGTAGATCTCGAGCTAATGGATCTAGGTTATATATATATATATATATATATATATATATATATATTATTTGGCCTAGTCTTCACTCTAAAATAGGTTTGCAGCTAAAAAGATTCAATCCCTCTGCACTTTGTAGATCCAGAGTTAAGATGGATTTAGGTGGGTATATATATATATATATATATATATATATATATATATATATATATATATATATATATATATATATATATACAATATCTATTATATTAGTAGGAAAGTACAACATACAAAATTATTTTCAATGGTTCTATCATCTTCACTCCGGTCATATTTGTTAGCTAGGAGAGCTAGAATATAGTGCATAAGATTTTTCAAGTGAGCTTTTATTTCCAAAAGGCTAGGCAACCATACATGCCAAAAGAGAGGAAAAATAAGAAGACATCATGTAGACAACATATGAGGGTTGGGGTTGAGCAGGATGTGTAAGAGGAGCTTCGATTAGGCCATGACACTCATGAATGTAGCAATTGATTTGTTCCATTCTAGCCTCAAGTTCATACAGGTGGTCATTAGTCCACCATTCCCTCCTATGCAAATAGGCTAGTTTCTTTAGAATCTTTGTTTGGTTATACTTAATATCATTCATATATGCCACTAACTAGTTATTTTCCCCATATCTATGCTCTTTGAGGCTACCTAGCTTCTCCTGGATGCCCCTCAATTGTTCAACTAGCGATTGCATTGTGAACAAAATGCCCATATGACTCGAGGAGTGTTCGAGGTCCTACAAACTTCGTCTTCTCTGTCCATACTTGCAAAGTATTCCTCTATGGATGAACTTTCTTGGTCGGCTCGTGTCGCAGCCTAATCGTGTTGGTTGCCACCTCTGTGTGGTCGTCTCCTTTGTCGGGACATACCTACATACAAAATTATAACACATACCTCAACCATAATTTGGTCACTAACATGCTCAATGACACCCACCACGGGAACCCAAAAGAAACATTGATCAACCAAACTAGGTGGAAGTGAGATAGACCACAGTGTTGGGAAAGCCCCCCACAATTGAGGAGTGATAGAATTCATAGTTGAACCAAGAAAGAACTTCCAAGTGGCGCGAAGGTCTATTGAATTTAAAACAATTCTGCACCCCAACCAATGCTCCCTCATATACACTGCTCTACAACAAGCCACGCTCTTAAAAGATTTTTTCGAAGTACTAAAACATATATATATGTATGTATATATATATATATATATATATATATATATATATATATATATATATATATATATATATATATATATATATTTTCTTGCTAAAGCTAGAGTTGAACCTTGTATTCCAATAGTCAGTAAATA
This sequence comes from Pinus tabuliformis, assembly GCA_031772625.1. Taxonomy (NCBI): domain Eukaryota; kingdom Viridiplantae; phylum Streptophyta; class Pinopsida; order Pinales; family Pinaceae; genus Pinus; species Pinus tabuliformis. The sequence goes on from CM062808.1 coordinate 196,132,538, forward strand.
ATATACATAAAATACAATAATCCTTGGTAAGCTATGGAACAAAGAGAAAACCCAACACTAACTGTTAACGGGTCAAAGGCCAAGGCCCTGATCCCGACAACCAAACCTCAAAACTCGCAAAAGAAATACAATGCGGAAATTGGCAAACAAGAGTCGGACCCGAAGTGGAACAAATGTGCCATTCTATAAAGGTTTCATGTTCATATAACACACAACCCGCGAATCTATGGAACGAATAAGAAAGGTGCTTCCCTATAAGAGTACTAAACACTAACTCCTCTCGCCATTGTCCTCACTTGCATCTTTAATCTCAACCATCGAACCGTCTCGCCCGATCCTATGGCTATGGACGATATCGTTGTGCTTAGAAGCACAACGTTTACCCATATGGACCCCCCAACTTTCTCGATCATTCCCAACCGTAGATCCGCCCTACAAGATCTGATGGTTGAGGCTCTTATCACATCAACATACATCACCGAACAATAGCATGCGATGAGGGTGGTATTCCATCTGACCCCACTCCCACGTGGTGTTCGCTAAATGGAAATGCTTCCAAATTGTCAAAACCACTTCTCGCTTGCGAGGCTTGCGATCACCGACAAACCACCCTGGACGCAGTGTTACGAACAAAGAAGAAAAACTTAGGGTTTCGTGACCGCCGAGTGTTCCCGGTTTCCGGACCCTTGCTACATCTACTCTACCTGACCCACTGTGAAATGAAGCTCCCACAACCCTACCTATCATCCAAAAAACTGAAACCCTCGTTCTTCTACCTCTAGGAGCCGCTGTGAAAGTTTTGACTCAGATTGCAAAGGCTGACCATTGCTTGTAATCCGCTAAAGATCCAACTGTAAACAAACCGTTGATCATAAAGCTACTGAGTCATCTGAACCCCACCTCCATGGCTCTGTTCCGAAACGCCATCTTATCTTCATCTACTTGCTCATGACAATTCGCCTTTAAATTGTTCTGAGGTAGCTCTTGCCAATTCATCGCAACCCTATTTTCTCTGCAGATTACTCCTTGATTGGCGAGGAGATCCATCAATTTATTGGCTGTTCTTCGCACATGTTTAAAACTGACTGTTCGAAGGCATTGGAGATGACTATGAATCCGTTGAAAGACCTGGATCAACCTCCAGTTTCTTGAGGCTTTTTCTGGCTTCATACCCCAGCTGATTCTTTTGACCGAGTTAATGATTAACTCAGAATCAGCTTCAAAAATCACATTGTGGCGATTATCTTGAACCAGGAACTCTAAACATTGCTCCATAGCCATTAATTCTACCATATTGTTGGTGGCTCTTCCTAAATGGCAGTGGAAGACGAAAATAATACTTCCATTTTCATCCCTTAAAACCCCGCCATGACTAGCAATTCCCGGGTTGCCTTTTGGAGCACCATCAATGTTGAATTTCAAAAAACCCTTAGGGGGAGGATGCCAAAAATCTAGCTTAGAATCCAAAGTTAAAACCTTCCTATCCAGGCCCTGAGGTATAAGTCCCTGCAACCCTAGCTGATTGAGAATCCTCAATTCTATTACAGAAGGTGGGTTCTCAGGGATATTTCATACTATAGTGCCCACCATCTCCTTAAGTTGTTTTAAGATCTATTCAAAAAGGCAGAGGGATGGCTTCTTTTCATTCTTGAAGATTCTATTGTTCCTTTCTTTCCAAACATTCCAAATAATGAAGCTTGGTGTAAGAGCCCAAGCTGATCTAAGAACTTCATAATATGAAAAGTTTCTTCTCCAGTTGTTTAGGGTGTTGATAATACTCCCTTTGTCTCTATCAGACTGTTGGAAAATGGCAGCAAAAGAATCCCACAACTTGGCTGTGAAAATGCAATTGTTGAGAAGGTGCTCCATTGTTTCCTCTTGTGCTTCACAGAGCTAGCATTTGGAAGGCCCCAGGACACCCCTCTTCTAAATGTTATCCCAGGTAAAAAATTTCCTATGTTGAACCAGCCACATAAAGAGTTTGATTTTCATCCAACCTGGATGCCTCCATAGGTTTTGTCAAACCCTATCTGGAGCATGTGAATCCAATTCAAGGAGAATGAGTTTTGCTTCCTTAAGATTAAAGGTACCCTAATTGTTGTTGCCCCATCTCAGCTGGTTATGCCCCCCCTAACACTAAATTCATTTTATTTAATTCTTTCATTAGTGTCTCAGCTTTAGCTATTAGGGGGTTGTCATCCATGAAATCAAAGTTCCTCCATGTTCTCCATTTTCCTAAATTGTTGGTTTGATCCGAAAAATATTTTACCTTGGATAGCCCTTTAGTATCTGCCTCAACCTTGAGGTCTTCCAAGTCATATTTTAACATAATAGGTTCTTTTTGCCATCTATCCTCCCAGAATAAAGCTAAGTTTCCCTCTCTAATTTCCCAGAAGCTGTTTTCTTGGACTAAGCGCCTATTTTCCCAGGCCTTACTCCATATGTGTGATCCCTTAATATTTCCATCCATCCTTATATGATCATTATTTTGCAATGAGCTGGCATATTTTTCTTTCGAAATTATAGCCCACTGAGCCTCTGGTTCTTTTACCCAACACTGCCATAATTTTTCCCCTAAAACCTTGCTTAGAATCTCAGGATCATCCAATCCAAGACACCCATGATTTTTAGGTTTGCAGATTTTTTCCGAGGCTACCAAGGCCCATTTCTTCCTTTCTTCCCCCTTGCCCCAAAGAAAGTATCTTTGTATGGTTCTGAATTGTTGCAAGACTCCTTTAGGTGTTGGGAGAGCTGATAGCATGAAGACTAGGATTCCCTAAAGAATAGCCTTTGTAAGCACCAACCTACTATCCAAGTTTAAGGATGTCACCATCCATTTCCTGATCTTATCTTACAATTTGTTAATCACCAGCTCCTAGATGGTCCTGGGAAATGGTTTAGCAGTTAGAGGAACTCCCAAATATTTTGAGGCGAGAGTTTCCCTTTGAAAGCCCAAAATTCTAGAGATGTTCCTCTAAATAGGAATATTAGTATTGAAGAAAAAAATATTAGATTTGGAGAGATTAAATTCCATACCTAAAGCCATCGAAAAGTCACTCAGGATTTGTTTATATGCAAGAGCTTCTTTGATTGTGGGGATTCCCTACATCATGGTAACATCAACAAATTGTTGATGAGTCAAGGCCTGTCCACTATCAAAAAGTTGGAGAACTTTGATCTTACCAACTTCTTTTGCATGCTTGATGCATGCTTGATAGACCAATCCAGTCCTTCGATCATGAGGATGAAGAGAAAGGGAGACAGTGGGTCACCCTATTTGAGGCCTATAAAAGGAATAAAGGTCTCCGAAGGAGAACCATTGACCGAAATTGAAAAGTTGGAGGAAGTAACCAGGGCCAATACCCATCTCACCCAGTTGTGATCAAACCCAAAAGCAATAAGAACTTTCCTAATATAGGTCCAATTTAGCTTATCATAGGCCTTGGCTATTTCCAATTGCATGATCATTCCAGCCTTCCTGTTGCTAGTCAGAGAGTGCACCACCTCATGTGCTTGAAGGATGTTATTAAGAATTTTCCTTTCTTCCACATATCCATATTGTTCCATAGAAACTAGGATAGGAAGGAGAGGTTTAAGTGTATTGGCCACAACTTTTGATATTATCTTGTAAACCACATTGCACAAAGCTATTGGTCTAAACCTGTCAGGAGTTTGGGCTAACTCATGTTTAGGGATCAGGGCGATGAAGGAGGTATTCAGTGCTTTCAAAATAGTTCTATTCATCCTGGAATCTTCTACTACATTCAATATATCTTGTTTGACAATATTCCAGCAAGCTTTAAAGAAATCTACATTGAAACCATCTGGGCCTGGCACTTTACCGTTCCGTATTTCTTTGAGGACCTCACTAACCTCCTCTTCAGTCACTGACCTGTTAAGGTTGAAATTCTCCTCTCTAGACACCAGCCTAAGTATATGTCTAGAGAAGTCCCTGATGGAGTGTTCTTTGCCATAGCAGGTTTCTTTTGCTATGCCCCGAAAGTGCTGAACTAGTATTGCTTCTATTTGTTCATGAGAATTGAGAAAAGTACCTCCCCCATCCTTGATTGAAGAAATTCTATTATGAGCTCTATTCGCCATGGTGGATCTGTGGAGAAATCTAGTATTACGTTCTCCTTCTTTTAGCCATTGAACTCTAGAATTTTGTCTCCAAAATATTTCGTCTTGTTTACATCAATTCTCCCAGTCTTGATGACATTTGGTGGCTTGAGCACTTCTAACTTCATCAAAGCCATTCTTGATAAGGGCTTGGTTGAATTACAACATTTTACCTTCAACAGATTTTTTTTCTCAAAAATATTGCCATATTCATTCTTGTTCCAATCTTTGAGCCTCAGCTTGATGTGTTTTAGTCTTTTCTGAAGAATGAATAGTCTTGTGCCCTAAATGTTCAAATCTTCTAACCACCATTTGGCAATGTTGCCGATGAAATTTGGGTGGGAAAGCCAAATGTTCTCAAATCGCAAAGGTCTGTTCCTGGGGCTACTAATGCCCCGAACTTCCAGTTGAACCGGCCAGTGATCTGAGCCTCCAAAGGGGAAAACTCTTGCTAATATTTCTTTGTCATTAAGCATAAGGTCCTTTGAGATTAAAAATCTATCTAATTTTGAGGCCACCTGAGACTCTCGTCCTCTTTTATTGTTCCAAGTAAAGATACCATTACTCGTTACAATGTCCACTAGCTTCATATTATCTATAAAAGTTCGAAATGTCAAAGATTCCTTACTTAGAACTCTGGTTCCCCCTTTTTCTTCTGAAAGTGATTTGATCATTTTGAAATTGCCCCTAAGATCCATGGTATGCCTGAATGTCTGGCTCTAAGATCCTCCAGAGAATCTAGAAACAAGAGTTTTCCATCCACTCTTTGGGGACAATACACATTCGTGACCAGGTAGGTTTCCTTATCTCCCACAAGCTGCATGACCACTGATATATATTCCCTAGATGCCTCAGCATCTAAAATGCCAATTTTTTTGGGATTCCAAAGAGTGAGTATGCCTCCTGCTGTATTCTCTGCTTTGACTTCCAGAAACTCATATCGATTGAGCTAATTGCTATGCATATCTTTTATTTTTTTAATGCAACATTTAGTTTCCTGGATGAAGATCACATCCAGAGTTTCTTTTTTCATTCTATTACTAATTAGTCTTTGTTTTCTTTTACTTCCTAGACCCCTAATATTCCAAGATGTGAACTTCATTATTAAAGATTCGTAAAGGAGTAACTAGTTAGGTCTTTCATCTTACCTGAGTCTATCATTATCTTTCCATATTCCATCAATAGCTCGTTCTTCTTTTTCCTGCCTCTTTTCTTTCCTAGGTTTCTGGGTGCTAATCCTGGTGTGGTTTTCATCATTTTCACACCCTCGCTACCCTACCTTTCGTTGTTTCTTTGCCTCTCCAGCCCTTTGGTTTGGGTTTTCCATATAAACAGCTGATGAACTCTGTTGAACTCTTTTGGAGGTAACGAGTCTACCCCTTCCCTAGTTCCTTGATTCAATAAACATTCCAGATCTAGGTTCTCTTTCTCAAGAATCTCACTATGGGTGATTTCCTGGTCCATCTCCTGTTCTGCATCACTCACCATATTTTATTTATGTTTATTATTATCTGGTGTTTGTTCCCTATCTTCCTCTTTCCCCTCCTCCATTAGACCTCCTCCCTTTGCCGGATCTGCATTTGTTATCCCTTCTTCCTCTTCGAGAACTTGGTATCTGTTCTGACTGGCTTGTTGCCCTTCTGATTTTTGTGTCTTTGGCCCCCTTTTTCTTCCTTTTCCTTTATGTGCTACTTTGTGAAAGCTTTCAGAATATTTCATTGTGTTAGGTTTGCTCTTATTTTCTATTTTGCTGAGAGGGTAGTCTCTGAATTGGTGCCCATGCTCATGGCATTTGTGACATCTGAATGGAATATGTTTATAATCTACTGTTTGCACCCATTCTTCATCAAATACTTCAAATATTACCTCATTTGGTAGAGCTCCAGAGAGATTTATCTCCACACATATTCTAGCAAAGCAATTATACTTTCCCCTTCTAGTGGCCTCAAAAGCTCTAACAAAATTCCCTAACTTATTTCCTATGGTTGCTAAGGATTTCGTTTGCCAGTAATCAAGTGGTAGAGAGTAGAGTCTTACCCAAACTGGGACCAAAGTAAAAGTCTCACGCTGCGGAACCAAATTCATAATCCATGGTCGCATATAGAGGCCTACTGCAGCATAAAAGTAGGTCCCTCCTTCAAACACTCTGTCCTTATCTTCAATGTTTGCAAAAACCACAGTGAAGAAACCCTTTGACCCCAGATGTAGGTCAATGCTTCCTTTTGGTTTCCAATGGTATTTGATCCACATTTGTAAATATTTTTCAGTGGGCCATAAACCCATGAATTTACAAATGATAGCATATGTCTGCATGTGGTCCCTGTGCGCTTGCAGAGCAGGATCATTTAAAACGACTATGGGTGTAACCGCAACTTTGGGTTTACATGGTCCCATGTGTGCTTTGTCTTTTGTTCCCTGTTCCTTGTCTTCTTCCTCATTTTCCTTAATGCTATTATTCTCCCTTGAATTGGTACTATCTTGTTCCTCTTCACTATTTCTTTTCCTTGCTTCTGAAGGTCCTCAGTCATATTCCATTGGTTTTTTACCCCTGCTGGCCACTGCCTGCTTGTAGGAGGGAGTGGAGCTCCCTCCTTTGTGACCTTCCATGGAGAACAACCTCTGCAAAAGCCTGAAACCCTAGCTATCTACCATGTGCCCCATGCGTTTACCTATTTTTTCGCTAAAATTCATATATATATATATATATATATATATATATATATATATATATATATATATATTTGAAAAAACATAGGTAAATTAAACCATGGGTGGAATCTACAATAAATTATTTTAGCTCAATCTTATTTAAATAATAATTATTTTATTTTATTTTTATGTAATTTGACAACATAATATTTGAATAATATTATCTGTCTCATCATAGATAGATAATATTATTAAGTTAATATCTATATATATAAATAATAATATTATTTAGTAGGAATTAATTTAAGTTTAATATTAGGGTTAGAACTTAATTTAATTTAATTTATAAGAATAGTTTCGATGTAAATCACATGTAGAATACCTTTGTCGACGTATTTCGAACCAACCAGTGTGGTTCGTCATTAGGACAAGTTGAAGAGTCAGATCATGGCTACATATTAAATAAGGAGAGGAGATCATCCAAACGGCTAGGCTGACCATCAATGGCTATATAAAAAAAGGGGCTAGATTATATAATAATATTATAATGTTAATCATGGGTTAATAAGTCAAATGGTAATAACTCATAGTAATAATATAATATTACAATCATAGTAAATAACTTTTCTTCTTAATAAATAATTCAATAATATATTATATATTTGAATCTTATTCTATTTCATTTTATTTATATATTTATATTTGGTTATTAAATTTGGTCATCCTTAGAAAGGCCAAGCCCCCTCAGAAGAACCTTAGAAATGAGGAATTCGTTGCCCTCAAATCCTTAAACCAGAACAAAGATATCATTGTTCTGAAGGCTGACAAAGGAGGAGCAGCTGTCATCCTTAGCAGGGATGATTACCGCAAGAAGAAGTTAGATTATCTCTACAATAGTGGCAGTTATAAAACGCTGCCCAAGAACCCTCTAAAGAAACTTTCTAGGGCTGTGGCACTTGCCATCAAGTCCAATAGCTCTGTGGGTTCCCTATGCCATAAACTCATTGAGAGCAGTCCCATTACTCCTAGGATCTATGGGTTGCCAAAGATTCACAAAGAAGGGGCTCCCCTAAGGCCTATTGTCAACACCATTGGTGGTCTGACCTACCTTCTAGCTAAGTTCCTTGCCCTTAAGCTTAAGCCCTTAGTTGGCCATATAGAGTCCTTCATAAAAGACTTTGCTTCCTCCATTAAAGAGCTTAAGGACATTAAGCTTGACCCTGAGGAAATTCTCGTCAGCTTTGATGTGGTCTCTCTTTACACTTTTATCCCTATAAAGGAGGCCTTGGAAGTGATCTATCACCTAACAGATCCCGATACCACTCAGCTAGTTGAGATCTGTCTCACTTCCACTTTTTTCTGTTTCGAGGGTGAGTTCTTTGAACAGACCTATGGTGTTGCCATGGGCTCACCCCTATCCCCTATTGTTGCTAATATTTTTATGGAAGATTTCGAAGCCAAAGCGTTAGCCTCGGCCTGTCTCCTACCCAAGCTATGGAAAAGATATGTAGATGACACTAATGTCATTTGGTCCCATGGCCAAGAGGAGCTGGATCTCTTCTTCAATCACCTCAACTGTCAATCCTCTGCCATTAAGTTCACCATGGAAAGAGAAGTCAATGGTTGCCTCCCCTTCCTTGATATTCTTATATCTAAGAATAATGATGGTTCCCTCTCTGACTCAGTGTTTCAAAAGAAAGCACATACTGAGCAGTATCTTCATGCCAATTCCCATCATTTCCCCGCTTAGAAATTGGGTTTTCTTAACACCCTCACTACTCGTGCCCTTAGGATTTCTGATAATAAGAGCTTTGATAAGGAGAAATCCCATCTCCTTAATGTCTTTGTGGAGAATGGCTATAGTAGATGCCTTGGTCAGAAGGCTTTCCTTAAAGCCTCCAAAAAATTCAAGAATTAGAAAAGAACCTAAAGAACGTCTCCTAGGTGTCCATATTCCCTATTTCCAGGGAACCACGGACAAGATTTCTCAGATTCTTAAGAAATATAATATTCCCTCAACATTTAGGCCCCTTAACACCATGTGCAAACCCCTCCAATCGATGAAGAACCCTATTGACCCTAAGGACACGAAGGGTGTCTACATGATTACTTGTTCTTGTGGGACCCCCCTATATCGGGGAAACAGGGCGCTCCGTCCATCAAAGGATCAGTGAACATGCAGCCGACCTAAGGCATGGGAGAGACAAGTCTTCGGCATTAGCAGAGCATGTGGAAAAGACCAAGCATCATGTTTGTATTGAGGAGGCAAAGGTTATTGCCAAGGTTGCGCAGTTCCATCACTGTAAATTCAGGGAAGCTATTGAAATAGAAAGAAGGCCACCCTTCCTAGTCATGCCTTCCCCTTCCCCCCCCACCCTCCCCCTTTTGTTTTGACCTTTTCTAGCTTTCTAGGTTTCCTCGTATTTCCCCGTATTATCCTGTATCCTTCTCCTTTGAGCCATAACTTTTCTATCCTCCTACGGTTTCGCCTATGGTTAATTTATGATTGTCCTTTTCTTGACCTTCTTGTTTTTAGAATTTGTCTCTCGTTCTAATATTTTATTATTAATACCATATCAATAATATCTTAATATTATCAATCCTGGCTTGTACTAACATCCCTAAATCCATTAGATGGCTTTACTTATAATTTTGATATTAAGCTTTTACCCTTACCTTAATAAACCTAAAATTTTTTAACCAATATTCAATAATAATTTGTTAATTCCATTCGATTATTAGTTATATTATATCAATATTATTATAAAACTCCCCTTTACTTGACCTAGATTTAGTATATCTTATCCTTATTGGATTTAATTGATTAAATAAATTAAAAAGAATTAATTTAATAACAAAATATAAATATATAAATAAAATAAAATAGAATAAGATTCAAATATATAATATATTATTGAATTATTTATTAAGAGGAAAAAATATTTAGTATGATTATAATATTATATTATTACTGAGTTATTAGCTTTAGACTTATTAACCCATGAATAACATTATAATATTATTATATAATCTAGCCGTTTTTTTTATATAGTCATTGATGGTCAACCTAGCTGTTTGGATAACCTTCTCTCCTTATTTAATATGTAGCCATGATCTAAGTCTTCAAATTGTCCTGATGATGAACCACACTGGTTGGTTCGAAATACGTCGACAAAGGCTTTCTACATGTGATTTACGTTGAAACTCTTCTTATAAATGTTATAGATCACAGAAGCCTCTATTCAATGACCGAGTCAAAACATTTAAAGAACATGACAAAACATTACAACATCACGAGAAAACTTCTCTTGCCACAAATATAAACATAATACTAAATATAATATAATATCAAATATAATCTTGTTAATATAAGATAATATTTACTATATTTAAGTGCTGAATTGTAGAGATAGATATTAACTAATATGAAGCACCATCTAACAAATATTAATATTATTGATATAATATAATGATAATCTATACTTTATTAAGTGTAATAAAGGAAAAATAAAACACACACACATATATATATGTCTGCAATGTTATAGAACAGAGAAGCCTCTATTCAACAGTTAATTTAATTTAATTTGACCGAGTCGAAACATTTAAAGAACATGACAAAACATTACAACATCACGAGAAAACTTCTCTTGCCACAAATATAATACTAAATATAATATAATACTGTTTTTTTTTCTCAGCAACACTAACTACTTATATATTAATATATACAGGAAAAACTTACAACCAAGAGGACTGGCTGCCCAGGTCCAACAGTGGCTCTGTGGGCAGCTCTAACAGACTCAAAACAGAAAGACTAATGCTCCCATATAGTACTGACAAAGCCCACGCAGGGGCAACCATCAAATGACACATGACCCAGAAGTCCATATAAGCATCGTGCATTACCCCAGACCGAAAGACTATAATGGCCGTGGCCATGACCCAAAACAGAGAAAGAAACAAGTATCGACCTGTGACAAAGACTATAATGGCCGCGGCCATGACCCAAAACGGAGAAATAGACAAGTATCAACCTGAGATATAACCGAATACATAAGACAAAAGACAAGAGGAGTGTATCAGAAGCCAACCGCGATCCCAGAGCCAGCCGAAAAAGACGAGGGAGTACCGCTGGGGGTTACTCCTCTGGTTCTTCTTCCACAATTGTAGCCCAGCCTTGTCCTTCCAGGAATCCCTCCCACATCGCCATGGGATTATGCACTGGGGCAGGCGGTTCAGGTTCGCGAGCTTGGGAAGGAACTTGCTGAGGCGCCTGCAGTGAATTGCCCCCTGCACTTGAAGACTCCCCCATTGGCCGTTTCCCTTTGTCATCCTTTTGATTTTCCTCAGCAGGGAGCTGCTGCACTTCATCTTCACTCTCCCCAGGGATCTTTGTAAATAGCACTGAGATGTGGGCATTAATGCCAGCATTGTCCCTGGAGCTACCCAGGGTGAAGATAACTGATTCGAATGCAGGGAGTCTAGGCGCACCATCACTGGAACCACCAGCCTCCATAAACTGACTAGCTTGAACAGGGGAAGCTCACACTCTTCGATAGCAATAACAACAGCAACAGTGGTGGTGAGTGTCCGTTGCAGGTGTGCGGGGGGAATTTCCACGCCCTGGGTTCCTTCCTCTCCTGCTAGGCATCCTCTCTCGCACCATGCTATCTTCAGCTTCTTTAACTTTCTCCACAGTGGATGATGGCCTGCTATCTTTGCGCTCCTCCCCGGAGAATTTTCCACTCCAAATTGGCTCACACCAGAGCACAATTGAACACAAGCAAGAACCGGGAGTAACCAGCAAGGGGCAAACCTCGCCCAAGCAATCAACAGCAATAACACAGCTCTACTCAGAGATCTGGACAAACTCCACATCGAACTGAGCTCCGCATGCCAACATTCCTTCCGTCTTAAACCCATCAACATTCCTCTGCAGCTCGATCGCATTGAATGCGCTTTGCGTCTCTGCCATCGCGTCCAGCACCTTCATTAAGGCAATAACTCTGCAATGCTCGGCTTTGAGTGTTGGCGGTGAGAGGCATTAAAACCCTCCAGCCTTCACGTGGCAGCCCGTGCTGGGCACGTGGCTCTCCTTGAGCTGGCAAGGTAGCACCCGCATCCGGGGCGACAGCCTCTTCTTGGATTAAGTTCTTGCATTCCTGGAGCTGTTGCCTGTTGGGGATGATGTTTGTGCTTCCAAAAACCAGAGGTAGATCAGTCTCTACTCCAATGTTGGCCAGAAGGTCTGCGATTTTGTTGCCCTCCCTTTTAGTGTGTGTGAATGAGATGGCTCTGGTATTGCTGAGCTTTTGTGCTATGTCATTTAGTCTTGCTTCTAGCCTCCAACTAGGTGCTATTTTCCTTGCTTGTGAGCCATTCTGGATACGAGTAGCCATGTTGATAAGAATCTGGGAGTCACCTTCGACGATCAAGGGTTGGAGGTTGAGATTCCAGGCTTGCTAAAGGCCCTGCCAAAGCCCTTCCAACTCTGTTGAGTTGTTGGTATCCCACCCTATGTTCCCAAAGTATATTTTCATAGGAGAGCCTTCATGATTCCTGATTATTCCTCCGAATCCAGCGGCTCCTGGGTTGCCTTTGGAAGCCCCATCGAAATTCAGCTTGTAGGAATTTTTGGGGGGGGCTTTCCATTGGCAGACATTCTTACTGTTGCTGTTGGGAGTGCTGATCTTCAGAGAGTCTTGAGGTATCTGCAACTGCCAATTACTTAGAATGTTATGCTCATTGTCCATGGATGGGAGATCTTCTTTAGTCCATTCCTGGAGCGCCATCGTCTCTTGAATGTTCCTCTGAATCCTGCTCCAGATTACATCTGTAGGAGATCTTTTGTTTTTAAAGATTCGCTGATTCCTTTCCTTCCAAATATTCCAAAGGACGATCCCCGGAATGATGCTCCACAAATGGTTGAGAATCTTGCTTTTGTAGGGATGCTTTGGCCATTGTCTGATGGAGTTGATGATGTCTTCCTCCTCTTTACATCTTCTTTGACATCTAAAGCTGACCTTGTCCCAGAGTAGCTTGGCTAGGGGACAGGTGTCCAAGAGATGTTGGAGAGTTTCCTCACTTTGAAAGCAGTTATGGCAGATCGAGGGGCCATGGAACTTCCGCTTCCTAAGCTTATCCCAAGTGAGAATCTTTTTATGTCCCGTCAACCATAGAAAGTAGGATATTTTTGGCCAGGGTCCAAGCTCCCATATTTTACTCCATATGGGGTCTGGAGGAGCGGAAAAGTTGCATAGTAGTTTGTAGGCTTCTGAGGTGGAGTATGATCCCTTGGGCAGGTATCCCCATCTGAGAATATCCTCTCCGCTGTCCTGTCTAATACTCCTCTTCCGGAGCTCGGCTCCCAGCTCCGCTTCCATTCTGTCATCTGTGCTGTTGAGAATTTGGTTGCTTGGTTTCCATTTTCTGAAGCCATGTTCTGTTGCCGGCAACCAGAAATGGTGAACATTTTCCTGCTGCTGCGCCTGCCTATTTGGAATCAGAGAAGGGTGAAGAATATTTATGAGTTTAGGCATTTGATTCCAGGCATCCGTCCAAAATCTTGCATTGCATCCATTCCTGATTTCCCAGAAGCTGTGCTGTTGTATTATCTGATGGTGCTGCTTGGCTGCATTCCATATTAGAGATCCTTTTTCTGTGGGAGTGAATCTTATGAGATCTTCTTGAGGTCTATTTCCTGCATATTTGGCTGTCCATATTTTCCCCCATGGCTTATCTGGATTGGTAATCCATTGCCACCAGATCTTGGCATTCATGATGGAGTTGCTGTGCTCCGGGTCCCTTAACCCAATGCCACCCTTGTCTTTGGGCATGCAAACATTGGACCATTTCACTAAGGCCCATTTGCGATTGGTGGCAGAGCTGCTCCACAAGAAATTTCACTGAAGATTTCTAATGTTTTTTAAGACCCATTTTGGAGCAGCTAGAATAGAGAATAAATACAGAGGCATAGCCTGCAAAACCGATTTAATGAGAACAATTCGACTTGCTAGATTTAGAGATCTATATGTCCAGAGGTTGAGACGGTTTTCGAGTTTCTCCAGAAGGAGGCGCCATGCAGGATGTTTGATAGCTGAGGCCGTGAGAGGGGCGCCCAGGTATTTGGAAGGCAGTGACGCTGAGGGGAAGCCCAGGATACGAGAGACAGCAGCTTTGACAGAGGGCGGAGTATGGAAAAAGAAAATCTGAGATTTAGAGCAATTGATATGCGTGCCAGAGGCCATGGAAAAATCCTGGAGGAGGAGCTTCAGACGACGGGCCTCTTGAGCAGAGGGGTAGCCGAAAAGCATCGTGTCATCAACAAATTGCTGATGGGAGATGGCAGGGGAGTTATGCACCGAGATGCCTTTGATCTGATGAGATTGGAGGGCTTGTTTTATGTGCCTTCCAAGCCCTTCAGCCATAAGGACAAAAAGAAAGGGGGAGAGGGGGTCCCCTTGCCGGATACCCCTGGAGGGATTAAAGGGACGGGAGGGAATGCCATTAACAAGGATTGAGAAGTGGGTTGAGGTAATCAGGCTCATGATCCACCGAATCCATGAAGAACAGAAACCAAAAGCTTTTAACATATGATGGATGTAATTCCAGCTTAATTTGTCGAAAGCTTTAGAGAGATCTAATTTGAGAAGCATACCTGCTTGCTTAGAGTTCTTGAGAGAATGAATGATTTCGTGAGAGAGAAGGATGCCATCCATAATGTGCCGACCTTCCACGTACCCTGACTGCTCCTTTGAGATGAGTGCAGGAAGGAGAGGTTTGAGCCGATTTGCTATTACTTTTGAAATCACTTTGTAGATGACATTGCATAATGCAATAGGTCTGAACTTGTCAGGGGTGATGGAATCCTCCTCTTTGGGGATGAGAGTGATGAATGTAGAGTTGAGAGAGGGGAGAAGCCAACGCGTTGCTCTGGATTCCTCTACAATCTGCCAGACTTCCTCCTTTAACATATCCCAGAAAGCGTGGAAGAAAGTGGTTGTAAATCCGTCTGGTCCCGGAGCTTTGCCTTCTTTGAGCTGTGTCATTGCTTCATCCACTTCCTGGGTACTGATAGGGTGCATTAAGAGTTCATTTTGTTCCTCTGTAATGATCTTTGGAATGTTGCTGGTGATTTTGCTTATGGCTTGTCGCCTGTCTTCTCTTTGCTCTTGATGGACTTGTTGGAAGTGATTGAGGAGTTCTTCTTCTATTTCTTCATGAGTTTCTACCTTTGCCCCTGATTGGTTTTGGATGAAGGGTATGTTGTTATGCATTCTTCGTTGAACTGTGGTTCTATGGAAGAATTTGGTGTTACGCTCACCCTCTTTTAACCACCTGACTCTTGACTTTTGCTTCCAATAGATTTCCTCCTGCTGCCTTCTATCCTCCAATTGATTGTGGATGAGACGTTCCTGCTCCAGCGTGGCATCCGTGTGCCCCTCCGTTATGATCTTCTGGTGAAGAGTCTCCAGGTCCTGAGTAAGCTTTTGCTTCTCCTCGAAGATATTCCCAAAAGTTTCCCTATTCCATCTTTTCAGATGGCACTTAAGGAATTTTAGTTTCTGCTGGAATTGATACATTTTCGCTCCTTCTGGGGGAATGAACGAGGCCCAGGTTGTCTTGACAAACTCCTTGAAAGTGGGATGCGTGAGCCAAAATCCTTCAAATCTGAAGGGTCTTTTGGTTAAGTTACCTGGTCTCTGCCATTGAAGAGCTATTGGCCAGTGGTCCGAACCAGTATGAGCGAGAATGGTTGCAGAGATATCTCCTCCTAAGTGGACCGCATTGTCTGAGAGGAGAAAACGATCCAGTTTGGAGGCAATTTGGTGCTTGCCTGCCCTGCGGTTGTTCCAAGTAAAGGTGCCGTTGCAGAACGGCATGTCGATAAGAGATGTAGATTGAATAAAATCCTTGAAGCGGTTGACTTCAGGTTCCAATCGCCTCCTTCCTCCTAGCTTTTCTTCAGATTTGGTTATCATGTTGAAGTCTCCTGCAGCTATCCAAAGTGGGAACTTTCTGATATTGCTTAGAGCTTCAATCGTGTCAAGGAGCGCCACTTTACTTCCTGTGTCTTGTGGGAAGTAAACATTGGATAGGTTGCCATGAATATTGGTTCCTAGAATGTGGAAAGTGGCCTGTATCAGATGGTGCGCTGCATGAAAGTCTGTTAGGAAGACCGCTTGGGTATTCCATGCTATGGCCAGCCCTCCCGAGGCTCCAGAGGCGTCTACCGCTACTGAACGACATCCGGGCCAGGCTTTCGAAAGAATGCTGCCTAACGTTGAACTGTTACACTTAGTCTCTTGGAGAAAGCATATTTGAGGCTTTTCCTTTTTTATCATGTTTTTTAACATCCTGAGTTTCCCGGGGCTGTTAAGCCCTCTTATATTCCAAGATACCAGCTTCATGATTAACCGTTGACAGAGGGTTTGTAATATTTTGTCAACTTAGCATATCTGCCTGAGTCCACCAGGATTTTCCCGATCTCTATCGTTCTTTGTAGATCTGTCTTTCTTCCTCTTTTCTTTGAGTCCTTTGGGCGCAGAGTTCCATCCCATTGGCTGCCTGGTTGAATCCCAAGTTGGTTCTGATAGTAGGCTCGGGAAATGACCAGTTCGAGTTTATTGAGTTGGAGTTCTGGGATTGAATCATAAGCTTTCTTTTTGCAAGCCGCCTCCATTTCTAAGAGATCTAAGCCATGCAGATCTATACTCTCTGGCTCTTCATCCATGATTTCCACTTGATCGTTGTCTTCGATGCGGTTCTCTGGATTCTGAGGGGGGTCAGATTTACCATCTACCTCCATTTCTTTGAGATTCTCAGCAGTTTTGCTCGGATTCCTTTGAAGGATGGTAGGGTTGATGACAGGGGCGGCAGATTTGGGAGGAGGGTTTGAAGAGGGGGGCGGAGAGGAAGAAGAGGGGTGATCAGGGATGGGATCGCTAGCGGAAGGGGAATCCTCCGAGGATTGGCCAAGAATATCGAAACTGTTCTTGGTTACTGGACCATGAGATTTGTTGGGCTGGGATCTGAACCCATTATGGGGCTTTTTGTGAGAGCGCTTCCTACTTGAGACTTTAGTGAAGCCATCCTGGGCCGGAGAATCAGAAGAGTCAGGTGAACTGTTTTGGATGTTTTGAGGGCAGTCCCTAAAGAGATGGCCTAGGGTATGACATTTTCTACAGCGAAAAGGAACATGTTCATAGTCGAGAGGCTGGATCCATTCTTCATCACGGTGGGCCAGAGTTACTGACTCTGGAAGAGCTTCATTGAGGCGAATGAAAACACATATTCGAGCGTAGGAGATGTACTTACGAGATAGGGTTTCTTCTGCCACTCTGATGTATTCTCCCACCCCATTGCCAATCCTTTTGAGTAAATCCTCCTCCCAGTACTCATCCGGGAGGGAATACAACCTGATCCATACTGGTGCCCAAGTTAAATCCTCCTTGTCCGGGTTAAACTTGGGGATCCAATCTCGCAAGTATAATCCGGCCGAATTGAAAAAATAGGGCCCTCCTACCAGTATTCTGTGCTTGTCCTCCAAACAGTAGAAAATTGCAGTGAAAAAGCCTTTCGGCCCTAGCTGCAGCGTGACATCCCCTTTTGGTTTCCATTTTGCCGCTATCCATCCATAAAGGGCTCTCTCAGTTGGCCAAAACCCTATGAATTTCCCAATGAGGGCATGATCTCTCATGAACTCTATTCTTCGATCAATCTTGTCTCCAGGCAGCTCGATTCTTGGTCTTTCCTTAGCTACTGGTCTGCACGTGGTAGAGGTAATCTTCGGACCTTCTCCCGGCTGATCAGTTCCTTCTTGTGGATCGCTATCTCCTTCTTTACGTTTTCCATCTCCTTTGGAGTTGTTTTGGGGTATTTTCCCCCTGTCGAGGATCTCTTTATCCACCGAACCGAAAATGACCTGTTGCGCAGGATCTTGCTGCGACGGGGAGGGCTCTGACGCCCCCCCCAGGGGCTGGGCCATTACGGAACCCTGATGCGCTGCAGATCTGGGGCTCTGCAGCTACCTGCTCGCTCTCTGAGAAGAATTTTCCTGGTAGACTGTCGGCGTCGTTGAAGGATCGCGCAGAACCCTAGCGAAACCCTAGCAGAGCCGTCATCGACCTCGGATGATTATTCTTCACCTTCCATCCCTTATCAAATATAATACTGTTAATATAAGATAATATTTAATATATTTAAGTGTTGAATTGTAGAGATAGATATTAACTAATATGAAGCACCATCTAACAAATATTAATATTATTGATATAATATAATGATAATCTATACTTTATTAAGTGTAATAAAGGAAAAATAAAACACACACACATATATGTCTGCTTGGGGTACCTCAAGTGGCAACGGTCTCACCGAACCGAAGAACTTGGGTTTGAATCTTGTGCTACCCTCCTCCCGTAGCGGGTTAATAATGGACATGTAAACTCAAAAATAGGAGAATCCTACGAAGCTTACAGAAAGAACGAAAGAAAAAAAAAGAAAAAAAAGATTTATATATATATATATATATATATATATACCATTTGAAGAAACATAACCAAATTAAATCATGGGTGAAACATGCAATTAATTATTTTACTTTGATTTTATTTTTATATAATTTGATTGAATCAAAACATTTAAAGAACATGACAAAACATTACAACATCACTTACATGTTGAATAATGCACCAACAAACTTCTATTAACACAAATATAATATTATATCTTCTATTAACACAAATATAATATTAAATACAATAGTAAATATAATATAATATCAAATATAATGCTATGAATATAAGATAATATTTAATATTTAGGTGCTAAATTGTAGAGATAGATATTAACTAATATGAAGCATCATCTAACAAATATTGACATTATTAATATAATATAATGATAATCTATACTTTATTAACTATAATAAAAGAAAAATTATATACTAATATATTATATAATATTGAGAAACATTAAATATTGTTAAAGGGATGCTTCTAATTATAGGTTGCTATCAAGGATTTGACACTTATCAAGGATTTGACACTTTTTAGGTGAACTCTTCAAATCTTTTTAACATTACATTAGGTGAAAAGTTCATTGGAAAAGTTGAGCAAATCTTTGATAGCAACACACTCTAGAAGCATTCATCAATGACAATTTATAAACTCTGGAAATATAAATGTTAACGTTAAATATAATATAATATTAATATATTCTCCATTTCTATATTATTGTGGAAAATAATAATAGAAAAAACTTGAAAAATAAATAACTGACGTCAAAACTCTAAAAGCACTAAACTTTTCTATTTACTAGTGTGTTAATTAGAGATGTCTGCAAATTATTAAGGTTTACAATTTCACAAAAAAGGGAAAATACCATATGAATCTGGGATTTTAACTTGAGAATTTAGAAACTCGCTGTATATCAGATTTAGAGGATCATATACAGTTTGAAGCCTGTTTGTGCCTTCCAATCACGTGAATATGTTAAAATCTAAAAAAGGAAACAAACCATCACTTCAAGCAAAAATTTATGTCAAATCTAAAAAAGGGAAACAAACCATCACTTCAAGCAAAAATTTATGTCAAATCTAAAAAAGGGAAACAAACCATCACTATTTTGTATAAACGAGTGTGAACGTAAACGTTTATAACTTCAATTCAATATATATAATCTAAATCTATAAGAAAAATTATAAAGTATATCTGTAATGAGGTTAAATATCGGTGTTAACCTAGAATAAATTTATACATTTATAATTAATATGAGAGGTGTTGAGACTATAATGCGTAATATCTAAACATGGAATAAATTACCT
Source organism: Pinus tabuliformis (assembly GCA_031772625.1). Taxonomy (NCBI): domain Eukaryota; kingdom Viridiplantae; phylum Streptophyta; class Pinopsida; order Pinales; family Pinaceae; genus Pinus; species Pinus tabuliformis. The sequence goes on from CM062808.1 coordinate 196,152,135, forward strand.
AGATATATAAATCTTTTATAAATTTTATATATGATGATACTTTAGCATGCATATATATATAAACATGGAACAAATTACCTAGATATATAAATATTTTTATAAATTATATATATAAACATGGAGCAAATTATCTAGATATATAAATCTTTTTATAAATTTTATATAGTGAGATTTTAGCATATATATATATATATATATATATATATGCTAAAAGGATATTTATTCTCATTTTATATATATATATATAGATATATATGCTAAAAAGATATTTAGTCTCATTTTATATATATATTTTGGAATTAGTTTATAAAGAGATTCACCAAATACCCGTAGGCAATAATTCTATAATCTAGTTAAAATTTAATACGATGGATCTTGATATTATAATTTAAAACATGGACTACATTTATATGTCTAGTCTCTATGAATGAAATGTTTCTATTAGGTAGATCAGCTTAGCACTGCTGAGTGTTTCCTAATCATTCTGACTACAAAATACATCATTAGCCAACAATAGTCTTACTAACCTCTATGTTCCTTTGAATTTGATATTCTGGTGAATTTGTGAGAGTAAATGAGATGTGCAGTATGGTAAAACTAAGTTGGATGATTTTGACATGCATTTAGTGGTTTGCGAAAGAAAACGTATAGCTACCAGATATGATGTGCATTGAAATCGAAGTTTGGAGGATGTTCGACTACCTCATTAAATAGCTTGGAAAAGATGTGCACTAAAGTTACAGTGGGAGGATGTTCGACTTCCTCATTTGAAAATTTGTCCTTTAATTAAACTGCGAATTAATTTGAATTTTATTTCCATAGCAATTTAAAATAGTCAAATTAAGTTTATTAAACATACTTAACTTAGGAAATTCGAATTGGAAGACTTTTAGAAGTCATGTATATGTTCTCCCTACTTTGTAAGAGTCTAATGTGATTTAAGTGTGAGTTGTAAAATAGAAGACTCAGTTTCATGAGTCACTTCAGTTAAATTAATTCTCACATTGATTGAGAAAACTAATAATGAGCTAACAGTCAGTGGTGACACTAATGAACTTCACAAGTGCTACTCTAGTTAACTGAATATTTACTCATCAGAAACTCGAAACTCATGCATATAGATTCTGAGAAGAACCCAGTTGAGACTAAAGTGCAGGGGTAGTGTACTATTTGTTTTATATTTTTCTGAGTTGCACTAATAGTGCATGCATTTAGGAACTGATCCTTGAGGCATTACACTATTTCTAAAAGCTTTAATTCCCATTAACTACAAGCTATCATTCATAGGAATTACATATTGGAATAGAGACTTGGAGAGCTTGTGGCCTTGAGCTTGCTTATGAGTTGGAAATTGAATTTGTTGAGTGCTGGGATTTTTCTAGAGAGAACAAGCATTGTAATTTCACCTTGATTTTCTGGACTAATACAAAACAGATAGTGGGTCTTTTAGTTGCGGCTTCCCCAAGATATTTATTGTGTTATGTGCCTTTTGATTCTCTTCCTCCATTGATTATTGTTTTCTCCATGTTTATGGGCTTCTATTGTAAAGAGTAGAAGTAGATTATTGTCTCTTTCTTTAGCAAATTGCATTAGATTGTGAATCTATAGGATTTTCTACAATTTAGGTAAGTCCAAAGCTTACAAAATATGGTAAAATATATTTTCTAATTAAAGATTTTGAAATACTTGGCCAAGAAGTTATAAACTATTGCATATTGATCGATTATTGTGTCGTATGGATTATTGTGCCTATAGATTAGGCGTTAAGATATTTTTCAACTTAAATTTAAAATATTTAAAAGAGATTTCAATCTTACATTTACGATGTTGTGTTAATTTAAATTTTGTTAAACCCTTTGCTCCCAAAGTTTATGGGACTTGATTGGAAACTGTAAATCCATGATCTCAATTTGCAAAATCGAAGGAGTGGTTGACTTATTTATATTAGGTTTTGGTTATATGGTAAATGGTATTGAACATCTAACACCTACATATCTCCCCTATACGGGGTTATAGAACGCTTCTTAGCAGAATGAAGAGTAGTTATATCTAACATTTAACATTTAACATCTGACATCTTACACCTACATGTCTCCCATGAAGAGTAGTTACATCTAACATTTAACATTTAACATCTGACATCTAACACCTACATGTGTCCCCTATATTCCACTATAGAACGCTTTTATGCAAAATAAAGAGTAATTTAGGTATGTAAATTAAATGAGGATAGTCTCAAGGGTTGGTTCAATTGGTTGATTCCTTATTGTTACATCACTTGTGTTACTAAAAGGTCATAGGTTCTATTCTCTCGTCACTCTCAAGGTCACGCTTCATGGTTGACTCAACAAAAACTTATCCTTTCAGCGATAATTTTTCTTAGTATAAATATTTTGTAGACGTAATGGTCACTGATTTAGAGACTCTAAACCACATAGGATATATATATCTATATATATATATATATATATATATATATATATATATATATATATATATATAATGATCGGTATGAAATTATAATATGTTAGCATCGGTATTATTAATTATAAAATAACTAATAAATGAGTTAAACATATAGACATTTAAAAAAATATCATGATATTATGTGTCTCAAAATAGCGTTGTGAGAATATCATGAGCCAATATCATGGCTTATCAATATCATATTCCCAAAAGACCATAAACCATTTCATATGACATTTGTTCATATGAAAATTTTTAAATTAAACAATCTAAATAAAAGGGAAAAAATATAACTACTTTTGAGATAAATTTTGTGAAGGTTGAACCCTTCTATCTATTTTGGAATAGGGCCACCAAAATTTTAATTTAAGTAAAACATTCTTGGTAGTAATCACAAAGAAAATGTTAAGATTTATCTCAAAAGTAGTTGTCCCATTTCTCTAAATTTAATTAATATGATTAATTAAAGAAATGCCATATGAATATGAGTTCCCATTTTTTCGGACATGTGGTATTTTTAATCCATGTTATTAACCCATGGTATTTTAATGCAACTTATTTATAGGTTAAAATTCTTCATAGTAAAGTGTGGTTGATTCTCCCTAATTGGCAATCTTGGTACATTTGTGTTTTTTAAATGCATATATGTTTAGTATTATATTAATTATTTTATTAATTAATAATAAAAATTTAAAATAAAGTTGTCCTGGGAGGCATCTCAACCAGTGATCGAAGTAATGTGAAATTTGTGAAAATTGAGAGATCCAATGTTCAAATCCCTTCTGTTGTGGACATGGGGACATGTGAAAGATCAGGTTTGAATCCGTTCGGTTGTGACTCAGTGTAGTTGTGAATCAATTTATAGATAAGATGACATGTCATATACCCTTAGAGATTTACTAGTAGTTATGTGTCAAGCACATTGTTAGGTTCCTCTGCGACACATAAAAGATAAAATAAAATTGTAATTTAGTTAATTTGTATGATATATTTTAATATTTAAAATGTAAGATGCCCCAAGATGTAAGTGTCTTCATCGAAACTCTAGATACATAAAAAATAAAATAAAACTGTAATTTAGTTAATTTGTATGACATGTTTTAATATTTACAATGTGAGATGTCCCATGAGGTAAGTGTCTTCATCTCTATGAATTTTTATGAACAATTTAATCTATATGACTACAATCGTAACTATAAATAATTAAACTAAAATTGTGAAATTTGGATTCCAAAATTAACATGCTTGTTTGTATAAGGGAAGTCTTATAAATAAATGGCGGGTAAAGGTATATAGGCCTGAAGATATTCATTTTATCATACATCTCACGTTGTCAAGATTAAAAAAAAAAAATATCATAAAACTTAAAATTTTAAGTTTATTTTAAATTACTATTGTTATTACCAATAATCAAGTGGATAGGGGGTATCAATTTCATAATAGGACTTCCATAATTTTAATTCAATTATTAGTGTAATATTAGGTGGAAGGTATAAATTTAACCTCCATGGAATATGTTGTAATATTCATAGTACACAAATCAATTTTTCCCTTTTAATCGACTTATCCGAAATTAATTAATTAAAAAATGTAATCTCAACCCGAACCATATTGGGCATGTGCTATTCATAAGTCATGGTATTGGCCCATGGTATTATAATGAGAACTATTTACAAATCAAGGATTTTCATGTTTAACTTGGGATGAATCTCCATGATTAAGGGTATTGTTACATGTTTTCTAAAATGTATATGTGTGTAAGTGATATAAAAACAAAACCATATAAATTAAATGGTTGGTAAATGCTGGTAGGCATAAAACACTTACCCCAATAGACACCTCACATTACCCAGATTTTAAGAAAATCATAAAAATTAACTGAAGCACAAATTTATTTTAAATTATTATATTATCATTAATTATAAAAATAATTGATACATGACTTAAGAAATATTCTTAACCAAGGATATTCAACCCCATTGTAGCATGGAAATTATTAAGTTTCAAATATGTTTTCTTATCATACCATGGTCTAATAAGATGGCTTATCAGTACCATATATCTACCATAACCCATGTTGAAATCAAATTCTCTTTAAATAAATAATTTGAGATAACTTAATTAAGAGAGCATAACTAACTTGGAGATAGATATTAACCCTTGATAAGTGTATACTAACTTAGAAATTACGGATGAGAGAATTAGTGGAAGGTGGGTTGAAACACTTACATTGCTCCACTCGCACTTACATTCAACAAGTAAACACTTAAATACATATATAGGATTGCAATATACTTCAATAGAATCATAGAATATAGGATTTGATAACTAACAAATAATAATTAGGACAATCATTCTTGCTCCACTCACACTTACATTCAGTAAGCCAACACTTAAATACATATATAGGATTGCAATCCACTTTAATAGAATCATAGAATATAGGATTTGATAACTAACAAATAATAATTAGGACAATAATTCCAAATAGAACTCCAAAAGTACATAACATATTATAATAAAAGAGTTTATATATTTATCTATTCTTTTGAAACTCACCCACAATGGAAAAATGTTTTTTCTTCCACACCCAACAAATTCCCACATATTTAAAACTTTTCCTTTCCAAAAGGCTTTATAAATATTTGAACCACATTTTCATTGGTATTACAATAAACAAAATAAATTTCCATGGAAAACATATTTTTCCTAACAAAATTATACTGATTCTCAATGTGTTTAGACATTATATGGTATAGAGCATTATTGGCTAGTTAAATAGAGCCTTCAATATCGCATTTTATAAGCATTATCATTTTTTGTACTTCTCCTACATCTTCAAGAACTCACCTCAATCATTCACAAGTAGCATTGCACAAAGGTTTCTACTCAGCTTCAGTTGATGACAAAGAAACAATTGCTTATTTCTTGTTTCTTGATGGCATAATATGGATTCCAAAAAGAAATGCATATCACAAGGTAGGTCTTCTTTCATCGAGTTTTTAGTCTCAATTTGAATCATAATATCCTTCCAACTCAACATTAAAATAATTAGTATATTTCATACAAAAGTTAATAATTCCTTTTATATACCAAAGGAATCTCTTTGTTTCTTTCTAACTAATTTCAAGAGGTTTTTCTAGCAACTAACCAAGGATGCTAACAAAATATTCTATGTTGGCTATGGCTGTAGTGAGATAGTTTAGACATCCCACCAACTAATAATGCAGTTTACCATCCACCACTCTTGTTCCACCATCACTGTAGAGTTTGACATTTTGTTCTAAAGGTATTGATATTGTCATTCATTTCTCCATTTTAAACCTTTTGAGTAGCTCTCTCATATATGTCATCTATGTAACCAATATATCAACGAATTCTCTCCATCTTTCAAGACCTAAGCAATAATGAAACTCACTTAGGTAATTCATTTCAAAAACCTATGATAGTTGTCTTTTAACTTCATCAATTAAATGAGAAGAATTATCTCTTATAATAAGTTCATCAACATATAGGAAAATGATAATAGCATGCCACTTTTCATTTGACTTGATATATACAGGTTAGGGTCACTCTTACTTTTCATAAAACCTTTGTGAAGAAAGAAAGAGTCAATGTTCACATACTAATATATTTTTTCTTGTTTTAATCCATATAAATCTTATTCCAACTTGCAAACAATGTGCTCTTCACCCTCCTCTATTAATACTTATGGCTAAACAAGATATATTTTTCCTTTAGTTCCCTATTTAGAAAATAATATTTAACATCTAGATTACTTAGTTCATATTTATATTTTTTATCTAGTGCAATTATTAGTCTAATTATGTTTAGCTTAGCTACAGGTGGAAAATTTTCTTCATAAGTAATTCCATCTTTCTATGTGTAACATTTTGCATTCCAACTAGATTTCTATTTATCTATATTTCCATTAACATTAAATTTGGTTTGAATAACCATTTGGATCTTATGGGAAATTCATTTTTAATCCATTATGTTAATTCTAAAGTAACATTTTTCATTATGGACTCATATTGTTCCTTCCTTGAATCTTTCCATTCTTTAAGCTCATTATGTTGTTTGAAATCAAACATTCCTTGGCATTCATTAATTCAATAATTGAGGCATAATAATTAAATTCTAATGCTGGTTTAGTTTGACGTGATGACCTCCTTGATGGGTCACTACTTTCACCTCTTCTCCTGATTTATGGTGAATCATATCTTCCTATTAGTGTGTTCTAGCTACTAGAGGTGTACATGCCATTGTATTCTACCTCCACTTTATACTCCTACTTGTCAATTTTTTTTTTATTTTGACATGATCATAATCACAAGGTATATATCATGCATCATAATTGTCCTCCTTATTACCTTCATATGCACTCTCATCAAATAACACATCTCTGATTGCAAGAACTTTATGTGTGTAGGGATCTAACAACTTTTATGCATCGTGATGAAAACAATAACCAATGAAAATACACTTTATATATTTTGCATAAAGTTTTCTCATATCTATTTTCAAAACATGGTAAAAATTTTTCATGCCTCCAAACATTCTTAAATGGCTTACTATTACTTTATGACCATAAATATTGTTGGTCATCACAATTTTCCTTTTTTTTAACCTTATCCTTTCCCTAACTATGCTACCTAAACTTTTATTTCACAACTAAATTAAAAACTTTACACATGGTTCTTGCTCTCTTTTTGTGATTTTATTGGATATGGATTATGAGGGCTTATTTGTTACTAAAGAGTTTGAATAGACTTAATTTCCTTCCTAACTTGTCTTTTCGTATTTCATTAAGGTGTGGTGAGTAAATGTCATTAATCAAAGTTGCAGTTCGGTTGGTGCAGGATTCAAAGTTCTTGTACCGCCCCTCATTCATGTACTAGGTGGAAAACCAATCCATTCATTTCAGATTGAATCCAAAAATGCTACACTTGTTAAGGAATGGGGTGCACCTCTCGCCGAGGGTTTGTTCCATTATCTACATTAGGTCTGGGGCATTATGGATGAGCTAAATACAGGCTTGGAGCGTTATGGATCGACTAAAGATGGAGGTTGGTCATTGTTCAAATGTGTTTTCCTATTTATTTTTCATTTTGGCCAAGAGTCAAGTTTTTATCTATAAAATAGGGATTCTAGGATAGGCTTAGCCAGTGATACTATGAAGGATGTTTGATACAGTATCATTGTAATTTTGTAATTTTATATCAACCTCTCTCTCTGGGCTGGATCCATGATTTTACAATGTGTATTTGTAGAAGATTTGAATAAAAGAAGGGGTTGACCCCAATTTTATATTTTGCTTCTTTTGATTATCGATAATCTTTTCTTCACATAGTTGATTTCATAGTTTTCATAGAGGGAAATGAACTAGTTGCCTAGGGCCCAATGAACCTAGCTCATTCTCCCTGTCTTTCATAAGTTGTTTAGATATGGGTATGTTGATGTGAACAAAGTGATTCCTTTTACATTCTTTAACTTGCAGATTTTATGAAATGCTTGTGAATGTTTTGCACGTTATCTCATATATGAGGATTCTTCATAGATCTGAGTTAATTTCCATTTCAAGTTTTATTATTTCTTTACTTTCTTGAAAGTATCACACTATTTTGTCCTTTTTATGAGAAATGTTTTTCGAGTTATTTCCAAAATATTGGTTAAGGTTATGATTTTGAATTTTAAATCATTTTCCTTCTAGCATATGTGTGCCTTATATGAATACAAATTTTGGTGATAAAATAACAGCTCTATATGTAAAGATTAAACTATAACAATTTTGTGTATGAACGCAACTTGAATTTCTTATTACAGGTTTCATTTATGGCACCTTTTCAAGATTAACAATTTTATGGAATTTATCTTTGAACACAGAGTTTATCTATTATTGTGCCTGAGATCTAAAAAGGTTAAGTTATGACTTTTGGATAGGCACTCTTATTTACAATGCAAGTGTGTTTCCTTTTATGTCATTGCGAGATTTCCTTTCCAGCTTTTACGATCATTTTTGTTGAGCATTTCTTTTGGATTTGGTGTATTTTTATTAAAGTTCAAGCTTAAGTTTTTCCTCTCTATTTAAATTTATTTCCAGCTATAACACATTCATATTCGAGTGAAGCATAATTGGAACAAGACTGTCCTAGTGCAAGAAAAGTGTGTTCTATTTCAGGAACAGTGAAGTTCTACTGCAACAACAATGATTTCTTAGTACAAGAATAGACCATTCTAGTACAAGAATAGACCATTCTAGTACAAGAATAGAACATTCCAGTACAGGAACGTAACATTCCAGTACAAGAACAAAGCATTCCTATACCAGAATAGAGTATCCTAGTGTAGGAACGAGACTCATTTCGGTACAGGCACGTGGTTTCTCTAGTACATGAATGAGATATCCTTAGTAAATGACACAAATTTATAGATATAATAGAAGATCATTCCTTATCTTATTTTTAAAGAAATCAATTTTTTATTAGAGGAACCTATTTCATTTTCCAACATTATTTTCAGATTGATTGCAAGGCATGCTTTAATTTTTTTGTCAAGGTTTCTTTGCAAGTATTTTTCTTGAATTGAATCCAGTACCCAAAGTGGCTTAGTGTTGTTCTGCTGAAGATTTTCTTTGCAATTTCATTTCCTGTTGATTCTGGAAAATTTAATTAGAAGGTTAGAAATAGGATTTAGAGAAGTTAAACGAGAAGTATTTGGCATTTCCTGTGCTACTCCTCTAAGATTACATACCCCCGTGTTGAAAATTAAGTGTTGAAGGATTTTAATGAACTGTAACTCTGACACCCAACATTTTGGCGTTGTTATTGAGGAGGCGATTGGAAGAAATATGCTAAAGATTTATGATTTTTTTGTAATAGGGGTAGGTCTACTTTATTTTTTCATGCAGTGTGATTCTATTTTTTGAAGGAATTATTTTGAATTAATTTGTGCATTGTCTTTTTTTTACTACAGTATTTGGTCGAGTTATTCAGCAAGTTTTTCAATTGTTATTTTTTGTTGATTTATTTTAAAATGTATGACTAGAAGAGGTAGGGGTTAGAATCCTAATAAGGGGTGAAGACATAGTGATAAAGAGGAAAATTGTTCTCATATTGGGCCTTCTCTTACAGATAGAAAGTTTAAGAAAACACAGACCACCACGCCGGTATTGTTGACCTGGACTCTTGGGATAGTAGCTCAGTAGTTTCACAACCAGTGGGTGGAGGGAAAGGGACTACTGTAACTCAAAAGATCATCTTAAGCCATAATCAACTTTCATATTGTGTTTAGAGTGGTTTGATTGGAAGAAGAAGGATGGAGGATCATGTTGAAGGAACTGGTTAGAATCAACTAAATGAGGAAAATTCCACCTTTGGATTTCCCATTGTGGATCCAAATGGAGTAGTTTAGATGAATATTATTCTACCCTTCGTTCTCTCTCATTTCCATGGTAAACTACATGAGGACCCAAATTGCTTTTTTATTTGAGTTTCATATACTATGTAGAAACTATGGTTATTCTTCAAATGGTGAAAAGTTATAACTATTATTTGCAACCCTCAAGGATTCAACATTACGTTGCTTCACGGGGTTAGGAGAAAATATTATAGCCTCTTGGGAACAAATGAATAAAGTATTTTTAACTAAGAGATCAGGTGCTCATGTCCTAAGTGTCGTAAAATGCTCAAAATTTAAAGTGCTTAGAACTAGTTCAAAGTTTGATGACTGGAAAGTTCTCGTCTTCCCGATTCTGGCACCACAAACGGTTCAAAAAACGGTCACCGTATGAGGAAGTTATGGCAAAAAGAAGAATTTGTCCATAACATTAGAAATTTTAATTTTTCAAAAAAATAAATTAAAAAAGGAATATTCCGTCGGGCACGAAATCCAAGGCAACCACCAAACATTAAATATAACTGCAGTTAAGTTGGAGGAATTTTGGCAAGAGCGCCAAATTTGGCGGACCCGCCATGATTGGCGGAGCTATCTAGAGTTAACTAAAGTTAGCTGGAGTTTTCCTAGGGGCAAACTAGAGAAACTTTAAATGGCCATAACTTTGGCTAGGAAAGTCGGTTTTGGACGATTTTGTTTTTTATTTTGGGTATTTTCGACCTTCTGAAGCCATTGGTGTAGGTCTCACAGCCATATGAGGTCATTTGCAGAGGTTTTGGTGCCGTGAAAGTTCTAGGAGCCACTAGGGCCTAGTTTTGTGAAGACTATATAGGGTTGCAGGTATCCGTTGGAGGTGATCCAATAGTCAATCCTGAAGGATTCAAGTGTTATGAATCCATTTTTTCCATCTATTTCACCTATAGATGCTTCTATTCAACTGTATTTTAAATTTGAGCATTTAATAAAAACAAGGACAAGCCCGGTTGGGAGCTTTGGACCCAGCAGACGTAGCCCTGGAGGGGGTGAACTGCTTTATCAACTTCTTTTGCATATGTGGTTGATTTATTTTGCAGAACAAATTCATTTTAATGTGTTAAACAGTAAAAGGAAATAACTCTGCTATGCTTGAATGGGTCATGAACAGCTGAAAATTTCATGTGTTTTCTTTCTGCAAGACATGGAAACCTTTTAAACATGTTTAATTCTGAATTGAATACCTTGCAAACAAATTTCAAGTAGTTTCAAATTCAGATCAAGTTGGTATCAGAGCTCAGGGTTTTGTGCAAAGATATTCTAACTATCTTGCAAAGTATTGATGCTTACCAGGTTGAAACTTAAAAGAGGGGAAGGACAGTTGACTAGAGAACGAGAGAATCCTCAGTCAAGGAAGGCCAGAGAGCCATCACCTCCACCTTCAATTTCACCCTCAAGAGTCTCAGCAGAAGCTTCAAGGATGTCTGAACATGAAGGAGAAATTCCTATAGAGACAGATCCAAGAGAAGAAGAAAGAGTCTTCAGAAAGGCTTTCTTAGACCTCACTGAAATGGTGAGGATATTGTACCAAGAAAGAAATGAGAAATTGGCTGGAGAAGGGTCCAAACATCCACATGAAGGAGAGGGCTCTTCAGGAGGTAAGAAGGATGATGATCATTCCAAGAAAGGACATGGAGGAAATGGTGATCCACCACCCCCATCTTCACCTTCTTCCTCTTCATCCTCGTCTTCTTCTATTCATAAGCATAGATCCTCTGGAAAAAGTCCTTTTTTGAAGCTTGATGTAAAATTCGAATTACATATGTTTAATGGTGAAGTGAATGCAGAAAAGCTTGACAACTGGATTAGGCGGTTGGAAGTTTACTTGAGGATCTAGAATATGCATGATGATGCCACAAAGATTCAGTTGGTTTCTTTGAGAATGGATGGAGCAGCATTGGTCTGGTGGGAGGCAAAGACTAAAGAGGAGATCAAGAAATTTGGTAAGGTTACCTTAACATGGCCTGAATTTCTGTTAGCCCTTAAAAAACAATTTTATCCTCTTGCTCACATGCAGAAGGCGATTATGAATTGGCAAAATTTTAGACAACTTAAGGGTCAGAGTGTCCAAGACTACATCCAAGAATTCAGGAGAAGAGCTCTCTTGTTAGGGGTAGATTTGCAGACCCAGGAAACCTTGTTGAAATACATTGGTGGCTTGCATAGTTACCTTAGACACACCATCTTGATGTTTAACCCTACTCTCCTGAACGAGGTTTGTGTCCAAGCTACCCATTTAGAGGCAAGGGGAAAAAACACATTTGAAGAGGGTAGAAACAAGCCCCCCAAGGGGAAAAACAAAGAGAAAACCTCCAAGGGAAAGGGCAAAAAGAATGCATCTGTCAAACAGGAGAGTGAGAAAGTGATCTGTAAACATTGTTCTAAACCAGGCCATGAGGAGAAAAACTATTGGAAATTATATCCTAAAAAAAGACCTCAATTTAACAAATCCAAAGGGAAACAGAAAACTGCTGCTACTACATCTACACCACAACATTTAGGGGAAGATTCAGGTGATGAAACCAAAATTACAGCCATGGGTTTGAAAAACTTGAAGGGAAAAGAAGTTGAAACTCAAGCCAGCACTAGTACGTCAAACTGCCATGTACAAGCTCCTAATGAGGAAGAAAGAATTGAACTGTTTCATGTGAGGGTGATTTCAAAACATACTAAAATTGACACACTTTTTGATAGTGGGTCACAAGAAAACCTTATATCAGAGGACTTGGTCAAGCAGCTTAAACTTGAGACCGTTCCACATCCGAAGCCATATCCACTTGGATGGATTTTCAAGGATGAAAATTTACAAGTTTCAAGAAAGTGCACATTGCGCTTTGCAATTACTGCACATTTTATTGACACAGTTGAACTTGATGTGGTACCTTTTGATATAGCAGGAATTGTTTTCGGAAGTCCTTACTTGTTTGACAGGAAAGTTATCTTTCATCACCATGAAAACAAATATCATCTATTCAAAGATGGCAAGGAGTTCATTGTTAGAGCTCATCGCAAGAAGACAAATATAGCGATGGTGAATGCAGGGCAGGTAAAAAGGCTGGTCAATTCAAGTAAGAATTTTGTTCTTCTTATGATTAAGCCCAAGGTTGATGTGAATCATGAGTCATTTGACAATTGTGATCCAAAACTTAAATCAGATCTGTATGATGTAGTTGATGCATATCATGAGATGTTTTAGGAGCCAATAGGTTTTCCTCCTAAGAGGGAGATTCAACATGAAATCCATTTGCATCCAGATTGTCCTCTTCCAAACATAGGCATGTACCACATGTCTATTATGGAGAATGTTGAAATAAAGAAGAAAATCAAGGACTTTTTGGACAAGGGTTTCATAAGGCCAAGTACTTTGCCATGTGGGTCACCGATTGTATTGATCCCAAAGAAAGATGGCACTTGGCATATGTGTGTTGATTTCAGGGCCTTGAACAAGATAACGGTAAAGAATCGTTACCCACTCCCAAGGATAGATGATTTGCTAGACCAGCTGAAAGATGCTCGATATTTCACTAAGCTAGACTTGCACAGTGGATATCATCAAGTAAGAATTGGAGAAAGTGACATTTGGAAGACAGCCTTTAAAACCAAACAAGGACTCTTTGAGTGGCTTGTGATGTCGTTTGGTTTGTGCAATGCACCTGCAACTTTCATGCGGGTAATGGATGATGTCTTGCGTCCTTTTCTTGATGATTTCGTTATTGTCTACTTAGATGACATCTTAATTTTCAGCAAGTCTAGATAAGATCATGTCATGCATGTTAGAAAAGTACTTGATGTTTTGAAGAAGAATCAGTTATTTCTTAAAATGTGAAAGTGTGAATTTGGAAAGACTTCTTTGGTTTATTTGGGACACATAGTAGGAGGAGGTGCTTTGAGAATTGATCCTGCTAAGATTGAGGCTATTGTGAAGTGGCCTACTCCCAAATCCATAACAGAGGTAAGAAGTTTTTTGGGTGCAGCTCAATATTGGAGGAAGTTTATCTCTAACTTCTCTTCTATAACAGCTCCTATGCATGCAGTGACAAGTGTGAAGCATGTTGTCCAATGGGGAGGCAAGCAGCAAAAAGCTTTTGAATCTTTGAAAGAGAAGATTAGTTCAGCTCCAGTCCTTGCATTACCGGATTTGAGACAACCATTTGAGATACAAACTGATGCTAGTGATTATGCTATGGGTGCAGTTCTTCTACACCATGGTAAGCCTATTGCTTTTCATTCTGAAACTTTTAATGGTGCTGATGTAAATTATCCTACATATGATAAGGAGTTGTATGCATTGGTACAAAGCGTCAAAAAGTGGAAACACTACTTGATGGGCAAAGAAACTGTTATACATACCGACCATCAGCCCTTATAGTACTTGCAATCACAAAGCAAGTTACAACAGTCACGACACTTCAGATGGATGGGCTTCTTGCAACAGTTCCATTTGGTAATAAGGTATAAGAAAGGTACTTTGAATAAGGTTGCTGATATGCTTTCAAGGCCTATTATTGGTGCTGTTACTTTACTTAATAATGATTCCATTGTACATGATAGTTACATAGAACAATATGCATCTGATGATGACTTTAAAGATTTGTATGCTAACTTGAGTAAAGGAAATCATGTAGAGGAAAATGACTATCACATGCATAACAATTTGTTGTTTCATTTGGGCAAGTTGTGTGTACCACAGGGGGAGAGGATAAATGTCATAAGAGAAACTCATTCTTCTCTTATTGCTGGCCATTTTGGTGTGAGCAAAACAGTTGCACATCTACAGAGGTATTGCTATTGGCCTCACATGGTAGATTCTGTTTCAAGATTCATAAGAGGTTGTTCATTATGTGCTACAAGCAAGCCTAGCAATAGGAAGCTTGGTTTGTATACTCCTTTGTCGGTACCTTCTAGACCATGGGAGAGCATCTCTATGGATTTTGTAGGAGGTTTTCCAAAATCTCGAAAGCAACATGATTATTTATATGTAGTAGTTGATCGTTTCAGCAAAATGTGTATACTTATGCCTTGTAAGAAAACTATAACTGCTGAACAAACTGCTGAATTATTTTTTCATCATGTATGGATTCACTTTGGTTTGCCTACTTCCATTATTAGTGACAAGGATTCCAGATTTGTGGGTAATTTTTGGTCCAACCTATGGGAGATGATGGACACAAAGTTGAAGAAAAGTACTGCTTTCCATCCGCAAACAGATGGACAAACCGAAGTTGTGAACAGAACCATTGTGCACCTCTTGAGAGGTTATTGCAGCAAGCATCCCAAGCTTTGGGATGAACATTTACACTACATACAACATGCTTACAATCGTGCCAAGCACTCTTCCACAAACACCTCACTGTTTGAAGCTTGTTTTGGTTACTTGCCAAAATCACCTCTTGATTTCATTCTTGAGAAAGATGTCGCCATTGAGGGACATAGTGACATTGACAAAGCTCGTTCATTCATTGAAATAATTCAGCAAATACATCAGCAAATTCAAGAACAGCTTGAGAAGAGTCAAGGCAAGTACAAGGAAAGACATGACAAGCATAGAGTCGATCACAAGTTTCAAGAAGGAGATGAGGTATGGCTGTACATTAGTAAGGAAGGGATGCAAGGAGAAGGTAAAAAGCCGATGCCTATTCGTTATGGTCCATTCAAAATCCTCAAGAAGGTTGGAAATAATGCTTTTCAATTAGATTTGCCTTCCTACATGCAAATGTATTCTTTTGTCAATGTGGAGAACTTACGTTTGTATCAACCTCCTTTGATTGCTGATCATGAAAATGTTGTTCAGCTGCCATCCATAGAAGATTTCTCGCCATAATTCTTAGATGAGCTGAAAGAAGATACAATCCTTGACAGAAGGACACGCACTTAAGAAGGGGCAGTGTAGATTATGTTCGGGTTGGTTTCAAAGGCAACAAACCGAACAAGGAAAAGTGGATGGAGGTGGACAGAGTGAGGGAGTTGTACCCTCACCTCTTAACAGGTAGTTGAAGGCTTTTGGGGTCCAAAATCTTCCCAATGGGGAGGTGTGATCAGGTGCACATGTCCTAAGTGTCGTAAAATGCTCAAAATTTAAATTGCTTAGAACTAGTTCAAAGTTGAATGACTGGAAAGTTCTCATCTTCCCAATTTCGGTGCCACAAACGGTTCGAAAAACGGTCGCCGTATGAGGAAGTTATGGCAAAAAGAAGAATTTGTCCATAACATTAGAAATTTTAATTTTTCAAAATAAAAAATAAAAAAGGAATATTCCGCCGGGCACGAAATCCAAGGAAACCACCAAACATTAAATGTAACTGCAGTTACATTGGCAGAATTTTGGCAGGAGCACCAAATTTGGCGGACCCGCCATAATTGGCGGAGCTATCTGGAGTTAACTAAAGTTAGCTGGAGTTTTTCTAGGGGCAAAGTGGAGAAACATTAAATGGCCATAACTTTGGCTAGGAAAGTCGGTTTTGGACGATTTTTTTTTTTATTTTGGGTATTTTCGACCTTCTGAAGCCATTGGTGTAGGTCCTATAGCAATCTGAGGTTATTTGCTGAGGTTTTGGAGCCATGAAAGTTCTAGGAGCCACTAGGGCCCAGTTTTGTGAAGACTGTATAGGGTTGCAGGTATCCATTGGAGGTGATCCAATAGTCAATCCTGAAGGATTCAAGTGTTATGAATCCATTTTTTCCATCTATTTCACCTGTAGATGCTTCTATTCAGCTGTATTTTAAATTTGAGCATTTAATAAAAACAAGGACAAGCCCGGTTGGGAGCTTTGGACCCAGCAGACGTAGCCCTGGAGGGGGTGAACTGCTTTATCAACTTCTTTTGCATATGTGGTTGATTTATTTTGCAGAACAAATTCATTTTAATGTGTTAAAAAATAAAAGGAAATAACTCTGCTATGCTTGAATGGGTCATGAACAGCTGAAAATTTCATGTGTTTTCTTTCTGCAAGACAGGGAAACCTTTTAAACATGTTTAATTCTGAATTGAATACCTTGCAAACAAATTTCAAGTAGTTTCAAATTCGGATCAGATGAATATTATTCTACCCTTCGTTCTCTCTCATTTCCATGGTAAGCTACATGAGGACCCAAATTTCTTTTTTATTTGAGTTTCATATACTATGTAGAAACTATGGTTATTCTTCAAATGCTGAAAAGTTAGAACTATTCCTTGCAACCCTCAAGGACTCAACATTACGTTGCTTCAGGGGGTTAGGAGAAAATATTATAGCCTCTTGGGAACAAATGAATAAAGTATTTTTAACTGAATATCAGGAATATTGCGAAAGAAGCAAAATGCAAGATGAAATTTTCAATATTGCATAAGGTGAAGAACAAACCTTGGAATATTACGTAGAAATATTTTTAAACATTCTTCAAAGCTCAAAACACAAATTGGATTTAAGTACTATTACGACCTTATTCTTGTGAGGACTTATTGATGATGCTAGAAATATTTTGAATTTTCTAGGACAAGTGGATATTGCTCAAAATAATTTTTATCAGATTTGTGACTTGTGCAGGAAATTTTGACGCAATCAAACTAGATCTGGTAGAGGAATCCGAAGTAATTCTAAAAATAGAATATTTGGATCCATGGATCCTATGATTATTGGTTTGGAAAATAAAATGGACAATATGAGAACTAAAATTATCAATACTATTAGAAAATAAATAGACTCTTTACAATTTCAACAAAAAATTAGTAGAAGAGCAAGAAACATTGTCCATTTATTGTCCTAAATGTAGGAAAAATCATATTTTGTGTGGTCATGAAGATGTTAAGAGTGCTAATAAATGTGTGACATGTATAGGAAAACATCATACTGAGGAATTCCCTTCTATAGCGGGGTTCAAAGCATTCGAAGGAGAGCATCAAGAACCTGAGCCACTACATGCTATGGGAACACATAAATCATGGCCTTAGGTAGGTCAATGTATGACTCCTGAACATACTCTATATTTTTCTTGTTCTAATGCACCACCATATTCCTACCAAAATACAAAGTACTCTCAGCCTTAGCAAAATGTGCATCAATTCTAGTATGGACAATCACCTCCACCTTAGCAACAAGGGTGGAGAGGATCACCACACTATCACTACCCTACACTAACATAATGATATCCCACTACTTATGCACCTTTTCCCATGGCCTAGTCTACAACACCACCAACTTTGCCTCAACAAACTCAGGGCATGCCATCATTACCATTAACACCACCCTTTCAACCACCTCAACTGCCTACACAACTGGTACCAAACCCAAATAATAAAGTTGTACAAATCATCCATTTTATCAGACCGCTTCCTTTCCCTGTTTTTCAGACTATGGAAGTTGGGGTTAATGAACTTGGACTGAAATCGGGAAGGGCAGTAAATCTAGAAAATAAAAAACAAAAACAATCCACGGTGGTCATCGAGGAGAATAGTGAGGACGAAGTTCCCAATCACTTGAAAAGAGATGTCACCGTTCAACCCATTGCTGCACATTCAAAGACCTTACCATCTTCTTCAAACCAACATCCCTTTCCAGAGAGGTTGGATATGGAGAAAGATGACCTCATGTCTCAGTCTAACCTGGTTATCGAACTTACGGATATTTGTATAAATGTTCCTTTTCTTCATGCCATTAAAGAGATCCCCATCTTTACTAAAATTATTAAGTATCTCTATCTTAAAAAACCAGGGAGGAAAAGTGTAGATCCTTATACTATCCAATTTGTTGGAAGAGAAGTTGAGTTAATGATAGGGAGTGCTCAAATCGAAAGATATACCAACCCTCAAAGCTTAGTTATTCCTGTCCAAATAGGTGATGTCCTTGTGTCCAATGTATTAATAGACCTAGGAGAAGATATCAATGTTATGACATAGCAAACCATGGAACAACTTTGGTTGGACCACATTTGCCATACCCCTACCGTGCTTAAACTTGCTGAGTCCTGACCAATCTAAGATCAAGCGAGATGGTGCATTAGATGATGTGGTTGTTTTAATTTATTCTTGGGAATACCCTACAGATTTTTCTATGCTTCGGCCAAAAGATCCTATTGGAGGACATCCCTTGATTTTCGGATGACTATGACTTGCCACACCAAATGCTTATGTAGGATGTTTCTCTGGTGATATGTATATTTCTCATGGAGATGTTACGAAAAAGGTCACCTTGTATCCACCTGATAGATCCATTCAGAAGCTTTGAGATAACTTATGGCTAGACTATAACAGTAGTGATGAGGAGACTCGATTTGTTTCTTTCATCAATATAATGAGTCAACTAAGGAGGGTGAGATTCGGGATTTCTTGAACAACTTGGCACTATGTAAAATTTGGATATACTATCTGATATATTTAGCCCAGGTTTTCAAGAAAACTATGATTCCCAACCCTTTCCACTATAGATTTTAGTTTCATCTACTACCATTCTTGAGTCTGAGACCACTCTTGTTGAGATTAGTCCAAGAAAATCTTTATATATTAGTTCATAGTTTGACCAATCCCAACAAGAGCAGCTTGTGAGCTTGTTACGAGACCTGTTGGAAATAATACTGAGAGGGGGGATGAATCAGTATTAGCAAATCAATAACTTTTTCATTTCCATAATCAGATTCATATACACTACTTTAGTTAAGTGAACTTGCATATATACGCAACTGTGTTTAATGCAACTAGCATATGTCCAACAAACTTATGATTCAGTTAATTCATCATATGTTGATCTTTAATCAATGCATCAGTACTTCATTAATCATATAAATACTAACCAGGTGCAGTAAAAACATAACAGATCATCACACATAAGAAACACATGTGAACACCATGATTTAAGGTGGAAACCCAATGTGGGTGAAAACCACCTACTGCAATCATCTCTATATTTCCTTTAATAAGAAACTTCTTTTTACAATATTTTGTACTAGTGCAGTCTTATATCAGTACACAGGCTTCTACCTACAGAAGGCTACAACCTTCTCTCGTTCTCCAGCTTCTCTTGGAAGGGAGCTACAACCCCCTAGCTATTGTACTAGCTGATGTACTAGTACATAGTTGCTGACCTACAGAAGGCTACAACCTTCTCTTTTCCTCCAGGGACTATGTTTCATAAATTTTTAGACTGGATACTCCTGGAACACAACATCATAATCTAAAGACAGTGTTTCATCCAATTTTCATACTAGACCCATCAAGAACATTGAAGCTCAAAATAAATCACCACTGCAATACATCCATCAACTATATCTGCATCAACCAATCACTAAGACTCAATCTGAATCAACCAAACTCAATCAATCACTGACAACCTTTGAACCTTTGACACAACTGAATCAATCTATCATTCATACTTTAATGAATCAACTACAACAGATAGATCAGTACACAGTTCTGAGTTACATTATCATTCAAAATCAGTTTTCATATTAAAACTATGCTTCAGATTGTATACGGTATTTGGCAGAAGCCAACCTGCATGTATATGCAGGTTCCCTAAAGCAAACTAGCATGTAGATCTGCAAACACTTCGTTGTACTTCTGGACTTCAGACATAATCATACATAGAGGATAGAACATGTGTTAGTGATCAAATCTAGCCCATTCATTATTAGATCACATAATAATAAATCATTATGATCCTAATCCATCATTAGATGTCATCATTAACACTGACGCTAATCACAATCAACCAATGTGAATATGCAGAATACTGTCACCAGAAAAACAGTTGACAGAACACACGGCAAAACCCTGAATACTGCAACATCAAACAAAACCCTTATAGATCATACTTCAAAAGATATATGCTACCTCCATAAGCCGAACTAGTGTGTATATGCCATTTTACTAAGGGAAACCAGTGTACAGATCTGCAACTTCCATCCTGTGAGGTATACGCTACTTCTGTATGATGAATTGGTGTGTATGCACTGTTTTTCCAAAGTCAACATGCGTATAGATCTAGAAAAGCTAACTTAAAGCATCTCAACTATTTCAGACTTCATTTAGACCCAGATCATCACATTTACATAATAATAACATGTGTCAGTATTCAGATCTAGAATGTTCCAGATCAAAACACATAATGATAATACATGTAAGTCTTCATGACCCCAATCCATCAACATTCATCAGCCATATAGGTGCCTCCTTAATTCATATCAAGAAAATTATCACAAACCCATAACAAACATACTAGATGTCACACTTCATCAGATATTCATCACTTGCACACTTACACCTTGGCCTAATGATCTTCTTCTCCTTATATAGGTTTAGGCCTCTCTCAATACCGTGGACCAAAACCATGTAGGACCAATACCTTGGACCCAATACCTGGGGTCAATACCTCGGACCAAATATCATGGACCAAATACCACGGACCAAAACTTAGCTTTCTAACATGTATGTGCCTTTCCTTCTATGAAAGTGCATGTGTACATTATACGCGCCTTTGTATATAGTGAACCTGCATGTATACACTACTTGGTATATAGTGAACCTGCGTATATACGCGACTTGGTATATAGTGAACCTACATGTGTACACGACTTGGTATATAGTGAACCTGCATATATATGTGACTTGGTATATAATGAACCTGTGTATACATTTCTTTCTTCATTCTATGAGTCTGAACTGTGTTTTGTCATCTGAGTGAGTTGCCATCAAGGACAACATTTGAGTCATACTTGTATCATAATGCCAACAATCTCCCCCTTTGGACTTGATGGCAACAGCCACACCAAGTCACTCTCCCCTTTTGACATCAAGGGCAAAGAGCAGACCAAGATATTTTCTCCCTTGATATACATTTTGCTGTCAATACTCTCCCTGAGTACATGTACCAATCCGTCCATGCTCCCCCTGAGCACATGCATATTTTGCAAAAATATTTTTCAAAAGTATAACGTGACTCTACAACTCAACTAAGTGAGTATGACCTTCCTATCACCAATGACTCATACATAAATTCATTCTCCCAACCAAGTGGGGATATGCTAAACTTGACCCATCCATCCAACCAAGTGGGGATATACCAATTGTTTATACATGACTGAAATATTACATCATCCTTCCCATGCATAGCGGGGGTACAAATTACATCATATGATCAAAAGACTACAATGGATAGAGACAAATGATTACATCATGATTCTTGATTTGAATGATATACAAGACATAGAGACCAAATATCTAAACAAGACTATGATAGTCATCAACAACTATCATACACCATGTATGATTTGCTCCATAAGCATCTGTCAACAGCATCCAGACCAGCAACCTGTATATGTCCATGTTAGTGTAGATATCATCAACCTATGATAAAGCATTTCTGTATCAACTCATCCTCTTGATCTCATCAATATCAACTTGCTTCATTTCCTTCCATGAAACATCTCCAATTAGTAAAAAAACCATTAACACCATATGATCTTTCACATCATCATTCAGAATTGCATGATCTTTCCATAATCAACCATGTATCATCACTAGGGAACATCCCACATCTGATAAGCATCAACCATGATAATATGTGAGTATCAACCAATCATCATAAGATAGGAACTCATCATCATTATCTGACTAAGTAAGCCATGTCTTCGAATATCCATGTCTTCAGTTGGCCAACCAACAGTATCTGTCAGTATGTAACTTAAGTAATCATCCATGTATCTAGCATAGCAATACGTATCTAGCAAACCATAAGCTCATGGTCATTTGTCAAGATTTCTTGATAACCATTCTTAACCACGTGAGAGCCAAGAACTATAGAAATCATAACTACACCATATGAACTTTATGCATCTTTGGAGGTATGATAACAACAGCATAAAGGAAATGAGTGGCTTATCACTAAATAATGAAGATTTGTAATTCTCTTTGTCCTTGTGAAGATCACCATGTAAGAAACATATATGCATCATCAACGAATCATACATAAATCTGATCTGAACACCAACTATGTGACCCCAAGAATTATATGAGATTTTTTCATGGGAAACTCATAACCGTATCATAGCAAGATGTATCATAAATATCATCATCATTGATTAGGTACCAAAGACTTCTAAACATAATGCCAACAATGCTTTATTAGAAGCACAACATGCTCTCCCCCTGAGCTTGCTCCATCTGTTCACTATCAGATCTGATCATGCATATATTAGCAAGAAGTATCAAGGCATCATCATCAATCAGATATACATCAACTTAACTTGTGAGGATCAAAAACAACATCTTATGAGTATCAATATATTTCCAAAAACTATCAGTAGATTGTAACCATCATCAAACAGAGAAAATAGTTGACTGAACCATATCAGACCCTTTTTCCTAAGCCTGTCCCACTTCTTTTCCTCAAACTAACATATATGCAATTGTGTAGTGTCTAACCTGCATATATACACGACTTCTCTTCATGAAACTTGCGTATGAGATTTAGAAGACTGAAGTTTCACACTTTCATCTTCCTCTGAGTCTGTCATGTCTGTACATTGCGTTGTGCCACATCTTTTTGACTGTACTTCCTTCTTCTTCCATATCTTCAAGTGTGACGATGTTTTCTCCTTTTGGTATGGTGCCCGTACTTTGTTCTTGCATTCCTTTGCTATATGTCCAAGCTTGTTACGTGCATAACATCTCATATTTTTCATATACCTTCTAGAGAAGTTAATGGATTTCTGACCAAACATATTGCAAGCAAAACAATATCCCTTAAAGTACCTGGAACGTGATGATTTTTCTGTGTGACAGTCTTGAACCATTGTACTTCTACATCTAGCTGCAACATGTCCAAAATTATGACATACATGACATTCAAAATTATTCATTTAATGAAATTACCGACTATCACTTCCATAGTTAGGAGTAAAATATCTTCTTTGAAGTATTTCTTTCCTTAGTTGTTGATGGGATTGACCTCTCATCTCCTTGTTGAGAATTGCATTAGAGTTCCTTGTCTTACTTTGTGAACTAGACTCACCTTCAATAGATTCATGAAAACCAAGACCAGTTTTGATAGCAGGAGACCTTTGACTACTAAGAATATCATCCAGGATCTCAATACTATCTTGAAATCATAAGATCTTATCATTTTCTTCTAGTTTATCTTTTAGAATATTTACCTCAACTTGATGTTGCTCTTCCTTTTCAAGATACTGCTTCTTCATGATTCCTTCAGCTTTTCTTCCAACTCATGTCTTAATTAAAGATCTTTGTTTCCTTGTTTTTCCAAATCTTGGAGTAGTTATTTATTTTGCTTATTTGATTCTTCAAGATCTTGTTTTAGCGAGAGGATCTTAGCTTCAAGACTTTCATAGTAACTAGATCTATCTTTGAGTTTCTTGATTGTTGTGCTCCTTTCATTTACTTCACTTCTTAATGATGTCACTTCATCCTATAGCTTTGGATATTGATCTTCCTTTTAGTTGAATTGCTTCCTTACCCTGTTTCCTTCCTCTAGTTGAGATTTTAGTTTGGTAGCTTCTTCTTTAAAGGCACGTTCCCTTTTGTCCAATAGATCTTGTTGATCTCTAATGTTGTCCATAAGCCTTTTAAATTCTGCCTCTATTTGATATCTTTCTTCCTCACCCATAAGAGAAAATTTAGTTGTTTTGCTATCACTTTCATCATCTTCAAATGGATGGAGAAATGTATCACCAAAGGATAACAAATTCATACCTGATAGTTCTTTTGCTTCTTCATTCTGCGGTGATTCTGAATCTGAAGAGTTGCTTCCACATATTCCCCAATCGATTCTCCCACTGTCATAGTTCCTTTGAGATGTCTTCTTCTTCTGACGTGGTTTCTTCTTTAGCTTATTTCCCATTGTTCTACAGATCTCCTTCAAGCGATAAAGCTTCTACCAAAGGACCTGCTCTAATACCAAATGTTGGAAATAATACTAAGACGGGGGGTGAATCAGTATTAGCAAATCAATAACTTTTTCATTTCCACAATCAGATTCATTTA
Organism: Pinus tabuliformis; assembly: GCA_031772625.1. Classification (NCBI taxonomy): domain Eukaryota; kingdom Viridiplantae; phylum Streptophyta; class Pinopsida; order Pinales; family Pinaceae; genus Pinus; species Pinus tabuliformis. Next base: position 196,176,997 of record CM062808.1, read on the forward strand.
TGTTACTTCAGTTAAGGGAACTTGTGTGTATATGCAACTGTGTTTAATGAAACTAGCGTATGTCCAACAAACTCATGATTCAATTAATTCATCATATGTTGATCTTTAATCAGTGCATCAGTACTTCATTAATCATATAAACAGTAACCAGGTGTATTAAAAACATAACAGATCATCACACATAAGAAACACACGTGAACACCATGATTTAAGGTGGAAACCTAATGTGGGTGAAAATCACTTGCTGCAATCATCTCTGTCTTTGTTTTAATAAGCAACTTCTTTTTACAATATTTTGTACTAGTGCAGTCTTATATCAATATGCAGGCTTTTACCTGCAGAAGTCTACAACCTTCTCTCATTCTCCAGCTTCTCCTGGAAGGGAGCTACAACACCCTAGCTCTTGTATTAGTTGATGTGCTAGTACGTAGGTGCTCACCTACAAAAGGCTACAACCTTCTCTTTTCCTCCAGGGACTGTGTTTCATAAATTTTCAGACTGGATACTACTGGAACACAACATCCTAATCTAAAGGCCACGTTTCATCCAATTTTCATACTGGACCCATCAACAACATTGAAGATCAAAATCAATCACCACTGCAATACATCCATCAACTATATCTGCATCAACCAATCACTGAGACTAATCTGAATCAACCAAACTCAATCAATCACTGACAACCTCTAAACCTATGACATAACTGAATCAATCATTCTTTCATACTTTAATGAATCAACTGCAACAGATAGATCAATACATAGTTTTGAGTTACATTATCATTCAATAACAGTTGTCATCTTAAAACCATGCTTCAGATTGTATACGTTATTTGGTAGAAGCCAACCTTCTTGTATACGCAGCTTCCCTGAAGCAAACCAGCGTGTAGATTTGCAAACAGTTTGTTGTACTTCCAGACTTCAGACATAATCATACATAGAGAATAGAACATGTGTTAGTGATCAGATTTATCCCATTCATTATTAGATCACATAATGATAATTCATTATGATCCCGATCCATCATTAGATTTCATCCATTAACACTGAAGCTAATCACAAACCAATATGAATATGCAGAATACAGTCACCAGAACAAACTATAGAACCCTGAATACTGCAACATCAAATAGAACCCTTATAGATCATACTTTAGAAGATATATGCCACCTCCATAAGTTCAACCAGCATGTATATGCCCTTTTACTAAGGGAAACCGGCGTACAGATCTGCAACTTCCATCCTATGAGGTATACGCTACTTCTGTATGTTGAATCGGCATGTATACGTTGTTTTTCCAAAGTCAACCTGCGTATAGATCTGGAAAACATAACTTAAAGCATCTCAACTATTTCAAACTTCATTCAGACCCAGATCATCACATTTACATAATAATAACATGCATCAGTATTCAGATCTAGAATGTTCAAGATCAAAACACATAATGATAATACATATAAGTCTTCATGACCCCAATCCATCAATGTTCATCAGCAATATAGGTTCCTCCTTAGTTCAGATCAAGAAAAGTATCACAAACCCATAACCAACATACTAAATCTCACACTTCATCATATATTCATCACTTGCACACTTACACCTTGGCCCAATGATTTTCGTCTCCTTATATAGGTTTAGGCCTCTCTCAATACCATGGACCAAAACCATGTAGGACCAATACCTCGGACCCAATAACTGGGGTCAATACCTCAAACCAAATACCATGGACTAAATACCAAAATACCATGGACCAAAACATAGTTTTCTGACATGTACGCGCCTTTCCTTCTATGAAAGTGCATGTGCACATTATACGCGCCTTTGTATATAGTGAACCTGCATGTATACACTACTTGGTATATAGTGAACTTGTGTATATACGAGACTTGGTATATAGTGAACTTGCGTGTGTACAGGACTTGGTATATAGTGAACCTACGTATATACGTGACTTGCTATATAGTGAACCTGTGTATACCTTTCTTTCTTCATTTTGTGACTCTGAACTGTGATCAGTCATCTGACTGAGTTGCCATTAAGGACAACACTTGAGTCATACCTATATCATAATCAAGCAAGATGGTACGTTATATGATGTGGTGTTTTTAATTGATTCATGGGAATACCCCACAAATTTTATTGTGCTTCAGCCAAAAAATCCTATTGGAGGACATACCTTGATTTTGGGATGACTATGACTTGCCACACCAGATGCCTATGTAGGATGTTGCTCTAGTGATATGTATATTTCTCATGGAGATGTTAGGAAAAGGTCACCTTGTATCCACCTGTTAGATCCATTCAGAAGCTTTGAGATACCTTATGGCTAGACTATGACCATAGTGATGAGTATACTTGAATTGTTTCTTTGATCCATCAATATAACAAGTCAACTGAGGAGGGTGAGATTCAAGATTTCTTGAACAACTTGGATACTATGTAAAATTTAGATATACTATCTGATATATTTAGCCCAAGTTTTCAAGAAAACTATGATTCCCAACCCTTTCCACTATAGAGTTTAGTTTCATCTACTATCAATCTTGAGCCTAAGACCACTCTTGTTGAGATTAGTCCAGAAAAATATTTATATATTAGTTCATACTTGGACCAATCCCAACAAGAGCAGCTCGTGAGCTTGTTACGAGACCATCTTGGTGCATTTGCAAGGATATATGAGGACATGAAAGGTATCCCTCCTCAGACTTACACTCATCATATTTACATTCACGAAGTAGCGTGACTTAGGAGAAGATATCGATGTTATGACATGGCAAACAATGGAACAACTTCGGTTGGACCACATCTGTATAAATGTTCCTTTTCTTCACGCCATTAAAGAGATCCCCATCTGCACTAAAATTATTAAGGATCTCTATCTTAAAAAACCTGGGAGGAAAAGAGTAGAGCCTTATACTATCCAATTTGTTGGAAGAGAAGTTGAGTTAATGATAGGGAGTTCTCAAATGGAAAAATATACCGACCCTCAAAACCTAGTTGTTCCTGTCCAAATAGGTGATGTCCTTGTGTCCAATGTATTAATAGACCTAGGAGAAGATATCAATGTTATGACATGGCAAACCATGGAACAACTTCGGTTGGACCACATCTGCCATACCCCTACCATGCTTGAACTTTCCGACCAATCTAAAATCAAGTGAGATGGTGCATTAGATGATGTGGTTGTTTTAATTGATTCTTGGGAATACCCCACATATTTTATTGTGCTTCAGCCAAAAAATCCTATTGAAGGACATCCCTTGATTTTGTGATGACTATGACTTGCCACACCAGATGCCTTTGTAGGATGTTGCTCTGGTGATATGTATATTTCTCATGGAGATGTTAGGAAAAAGGTCACCTTGTATCCACCTGCTAGATCCATTTAGAAGCTTTGAGATACCTTATGGCTAGACTATGACAATAGTGATGAGGAGACTCGATTTGTTTCTTTGATCCATCAATATACCGAGTCAACTGAGGAGGGTGAGATTCAGGATTTCTTGAACAACTTGGATACTATGTAACATTTGGATATACTATCTGATATATTTAGCCCAAGTTTTCAAGAAAACTATGATTACTAACGCTTTCCACTATAGAGTTTAGTTTCATCTACTATCATTCTCAAGTCTAAGACCACTCTTGTTGAGATTAGTCCAGGAAAATATTTATATATTAGTTCATGCTTGGACCAATCCCAACAAGAGTAGCTTGTGAGCTTGTTACGAGACCATCTTGCTGCATTTTCATGGAGATTTGAGGACATGAAAGGTATCCCTCCTAATACTTACAATCATCATATTTACATTCACGAAGTATCTCGACCTGTTTAACAACCCCAAAGGTGCATGAATCCCACACTAAGAGATATTGTTAAGGAATAATTACAAAAATTCTTAGATGTCGGATTTATTTATCCTATATCTGATAGTCAGTGGGTCTCTACACTGGTGATAGTTCTGAAGAAAGATAGGAGATGGCATATTTTCATTTACTATAGAGAATTAAGTAAATCCACTCTCAAGGATGATTTTACCCTTCCCTTAATCGATCATGTTCTTGATACCCTTGCCGTAAAAATTACTTTTTATATTTAGATGGATTTAGCGGTTATAACCAAATAAAAATTGCAGACAAAGATCAAGAAAAAAACACTTTTACATGTCCATCTGGAACATTCTCCTGTCGAGTCCTTCCTTTTGGACATTGTAGTCTACCAGCTACCTTTCAAAGGGCAGTATTATCAATTTTTTCTAACCTTGGGTGCGTAGAGGTTTACATGGATGACTTTTTCTGTATTTGGTGATTCTTTCCAATAAGCCCTCAAAAATTTAGAAAAAATACTTTTTCACTGCCAAGAAGCTTGCGTCGCTTTGAGTGATAAGAAATGTAAACTGATGTGCAAACAAGGGGTAGTTCTTTGTCCTCTTGTCTCTAAAAAAGGTACTCAGGTAGAACCAACCAAAATAGAAGTTATCTTACATCTTCCTCCACCCAAAACACAAAAGGAAGTGAGAGTATTCCTTGGAAATCTGGGATATTACTGGAGATTCATTGAAAACATTTCTAGGATAGCTACTCCTCTTTTTTGACTCTTAGCTAAGGATAGTGATTTCTCTTGGACTAAATTTTGCCAAAAATCTTTTGAGGAGATGAAGGAGAAAATAGTAAATGCACTAGTCTTGAGGGGACCTAATTGGTATCTTCCATTTCATATTTGCTCAGATGCCTCAAATACTGCTATTGGTGCAGCCTTTGGAAAAGGAGAAAATCAACAATCCTACGTTATCTACTTCATTATTAAAAACTTGTGACCTGCCGAATTGAATTATCCAGTGACTGAGGAAGAGCTTTTAGCTGTGATATTTGCTACTAATAAATTTAGACACTACATTATAGGTTATGAAGTACTTGTACATATAGACCATCCTACCATAAAATATATAACGAATAAAAATTTGACTAGTGGTAGAGTGACTAGGTGGTTACTTTTAGTACAGAAATTTAATGTTACCATTATTTATAGACTTGGAAAATCCAATGTTGTAACTGATTATATTTCTATATTAAACAATCATGGTGAAATAATTCATGTATATGATTCCTTTCCTAATGTGAATCTTTCTGTTGTGTCAACAAACTCTCCTTGGTTTGTGTTAGGTCCCTATAATACTAGTGATTACCCCAATACTATTGTAGTTATACCCCTTATTTATATTTTTGTGCCCCCATTGCCCCCATATTTTTATTAATGTGCCCATAGAATCCCTCTATTGTTATTTTTGTGGCTTTATATTATTATTGTTAGGTCGGCTAGATTATATTGTGACCCCTTAGACTCCTATATATAGAAATGAGGTTTTTTCATTTGAATCATCCAAGAATTGTTCATTTATGTAATGTAAAGGAGGTTTTCCCCTCGAAGAGGCTGAATTCTAAGGCGTTGATCTATCTTTTCTATCTTTTCTTGAGCTGGTTTCATAACATTTGGTATCAGAGCTTTGGATTCTAGGGTTTCGCTGCTCCAAACAGGTCATCGTGACATTTTCACTATAACATTTTTTCTGTGACGTTTCAGAAGTCGCAAAAAAAACCCATTTGAGAAGAAATCGCGCTGAACCTTGGGTACGAATTTCAGAGCTTTTCACGCGATATTTCGGAGATATGATCTGAGGAAGTTGGTCTTTTTGCAGACTCCTGAATTACACTCAAAACAGGTGACCTGGGGAAAATCGTCATAACTTTCTTTCTGAGCATCGGATTGAAATTTCGTAAGAAGGTACAGAAAGAAGATGGAAATTAGTTTTATTTTATATATTTTTCAGAGTCAAAGGTTGAAACAATGACACGTGGGACTTCATACAATTTCACTCTACTGAACTAGTCTATAATCACGTCACTGCGGGAGATATTGCATAACTCTTTCTTGGAGAATTCAATTTGGATCGGACTAGTGGCATTGGAAAGTGGACATAGAAGGCTACTAGAGGTCACAATTTTAGAACTAGATGATTCAAAATTACAGAGATACATCAGATTCAATATCAGGCTTCTACAAAGAAAAAAAAAGGTGTGTAGTTTTTTTTTTTTAAATTTTTGCATAAGCTTGGTTTGAAGGAATTCAAAGGGCATAGTAAAGAATTATTATCAGTAACTGATGCCCCGAGGAAAGAAAATGCAAACACCTAGTAAGGAACCTGAAAGCTCTAGCATGACTCATGAAGAAGAGGAAGAAATGCTACATGATATATCAAAATTACAAGAACAAGTGCAACAAATGTCACACTCACAAAAGCTAACAGATGCTAAGATAAATGGAATGGAATCTAATATAAAGGGCATGGAAGCTAAGATGGATGATCTGAAGGCAGATTTGAGGACAAATTTGAAGACAGACATGGCAGATTTGAAGACAGATTTGACAAATTTTCTATAAGAAATACTTACTAATGGTGAAAAGGTTGTAAAGGAAACTCATGATGTGAACGAAAGAAATGTTAATCATGATTCCATAGACTCTAATGTTGGATCGAAGACCCACCATATTCCAAAAATTGATATGAGGAAGTTTGATGGCAAGGATCCCACCACATGGATATTACAGATGGAGCAGTTCTTCGATCTCAATAATGTGCAAAACACATAAAAGGTACGTATGGCAACTTTATATTTGGAACCAAATCAGTTTGTATGGTATCAATGGCTTTTCCCTCGTAAACAATTTATCACTTGGGCAATTTTTACGAAAGAATTGATAGCACATTATGAGGATACAAAAAGCAACACTTTCTTTAGCCAATTGATAAGTCTCAAACAAAAGGGTTCAATAATGGAGCACATTGAGGAGTTCCAAAAATTGAACATAAGGGTAAAAGATATTCCAGAGGAGCATAGGATTGATGTGTTCATAGGGTCTTTAAAGGATAATATCCAACATGATGTTCGACTTTGGGAACCTGATTCATTAGAGAAGGCATTCAGGTTAGCAAGAAAAATGGAAAGCAAAATTATGGCAACCAGGAAGCATACCACTCACAACTATAAAGACGGAAGTGCAGTTGCCCCTAATCTTCCACAACCTATAAGGTTGACACCACAACAATTGGAAGAAAAAAGAGCAAAAGGGCTTTGTTATAGTTGTGATAGCAAATACACTAAAGGTCATAAGTGTGCTGAGAAGAAACTATTCTACATAGATTGTGAAGAGGAAGAAGAAAAGGAGCAAGAAATGTCAAAAGAACAGGATATGCTCCAGGAACAAAGCCTAGATGAAGAACAAATAAATCCAACCATATCTTGTAATGCATTGGCAGGAATTACCACTCCTCAAACCATCAAGATAGAAGGACAAATCAAGAAGAAAAAGGTAATAGTCTTGATTGATTCAGGAAGCACCCACAATTTTATTCATTGTAGGGTAGCAAAAGAATTGAATTGCTTCCTATATCCAGCACCAGAGTGTCAAGTGATGATTGCAAATGGAGGAACAATAAATTGCTCTTGAAAGTGCCATAATATCAAGCTATCCGTGGGAGAATATGTATTGACTAGCCCAATGCTTTCCATTCCAATGGGAGGTGCTGATGTTGTACTAGGAGTCCAATGGCTACAATCCTTGGGTACAATAGCTTTTAATTTTCAAGAAATTTTCATCAAATTTTCTATGGAAGGAAGGGAAGTTGAATTAAGGGGTATTTTAAGGAAACCAGGAAAGATAATCAACTCTAATGGTATGACAAAGCTTCTAAAAAAGGAGCAAAGGGGTGTAATTGCACAATTATGTTCGCTAGATGTTTCCACATTAGAATCATCTATTTCTCCAGATCTCCAAAAAGTCTTGGACAATCATTCCAAGGTATTTGAGACTCCCAAAGGTCTCCCACCTATGCGTGATCATGATCATGCTATTCATCTGATTCCAGGAAGTGTTCCTCCAAACATCAGGCCGTACAGATATCCCTATGTCCAAAAAAGTGAAATTGAACGTATGGTTGCAGAAATGCTAGAGGCTGGTATAATTCAACCGAGTCAAAGTTCTTTCTTTGCTCCAGTAGTACTGGTGCCCAAGAAGGATGGATCATGGCGCATGTGTCCGGATTATAGGGAGCTCAACAAGCTCACTATTAAAGATAAGTTCCCCATTCCTATCATTGATGAATTACTGGATGAATTGCATGGATCAATTTACTTCACCAAGTTGGATCTTCGTTCAGGATATCATCAAATCAGAATGAAGATTGAAGACATTCTGAAAACGCCATTTAGAACTCATGAGGGTCATTATGAATTTTTGGTCATGCCTTTTGGCCTTACCAATGCACCTTCAACATTTCAAGGTTTGATGAATTCAATTTTCAAACCATTCCTTAGAAAATTTGTGTTAGTATTTTTTGATAATATACTTATCTACAACAAGTCTTGGAAGGATCATGTTGAACATGTTGACAAGGTGCTACAACTATTGGAGGAGAAACAATTATATGCCAAAAGGTCCAAATGTTTTTTTGGAGTCCAGGAGGTGGAATATTTGGGTCATATTGTATCTCATGAAGGAGTTAAGGTAGACCCTAGCAAAATTAAAGCCATTAAGGAATGGAAAATCCCCACATCCATAAATCATTTGCGCGGATTTCTTGGGTTGACAGGGTATTATAGCAAGTTTTTTAAGAATTATGGGAGAATAGCAGCACCTCTAACGACATTATTGATGAAAGATGCATTTTCATGGACTCCGGAAGCAACAAAGGCCTTTGAACATCTTAAAGAGGCAATGTGCCAAGCACCGATCTTAGCTACACCGGACTTCACAAAAACCTTTATTGTGGAATGTGATGCTTTAGGAAATGGAATTGGTGTTGTTCTAATGCAAGATGAAAGACCCATTGCTTTTGAAAGTCTTCCAATCAAGGGAAAGTTTCTAAGAAAAGCTATTTATGAGAAAGAAATGTTGGCAATACTCCATGCACTTAAGAAATGGCGACCCTACCTAATGGGAAGACACTTCAAGGTAAAAACGGATCATGATAGCCTTAAATACTTTTTAGAACAAAGATTATCCTCTGAAGAGCAACAAAAGTGGGTCAAAAAGATGTTGGGTTATAACTTTGAAATCATCTACAAAAAAGGGAAGCAAAATGTGGTGGTAGATGCACTCTCAAGAAAGGATGAGGATGTGGAAGCATTGTTGTGCGCTATTTCTATCATCCAACCAGATTGGATAAATGAAGCAAGGGAGGAATGGAAGAATGACGAAGAAGTGTGGGCACTTATTCGAAAGCTACAACAAGATTCCAGTATGTCTGATACATTTAGCTGGAAAAATGATTCGTTATGGTACAAAGATCGCTTATACCTCTGTAAGAATTCCATGCTAAAACAAAAGATTCTTATGGAATTGCACACTTCTCCCTTAGGATGGCACTCAGGATTTTTAAAAACTTACCACAGGGTTAAGAAGGATTTTTTTTGGGATGGCCTTAAATTAGATATTCAAAAGTTTGTGGCAGAATGTTTGGTTTTCCAACAAAATAAAGTTGAAACAATTAAGACATCGGGTCTATTACAACCTTTATCCATTCCAAGACAACATTGGGAGGAGGTATCAATGGATTTTATTACAAGTTTACCCAAGTCTGAGGGAAAGAGTGTCATCATGGTGGTAGTTGACAGACTTACCAAGTATGCACACTTTTGTGCATTATCACATCCATTTAGAGCCAGGTTAATTTCTATTGCATTTATGGAAACAATTCAAAAGCTACATGGAAACCCAAAGATTATTGTAAGTGATAGAGATCCCATTTTCACTGGAAATTTTTGGACAGAATTATTTTCTCGTCTTGGTACTCAGTTAGCTCATAGCTCATCTTATCATCTTCAATCTGATGGGAAAACTAAGATAGTAAAAAAATGTTTGGAAGGATATCTTCGTTGCTTTGTATCTGATAAACAGACACAATGGGTCAAATGGTTGCCTCTGGCTGAATGGTGGTATAACACTTCCTTTCATACAGCAACAAAAATGACCCCATTTATGGCACTTTATGGGTATCAACCACCATCCATCACATCATATTTAAGAGAAAATTCTAAGGTTCAGGCAGTGGAACATCACATCGAACATCAACAACAAGTCATCCAACTCTTAAAGGATAACCTCATGTTGGCACATAATAGAATGAAACAACAGGCATATCAACATCGCAGTGAAAGAAGTTTTGATGTAGGTGATTGGGTATTCCTACGGCTACAACCATATAAGAAAATGTCCCTCAAGCAAGCTAAGAAGGATAATAAATTATCACCAAAGTATTATGGTCCGTATAAGGTGTTGCAAAAGATTGGTACTATGGCATACAAATTGGAGCTTCCTGCAGCTTCTCGATTGCACCCAGTTTTCCATGTTTCATGCTTAAAGAAGGTTATAGGTGACAATGTTATAGACATTTTTGTGCCTTACAGCATTGAGCATGAAATGTCCATAATCTAAGGGATCCAAAGTCCCTAAACATGTTGTTCCTACCCCTAGAGGAACAAGGCTAACAAACCACAACAATTCACAGAAGTTCTCCACCAAAAACTGCTCAAAAACAAGTCAATTCAGGATCATTTCAGTGGCTACACTAGCTGTTTGCGCTGAATGTCAAAGCCAACACTGGCTACATGCGCTGAATGTCAAAGGCAACACTGGCTACCTGCGCTGAGCGAGAGTGGACATGTGGCAAGTTCATTTCTCAAGGTGTCAGAACCCAGGAAGCTTCCAAAATGACACTTGCCTCAGGGAATTCGACTGGTGATGAGTAAGAGGTTCCAAATCTCCAAGTGGAAGCAAGAACCTCCAAGTGGAATCAAGAACTGACAGAGGGAGAGGACACTAGTCAAATCTCAAGCTGACTCATCCTCTCTCCAAACATCTATATATGGATCTCTCCTCCATGAGATCTAGAGGCTGGAATTTTGTTATTGCAAAGAATTGTTGTTGGTTTGAGATTGGAATCATTGGGTGCTTAGTGCTTTGAAGGGGGTGAAGATAGGAATTCCATTTGCTGGGAAGCAGATGCTGGATTGGAGCCCTCTGGGTTGTATCTCTTCCTGAACCTTGTTATTCATCAATAAAGCTATCTTGGTTTCTCCTATATACTGATGTATTCTTGATGTATGATTGCATTAGTGTATTTGGTTTATTTCTAATCCTAAACTAGTTATGAATGTGAATATCTGTCTTTGTGTAGTGTTCTTCTCTTGTCGCAAGTAGTTGTTCTCTTGTGATCTTGCAGGAACCCGTTGAAGCTGGACAAGCAAGAAGGCAAGTAGTTGTTCTCTTGTGATCTTGCATGAACCTGTTGAAGCTGGGCGAGTGAGAAGGCAAGTAGCTGTGAACTCCCAAAGAGAAGAGAGACCGGATCGAGGGACAAACGGAAGACACCGGTAAGTCTATTTATCTCTCTTCTTTCACATTTCATAAAGGAAGAAACCAGAATAGCTGTCCTTGTTTGTTGCTAAGGCACTGTCACACCTTAGGTGGATAGGATCGTCCTGCATAGGCATTTTTCCCCACAACAAATTGGCGACTCCACTGGGGAGATTTGTTTAGTCATTTTATTTGTGTTTCTATCATTGTTTGTTTCATAGACTTGACAGCAACAATCGAACTGCATCTGCTTTTCCCGGATGCAAAGTAGACAGTTGCTGCTTTGATCCAATCACTGGACTTGTCTATGATCTGAACAATGGACTCACAAATGATTTGATGATCCTTTGTGATAGATCTTAGTACTCCCTCAAAGCATCCCTTTGATTGTACCTTGCTTGTTGCTTTGATTTGGCCTGAAACAGTGAATTAAATAGCAATCTGTGACCCAGAACCAGTGAGAAACGAGAGTTTCTCCTTCAGCGCAGACCCAGTGAAGGGATTCTGCATTTCAACGCAGGTCCCGTGAAGGCTACCTGCACTGAATTTCAAAACCCCTGTGTTGAGGTTGCGCTGAACCAGTTTGGCCTTGTGCAGCTGGGGTTCTCTGCTCTGTTTTGCCTTGTTTTGATCTCTGATTTTTGCAGCCTGTAACCAGCATAGGTACCAGTCTCATAACTCCTTTTCTCTGCTTAAATTCCGCCTCCTTTTGTACAAAAAGACTGTGAGTGTTTTTATGTGTTTGTGGCGTCATTCGCAGTTTTCCTTTGCATGAGTGAAATAATCATCTTGTAGCCCTTGATTCAGATCTGTTGATTGTGATCTTAGGAGAGAGTTCATTGGCTGTTTACAGTTGATTATACATTTGCTTTTGCTTATTGGTTTGAATTTGTCTCTTTTAAGTGTCGAAACAAGTATTCATTTTGAAAATCGTTAAGTGTTGTAATCTCTTCTACCCTCTCTGATTTCAAAAAAGTAAACTTGTTTGTATTGGTCATTTAAAAGAAAATTCAAAGTTGTGCAAAAAGCTTTCTTTGTAGGCATCAATACTAAGAAAGAGGAAAACAAACACCTGCATTGTGCATTTGCATCTTGATAGTTTGCATGTCTGATTTAGGAAAAGTGCATTAGAGTGTGCTGATTGCTCTTTGAGAAAAGATGGTGTCTTTCTTTTCCCTTAGTAGCTAGGATTTTCAAAGTTGAAAAGATATAAAGCTTTCTTATCATCTTTAGACTGCATTTAGGAATTGTATCATACATCTCGTGGTGAACCTTGAAAGGCAAACTTCTAAAAAGATCAACCTAAAATAAATTGAATGAACTTAACAACGCTTTGCAACATAACGCACAACATAGAGGTCTAGGCTAGAGACGTGTTCCGGCGTCGTAAAGCCTGGTGACTGTCGATCTCGTGGATGGTGGGTGATTCCTCCTGAGGGACGATAGCGCCAGTACGGATTGTGCTCCCACGTACCGTCGCGTATATATTGGGAGACCCCTATAGGCATAAAACCTTTATCCTTAGGAAGCCGTGTCGGTCGCCCTACTGATTGCAATGCACTGAACACAGCATTCAGGAAGATCGACCGCCCGTACCCTAAAAAGTATTCTGCGGTTTTGCGAAAAGTTTGGCACACCCTCTGCCTAGAACTCCAGAGCAGTTCCTTTTGGCCTTTTTCAGACTCTATAACGGAAAAAGTCCATCCGAGCATTTGTCACTTCGGGCTCGTTAAAACATCGAAGGAGACTAGAGTCATCTTTAGCTTTTTCTGGACTCTTTAAAAGCGAAAAAGCAAGTTGTGTCTAAAGCGTCGTTAAAATTTATTTTAAGCGGAACAATCACCCCTTATTCCTGCGTTGATCTTTAGGCTGAAAAAATGGAGCACACCAACCAAGGAATTCCCCTTGGTGGAAATCCTAGTCCCTTCTCCTCTTGGGGAGATGTTGGTGCGCCACATATGGCCACATTGTCACTTCCAGGACTGACAATTGGCCTGCCGGTCTGGCTCTTTTCAACCAATGTCGTTCAGAACACCACCATTCCTGAACAGTCGAGTCAACAATTAGACCAGACCAGAGTTTCCAACCAGCCTTCTACTTCATCTAACTCTTCCTCTCCTCCTTCCTCTTCGCTTGACGAACTGGTAAAACAAAAAACCAAGTTCCTAAGGAGAAGAAGGAAAAGAAGAAGAAAGAGAAGAAGAAGAAGGAGCCAAAAGCGACTGGGGGCAAACAAGTGTCGTCTGACAAAAATCCACACACAGCACTGACAAGGCCTAAATCGCCATGTGTCATATGCAAGGGAGACCACTTCCACAGAGATTGTCCCTGCATCCCTCGGATACTAAGGGACTGGTCTCCCCGTTTGCATAATTCGGTAGCATCAACCTCTGATAGCCATGTTGACTGCTCACTGTTAACTAGTGAAAGTGAAGTCCCAGGACAGAGAGGGAAAGATAGATTTCCCTGCAAACTGTGTGAAGGCGACCATGCCATCCACCATTGTCCCTTCTTAGACGAGGCTAAAAGAGTTCTGGAGGATCGCCCGATTTTACGAGCACAACTTCCTCCTAGATATCAAAAACTCCTGCCAAGTCCTTCACTAGTTGAGAACCCGACTGGCCCGCCCAGGTGGTCAGCCGAAGCACCTATCATTGAAGATGAACTGTCTGGATCCATGCCTAACGAAAGTCAAAAGGTTGAGGCGGCAGTTGACCCGGTGTTTCCTTCAGAGGCTCTATCTTCGAATGATACCATCACAGAGGAGAATAAAGACGACACCGTCCAAATTCTCTTCATCAACACAGACTCCGACGAACAAGGGGGCAATTTGCCCATTCCTTTATCGCAGGAAGGAACTTCGTCAGAGTCATATCCGGCCATCTATTCGGTCCCACCACCAAGCAACCTAGTTGTCTCGTTCGACTGGAACCAACTAGGCAGACCCCGGTTGCCAGCAAGCATACCATTCAGAATTATCGTTCAAATATACAGAATGGTAATGGCTGGCACTATCATTGATGAGGGGGCATCTGTGAGTATCCTTTCCTCTATTGCTTGGAAAGCGCTTGGTTCGCCAGCGCTTTTTCCTGAAATGAGAAATCTATCAGGCTTTGATAAAGGAACGAGTCGACCTTTAGGGATCCTCCCCAATGTGCCCATAACATTGAAAGGGAAGACCGTTCAAATGAATGTGATGGTCGTTCAAGGACCCTTGGATTATAACCTACTCCTTGGACGAGACTATATATATTGCATGGGAGCCCTCGTCTCCTCACTCTTTAGAGTAATGTGTTTTCCGCATGAAGGAAGAATGGTCAAGCTCGTGGACCAACTTTCGTTTCCCGGATCACGCATCGCAAATAGTCATGTACCATCCCTAGATGGTCTATTCACGCAAGAAGTGTCTCAACCCACGGTCCGTCCTCCTGATGAGCGCGAGTAATCCGGGAGGATATGACTGGAACCCAGGGGGCATGCGTCCTGGTCTGCTTCGACAGGAAACTTTGGGTATAGAGTAGGTTTCCGCGGGAGAATATGACTAGTCTATACCCCGTCCATCTAGGAAGAGGGGTTATTCTAGAATAATATTCTTTTGTCAAAGTTATGTGAGTTGGCGGGCTACGTCGCTCACCTTTGTCTATTTCGGTAGACATTGCCGAAGAAGTGTTTTGTTTGAAAGATTAACGAGACAATCTTTGGGTAACCTGAAAGAGGTAAGCCTCTCTCGTTAAAACAAATGTTTTGGCGGAAGTGAAGTAGGGGTAACTTTGAAATCGTACTTTATGCCTGAGGGCATGCAAACCTTTTGGAGTGCAAGCAAGGGGCGGCTATTTATTTTTTAAATTTTTAGGTCCTCCCTTTAAACCTGTAGGTCTAACCCTTTAAACTCGTAGGAGTAGTCGTTTCCGAACTTGCATAATGAAAGGATCCGGGGCAAAGCTTTGTGAGATGAAGCTCCATAAAAAATAGAATCTCAATGAGACACTCTTATCATATGACTGGTATAATCGAGCAGTTTTAGCACACAGTTCATGCTCGTTAAAAAATAAACGCAAGATCCGAGCAGTTTTAACGCGGACTTCATGCTCGTTAAAAAATAAACATAAGCAATGAGCAAGTGTTTCCACCAGCGTTTAAGCTCATTTTAAAATAAAAAATTAACCTACCCGGTAAATAACCGCTGTGAATGTAACCTTATCAGCCATTAAAGCCTTGGTCGTGTTTGCACCGTCACCTCCACTTTTCATTTGGCCGATCGTTCACCTCCATATGATTGTTTACCCATTTTGAGGAACAGCTGCGAAGAGTGATTTCACCTAGCCATCCTTGTGACACTGCCGTGATTGGAAAATTCCAACCTGTACCTGGAATCAGCTGCTAACCCTGTTTATCACTCGTTCCTCAAAAGACGAGTCTTCTTTAAGCTCTTTTCAACTGACTCGTAAAATATGAAAAGATTGCCGAGTCCTTGGCCTTCCAGCTCGTTAAAGGGACAGGAAGAGCTATCCCTCCTCTAGATTTTAATCTTTTTGGACCTGAGGGATTATTGCACAAAAAGATCGAGCGCTTGTTTTATTCGGCTCGTTAAAACTATCGAAAACTCATCCCTTCTGTATTGTTTTATACTTTTTCGGACTTAAGGGATTAGATGACGAAAAAGGACTTTTGGAGTTAACTTTATGTACCTTTTCAGACTCTCTAAAAAAAAAAAAAAATGAAAAGGACCGAGTTATCCTTGTCGTTAGACTCGTTAAAATCATTAAATAGCGACAAACTTGTCTTTAGACGAGAACGAGTTTCACTATCGCTAGGCTCGTTAAAACATAGAGATGGGCTTGCCCGAAGGGCAGGTTATAGAACAAGCATATGTTATCCTCCTCAAGCTTGAAAAAAATAAAGAGGTACTGGTCAGCAATGACTGGGGAAAAATTGGGAGAAACTCAATAAAACTTTGATGGTAGCAAGTCGCTCTTGAACATGACACTTTTCTTCCGTACCACAATCGGGTTGGGTTGTTTCATTCACCAGTCACATCACCATGGTCTCGCCATACCATCCATATTTGGGGTAATGCTACCGATCCATCGCATCAGTGTCGCCATATGTTCAAGAGAAGTCGTTCAGAAAAGTCAACCGTGTCCCATCCACTGCCATACATTATCCTTCATACTTTCATGACCGCCACCCTGAATCATATGTCACAGATCATTTTCACCTCCATCAAAATCATTAGCTATGTTCCATGTCACTGATGTGGGATTCATTAAGGCCCTCCTTTGACGGATCGCTTCTTGTCGACATCAGCTCATTATCCAAGAAGTTGATCTAGCAACAACCCCTTCAGTACTTTGAAGCTTGCATGCCTCAATGGCAAGTTTCTCACTTCCGACGACAGGTATACATCAATGACCTTCGACCGAAAGATTTTGCGTGGTGTTCGACGCCAAGTCCTTTATTCACACCACGTGAATTGTACTGCAGTACCTTGAGGGTCATTATCATTATCGGTGATTCCTCTCGCGCTTGTTAACGGTTTACATCATTGACCGGTAATCAAGCGATGTCTTTCCATGTTCGACTTCAGAACATTTCTCACATGGATCGACTTGTACTTAGAGTGAAGATCGAACGAGTTTGAAGACCCCGGATCTAGTTTCATCCATCCGGGCTGCGATATATACTCAGGAAAGATAAAGACATTGACATGTACATCATTGCAGCAGATAATCATCCTACTCAAAGGATGATAATTTCATCAAAATTATCAGTCTACCATCAGACGATTGTCTGTTCTATGTACAGAAAAATGAATTTATAAAGCTGTGCATGGGAATGCCCGCCTCAGCTAGATCATGAAAGCAGTATGAAAAATAATGTATTGTATTGTATCTTATTACAGGTCTCCTCCCAGCATTGGATGAACTTCGGATCCCCCTGATAAAGCATTTCACCCGATAAACGGCCTCATACTTTAGGGGGCAACTGTTATAGACATTTTTGTTCCTTACAGCATTGAGCATGAAATGTCCATAATCTAAGGGATCCAAAGTCCCTAAACATGTTGTTCCTACCCCTAGAGGAACAAGGCTAACAAACCACAGCAATTCACAGAAGTTCTCCACCAGAAACTGCTCAAAAACAAGTCAATTCAGGATCATTTCAGTGGCTACACTAGCTGTTTGCGCTGAATGTCAAAGCCAACACTGGCTACCTGCGCTAAATGTCAAAGGCAACACTGGCTACCTGCGCTGAGCGAGAGTGGACATGTGGAAAGTTCATTTCTCAAGGTGTCAGAACCCAGGAAGCTTCCAAAATGACACTTGCCTCAGGGAATTCGACTGGTGATGAGTAAGAGGTTCCAAATCTCCAAGTGGAAGCAAGAACCTCCAAGTGGAATCAAGAACTGACAGAGGGAGAGGACACTAGTCAGATCTCAAGTTGACTCATCCTCTCTCCAAACATCTATATATGGATCTCTCCTCCATGAGATCTAGAGGCTGGAATTTTGTTATTGCAAAGAATTGTTGTTGGTTTGAGATTGGAATCATTGGGTGCTTAGTGCTTTGAAGGGGGTGAAGATAGGAATTCCATTTGCTGGGAAGGAGATGCTGGATTGGAGCCCTCTGGGTTGTATCTCTTCCTGAACCTTGTTATTCATCAATAAAGCTATCTTTGTTTCTCCTATATACTGATGTATTCTTGATGTATGATTGCATTAGTGTATTTGGTTTATTTCTAATCCTAAACTAGTTATGAATGTGAATATCTGTCTTTGTGTAGTGTTCTTCTCTTGTCGCAAGTAGCTGTTCTCTTGTGATCTTGCAGGAACCCGTTGAAGCTGGACAAGCAAGAAGGCAGGTAGATGTTCTCTTGTGATCTTGCATGAACCTGTTAAAGCTGGGCGAATGAGAAGGCAAGTAGCGGTGAACTCCCAAAGAGAAGAGAGACCAGATCGAGGGACAAACGGAAGACACCGGTAAGTCTATTTATCTCTCTTCTTTCACATTTCATAAAGGAAGAAACCATAATAGCTGTCCTTGTTTGTTGCTAAGGCACTGTCACACCTTAGGTGGATAGGATCGTCCTGCATAGGCATTTTTCCCCACAACAGACAAGCTCCCAGTTCAAACAATATTGCCAGAACTTGACGAGGAAGGAAAAATTATATTGGAACTGGAAGCAGTTATAGAAACAAGAGCTCGACAGCTACGAAATCGATCAATTTCAGAGTACCTTATCAAGTGGAAGAACTTATCCGCTGAAGATTCCACATGGGAGGATGAGAATTTTATGCAGAAATATCCAGAACTACTCAAGCGTTGAGGACAACACATTTTTGAAGGACTGGGGCATGTTGGGTCCCTATAATACTAGTGATTACCCCATTACTATTGTAGTTATACCCCTTATTTATATTGTTGTGCCCCCATTGCCCCCATATTGTTATTAATGTGCCCATAGAATTCCTCTATTGTTATTTTTGTGGCTTTATATTATTATTGTTAGGTCGGCTGGATTATATTGTGACCCCTTAGACTCCTATATATAGAAAGGAGGTTTTTTCATTTGAATCATCCAAGAATTGTTCATTTATGTAATGTAAAGGAGGTTGCCCCCTCGAAGAGGCTAAATTCTAAGGTGTTGATCTATCTTTTCTATCTTTTCATGAGCTGGTTTCATAACAGTTTGTTGATATAGCTAATTACTTATTTACAGGAAAAACACAACCTCATTTATCGACACGAGAGAGAGATAATATTATTGAGAAAAGTTCCTCATATTCCTGGATTCAGGGAGACCTCTTTTACACGAGACTTGGCCTCATTATTCGTAGATGTGTGGGAGAGGAAGAAATGTTTGATATAGTGAAGGTTTCCCATGATGAACCTTATGGGAGCCATTTTTTTGATAGAAGGACAACATATAAACTCCTTCATGCTTGCTACCTTTGTCCTTCCTTGTTTAGGGATGCCAAACAATATTTCACGTACTGTGATATTTGTTAGGGAATGGGAAAATCTAGTCAAGCTAATGAAATGCCTTTGTGTCCTCAAGCTATGATTGAACCCTTTGAAAAATGTGTTATCGATTTTGTAGGACCTATAACTCAAAGATCCTTAAACAAAAGACATATCTTGGTTTGCACAAATTTTGTAACAAAATGTGTAGAAGCTAAAGTTGTTTCTTTTGCCACTGAAAAAGTTATTGTTGAATTTTTATTTAGTGAAATTTTTACTAGATTTGGTGTTCCTAGAGAAATTGTTTCTGACAATAGACCTCAGTTTGTTTCTAATCTGGTGAGAGGTATTATGGATCAATATAAAATTTGGCACAAGAATTCAATAGCGTACCACTCGCAACAAAATAGCCATGTAGAATTTACTAACAAGGTGATCAAGTCCATTCTTACCAAAATAATGAACCTTCATAAGAAATATCAGGCAATGAGTTATCTGAGGCCTTATGGGATTATAGAACTACCTGGAGGAACAACATGGGTCATACACCTTATGATATGGTGTACAGAAAGTAGGTCTTATTTCTGATTGAATTCCATATCAAAACTTTCAGAACTGTTGTCCAATTAGGATTAGATCTCTCGAAGCACAAAAACAATGTCTCTTGCAACTTAATGAACTTGATGAAATCATAAGGGATGTTGTCCAACAGAATATATTAATTCAACAACAGTGAAGGAAATGGAATGACAAGCTGATAAAAAAAATTAGTTCCAACCAGGTGATTGGGTACTCTATGATTTTAAATTCAAACAGTTTAAAGGGAATTTTTGTACATGTTGGATGGGACCATATGAAGTGGTGAAGGTTTTTGAAAATGGAGTAGTAGAAATCAAGACCATTGATGGACATGAATCAATTTTCCTTGTAAATGAGCATAGACTTAAAGTGTATTTTCAACCCACTACCAAAGAAAGCTTTATACAACAAGTGTGAAAACAACTAGAATTAAGAATGGTAGGTGGTGATACCAACCTATTACAAATCTAATTTCCCTTTTCCAATTAAAAAAAATTGAAAAAAAAACCATAAAATCAACAAATTGAAAAAAAAATACCTACCTATGACTATGAAAATCAGCTTGCTGACATGGTCATGTAAAGATCCGCCTGAAAACCATCATGCTGGCGGGTGGATCAATTTTTTTACAATAAAAAGGGATGTTACTTGACTATAATAAATGATGATTTTCATGGAGAAGAAGTAGGTCTCTGTAAACGTTTTCTAGTAACAATAGAATAATTGGAAAAGTCGAACCCTTATCCAAGTTCAAGGAAATTGACATGCCAGATTTCTCACAGGTAATATAAAACTCCCACTCCAGTTAATTCATTCATTGTACAACACTATGTGGTAGACACATCTGTGAATTGAGGTAAAAAATTTTCCTTTCTTCTTGTTCCCTTTTCATAATTTTCCCTCTATTTCATCTTTTGTCCCATTAAAATTTCCCTCCTATTCTTCACAAATTTTCCTGCCCCAACTTCTCTTTTCCCTCTTATTCCTGAATTTTTTCCCCACTCTCTTTTTCTATATCCATCTGGTGGTTTATCTCATTCTAGGTTCCCTCAATAATTTCCTTCCCTATTTAAAAATTTATCCCTATCTCTCTTCTTTCTTTCCCTCTCAAATTTTTGTAGGATGTGATGAACCCTTGAAGACCTCATGTGATCAGATCAAGGAAGCATAATGACACCTAGAAACTAGCGATAGAAGAAAATCCTTTAAATCCTGCAATTTATTGATGAATTCAACCTGTATATAACAAAGGAAATTTGATTTTGTGAGAATCCCTAATGTTGTACAATAACCATAGCTTTTGGTGTAGGAATATGTTTCAGTATAAGAAAGATGGGTTAGGGTGCAGAAACCCGTCACAGTACAAGAATTTCTCTTAGAAGTATGATGGCTATATTTTAAAAGCCACGATTGTTAAATTTTTTATTTGATTGACATTATTTATCATTGCCAATAGGAATAAATATTTTAAGTTCAAGGATATTATGGCCTAGTTAACCTTATTTTTAAAGCACTAGCATGTTCCAGTTAAAATCATGATGGGAATTGAGGAAGTGTGTTAAATATTCCTTCCTTAAACGATTGATTAAATGAACCTTGTCACCTATTTAATGATTTGGCTATTATCATGTGTAAATCATGCATTTCCTTCTTGAAATTCTAAACCATCGCTACCACCATTAATCATAATTACCTTGATTGCCTCAAAATCATACCAAATCTCAGGCCCTTCCAACCAAATTTTTACATTGATAGCGTGGAAATCATTCTAATCACTGGTGTAAGTGTATAGGACATTGAGGAATGTGAATTAAGGCACCCATGCATGTAATTTACATTTTACAAATACATATATCATCAACACACCCTTAGTATTTTCAAAAAAATTATGTCCAGAATTGTCTTCTTTACAGGATTTTGTAGGAGAGTGGGAGTAGTGTAACCTTTGAATGATATGGCGTCAATTTTCATTGAGTCATGGTCTATAGAGGAACTACAGGAGATAGTTGAGTATGAGAGCAGTCTTCCGTTATTGCAAGAAAAAAAGGTTATTCTCTTCCTTCTCAAATTCGATGGTTACAACTCCACTGTAGCTTTGGAGTTTGCATACACCTTTGATGGAAGGACGACCATGGTCATATCTTTATAGTTTCAAGAGACAGAGCATTCTATTTCTTAGGTCATGGAGATATCAACCATGACCGAGAAATGGTTTAACAAAGGTGAATTGGAGACGGGTGGGTGGCGTCGTTTCCTGCTTAAAGAATATGACGATGTGAATGGGAAATTGAGTTGCAGAGGAACCACATGGTTGTGAAATGGAAATACTTGCTCTACATTCTCTAGAATTTCCTCACCCCTGAAGAGAGGTACTCAGTAATTTATCTCTACCACATTATGCTTCTGCGACATTTCAAGTCAGGTAAATTGATCAGTTTCCCTCATTTCCTATTGAAACGTTTATATAAGATGTCCAGAAGTGTGCAAAAGAACAGGAGAGGCTAGATATGTTTTAAATTATGCCACTATGGCCTAGTCAAAATTCTATTTAGAAAAGAGTTGGAAAATAGTGGCACCACATGGGAGACATTTCTGAAAACATTT
Organism: Pinus tabuliformis; assembly: GCA_031772625.1. Classification (NCBI taxonomy): domain Eukaryota; kingdom Viridiplantae; phylum Streptophyta; class Pinopsida; order Pinales; family Pinaceae; genus Pinus; species Pinus tabuliformis. The sequence goes on from CM062808.1 coordinate 196,199,553, forward strand.
TAGGGTGAAATCGTAGTAAAGCGATCTCGTGGTAGAAGTCATCTACCAAAAGGAAGAAAAAAGGATGTCAAGTAAGTAGTTAGTCAGCAATAAGGGAAGAAGCCACCACCATTAAAAGGTGGAAAAGGAGGATGACCAAAAACTGACAAACTCCAGTCTAAGGAGCCAAAGCCTAAGAAGGAGCTGAGTAAGGGACAAAGTGAAATTGAGAAGCCTGTACCTTGATGAAGGTTACACGAGGTGCATTGAAAAGATACCATTCTTATGTGGGAACAAATCCGGTTATGAAAACTATTACAATGGAGAGCATTTAGGACTCTCAAGTCTGTATTCCCCTAGGAAACCCTTCTGTGGAGACTCCTCTAGAAAATTTGATAGTGAAAAATAACTATATTAGCATAAGTTTCACCCTTGGGTACTTCAATCTTCAATCTGGGTTATGTTGAGAAGGAGGATGACATTCCTCTATCATCTCTTATGAAGGAAGCCATGAAGGAAAATGTATCTCATAAATAAGACATGGTGCCAAGAGTACTAGAAGACCCACGAGTAGAAACACATGAGGATAATATTCCTCTAGACCTTGAAACTCAAGAGTTTGAAAAAGAAATACAAAATAATGACACTTTTCATGAGTCAGTGGCTAAAAGGGTGACAATACAAGAGGAAGATGAAGAGAAATTTTTTTCCTTTGATGTAATTCAGAGGGTGAAGCAGCAAATATACGAATTTGAAGTTTTAAATCAATGTGTAATGGATCAGAATACTACATTAAATAAGAGGAATGAAGATTTGTTAAAAACAGTGCAGGAATGGAAGCGACAGATAAAGAAATGGAAGTTTCATGCCTCTAACTATAAAAATCCTTTGAGGAAAGCAGCTAAGTGCCTAAGAAAACCCATATTAAGAAGATGAAGGGAGAGGGGTTGGGATCAATATTCAGATCTGAAAGTAAAGGAAGGCTTTAAATTTTGTTTTTTCTGGAGAGGTTAGTAGTTGTGAGGACGCATAACAAGATGATCATGGGGGGCAGTTGGTCGTCACAATTGTCCTTTTTCTTAACCTTATCCTTGCCCTAACTATTCTACCTAAACCTCTATTTCACAACTAAATTAAAACCTTCACACATGGTTCTTGGTCTATTTTTGTGATTTTATTGGATATGGATTATAAGGGCTTATTTGTTACTAAAAAGGTTGAATAGGTTTAATTTACTTTGTAACTTATCTTTTCATATTTCCTTAAGGCATGGTGAGTAAATGTCATTAATTAAAGTTGGCGTTCAATTGCTGCAGGATTCACACTTCTTGTAGTGCCTGTCATTCCTGTACCAGGTGGACAGCTGACCCTTTCGTTTCAGATTGACTCCAAAAATACTACACTTGTTAAGGAATGACATGCACTTCTCTCTGAGGGTTTGCACCATTTTCTACATTAGGTCTAGAGCGTTATGGATGATCTAAGCATAGGCTTGGAGCATTATGGATGGACTAATGATGGAGGTTTGTCATTGTTCAAATATGTTTTCCTATTAAGTTTTCATCACAACCTAGGGCCAAGTTTATATCTATAAAATAGGGATTCAAGGATAGGCTTATATAGTGATACTATGAAGGATTTTTTATACATTGTCATTGTAATTTTGTAATCTTGTACACCCTATCTCGCTGGGCTACATCCATAGTTGTACAATGTGTATTTGTATAATACTTTCAATAAAATATGGGGTTGATGCTAGTTTTATATTTTGGTTTCTGTCATTATCTGTAATGTTTCCTTCGTGCAGTTGATTTCATATTTTTTGTAGAGGGAAATGAGTTGGTTGGCTAGGGCCTAGCAAACCTAACTTGTTCTCCCTATCTTTTGTAATTTGTTTAGATCTACTTTTTTTTTTGTAAGCTACGATGTTGCTCTTTTTTCTATTACTTCAAATCAAAATAAACAGCAAGAGTAAGGTTGCCTTCAACTCACCCTCTTGGGGAAACTGAGTATTTAAGCCACCTAAAGTTCTTAATAGCCGACCAAAAATAAAAGATCCATAGTCTGATTATCCAGGCTAAATACACTAAACAGTCTTTCAGGTTTCTAATCCTACTTGCATGCATATAACGATTTTCCACTTCTAATATTTGAAACAAACTAAAATTATCTATACTATGCAGTTTCATCAAAATTAATACATATCTATATTTAATCAGCTTCTGCCTCTGGTCGCTGGGTAGTCTCCTTGTTTGCATTCTGATTTCCTTCCCTTATCATTTGATGAATCTCCTCTAGCTTCTTTTCTTGCATCTCCAATGTAATCTGAATAATTCTCAGCTCCCTTCTTAGGCTGGGGACTCCTTGCGCCAGTTCTGCCATCTCTGTTGCAGCTTGCTCCAGAGCTTTAGCCAGCAATCTTTTCATCACCCAGTATATATGTAAGGACTATTTAAATAAAGACATTCTACCCCTAGTGTTGCCATTGTCGTGGAGTTGGAACTCCCGATCCTCCATCTCGGAGTCAGACTGAGCTTGAAGGGCGTCTTCCTCCATATTCTGGATAATTCTTCTAATTCTTGGGTTCGTGTTCTGGTTATATGCCTTGTCTGCTTGCTGAATTTTCTTATCCAACGACCGGCTTGTCTTTTTTCTCGGTCTCCCTCTCTGCCCTTGTCGTCCTCCCCTTTTTCCCCAGTATCTGCTCGTTCCTCTGCCTCTCTTGCTGCTCAGTTCCATCCCGCTTCCCGCACCTATTCTTCCCCTATGTCTGCCGCTCTGCCTTACCTTTCCTCCCCACTGTCCTAGCTGCTCGTCACTGGTTTGCTGGGTCTCCCAGCCTTCTACATTTCTGCTTCGCTCCTTACCCCGTCTGCACTGATCTTGCCAGTCCTCTTCCTCCTCAGAATCATTGTAAATTTCATATATCTCCTCAACTGTCTATTCCTTCGCTACCACCTTGCCTTTTCTGTCTCTGTCTCTGCGCTCCTCGGCTTCCAATTCTTCTACTGCCCTTGCTCTCTTCCTGGTTTCCATGGCGACCTCAGTGAGTTTTCGGTGCAACTTCGCTCTGTACCAGTTCTCCACCACCTTTTTAATTTGTTTAGATCTAGTTATGCTTGCGTGAATAGAGTGATTTATTTTACATGATTGAGCTTGCAGATTTTATGAAACCCTTGTGAATGTTTTGCACATGATATCAGATATGAGAATTCTCTGTGTGATTGAGTTAATTTCCATTGCCAATTTTAGTATTTCTTTACGTTCTTGAAAGTATCGCATTATTTTGTCCTTTTTCTGAAAAATGATTTATGAGTTCTTTTTGAAATATTGTTTAAGGTTATGAGTTTGAAGTTTAAATAATTTTTCTTCCAGCATATGTGTGCCTTATAGGAATACAAACTTCGGTGATATAATAAAATCTTTGTATGTAAATATTAAACTGTAACAATTTCATATATGAACGCAACTTTAACATTATCAATTACAAGGATCGTTTATGGTTCTTTTCCGAGATTAAAAATTTTATGGAATTTATCTTTCAACATAGATTTATCTATTATTGTGACTGAGATCTAAAAATTTTAAGTTTTGACTTTTGGATAGGCACTCTTATTTACAAGACAAGTGTGTTTCCTTTTCTACCATTGCAAGATTTTCTTTCCAAATTTTACAGTCATTTTCATTAAATGTTTGTTTTGTATTTGGAGTCTTTCTATTAAATTTCAAGAACTTTTTCCTCTTTGTTTTCATTTATTTCCAGCTATAACACATTCATATTTGAGTGAAGGGTAGTTGGAGCAAGACTATCCTAGTGCGGGAACAGTGTGTTCTAGTGTAGGATCAATGAAGCTCTAGTGTAGGAACAATGAGTTCTTAGTACAGGAATAGACCATTTTGGTACATGAACAAAACATTCCAATACAATAATAAAGCATTCATGTACCAGAACAGAGTATCCTAGTGCAGGAATGAGACTCATTTCGGTACAAGCTCGTGGTTGCTCTAGTACAGGAATGAGATATCTTTAGTAAAGGACACATATTTATAAGTATAATAGAAGATCATTCCTTCTATTATTTTTAAATCATTGGAGTTTTGGTTACAAGAAAATATTTCATTTTCTAGCGTTATTTTCATATTGATTGCAAGGGAGGCTTTAATTTTTCTGTCATGTTTTCTTTGCAAGTATTTGTCTTGAATTGTGTCCAGTACCTTCAGTGGCTTGGTGTTGTTTTGTTGAAGGTTTTCTTTGAAATTTCATTTCCTGTTGTTTCTACAAAATTTAGTTAGAAGGTTAAAAGTAGGATTTACAAAAGTTAAACTATATGTCTTTGCATTTCCTGTGCTACACCTATAAGCTTACGTTGCCCCGAGTTGACAAATTAAGTTTTAAAGTTGTTTACTGACCTATAACACTGGAAGCCAACAAATATATTCAAGGCCCTTATGATCTAAACTTCTAGTTGGACTTCCACTATCAAATAAAAAATAATAATAATAGTTTTATCCCACAAGGGATTAGTAAGGTTTCTACCTTTTAACATACTTCGTGCACAATCTACTTGGGTTTTGTTCGTACTTTCAGCTACTCCATTTTGTTGTGAACTATGTGGTATCATTATTTTCTTTTAAATTCAATGGGCTTTGCAGTACTTGAAGAATTCACTTGAAGTATATTGTCCCCCTTAATTTAATCAAAGAATCTCAATGTATTTTCCTATTTTCTTCTTAGCCAAACTTTTGAAAATTTTTAAGTATTTAAATACATCACTTTTCTTTATGATGAAGTAAACCCATGTATATTTTTTAGAATAATAAATAAATATTAAGAAATAATATGCCCCACCTAATTATCTTACCATCATAGGACCACATACATTAGTATGCATAAGTTCAAGAAGATCCCTTTTCTATTATCTGTATGAGTAGGGAAATATTCTCTATGCATCTTCTGTGATGCACACAATTTAAGTATTGAAGACTATTCTACCATTCCTTGTTTTTTAAGTATCAATAAATCATGATAATTAATATCACCATAACTTTGGTGCCGAAGAACTTTTTGTCATTTTTGTGGATCCAATTCTTGATGTTTTTGTCACATTAAGATTACCTAGACCTCAAATTATAACTCGTATTGTAATGACCTTGAATTAATCCTACATATGTTTCAACACACAATGAAATTTTATAGATTCTCCCTTCAAACCCTACTCTGTTATAGTAGAAAGTGAGATGACATTCTTGATAATTCTAGGCACATACATCACATTATGAATTTTTTTAACAATACCATTTGGTAATATCATAGATACATCACCATTCCGATTAATTTGGGGTGATCAATCATCTCCAAGATATATATATATTCACAATTATTAGTTTCATGAAATTTCTCAAACCAATTCTTATTACAAGATATATTGATATAGGCTCTAGAATTAACAAAGTAGGTATTTGAACCATCATTTTAGCAGAAATTGCAACATAAGAAATAAATAGTTTAATATCTTTGAAGTTATGATTCATTATTTCTCCTCTATTAACAAAATGACGAATGTGCCTTGTGCTTCTATTGTTAGATGCTAGTTCCTTTTCATACAATCTCTAGAATAATGTCCAAAATTGCGACAATAATGTCATTTACCTCTAACATCAACCTTTCAAGATGGCATTCATGGTTGTGGTTTTGCAAATGGTGACTTACCAAATGACGGTGTTCCCTGTGGAGGAATTATTCCATTATTACCTTCCTAAGGCTTTTCCTTTGGAAGGTTGTTTTCCTTTAGGTCTATGGTTCATTTGCCTTCCTGCCTCCTTCTTAAGTATATATGTTAATTCATAAAGAGTTGGAGCCTTCTCCCTTTATAAAAGTCTTATGATGAACATCTGATACTCATCTAACATTCCATTTAAGGTTATAGAGACTATGTAAATGTTAGCTATTATTCCATCTATATCTCTTGGCTTAGCTTTAGTGTCTTTAATTCCTAAAACTAAATTATTGATGGTTTCATTTTCTTTGATTTTAATAGAAAGAATCTTTCTCTTAAGGGGCAAGAGTCAATTTGTAATCTTCTACTCATACAAACATTTGAGTGTTGTGTAGGTTTGTCAGAAGTTTCCCAGTCTCTAATATGAGGTAAAATGTTCTCAATAAGATATTCACCTTAATATCTTGCCTTTCCCAATATTGAATTGATATAGTTGTATCTCCTGCATCGACCTCTATCTTCACTTCATCACCACATGTTATCGACCAGACATTGTATCCTTCCATCAATGTATACAATTTAGACTTCCATCACACAATTGGCAACATCCGTATTGGTTTCTTTGTTTAGATATCATTCTCATAGAGGATTAGCCATTTTGGAATAGATGTTCCTCCAACTTCAAATAATAAATAGTTTTTAGATTACATATAGTGATTGGCTATTTCAAGCGATGGAAAACTAGATTTCATGATCCATTTATGCCACATGGACAAATTGGATACCTATTGTATCTTCCATCCATTGTTAGTGTAGATTAGACTTATCGTGCTATATATTCGTGGGTTTAAAATGTAATTATTGTTGTGGTTATGATAGATATATCGTTAATAATATTTAAAGTACAAAATATTGCAATTGATTGCTTTATATGCTAACCTTATTAGATCCAAATCTATTAGGGTAAAATGGATAATTGTTATAAATTAAATCAAATTCTATTGTTGTGAACAAACTCATTATTGTAGGTAAGAACAAACAGGAAAATATGGTTGTTACACTTCAAAGGGTGAAAGAGGTTATGGAAATATTAACATAATATGGAGTTATACAACTAAGAAGCTAGGGAAGTGCTATTATTGTGGCTTCGTATGGCCATGAAGCATAGAGGTAAGACTTAAATTAGTAGTGTTCATTGAAAACTGTAACTCCACTCAAGAATTAATAGAATGATAGTCATTGTAATTTCGTAAACTGATAAAAATAGAAAATCAATAAGATTAATGCAATGGTTGCAAATATATTTTAATAAACATATAACTTTATAATCCAAATTTGTCAAAACACAATATTTCAATAAGGATAAAATATCATGTTTATCAATAAATTGTATATTGTAGTACTGAGGAGAATTTTTAAAATATGATTAAGAATAAAGGGTTCAATTCTAACCACCTAAATTATTCTTTGATTAGTGTGAATAAAGTGAAATCTTTGTTGTCATATGTACAAAAGAAAAAAAATGAATAAACCTTTTGGATAACTTGTAGAGAACTATCAATAATATGTATAAATAATTTCACCATTCATTTTAATATCCATAATTCATACAACAGTTTCAAAATTTGATAATTGTATATAACAAGATATAAATTTCATTTCTATTAGGACATTAGATACCAAACTATTATTTATTTACACAACAACCTCATCTTTACAAAATTTGATATAGATTTCTTTAGTAATACAATTAAATATCTTAAAAATCAATTTACATTGCTTACAATGAAATCAGAATATAAGAATATAAACATTTTAGAAGTATGAATTAATGAGGTAGTGAATCTTAAGTCTTGTGTCAATTGAATTAGCCTTGCAATGTTGATGTCTCGTATATGTTGAAATTTCTTGCTTTATCAAATATCATCAACTCACCAGTGAACCTCCCTATCGTCTCCTAGGGTACTCTTCTTCCCCACAGACATCGAAACGATAATGGGGGTGTATAAAAGACAATTGTACTAAAAAGTGGAGAAGATTCCTCAACCTCAATAATTCCCACTCACATGACCTCAGATTTCACCAAACTCACCACATATCACAATAGTCACTCAAAATCCAAATCAGTTATTATGACAACCATCCAAGAACAAGGTGATAGAAAAAGGCATTGTCTCATTACTTTTTCCCTCCTTTATTGAAGGTTTCAATATTGACACTTGACACCTCATGCAAAACAATTATTTTAATTATTCACCTATCCATGTGTAAACCCCTTACTAAAGATCCATGAAATTATTTTTATAATTTACTATTAAAATGCTATTTTATCTCACCCACACATGATTTTCTATTTATTTTCCTAGTTGTCCCTTAATTCCAATTTAGACTCCTAATTTTGTGTCCATTAACTTAAGACAGTGGTTAGGTTTCATATTTTTTGTCGCCCAACTACCCCCTATATTTTCTCAACTAAAAAAATTAATTGGAGATTTGTGTTATGATTATTTCCACTTGGATATTCTTTCATGAAAGTCATTTTCCTAATTTTTAACTTAGAATTCTCCAATTTCATGCACAACCGATTTTTCTTGTTAGGATTAAATTGTCATTAAATTAATGTTTTTATTTTTACTTTATTTCACAGTCTTCTTTCATATTAGTACAATTTAGAGACGTAAAAGTTATCTACCTTTCTAAGGGTTTCCAACTATGAGGATGGTTTGCATGGTTGTTCATTAGATTCAATGTTTATATCTACACCTATTTTTCACTTCCCAAATATTTTAGCGTGAAAATTATTTTTTCTCAATAAAGTTTTATTGATTGTGTATCTTAGTGCTAATAAATTCATGAGAATGCACCATAATTCACCTTCCATTTATTCCTTATACCAAGGGTGCCAAGTTGGTCATGCACTTTATGAAGTTTCTCTCGATGTTTCAAAGGTGCCACATTTTTTACCCTTTAGGAATTCCTAAATAAGGAGGGGAATATGAGCATCATGATGGGGACCACTATCATCTCCTATATGGCCCTATGTTTTGAGAATAATGGTTTTGAGGGTCAAGGAATCTTCCTTGATGTGAACCTCTTAGTGAAGTTTCATGACCGACTTAACCTAGGGTCTACCTTCATGGGATCATGAGCTTCAAGGTGAAGGCATACCAATACCTTCCAACCTAGGTCACAATGGGAATGCTAATGAATGATATCAACAAAATTTCCCCACCTCACCCATAAAAATCGATTTATCATATACAACCCTATCATCCATGTGTGGGTCGTTAAACCAAGAAATTAATCTATGCATGTAGCCACAATCACAAAATTAGTAATCATAAAAGAATAGTATTTAAAATTTTAATTTTAATATCAATTGCATGTAATCAATCAAACTAGATGCCATTGACACAAGACATGCATGTGCATATCTGTCGCTTATTTCCACACTCAAGCCATTATTATTATTTTTGAAAAGATTGGTATCAGAATAAAATAATCTCAGATAAAAAGAATAAAAAATAAAATGGTGTATCACACCCCTTTCTATACACCCATATCATCCACCTATCCAATTACCTATATGATCCATAGGGGAAATCTTCCTGCACATTAACTGTTTTAAATTCCTAACAAAATGTTGATAGCAAATACGAAATTATTTTCTTCTAGTTCTAGATTATAAGTCCTTTTGAGTAGATTTTTCCTTAGATTTAAATGTCATGAAACTTCACCATTATTTTTCAAAAATATCACAGTCTCTTTCACCATCCATGCAACCATTGTTATCTCAAGATTTCAAACTTTTCAAGTCCAAGCTGAATGTTTCCATGTTTTTACGTAGTAAAAGTAGTTAGAGAGAAAATTAAATTTGAAATCCCCATATTTGGATGTGGTCATTTCAGTGTCTAAGCTTCACACAACAATGGATGATAGAGCTCGCATTAACTCTCAAATCAAGTGGGATTATCATCCTTCATAACTATAATTATACAAATCAGCACAAGGTTTGCGCACACAGTATCACCAGTACCTTGCCATACCATACAAGGTAGGCTACCACGAATAATAACTTATCATTCCCTGGCTCTAATTGACATGTCACATGCATCACCATAGTCGTAGTATATTCTTGTGGTGCACCTTTCCAATTTCTACTAAACATAATTCTTAGTCTAAGTTCTCAACACCACACTCATAGGAGGTCACCACAAAACACCACCACTTTATGATCTCATTCCCTAAATCTCCCACCCTTGGCTCTGATACTAAATCGAAAATTATGGAGGACAACATGATTGGAAAATGTGTTACAACTCACTCATGAGACAAGCACTCATGTAATAGACTGGTCCACTCACACTTACAATCACCAAGCCAACATTTAAGTACACATATAGGATTACAATCTAGTTAAGAAACCTCCTAGAATATAGGATCTGAAAGGTAAAAAAGGCTAATTAGGACAATCAGTCCAAATAGAACTCCAACAACACAAAAAATTCTAGTAATAGGACATTACGGATTTCTCAATTATTGTGACATACTACTATAAATATTTGAGCATATTCCATGGAGGTTAAATCTCCATCATCCACATAATAATTATTGATAATTAAATTATAATTCTAGAAATTGTATTATGAAATAGACATGTGTATTGACATAATTAATTCATTTTATAACTAGGAATTTCACCAAATGTTGCAAAGGAAACGTGGTAAGGTGGTCGGAGAGGAAAGAGTAGCATAGAATAAAGAAGTTCTTAGTGGTCATTGTAGCTTAACTTATGTGAATAACATATTGGAAATGATTTATTAATTGTTGTCACATGTTTTCCTTTTCTAGTGTTGAGTTTGGATAAAATTGTTGTGAGAATTTTCATTTCCTCTACACACATCTCCAAAAAAATAGAGTACTAATAACAGAAACGAAATTGGGCAATATTATTTCCTCTGTGGCTTGACAATAAATACGAAATGATCGTGGAAAACTAAGTAATGAAAATGTTGGATACTCACAACCTTCTTCCCTTACCTGAACACCATCAACAATGTATCGGTCACCAAAATCAAAACTCACGATCATCACAATGCAATAAAACTCACAATCATTAAAACATGCTCTGATACCTCTGTAACTGAGACATATTATTAAAAATATAGAAAAACTTTCAAATAAAAAAAATAAGCATAGATGTGCAATATAAAGGAGATAGAATATTCTACTCACTTACTACTCCCTACAAAAATATAAAGAATACAAATCTGCCAACACAAAGGACATCCTTTCCTCAAACAATCCTCATAATGTTACAATATACTTACTTTGTTTGATAATGTTCATGCTTCATTTCTAGCTATAATACATTGATTGTTGCAAGTATCCATGTTTAACATTTTTACATGGGGAGTTATATTGTTCTAGTAATTGATCTTGGTTTCTAATTTGGGTATCCACAAGTGTTAACCTACCATTTGTAATAAATCCCTACCCCTTCTAACAAACTTCTTGTAAATATTTCATAACTAGTGTGATGGATTCTACACAAAGGTTTACCATTTTTAATATGTTATGACTGTAGGAAGAACTTTTCTCTTCGAATCCATCAAATCTACTCAATAATAATAAATTTGGGTATTCATGTATTTTAAACATCACTAAAAATGTACTTCAAGTAGTTGTAGATATAACCAAGGACCTAATATTGAATAACATAGTTGGTGGGAATTTGTGTACGAAATTTATGATTTTTATTAAAGGACTCTGCCCATGGATGTGCATAAGAGCTTGGAACACCATATCAAGAACTAGAGAGCGACACATCCATGCATGGTTTTTAGAATTCATCCCACATGAAAAAAGAAGAAGAAAATGATGACACAAAATACATGACCATCAAATATAACATGGTTGAGTAGAAACATAGGGGTAAGTCAGCCAAAAGACACTAGATTTCTTTGTATTAATTGTAAGCCAAAAACCCTTTGTCTCTTTCACTAAATTAATTCACATGGTTTGTAGAAAGTCTTGAACCCCCATAATGGTTCAAATCTTCATATTTTGTATAAAATCATTAGAGCGAAGAATGGTCGCAACAAAGTATCACTCGGAAAACAACGACAAAAATTAAGCTTTTCCTAAAGATTCTACAATCATCATTCATATTGAAAAACGTTTTTTTTAGAAATTATCACTCCCCTAGGACTAAATTTTGTTCTCCAATATATTGGACATTGGGATGAAGTCTATACTTTCCTCCCAACCATTTGGCAGTTTGCTAGAAGTACCTTCATGAAATTGTCACCCTTGAGGTTAACTGTCCCAAAGATCCCATAGTTTGAAAATTTTAGGGGTTCCAGGTGGCTGGAATGCCTCCACCCTTTTGGTTCAAAGAGTATCCATTTATAGTTATGGTACCACCAATTACCAACCACAAGGTATTTCCAAACAATTATGCACTGAGCTTGGTAATTATGACTTACCAGGAGAAATTCGATGCTCAACATCCTTTGTTATTCTTAGTTTGTAGGGCTGCCTTGTCCTCATTTCTGTGTGTGCACTTCCTTCTCCCCTCTATCCTCTCCCATTCAAATTCCTTTAATTTCCTCTTCTACTTCTTTTGTTTCAATTTCCAGTTAGCTAGGGTTCCCTACAAGTTGTTAGAATCTTGCCTTAACCGTCAATTATATAAATTTTATGTAATTTACATATTATGAACGTAGTAATGTTTTCATAACAACCTTAAGGTATTTGAATTTAAATATGAATTTACTTATGATATATCACAATTATGATGTATTCATCATTATGAAACTAGCTCACCAAAAGATAAAAAAGATAGATCAATGCCTTAGAATTTAGCCTCTTCGAGGGGGCAACCTCATGTACATTACGAAAATGAAAAATTCTCGGATGATACAAATGACAAGACCTCCTTTCAATATATATGAGTCTAAGGGGTCATACTATAATCAGAAATGACGTAACAATAATAATGTAAGGGCACAATAATAACAATAGTGGGCTTCTATGGGGCACAATAATAACAATATGGGGACTACATGGGCACAAAAATATAATAAGGGGGTTGTACTAATAACAATAAGGGGTTACACTATTAGTATAGCGACCTAACATGCCCCTCTCCTTCAAAAAGTGTTGTCCTCAATGCTTGAGTAGTCCTTGATGCTTCGGTATAAAATTCTTTTCCTCCCATGTGGAATCTTCAGTGGGTAAGTTCTTCCACTTGATGAGATACTCTAAAAAAATTATCGATTCCATAGCTTTTGGGTTCTTTTCCTGTGACTGCTCCAGGTTCCAATATGATTTTCCTTCCTCGTCAAGTTCTGACAATATTGTTTCAACTGGGATCTTTTGCAACTTTTGAATGAGTAGCCACACTTATTCATCCTTCTTCCATTCATCCCTTGCTTTGTTTATCCAATCTAGTTAGATAATAGAAATAGCATAAAACAACACATCCACATCCTCATCCTTTCTTGACAGTGCATCTACAACAACTTTTTTCTTCCTTTTTTTGTAGATGATTTCAAAGTCATAACCCAACATATTTGTGACCCATTTTTCTGTTCTTCTAAAGATAGTCTTTGTTCTAAAACGTATTTAAGACTATCATGATCCATTTTTACCTTGAAGTGTCTTCCCATTAGGTAAGGTCGCCATTTGTTAGGTTCATGTAGTATTGCCAACATTTCCTTCTCATAAATATCTTGCTTGAGATGTAGCCATAAAAATAACTAATCGCCTACATCAAGACTCCTTTCACTGCGATGTTGATAAGCATGTTGTTTCATTCAGTTCTGCAACAAAGTGGCATTATCCTTTAAAAGTTGGAGAACTTGTTGTTGATTCTCTATGTGATATTTCACTGCTTGAATCTTTTTCTTCTTGATATATCCTTCTATCTTGAGAGTTTGAGGAGTGGTAATTTCTTCCAATGCATTACAAGATATGGCCGGATTCATTTCTTGATGCTCGATGTGATGTTTCACTTCTTGAACATTTTTCTTCTTGATATGTCCTTCTATATATAGAGTTTGAGGAGTGGTAATTTCTTCCAATGCATTACAAGATATGGTCGGATTCATTTCTTGATGCTTGATGTGATCTTTCACTTCTTGAACATTTTTCTTCTTGATATGTCCTTCTATCTTGATAGTTTGAGGAGTGGTAATTTCAGCCAATGAATTACAAGATATGGTCGGATTCATTTCTTCTTTCTTGATGTGATATTTCACTTATTGAACCTTTTTCTTCTTGATATTTCCTTCTATATTGAGAGTTTGAGGAGTGGTAATTCTTTCCAATGCTTTACAAAATATGGTCAGATTCATTTATTCTTTCTCTGGGGTTGGTTCCTGGTGTATATCCTCTTCTTTTGACATTTCTTGATTCTTTTCTTCCTCCTCTTCACAATCAATGTAAAATAATTTCTTCTCATCACACTTATGACCTTTAATGTATTTGCTATCACAATTGTAACAAAGCCCTTTTTCTCCTTTTTCTTCTAATTGTTGTGGTGTCAACCTTGTAGGTTCTGGAAGGCTAGGAGAAACAACACTTCCATCTTTATAGTTGTGAGGGGTATACTTCCTTGTTGCCATAATTTTGCTTTCCATTTTTCTTTCCAACCTGAATTCATTCTCCAATGAATCAAGTTCCCAAATACAAAACCTCATGTTGAATGTTATCCTTTAAAGTCCCTATCTAGACATCAATCCTCTGCATCTCTAGAATATCATTTTCCCTTATATTCAATTTTTGAAAGCCCACAATGTGCTCTTCCATTGAATACTTTTGTTTCATATTTATCAATTGGCTAAAGAAGGTTTTTCTCTTTGTATCCTCATAATGTGCTATCATTTCCTCCGTGAAAATTGACCACGTAACAAGTGGTTTACGAGAACAAATCCCTTTATACCATAAAAATTGATCTGGTTCTAAATATGAAGATGTGATACATACCTTTTGTAATAGTTTCACTTCATGTAGGTCAAAATATTGCTCCATCTATAGTATCCAATTTACTAGATCCTTGTCATCCATCAAACTTCCTCATATCACTTTTTCTTGATTTTAGGAGCTCGTCTTGAATTGACTATGACCCTGTAATTTCAGATCTCCAAGTTCTGAATTTGCATCCTAGAGTAGCTCTTTGCGTTCTCTTTCTAACCCCTCAAGTCTGATCAAGATTGGATTCTTCAAGGAAGAGTTATGTCAAATCTCCCCCGATAATCAGATTATAGACTTTTTCAGTAGAGCGCATAAGTACGAAGTGCCATGTCTCACTGTTTCAACTTTAGGATCTAAAAAATATAAACAGAAAAATACAGTATTTCCTATCTCTATAACTTCTTACGAAATGTCAATCTAATGCTCACAGAGAAAGTTATGACGATTTTCCCAAGGTCACCTATTTAAAATGTAATTTGGGAGTCTAAAAAAACCTGAACTTCCTCAGATTATATCTCCTAAATTAAGTGAAACGTGATATGAAATTCAGGCTCGATCTTCGCCAAGATTTTGGTTCAAATGGGTTTTAATTTTAGAGTCTGAACCTTCATAGAAAAAATATTATAGCACAAATTTCATGATGACTTGTTTGAGATGAAATTATGGAGCTTGCAAAAACACTAACTTCCTCATATCATATCTCTGAAAATAAAGCAAGACAAGATTTGGAATTCGGATCCAAGGTTCAAACCGATTTCTTCTCAAATAAGTTTTTTCTTAGCTTCTGAAACTTCGTAGTGAAACCGTTATAGTGAAAATTCCATGCTTGTTATATAAATTTTTGGGCACTGCAACCCCAATCATATATGTCCATAAACCAAGGGCTCATGAGTCCCTAAAAAGTGTTGTTTCATGCCCTGAAGGAACAAGGTCAGCTGATTACATCATCTCCCAGAAGTTCTCCACAGGAAACTACTCAAAACACGTCAAAACTAGACCATACAGATTTCTCAATGCTAAGGGTGCGATGCATATCACCTTCCTAGTGTAAAAGGTGCGATGCATACTAAAAATCCCTTCTGTAGGGTGCAATGGGTGAGAGTGGACAAATGGCAGAGACAATTTGCGAGGTGGATGATCATAGAATCTTCCAGAAACTTCTCCTGTGACACTTTCCTCTCTGAATTCACCCAGGGATGAGTAAGAGATCATCAATCTCCAAGTGGAACCAAGAACTATCAAAGACAAGACACTAATCAAAATCCCAAAAATTGACTCACCTCCCTGCAATCATCTATATATGGATCCCTCATCCCAGAGATCTAGGGGCTGGAATTTTGTATCTTGTAAGGAATTGTTGTTGGTTTCTTGGTGGAAAATCATAATGTTGGGTGATCTAAGCTTTTCATGAGGTGAAGAAGGGCTTTCATGCTGGGAGGATGATGCTGCGTCAGAACAATGGGTTGTAATCCTCTCTTCTAAACTTCATATTAATAAAGCTATTCAAGTTTTCCTCCACATTCTTGTATGTTTGATAGTATATGCATTTGTGTGGTCAATATATATCTGGTCCTATATTGTTTATGATTGTAGATCTCTGCACTTTGAAGGTATTATGCTGCTTTGACTTTACAGGTAGTCTTTGAAGTCGAGTGGTCAAGGGAGAAGCAGCAAAGACCTGTCGGTGAGGAGAAGGGACTAGCAAAGAACCGAGCGAAATATTGAGGTTGGTATTCTTTGATCCTCTCCTATCTACTTCTCATAAAGGAAAACGAAAGTAACTTTAATCTGTTTGTTTCTAAGATAGCTACCCATCTTAGTGGGAATAGGAGCTCTATATAGACACTAGATTTCGCAATAACAAAATGGCGACTCTACTGGGGAGCGAATAGATCGTTTGCTTGTCTATATTTGTTTGCTTTATAAACTTATAGATGGAGCCTGAACTTAAGCCAGCTAGCCTTCGAACTGCATTTTCTACGCAAGTGCAAAGTAGATCAATGCTGCTTGAGTCTATCTCCAGGTTTTGTTTATAAACTGAACAATTGATTTGCAAACATCCTAATTGCCCTAGTGGTAGCTCTAGTAACTTCACTAGATTAGCCCCTGTGATTTCTATTTACTGACTATCATTAGTTTGGACTAAATCCCTAAACTAAGCTACAAACTATGACCAAGAACCAAGTTGAAGTCTCGTCCCTAGACCATCGCACTTTCTCCTCTTGGGAATCTGGATCCATCACACGTCTCATGTGCAGTAGGTGTGCTGCATTGCACTTTCCCTGTGTTACAGGTGCGCTGATCAGATAAGACCTCTTCTTCTCTCAGATTTTGGTTTTATGTTCACTCTCTTCAGCTTTATTTAGGAGTTTTGTTGTCTGTGATCAGTATACCACTGTGGAAACTCCCTTCCTTTGCATTATTCTGCCTCCATAGTACAAAGAATTGTGAATGTTTTTATGTATTGTGCGCCATTTACAATTATCTTTTACAAAAAGTAATGTAATCAAACTGTCCTCTTTTGATTTAGAAGTGTCGCAAGTGTCATTTTCAGTCAAAGAAAAGAATTCTATCATTCTTGATGGTCAATTATATAGTTACTCTTGTATTTGATTTGAATTAGTAGTTTTTCAAGTGTCGAAAGCAGTTTTCAGTTCAAGATAGCAAAGTTTCGTCATTATCTTCCTTTCGTTTTTGAAGAGAAATTTGTTAGTATTGTCGCTTTGAAAAGATAATTTAGATTTGTACTTAGCATTCTTCTTGCCATTCACACATTGAGAAAGCTGAAAACAAATACATGCATGTGCATTTTCATTTAGACTACTTGTTGGTTTGATTTAGGACAGTGCATCTAGTGTGTGCTCTCTGCTCTATGTTGAAAGAATATCATCTCTCTTTCTTTAGTAGCTAGGATTTTCATTGCAAAAAGAAGATTAAATGGTTGTTTATCATCTTATATTGCATTTTAGGAATTGTATATCTACATCACGTGGTGAATCTGAAAGGAAAATTTCTTAAGAAAGATCAACTGTAAAATAAATTCAATGAACATAAAAACACTTTGGAACCTAACGCACAACATCTACAAGTCTAGGCTAGAGATGTATTTCGGTGTCGTAAAGCCTGATAACTATCACTTTCATTGTTGGTTGGGTGATTCCTCCTCTTTGAGATGACAAGTTCTAGTACGGACTTGTGCTCCCATGTACTGTCAAGTATATATTGGGAGACGAAAATAGGCTATATCCTTTATCCATAGGAAGCCGTGTCTACCACCCTATTGATCGCAATGCACTGAACACAACATTCGGGAAGATTGACTGCTGTACTATAAAAAGTATTCTACAGTTTTGCGATTGGTTTGGTAATCCCTCTGTCTAGATTTCTAGAGTAGTTTCTTTCGTTCCTTTTCAGAATCCTTAAAGGAAAAGGTCCATCTGAGCACTTGTCACTTCAGGCACATTAAAAATCGAAGGTGACTAGAGTCATCTTTTGTTTTTTCTCGACTCTTAAAAATTGAAAAAACAAGTTGTGTCAAACCGTCTAAAATTCACTTAATTTGGAATCATTTTCCCCTTTATTTTTAGTTGATCGAGTAATCCACAATAGTGGAGGAAATTCAATTGAAACCATGTCATTCGCAGAGGCTTACGAGTCAACCGTCTTTGTCTCCAGAAACAAAACTATTCCGAACAAAGCAAACTCATTTAACCGGATCAAAGTCCCCTGTTTTTTTTGGAACAAGTGCTCCGACACCTTCAGAGACTCCGATTACTCTAAACATTTCTGGTATCCCTGCCTCTATAGAAGAAGTTCCGCAGCCACTAGAGGACAGTAGAACTAATCCTTGTGTGCAGGTAAACACTTCTATTCCTGAACCGGCTCTACC
This sequence comes from Pinus tabuliformis, assembly GCA_031772625.1. Classification (NCBI taxonomy): domain Eukaryota; kingdom Viridiplantae; phylum Streptophyta; class Pinopsida; order Pinales; family Pinaceae; genus Pinus; species Pinus tabuliformis. Next base: position 196,218,117 of record CM062808.1, read on the forward strand.
CACAGCTAATTCGGAAGGTGTTATTACCCAAACAACTGTCACTGTAGAATCTATACCTTCTTCAGCATCGGAAATGTTTTACGAACCTGACGGTCTACCTCTTCCACTTAGATTGATTGCAATAGAAGAGATTTTGGAGGATCACCCATCTAGCACTCCATCGCATTTTGGAGTTGGGATCACCCTATATCCTTCTTCGTCAGACATTAGTCTACCGTTATCGAAAGTTCCTGTAGAATCACAAGGAAATCTTCTGGATAGACTAGATATGTCCGAACACCCGTCGACATCTAGGACTGTGTCATCTGACACAACAGTGGAAAAACTTCCTGTTGTCACTCCAACAATGTTCGTCGGCGTACCGTCTGTCGCAACTAGCTCTCAATCACTGGATGGAATCCATCCAGGGACTATTTCGACAGTATGGTCTGTTCCCGTTTGTTCACCTGGAATAATGTCTGGAATCTCTTATGTTGAGTCTCAACAAATTGATCCTTCGCAATATCAATTTGGGCAGTCTGGTCCTCGAAGGCAAATCATTCCTTTAAGCACTAGATTGTCACCGTATGGGGGGAAATATGCCCTTTCATTATCTCCTCTGGGAGAACAAACATACGAGAGTTCACAACAGAATTCAGGTTATGCTGGAATTACATCCGGTGGTTGGATGCCGATACTGCCTCAATAACCAAGAGTTGTATACTCAATACAACAAAGTCTTCCTATGTCAAGTATCCCCACTACGCTGGCTATTGTGATGGTGTCGCAAGTACAAGTGTTGCCTGTTGTATGCCATCCTCAAGTCTCTCAGCTCGCAAATCAACAGCCCCTTGTCTCTACGACACCACCACAATCGTCGATTAGTGGCTCCTTAACTGGAGTGAGCCAGGTTCAAACGGGTACCATTACCCCTCATCTTGGTGAAATAGCTAGTATTGGACAACAGCAAATGGTTTCACAACCATGGCTGGTGCAATATCAACAACCGTAATTCCAACAAGTTTACCAAGGATCTGAGCACCAAACCTTTGCAAGTAATGGGCAGCCGTATATTCAAAATGGTCAAAATCAACCATTTCATAATGGTTACGCCCATCAACCTTACCAAAGTTATCAGCATCAAATGCATTATGCTGGTATGCAAAGACCCACTGCTCAGGCAATCCCATCTTATCCTGGGTATGCTTCACCGAACTTGAATCAACATTTTCCCTTCATGGCAACTTTAGAGTTACCAGATCTAAATCGGCTGACAAACGATCCAATTGCTTACATCGCTTGGTGGCCAGCAATTACTCATAAACTTCCGTCAGATATTCCTAAATTTAATGGAAATCTAGGTGAAGATCCGTCAAATCATGTGATGACCTTTCATTTGTGGTGTTCATCTAACACTCTAAATAATGATTCAATCAGGCTTCGCCTTTTTCAGCGAACGTTAACTGGTCCAGCAGCAAAATGGTATATCGAATTGCCTAGAGCTTCATTCGATAACTTCAGCACCCTAGACACAACCTTTTTAACCCATTTTCAATTACCCATAAGGTATGAAACATGAACAAAGCTTCTTACCAATTTCAAACAGACAAAATCCACTCACATATCTGATCATATTCATGAGTGGCAACATCATTGTAGAATGGTGAAAACATATGTTCCTGATCAACTGCTAGCTGAATGGTGTATTAAGTCATTATTACCTTCTATTACGGAAGATGTGGCAAAGGGAGGGGTTTTCACTGAAGAGCAAGTAATTGCTTGTGCGCAATATCTAGACTTGATATATACTCAGTCTGGCATGCTCTACGATAAAATCCCTGATGCTCCTAAACCAGAATTCTTCGTTCCTCCCCCTCCTAAATCAAACAAACACTCTCATGCTGGAGATGACGTGATAGGTGCGACTAGCACAAAAACAATAAAAGCTACATCAAAGAAAGCTCATACGGTTCCAATTCAAAATTCAAATGAAGAACTTCTCGCCTTAGAGGTAAATGTCATTTCAACTGACAAAGGAAAAGAACCAAAGCAACCAGGGGGCAAGAAGAAAAAGAAAGGGAAGAAGAAAAAATAGGAGGAATCGTCTCCTAAAAAATCTTCTGCAAACCCTTCTGGAGATAGGAAACCATGTCATCCATGCTTCATATGTGATGAGGATCATTGGACGAAAGATTGTCCATACAAAGCCGAGCTTAGAAAATTCTTAAATAGTTCAAAAACTGTGGCAGTATTGACTGATCTGTTTCCAAATCCAGGAACAAATATGGTTGCTAGTGACAATGCTTCCCCGTCCCAAGTGCTAATGTTGTAGGTTTTGAAGCAGCAAAATGATGCTTTGATATCGACAAGGAATAAATATTACAGGAATCCACAGCTGTTGAACAACAAGGCTAACGATCAACCTAGTAGTTCGACAACAACTTTGACCAAAGTTGTGCCACCCATCATTCCTAAACTGGGGATAAAGCCATCAAAGGGAGTAGTACACAAATCAACATTTAATCCTCGTTCCAGAGAAGCACAACATTATAATATAGTGGAGGATCTGGCCTAATCGTCATCCGCTATGTCGACACTTGAGGTACTGCAAAATTGCCCCTCCCAAAAGAAGGCTTTATTATCAGCGATAGGTGGGATTGACCCAACGGATTCCAATCTTGTGTCCTTTAATCACAAAGGATATGACCCTCAGTTACCAGCTCAGCTAGCTTTCCTTATCCAAGTGAAAGCCCTCAACAAAACTGTTCATCGAATAATTATTGATGAGGGGGAATCTACATGTATTATGTCGATGAGTTGCTGGAAAAATTTAGGATCTCCACCCTTGTCACGATATTCGATGACATTAAAATCATTTGATCGACGAACATACAACCCATATGGGATTTTAAGTAACTTGCAAGTCGAACTGGGGGGAAAACAATAGAAATTGATGTTGAAGTAATCGAATAAAACCTCGATTACAACATCCTACTGGGAAGGCCGTGGATATATGCTATGGCTACCGTTGTGTCGACCTACTTCAAGAAGATTGCATTTCCCTTCCAAGGAGGTATTACAATCGTTGACCAGCAAACATTTTTCCCCAATAGTTCGCGAGTTACAGGAAGCATTCCGATGATCCATGGAAGCCCTCATTCGCTTCAAAATATCGGAGTAGGCCTACTAAAAGACCCTATATTAATGGGGACCTTTTCCCTACCACCTCCAATAAATCTGGCAGAAGTGGCAATGGTGGGAACCTGCAATATGATATCTTCTACTCAAAATATCTCTCAAACGATATTAACATGGATCATCTGTGGGTATTACCTCCAAGCCCAATAGAAATATTGCAGCAATCAATGTTTTCGGCATGGGAGGCAAACCCAAATCAATGCTCATCAAGCGTTTGGATAGACAGGTCTAAGGAATATGGCACCCCTTCAGATCCTTGGTTGCAAGTACATTCTAGAGATGAAGGAATTGTTCAATCAATGATCACTGAAGAGGCACCATGGGAAGATTACCACCATCATTCCCATCTTCCAGATTACAAAGAAGATAGTTCTAGTGACCATCATCATCGCTCATTTTTTTATTTTCTATCAAATACTGTAAACACGGTGGATTCTGAATGAAACTTGCCCAATATTGAAGAGACTATCGCCATAAACATCTCGACCAAAACAGATGTTGTAGAGAATATTCATGTTGGCAAATCTTGTTTTCCTTCAAAACTAGAAATATATTACACTCTTTTTCGTGAGTTCAGAGATGTCTTTGCTTGGTTGTATGATGAAATGCCAGGCATTGACTCGAGCATAGTTGAACATGTAATCAAGATGTATCCAGATGTCAAACTGGTACAAAAATGGCTACGACATGTGCACTCCAAAAAATCCGCTGCCATCAAGGCAGAAGTTGAAAAACTTCTCCATGCTGGTTTTATTTACCCGGTTCCTCTAACCGATTGGGTATCGAATATTGTTCCTGTAATGAAAAAACAAGGAACGATTAGAGTATGTGTCGATTATAGGAATGTAAATCAAGCTTGTCCAAAAGACAACTACCCTACAACCTTCATTGACCAGATAATTGATGAATAAGCCGGATGTGAAATCTTTTCATTTATGGATGGATTTCCCAAGTATAATCAAATTAACATCCGCCCACACGACTAGTCAAAGACTGCATTTATTTGTCCGTAGGGCACATTCGCATATCGCAAGCTACCCTTTGGTTTAAAGAACGCAGGGGAAACATTTCAGAGGGCAATGAATTATGCCTTCCATGACATAAAAAACATTGTTCAACCATATCTCGACGATCCGACCATCCACAGCATTTGTGAGAGATATTTCTATGTTGCCGACACTACAAGATACGGCTCAATCCACACAAATGTGCGTTTTGTGTCAGTTCTGGTCATTTACATGGCTTTGTGGTCTCAAAGGATGAGATTCATCTCGACCCATGTAAGGTTTAGGAAATCATTGATTTGCCTCCACCTTCAAATCTACTTCAGATTCATAAACTCCAAGGGAAAGCAAACTTTCTGAGGAGGTTCATTCCAAATTACGCCGAACTTGCTAAAGGTTATACTCATCTATTGAAAAAAGAAGTAACCTTCATCTGGGATCAGGTTGCACAAGATTCCTTTGATACTTTAAAGGAATCCCTAATAAAAGCATCATTAATGTATGCTCCTGATTATCAAAAAGACTTTAACCTATATCTGGCTGCAGCAGATACGACCATCACAATGGTTTTAGTTCAAGAAGACAATGGAATTGAACATCCTATATATTATTTGAGTAGAAACGTAAATGATACGGAAGTCAAGTACTCCTACATTGAAAAGCTAGCTCTCGTAGTTGTTCAAGTGATACAAAGATTTCGACACCATGTCCTCTTTGGAAAAACTACCATTTTGTCAGATTGCAACCCCATGACTTATATATTGTCGCGACAGTTACTGGGGGGTAGATATTCAAAATGGATAGAAATTTTGCAAGAGTTCGATTTGGAATTAAAAAAATCCAAATCAAAGAAAGCCCTGGTTTTCGTGGAGTTACTATGCGATCTCCCATCATCGTCCAACTTGCAACATCGGAAGAAGCGATCGTGGACGAATCTTTGTTTCTGATATCTTCAAGTAATCCATGGTATGGAGACATAATAATCTATCTCCAAACTCAACACATAGGTCTAATGCCTCACGCATGGAACAAAGATGAATTTGATACCAAGCAAAAGACTACATGATCGTCGGTGACATGCTTTACCGTCGTGGTGTCGATACAGTTCTGCGAAGGTGCCTCACCCATGAGGAGGCCGAAAAAGTCCTGAATGATTGTTATTCAGGTGCGTGTGGGGGGCATCAATTTGGTTACGCTACGATGTAAAAAAATTTGCGAGCAGGATACTTCTAGCTAACAATGTTCAAAGATTGCATAACCACAGTCAGAAGTTGTCATTCCTGTCAAATCTTCAATCGTAAAACTAGAATACCACCTGCACCTCTGCAACCAGTGGTTGTTGTTAGGCCATTCGCCAAATGGGGCATAGAGTTCATGACATGTAACCCCACCTCGTTCGAGGGGCATGGGTATATCATAGTCACAGTAGACTATTTTACCAAACGGGTCGAGGCGATGCCTGCATTAAACAATAGCGGCAAAACAGCTGCCCTCTCCTTTTTCAATCATGTAGTCTCTAGATTCGGCATTCCACAGGCCATAGTCACAGATCATGGATCGCATTTTCACAATCACATGATGGTTGAGTTGGCTGCCAAATTAGGGCTATCCCACGACAGCTCTACTCCATATTATCCGTAGGCTAACAGATAAGTTGAGGCAATCAACAAGGTCCTGAAGCGGATGCTGCAAAGGATGATTGGAGTCCATAAAAGGAGTTGGCACCTGATCCTGTACTTAGCCTTGTGGGCATACTGGACATCAGTGAGGAATGCAACCGGGTTTACACCCTTTCAACTGGTGTATGGCCTGGAAGCGATCTTACCAGTTCAGTGTGAATTTTCGTCCCTCAAACTCACAATCGACCTTCTCCCCGGAACTTAAGAAGAGGAGGCTCGTTTCTGGGAACTAATCCAATTGGATGAAACCCATTGTGATGCCACTTTGGCTAACGAAGCCCATAAGAAATGAGACAAGGTGCAGTTCGACACGAATGTCAAACCCCGTGTCTTCTCAGAAGGTGACCTGGTCTTACTTTACGACCAGGAATCCGATAAATTGGGAGCAGGTAAGTTCAAGTGTTTATGGATGGACCCCTATATTGCTAATCTTGTATTAGTAAAAGGAACCTATGAGTTAGTGGATTATGATGGGATTCCACTGGCACAACCCTGGAATGGGTTGTACCTTAAGCGTTACTACGCTTGACTCAAGATAGTAACCCCTATGCTTTTGTTACATTTTTGTTTTCGCTAAGGATAATTGTTTTGGTTAAGTGATCTACTTTTACATTTGTTGCAGATGTCAGACCCATTGGAATCATTTGTTGGATATGCTGACGGAGCAAGTCGTAATTCGCGGAACCTATCTTCTACAGCTTAGGTCATCTTCAATCCAAGCGACGAGTTAGTGAGTTTCAAAGCGGTATGTATTGTTCGGACAACGAACAATATTGTTGAATACAACACGTTGATAGAGCTCCTCTCTGATGCCATCACACGTGGCATACACCAACTCATCGTCAGGCTAGACTCACAACTCGTCATCCTACAGCTCACCGGTATCTACTCCGTACGAAATCCAGCTTTCTATCGCATGTTCCTAAGGGTCAAGATTTTGGAAAGGTAGTTTGATTCTATTCAATATCAGCATATTTCCATAAACTTAAACACATTAATGGACTCATTGGAAAATTATGTGTTAGATAGACATTTGCAACATTTATAGAAAAAAAGCATTTCATCAATATTTGCATAAAGATCATGTAACTTAACCAAAATAAGCTCTGAAAATCAAATATATATATATATATATATATCAGATATAGATATATATATATATATATATATATATATATATATATATATATATATATATATATATATATAACTGTTTATGGTTTATACATAATGTTCTATAACCAAGACAAAATCAGTCAAATGACCCAAAACTCAAAATGCTAGGGGGCACCCTAGTCTAATGATGCTAGTGGTAACAAGTCTCTGCCTGTGCAATCATGCGTAAAAGCCTCGTCCATCGACTCGGCATGCCAGTAGTATGTCGCCCCAACCTCAGAGGTAGCTCGTCGGTCCTCACATCCGGAATACCAAGAGTGAGACCCTTGATCTGATCTTGCAATGCTGAAAGACTCTCGACCACATCAAGGTCGCAAAGGATAGCCCTCCCCATAGCCTCTCTTGCTAGAACGACAGCTGGTGCTCTCAGACATACTGCTAGCCGAACTGGTCCAATATCTGCATGAGCACATGAGTTTTGATTAGTCTTGATAGAAGAAAGCATGAGAACATTATAAAAAATGATAAACAAAGATATGGTCAAATAATTTACCGATAGCACCCCACCGCTCACTAGCCAGCAGCACCAAATCTGGGTCACCTCGGAAATCCATACCAGCATATGGACACTCGGAAAAAACCATCTCCTGAAGGTTGAACCACTCGAAGAAGGTATCAGAGAAGGAAACCTGGGACTGACCAGCGTGTCGGGCCATGAGTTCGACCCATCTCTACATTCGTGGCTCAGTCGGTGGAGGTAAACTAAGTGAAATGTACTGCGGCTGCATCAGTGGGATCTTTTCCAAGGCGAAAGTTGTCAAAATAGAACCATAGCCGAAATTCTTGGATTTTCTACTTTTTACCTTGGTCAGTTGTTCTTTCATCATAGGGAGTACTACATCACACCAGTTGAACACCTTTGGTTCAAGGAATTCCAAGGCGTACTGCATATAGGACCTGTTAGCCACGTGAAGAGCCACACCACCAGCCAGTCTAGAAAAAGTGAACAGAATGGTCCTCAAGGACCGGTCAGTGACATATCAGATGTTGATCTTCCCATCCCTACTCGGCTGAGATCCCTCTCTGCAATACCAGCGAATACAATCTCTCACGAATTCGCCCCCATGGGTGGAACCTGATAATCACAGAGGGTCACCATGCCTCCATGAACTGGTCAAAAAATAGATGTCCACGATAGTCAAGGGGATGGATTTGCCTCTAATCTGAAACACCTGGTTGGTAGGATCCCATGCATCGAGAAAATATTGCAACAAGTTGATTTGTTGCCTCATGCTAGAGATGCGGAAAAACTTGAGCAGGCCATAGTTCCGCAGTGCAGTTACCATACCCGGATCATGTAAAGCAACCATGACCTCTTCTTCATGCTTGCGTTCTCACCATGTAACAACCATTTTTCTCTGATGAATCTCTCCAAAACAAGCAAGAGATGAATCAGGGTCCTGATTTGGCAAAAAACAGGTGAAAATTCCATGAGAAAATAGTGCAAAAGTTTCCCTTGTCGCGCCCATTGCACCCCAACAGTGTACTGGGTGAGATGCATACTGACGACCAATGTCCAGGCCAGTTTGCCTTGCACATTTCGATATAGGAAGGGTGCGATGGAGCCAGGGCAAATTTTTCAAACCTCAGGGGATCAGAAAAACAAGGAAGCATGCTCAGAATTCAAAAAGGAAGGAATGCAACTGAAGAGCTTAGGTTTAGCTCCTACCTGGTCCAGACGGTGCCAAGTATCATCCACAGAATCTCACGGAATCAGCTAGTGAAAATCAAGGGGGAAAGGCACCTCCAGAGCTCCAACAAACCAAAGTTCAAATGAAATGGTAAAATGAGGGGCAGTACAACCATCAAAGGAACAAAGTGGTTATCGGTGAAATTAAATAATCAATGACTATTATCACGAGCAGTTTTTATGTGAAGTTCAAGCTCGTTAAAAATTAAACCTAAGCAATGAGAAAATGTTTCCCAAGAGTTTAAGATCATTAAGAAATGAACCAATTTCTGGTAAATAACCATTGTGAATGCATTATCATCAGCTTTTGAGCCTTGGTCATGTTCTCATCATCACCTCCACCCTGTTTTAGCTGATCATACACCTCCATTTGATTGTTTACCATTTTTTTGGAACAACTGCGAAGAATGATCTTGTTAGCCATCCTTGTGACACTGCCATGATTGGAAAATTCCAAACCTTACCTGGAATCGGCTGCTACCTGAAATTATCACTCGTTCGCCAAAAAAAGAGTCTCCTTTAAGCTCTTTTCGTCTGACTCGTAAAATATGAAAAGATTGCCAAGTAGTTGGCCTCTCCAGCTCGTTAAAGCTACCGAGAGTGTTATCCCTCCTCTAGATTTTAATCTTTTTGGAGCTGAGGGATTATTACACAAAAATATCAAGTGTTTTTTTTGTTCGACTCATTAAAATTATCAAAAATTCATCCCTTTCGTATTATTTTATACTTTTTTGGACTTAAGGGATTATATGAAAAAAAAGAATTATTGGAGTTTCCTTTACGTCCCTTTCAGACTCTCTAAAATTGAAAAGGACTGAGTTATCTTTGTCATTAAACTCGTTAAAACCAATAGCGACAAACTTCTCCATATAGACAAGAACGAGTTTCACTATTGCTAGGTTCGTTAAAACATAGCGACAGGTTTGCCCGAAGGGCAAATTATAGCACAAGCATATGTTATCCTCCTCAAAATTGATAAAAAGAAAGAGGTACTGGTCAGCAATGACTAGGGAAAAATTGGGAAGAAAACTTGAAGAAACTTTATTGGTAGCAAAGTCGCTCTTGAACATGACACTTTCACTACATGTCTAAGTCGGGTTCGGTTATTCCATTCACCGGTCATATTACCATTGGTCCATCGTACCATCCATCTTTGGGGTTAACACTACCAATCCATTCCAAGTGTCGCCGATATGTTCAAGAGAAGTCGATCAGAGAATTCACCAACCCATCTTGTGTCTCATCCACTGCAATACCTTTACACTTCATTCTTTCCTGACCGCCACCTTGAACCCTGTATCATCAAATCGTTTTCACCTCCAAAAGTCATTTTCTCCGTTCCGTGTCATAGATGTTGGATTCATTAAGGCCCTCCTACGATGGGTCACTTCTTGTCGACATCAACTCATTATCCAAGAAGTTGACCTAGGAACAACCCTTTCAGTACTTTGAAGCTTGCATGCCTCAATGGCAAGTTTCTCACTTTCGGCGACAGGTTTACATCAATGGCCTTCGACCGAGAGATTTTGCGTGATGTTCGACGCCAAGTCCCATTCTCACACCACTTGAATTGTATTGTTGTACCTTGAGGGTCATCATCGTTATCGGTGATTCATCTCGCGCCTGTTAACAGCTTACATCATTGGCTGGTAATCAGGCGATGTCTTTCCATGTTCGACTCCAGAACATTTTTCACATGGATCAACTTGTACTTCAGGCGAAGATTGGATGATTTTGAAGATCCCGGATCTAGTTTCATCCATCCGGGCTGCGATATATTCAGGAAAATAAAGACATCAAATGTACATCATTGCTGCATAGATGATCATCTGAAGCAAAGGATGATGGCTCTATCATAATCATCAATCTGCTACACAGACAATTGTCTGTCCTATGTACATGAAAATGAATTTATAAAGCTGAGCATGGGAATGCCCTCCTCAGCTAGATCATGAAAATATATGAAGATAATGCATTGTATTATATCTTATTACAAGTCGCCTTCCAGTTCGAAAAACCTCGGATCCTCATGATAAAGCATTTCACCCTACATCAAAAGATTAACGACCTCATGCTTTAGGGGGCAACTGTTCTAGACATTTTTGGGCACTACAACCCCAATCATATATTTCCATAAACCAAGGGCTCCTGATTCCGTAAAAATTGTTGTTTCATGCCCTAAAGTAACAAGGTCAGCTGATTACATCATCTCCCAGAAGTTCTCCACAGGGAACTGCTCAGAACTGGTCAAAACTAGACCATGCAGATTGCTCAGTGCTAAGGGTGCAATGCATCTCACTTGCCCAACGTAAAAGGTGTGATGCACACTAAAAATCCATTCTGTAGGGTGCGATGGGTGAGAGTGGACAAATGGCAGAGACAGTTTGTGAGGTGGATGATCATAGAATCTTCCAGAAACTTCTCCCGTGACACTTGCCTCTCTGAATTCGCCCAGGGATGAGTAACAGATCATCAATCTCTAAGTGGAACCAAGAATTATCAGAGAGAAGACACTAATCAAAATCCTAGAAGCTGATTCACCTCCCTACAATCATCTAGATATGGATCCCTCATCCCAGAGATCCAGGGGCTGGAATTTTGTATCTTGTAAGGAAGTGTTGTTGGTTTCTTGGTGGAATATCAAAGTGTTGGGTGATCTAAGCTTTTCATGAGGTGAAGAAGGGCTTTCATGCTGGGAGGATGACTCTGGGTCAGAACAATGGGTTGTAATCCTCTCTTCTAACATTCATATTAATAACGCTATTGAAGTTTTCCTCCACATTCTTGTATGTATGATAGTATATGCATTTGTGTGGTCAATATATATCTGGTCTTATAATTTTTATGATTGTAGATCTCTGCACTTTGAAGGTATTATGTTGCTTTGACTTTATAGGTACTTTTTGAAGTGGAGTGGTCAAGGGAGAAGCGGCAAAGACCTGTCGGTGAGGAGAAGGGACAAGCAAAGAACTGAGCAAAAGATCGAGATTGGTATTCTTTGATCCTCTCCTATCTACTTCTCATAAAGGAAAATGAAAGTAACTTTAATCTGTTTGTTTCTAAGATAGCTACCCATCTTAGTGGGAATAGTATCTCTGCATAGACACTAGATTTCCCAATAACAATGCTGACCAGTTTCGAACAACGAAACCCTAGAATGCAAAGCTCTAATACCAAATGTTATGAAACTAGCTCACAAAAAACAGAAAGGATAGACCAACGCCTTAGAAGTGAGCCACTTTGAAGGGGCAACCTCCTTTACATTAAAAATTTGAACAATTATTTGATGATACAAATGACAAGACCTCCTTTCTATATATAGGAGTCTAACGGGTCATAATATAATTAGAGTCGACATAACAATAATAATGTAAGGGCACAATAATAACAATAGTGGGCTTCTATGGGGCACAATCATAAAAATATGGCAATTACATGTGCACAACAATATAATAAGGGGGTTGTACTAATAGCAATAACGGGTTACACTAGTAGTATAGGGACCTAACATTCATACGATTATAAGAGATTCCAGGAAAGCATATTTTCTCTTATTAAAACCATTAACATTTGCAGTGGCCAACATTACAATATTATATAAATGTGAAAATGACTGGGGTCATTACAACCCTCCCCTAAAAAATAAAACCCCGTCCCTGGTTCTCAATGTTGTTATAGTTATCATGCATGCAATTCATTTTTATATGTCTTATAGAGTCTTCTCTCTTACTGCAAACGAGGTTAGTGCATAAATCAAGTCATCATAAACTATAACATATCATCAAGTTAGCTCAATCATCCAAGTTATTATAAATCATGCAGAAGAGTACTATAGCTTTGATACTTACCTTGATTTGATGACTTCTTCTTTGTATGCACATGGGGTTCTTTGTCTATCCTTACTATCACATGGATGAAAGCATGTGTTCCATGACCAAAGCATGGGATCCAAGTGGTTGCTCAAATGCTCTACCCTCCAAAATATTTCTTTATGTACAACTCAAACAGCATATTTCTCTAGGGCTTCTAGGTACCTTTCAAGATAACGACTCAAGTACCCACCCCATTGTAATTCTAGATCAATTTCCCAAGGAAAAAAGGGTATCCAAAGGTTCTCCTCTACCCTAAATCATAAAGGGACTCCAGATCTTAGACCTTCACCCAATGATATATATATATATATATATATATATATATATATCAGCCTACCCACAATTATGAACACTATCAACCCTTGTAGGCTTTTGCTGACAAAAGAAACATATGTACTCATTACTTATCATAGGTACATTTTTTACCTAAAAGCAAAATATATATATTATATATATATATATATATATATATATATATATATATAATATATATATATATATATATATATATATATATATATATATATATAAGCCTACTGACAATTATGAACACTATCAACCCTTGTAGGCTTTTGCTGACAAAAGAAACATATGTGCTCATTACTTATCATAGGTACATTTTTTACCTAAAACAAGCATAATCATTACGAATCATGGGTACATTTCTAGCCTAAAACAGGCCCAGAGAGTTCCACACCTATCTAGTTTAAACATGGGCCCATACAAAACATTTTAGACATACATAACCCATAGGTCTAGAAATTCCCATACCTACCTATCATGAACACATTACCCAACACATACTCATACACATGGCACAGTACAACTCTCACAACAAAATACACATACACATGTACCACATATGCACATATACACATGACATGGTATGTTACACAATGTTGTAGATAACCTAGAGACCACCTTGTCTCTATGCATGTGAACCAGGCCATAATGTCTCACTTGTTCTTCCCATGTTCTTAACCTCGACATGGGCACAATATAAATTTATGTTCACATGATGTTCAATAATAAATCAACAAAAGTTCTCTTATGCTCAATAAATTTCCCCATCGGGTTAGAAATATTTTCATGCCATTCATATCATTTAATAAAGTTTTAACAGTCATCTTGGGCCCACTATGCTTCTTTTCTACCACCCTAAATCTTGTTGTATCATCCATCATTTCCATGGACTTAACCAGTCCACTTGGCTACCATATGATGTTCTGTTGTTACCATGTTCCTATTAGTTTTCCCAATAAATTTTAGTATGTTATTCATGTATTGCTTCTTTATCAAGAATTTGTGGCTTCCCTACCACCTTAACCAACTTGTTCCATGGTCCCAATAATGTAAATCAAAGGACAATCTAAAATCATAAGGCAATGTAAGAGGAACCAAATGACAACATCTCAATCACAATGAAAAATAAAATCACACACAAAGTAGCATGGCCATGCAAATTCAACAATCATTGAAAGTCACACAAGTAAAATTTAAAATTTAAAATTAAAATTAAAAATCACAAAACTAAAATAATTTTAAGGTTTACTTAATGTCCTAAGTTCAACATCCATGGCACTCTCAACCATCTCTCAATGTATATACATGTTAAGAAAAATAATTTCCTTTTTTTTTCTACTTGTGAGGGAATTCTTGTTTTATGTGTTCCCCCCATAGGACCAACATGAGGTGGGTTTATTTCGCTTCTCAGTTTCATGGTTCCTTTTCCTACCATCATCATTTCCCTTCTCTAAGGGTTGGGCCTAGTATGTCAACTCCTAGAAATTTTCTTGCACTCCAAGGTATTGCCTTGTAAGTTTCTTTATCTCTACCTTTCAAATACTGATCTTAGTTTCCAATTTTCGGAGTTGATCCTTCAGATCTTCTATTCCTCCCGTATGCTTCCATACACATCCAGTTGTTAGTTCATTTATGAAGAATAAAAATACAAATCTAGATACGGATGGCCATCTTTTCTAGATGGACTCAACATGTTGCCCTGGTACTTGCAACCTCATTAGTATGCATCACATAGTTTGGAGGACAATTCATCAAGAGGAATAAACCATCATGGTGAGTGAGTTTTAATATGTGATACCAGGCAATAATTTCTTTCTAAGGACCATCCAATACATGCAGAATTGTGTGTGTTGTTCACCATTATCCAAAGTCAAATCCAACTCAAGCTGAAAATGTAGTTTCTATAGAAAAACTAGAAGCTTGTGCATAAAATTTTCCCTTGGTAATCCCACAAAACCATTATGAAAACAATATTCATTCATTGCAACAAAAAAAATCATGGCTATGAAGAAGATAGACAGTGGGTAAATTAAGGGATAATGGAGAAGTGAAGGAGAGCACATTAATCACGAAGAGAACAAAAAATACCGCAACACTATACACTCATCAAATTCTAATGAGAACATGGACTAATAAGAATAGAATTATTTATTTATTATTATTATTATATATATATTTTGTGTACACTCTAAGAACATTTCAATGTAAAACCTATAAATGAGATTACTTTTCAAAGATACTTGGACACAACCTCACATCTCATGCAAAGGTTATTTTCAACTTCAAAAAACTCATATTAATATAAGCTTACAAAATCCAGCACGGAATAAGGAGATAATTTCCATAGTGTAGCACTAAACCTTAAAACACCTATATCAACCTTTGTCAATAATTAGACATTTGGGTGAATTAGGAGCATTTTAAATTTTATATATGAAGAAATTATTTCGATGTTTGAACAAATATTTGCATATTGAATGTACTCTTTCTAGGATTTTGTTTTTTCTTTTACTCCCATTAAACATCTAGTGAATGACTATGATCAAATCAAATGGAGTCACCAAATTTTATTACAAAATTATTAACACATGTTACTTCTCCACAACATGCACATATATAATGCAATAGATCTAGTAACATTTCACATTCCATTATGAAGAAAATTGTAGATAAACCTGAATCATGCTTATTTACATTGCCCCTTAAGTAAAAGCAGGGTCATGCGAGGAGATGGTATGCATTTTTCTTCATTATTGGGGATCATATGCTTCCCTACAATTGAAGGATGTGAAGTTCCCATGTCATGGAAAATCATAACGTCAAATACAAAATGAGACTTTGCAGTTCATAAAACCCAAAAATACCATATTTCAGGTTCATTTGAGGACCACATTAATGGAAACAAAAAGTATGTGACCTTTCTTAACTAAAACTGTAACTAAAAAGCTATCTAAATAAACTAAAATTCTCAATACCAACTCCATCTACAACATAATGTCCTTTACAGAAATATTATCTTGACAAATATCATTCTTTTGTATTCATGGGCAAAAACAACTACAATAGTATAATAACCATGGAAAACTTGTACCACAATTTTGTTACTAAGACAAATACAGTTTGAAACATAACAACAAAATGTAAGCATTAAAACACATGGTCTTTACTAACAAAAATAAAAAAATTCGTCACCATATGCAGGTTTGTTGAAAGAGAAGTGTTGCTTGCATGATATTCAGTTTCTATACAGAACCAACAAAAAAATTAAATTAATTTAAATATATCTAAGACCAAACATGAGTAATTCTCTTGGCCAAACAATGGAAACTAATAGTTCAGATAAAATGTGAACAGAATTGAAAAGAAGGAGATGTAGCTCACAGGTGAGGCCTGCACCTGGAGACTACACTCAGAACAAAGAGATCACTCTTGTACACTCTATTCTCATCAACGAAAGATTACATCATTTAAGTACAACTTTAGAAATCAAGAAGTTGCAACCAAACTCCTAAACTCTGGGAACAAATCCTAAACTAAGGAGATACATTACAACTTATGTAACCAATTCTCCATCAATACGAAATAATATTAATTATTTTCAACTCCCCCCCTTAATGGAGAAAGGGTTATCCTGGACTCCTAACATCCCTCTAAACAATTCAAACTTCACACGTGCAAGAGGCTTTGTAAAAATATCAGCCATATTGTCACAATTTTTACAATATTCAACAATAATTTCTTTTGACTGTAGTTTCTCTCCGATAAAATGGAACTGAGTGTCTATATGTTTGGTGTTTTTATGAAACACTGGATTGTATGCCAATTTAATGGTGCTCTAGTTGTCGCTTTTGATGGAAGTGGAATTCTTCTGTTCTTTTCCTACATCATTAAGAAGCCTTCTCAACCAGATCGCTTCACACGTCGCTGCACACAATGCTTGATACTCAACTTCACACGATGACAAGGTTACAGTACTCTGCTTCTTGCTGCTCCATGCTATGACCCTAGATCCTATGTTGAATGCGTAACCTGTGATGGACCTTCGATCATCCAAGTTACATGCCTAGTATGAGTCTGAAAAACCTGTTAGAGTAGCATCAGATGCATCAGTGTATAAAATGCCATAGTTAATAGTACCACAAAGATACCTCAACACACTTTTTACTGCTACCCGGTGACTTTCAAGCGGTTTTGACATGAATTGGCTCAACACACTAACAAAGTATGCCAAGTCAGGTCTGGTTGTTGTAAGATATATCAAGCTACCAACCAGATGTCTGTACATTGTAGCATCAACTTCTTTAGTGCCATCGTCACTGCACAACTTCAGATTCTGCTGCAAAGGTGTTGCTGTTGATCTACACCGATCCATACCAAACTTTTCCAACAAATTTCTTGCATACTTCCCTTGTGTAAGAAAAGTTTTCCCAGTACCTCTGCATACTTCTAATCCCAGACAGTAATGAAGGCTTCCGAGATCCTTCATCTCAAAAACTTGTGCCATAAGCCTTTTGATTCCTCTGATTAAATCATATGCATTTCCTGTTATAATCATGTCATCTACATACAAAGAAATCAAAATAATCTGCCCCTGATTATTGTACCTGGTATACAAATTTGGGTCATTTAAACTTCTATGAAAGCCATACTCTAAAAAGAAAGAATCAACCTTTTCATACCAAGACCTGGGTGCTTGCTTTAAACCATATAAATCCTTTTTCAATCTGCAAAGAAGATGTTCCTGCCCCTGCTTTACAAACCCTTCTGGCTGTACTAAGTAAATTTCCTCTTTTAAATCACCATTTAAAAATGCAGATTTAACATCAAGCTGGTGTAGCTCCCAATTACATTTAGTAGCTAAAGCAATAGGCATTCTAATTGTATTTAACTTTGCTACAGGTGCAAAAGTATCATCAAAATCTATACCTTCCTGCTATGAATATCCTTTTGCAACCAGCCTAGCTTTTAATTTCTCTATACTTCCATCTGCATTCATTTTTGGTTTAAACAGCCATTTACATCCTATGGGTGTTTTATTCTTAGGCAGCTCAACTAGATCCCAAGTGTCATTTCTAAGAATTGATTCTATCTCTTCATTCATTGCAGCCCTCCATTCGTTAAATTGACTAGCTTCTTTGTAATTAGTGGGCTCTACAATGTTCAAAACATTTGACATCAAAGCATAGTCTCTCAATTTTAATGGTTTTTGAGTCTTCCTACTAGATCTCCTTGGTAGGGGACTTACCTCAAATTTGTGTTCTTCAGCTTCAAATGGGCTTGCCTTATCACCTTCTTCATGTTCTTCTTTTTTCTCTTGTTTCTGCTCCTGCTCTCTTTCATCCTCGCTGCTTTCATCCATCAACAATGGAATGTGCTAATCATCACCAATGTCATCTTTCCCTTCCTGTACCTGTTCATGAAACACTACATCCTTGCTTGCAAATGTCTTACAAGACTCAGGATTGAATAATTTATATGCTTTAAATTCTGTGCCATAACCAACAAAGATGCATCTAAGTGCTTTAGGGTCTAATTTCTTCCTATCAGCTTTGGGTATATGGGCAAATGCTTTTGACCCAAATACTCTTAGATGGTTTACTGTTGGTTTGAATCCATATAAAGCTTCAAAAGGAGTTTTGAAGCCAAGATACCTAGTAGGACTTCTGTTCTTCAAATATACAGCAGTATTAATAGCCTCTCTCCAAAAATTGTTAGACAGACCCTTACCTTGTAACATGCTCCTTGTGCACTCCACTAAGGTTATATTTTTGCACTCTGCAACTCATTCTGCTGTGGTGTGTGTGGCACTGTAGACTGTTGAACAATCCCGTGAGATTTGCAGAATTTCATGAATTCCCCTAGCTTGTATTCTCCCCCTTGATCAGATTGGAGAATTTTTATGCTCTTACCAAACTGTTTTTCCACCAAGGTTTTAAATTCTATAAAGCACTGGAAAGTCTGACTTTTCTTATTCAAAAAGTAAACCCATGAATATCTAGTGCAGTCATCAGTAAATAACAGAAAATAATATGCTCCACCTAGCGACTTGTCTCCATAGGTCTGCATATATCAGTGTGCACTAGTTTTAAAATATCTGTTTCCTTCCTCCTATCATGCACAAGAAATTGTTCTCTATGCATTTTTACCTAAGGCAAAACCATCACAATTTAACTGGATATTACGAAAGATAGGGAGCCCCTCAACCATACCTCTCTTCTGCAATAACATGAGGTCCTGCAAATTCAAGTGACCGAATCTCTGATGCCAGAGTTGTTCAGCTGTCGATCCTCCTGCAACCATGGCTTGCTTTGGTAGACTCTTTGCATCCAGTATGTATAGGCTTCCAACTCGCATGCTTGTTGCAACTATTTCATTCATGCAATCCTTTATCACACAATGAGTCTTGAAGAACTCGACTCAAGCATATCTTAATCAGCTGTCATGGATACAGATATCAGATTTTTCTTAATTCCATGTACATATAAAACATTTTTAAGGTGACTAATTTTTCCATTTGGTAACTTGACTGAAACACCCCATAACCTTTAATCTCGTATCCACTATCATCTCCTAGGTAGATTTTTTGATCCATTTGTACTTTCTTCAAGACTATCAAAAAATTCCTTTTTACCTGTCATGTGAGAGGATGCTCCGGAATCGACATACCAAATATCGTCCTCATTAGATGCTGAAAGGGCACAGTCAACTATAAACAGTCGAAATTCATGTCTGAACTCTTTATCTTCTTCTTCAACAAAGTATCATCTGTGCTTTGCACTTGCTCGCTTCCTCTTTGCATCATCAGCCTACTTCTTAAAACATTCATTCTGTATATGACCCTTCTTTCCACAATAATAACATTTCTTTATAGAATGATTTGCAAGCATACCTTTATGAGAATTCTTCTGCGATGTTCCTCCTTTCTGCTGTGATTGTTGTTGTGGCTACTTTCCTCTGAATGATCGTTGTTTCGCCATCAGCGCAAGATCATCATTCTGCAAGTTCAGGTTCTGCCGCCGCTCCTCCTCTTGCAGCAAGATCCCTGTCAGATCTTCAAATGTGGGCGCTTTCTCCCTTGCCGCCAGTCCAGTAACGAACATTTGAAATTCATCATGCATCCCACTCAGTGTGATTGAGATGAGATCAGAGTCAGACACTGCCTCTCCGATGTCCCCCAGTCTGTCTTTCACATCTTTAATTCACGCAACAAATGTAGCAATAGTCTCCCTTTCATCCATCCTCATTGAAAATAGCTTGCTTTTAACCGCCATAATTTGACTTGTGTTCTGGGTCTGATACAGATTTTTGATGGTCGTCCAGACCTCTGCGGACGTTTTACAGTCTTTGATGTGCGGGATAATACTGTCTTTCATGGACATCTTCAGCAAAAATTTGGCCTTGTTCTCTCGTTTTTCCCAGTCTTTCTCCTGTGTCCCTGCGTTCCGCTTCAGCTCATCACTCGTAACTATGGACCAAGCATTCACACCCTCAAGCAAGGTCTGGATCTTAAACTTCCAATTCATGAAGTTAGATCCATTGAGTTTACCAGAGTCGTGAAGGTAAGATTCCATCGTATTACTCATTCTGATCAAATCTAAAAAATGAATATACCCAACAGTAAAAAAAAACGATACCTGTCAGATCGATCTGCCACTTCTCTGACACTGATCTACAGTATCTGCAATCCTGCTCCGATGAGCAAATTCGGCATTTTTCAATACAGCCGAAAAATTGGTTTGATCAAAATTGATCCAATCTGCCTCTCCCGGATGGATCCGCAACTTCTCCAATCTGCACCCCTCACAAATCATCAAACGAAGATGAGGCTTCCCGCAGATCCCCTCGAAGGTGAGTTGGCGCGCTCCCAAGTGAAAAACCCGCGCCCAGGTGAAATTGGTGTGAGATAAAATTACTGGCGCGATTTTTCCCTTAAATTCCATGACGATCAAGTATTTTGGCGCGGTGGCGCACTTAATTTCCGAACAGATGCGCCAATTTCCCCTCCTAGCACGACTGTCAGCGAAAAACCCACACCAACCCCCTTCTATTCACAAAAAAGAAAAACTTACGAGTCCGAGCCATGTGTTCTGCAGTCCACGTGCTCAATTGAGCACAAAGCTCTTGTGTACATGCGGCCACAGAAGCACTTCAAGCCACACAGGGAATTCTACCACACAGGCAAGCTAGCCACAAAAGCACTTCAGCCACAAAGGTTATAAAAGATCAAACTCACCCAATCTGAGCTCTCATACCAAGATAAAATGTGAACAGAATTGAAAAGAAGGAGATGTAGCTCACAAGTGAGGCCTGCACCTACTACACTCAGAACAGAGAGATCACTCTCGTACACTCTATTCTCATCAATGAAAGATTACATCATTTAAGTACAACTTTAGAAATAAGAAGTTGCAACCAAACTCCTAAACTCTAGGAACAAATCTTAAACTAACGAGATACGTTACAGCTTATATAACCAATTCTCCATTAATACAAACTAATATTAATTATTTTCAATGAGTTCTTATTATATGTTGGTATCCAAACGAAATAATTCACCTTTGACTTCGAAGCCCAATGTTGGAACTCGACGCTTTGATACCTCTTGCAACAAAGACGCTGACTGTCCTACTTTATAAAATCTCGATTCAGTTCCTTGAGAGAGATAAACACTATCAATTATACAATTTAAAGCAACATTTATTATATATTTGGGATTTTCTTTCGGGTATCATTCTACACTGTAGGCTAATTCTCTACGTTCCTCCATGTACACAGAGGAAAAAAAAAATCAAGAATACGTAAAAAGAAATTCAAGAATAAGGAAAGCTTGAGTAAGTTTGCAATATTTCAAGAATATTTATATCGTTAGAATATTTTGATATATTATTAACCAAATTAATTATTTTTTGACCTCATTTATTATAAAATATATTTAAACTCTGCAATTGATATAAATCTTGATATACCTGGAAATCCCTTGCATTGTCAATGAGTCTGTAAGTTAATTATGCAAAATGGTGGAAGTTGGAACTTGGAGGGAGAGTATATTTGCTTCAAAATGTTGTCTGGTAAAAGTCGACCCATCAACAAGAGAGGGATGAAATAATTTAGTGCACGCACCATTAGATGTCTATGCATGTCTGAACATTATGCACCCTTGCTTTTTCCATCGTTGGATGTGTTGAAAAAGAACATAAATGGAATTCTCATGTATCGTGGAAGGTAGCGTAAGGAGGAAAGAATGTATAATAATTAGTGACAACTGGGCACCATAAAATTTATTCAAGATATTATAATTTTGATAGAAATATTTTTTTTGTTACTTTTATTTTGATTGTAAATTTTAAAATATTTCATAAATATAACTATTGACTTCACTTTTGTTAGAACTCTTGCTCATAATATTTTGAAATCTACCACTAATTTCTTTTTTTTCTTTTCTTTTCTTTTTTTTTTTCCGAAGGTGGCAAAACCTATCAAACTCATGTGTCAAACCAACAGTGAGGACAGCCATCTCTGGCTGCTATCCGCGAATGTGGATTTGACTCATCACCGTTATCAAGGAAAACCACGCCACCTGTAATAACCCGCTGGTGGTCCGTAAGGGAGCAGGCTTTCACTCCTGCCAGATGCCTCTCGGTCTTGGGCCGTTAACCTGTTTCCTTACGTCCGAGGAAGACGAGCTCTTAGCCAAGCAAAAGCAGTTTTACGGCATACCCCAGGCCGAATCTACCACTAACTTATGTTCAGTTAAAATCTTTATTCATATTAATTGTTCAATAAATTATTTCTTCAAAAGAAAAAAACTCAAACCACATAGTTTAGCGTCGTGAGTACGCAGCGCTTCTCACCCGAGTCCCTCTATAAATCAAACTTAACGAAAGATTGTATACCATAACGAAAGTTTACAGACATTTCTATACCGTAATGAATTACATGATTCGAATATCCTTACGAACTACGCATATATCAATTGCTAGTTTCGAGAGAGTCTCTATAAATTGAATTTACCGTTTGACTACGTTTGTAAAGATTTTGAGTTCGTAAAAGGCTCCCTAAGTATCTAAGATGTGATTTAGAATAGTAAGCCATACACCATTTTTTTAATGCAATTCCACATGGAAAAAAGGCAGCCTCGAATATTCCCATAACTACCCAAAAGGAAAGTGGAAACCGACCAGACCTCCAATCCTGGTTTGGGATATTTTTAGAAAGTAGGCATCATTTTAGAGAGACGAGTGTATTAGTGCTATCTCTCAATATAAAGATACAGATGATAAACAATTAAAATGATTCTCATGAGTTAAATTTCTAATTTTTTGGGTTAATTATTATAAACTATTAATTTATTATTAATTATTAATTTACTATTAATTTGATGATTGACTATTAATAAATCGTCTAACATGAAATTTCTAACATTAAGTGTGGTGCAAGCTCAAAGGGAACACACCTGGGGAAGTACACAAAAGGTAAACGGTTAAAATGAGTTTCTCACAAGTTAAATTTTTTATTTTTTGTTAACTATTATTAATTATTAAATGGAAGCTATTATTAATTATTAACTATGTCACGATCAATTATGTAACATGCACCCAGGTGAGTCTTTCTCAAACGGAATACCTTATGCGTAATTATATATATTTATTTTAAGGGTTCAAAATAATAAAAATGAAAAATAACCTAAATACAAATAAAATGTGATATATATATATATAGTTAGTTAGTTTAATACCAAGTTTATCTAAAAAAACACCTACGATCATAGTCTATTGAAGTGTTCTATTTTGAATATATTTAAATTATATCAATGTTTTATAAACTTTGGAACATAATTAAGTTGATAAGGAATATTTGAAAGTTAATTTTTACATATATGGAATAAGTTGATAAAGAAAATAAAGAAAAAATGTAATAATAAAATAGAAACTATGAAGGTTTTATTTATTTTAAATAAATAAATATGTTGTTAGATTAAGGTTATAAAATACTTTTTTAACATTGACCTGGATGCGACATGAATCAAGTTTTAAATATTGTAATTTTGTCAGTTCAATATTATTCTACACTCTGTAATATTAAATTTACTTTGGCTAAACTTACTTTCTGATTATGACAATATTTTAATAAAAACAATCCAATTTTAAATAAAGTTCTTGTAAATATAACTTATACATTGAATAGACATTTTACAATACTACAGATACAATTTAAAATAATATCTCACTTTTTTAAAGAAAATATAAAAATATTATTGTATTTACTTAAATCAAATACACTAAAATTATTTTATTTATTTAAAGGAAATCACTATTTTCATTATTATTATCAACACATATTTTTAATATTTAAAATATGTGTTTTCTTTTATTAAGTTATAATTTTACAAAGGAATATAATATACATATTCAAATTTTCCTAAAAAAGAAAATAAAACTCCAAAAATCTTCAAATTAAATTATTAATAGTAATTATTTTCTATATTATCATATATTTTAATTTTAAAAAAAAAATTATTATAAATATATAACATTTGTTAGTATATAATTAATATAAAGAACCAAGTAAATTTACATTCTTAAAGTTGATTAATGTAATGAGAAAACAAACATAAGCTATGACTGCATATTGTTTTGATGTACAATTGTTAATAAATATTAACTCAAATTGGAAAGAATTTTTAAATGTTTTGGCCTATTTTAATATCACAAAATAGCTTGCAAGAAGAACAAAACATTAATAAGGTGGTTGAAAGTTAAATGTAATTTATATAAATGGATAAATAAAGAACAAAGATACATCCATCTTAATTCCAAATTTATGATAAAAGGAAAAGTTGATCTTTGTGGATAATGACAATATTTTAATAGAAATGATCCAATTTTAAATATAACCCTTATATATAGATTTATACTCATATATTTTTGAACTATTTTAATTCAATATTTTTACACATAACAAGATTTTATTAATTCTAATTTTGGATATAATATTTAAGTAACATCATATGCTATCTAATTTTAGTTTATTAATTACAATAAATTGATTTAAATTATTAATTATATATATACATTTATATTTTAAATGTACGAATAAGAAAATTTAAAATGAAATTCAATAACATAAATACAAATAAAATGCGGAAAAAGATATACATAGTAAGAGTTTAATATGAAGTTTATCTAAGCTAAAAAATTAGCTATAATATATAGACGATTAAAATGTTCAATATTGAGTATATAATTATGTTAATTTTAAAGTTTTTAAAAATATATTTATGTTTTATCTTTGAAAGAGTTCACTTTTCAGAAAATATAGGTATTATTAATTCCCGTGAAGCTACAAAAGCAAGCAACATAAAATTTTCCATTACAATAAAATGAAAATGTGTAAGAGAAAAAAAGGCTTACTTCACACAACAAAGAGCAAGAAATTTTCAGGAAGAAGCAAGTAATATGCTGCTCTAAAATTATAGAGAAAAATTATGAATGCATAATGCTTGATGTACAATTTGTCAACAAATATTAATTAAAATTAGAAATATTTTTCAATTTTTTTATCTTATTCCAAAAACTATAGTTGATATCCATATTAAAATTTCTTCTAAATATAATAAAAAACATTTGAGATTGGTTATTAACTCAAATTAAAAATATTTTTTAACTCATTTATCCTATTCCAAAAACTATGGTTAATATCCCTATTAAAATTTCTTCTAAATATAATAAAAAAAGTTCGTGTGAAGAACAAAATTTTAATAAAATAGTTAAAAATCATTTTGATTGAAATTATTATTTTATTCTTATTTTTTATATATATATATATATATAATCAATTCATTCAATTTACTTACCAACCTCCCCACTTCCGGCTTTTCATTGCAGTGGGAAACCAGATGAGTTTTTTGATTCATGATCCGGATTGACCACAGTTCTGAGTTCAGTCTGCCAACGTTTCAAACCCCAAAGGGGGTCCATCATCAGGACAATAATGAAAGAATAAGAATGAATGATTAATTCTATTAATCATTCTAATTAATTTTAAATAATTTTATTAATTATATTATGAATTATATTAATTAATTGAAAATTTTTAAATTATATTACTATATTAATTAACTTTATTAAATTATATTAATTTATTAATTAACCTTTATTAAATCATATTATTTCATAAGTTTATAATTATATTTATTATATTAATATTAATATTAATATTATTAATATTAATATAAATTAATTCATATTAATTAATTAATTATATTAATCATATAAATCTTATTAATTAATTTACAGTAATTATATCATTTTATAAAAATCTTATAATGATATTAATTTATAATCAAACTATATTAATATTTTAATTAAATTATTTTAATTTTATTAATTATATAAATTAGAATAATTATATAAATTAATTATAATGTGTTTATATTAATTATATTATATATGATAATAAATATAATTTATATAGATGAATTATAGTATATCTTTTAATATAAAATCACAAGGATTGTATAAATTAATATGAATTAAGAAAATTATATAAATTAAATTCAATTTATATTGGTATATTAATTATAATAAAAATTTTAATTTAATTTAATTTGTGTCCCTAATTTAAATAATAAAAAACTGTTCTAATAAATTTGAAAATAATAAATTATATGTCGGCCTTTATTTATGAATTTAGGGTTCTTGTATTTATTTCCAGGACGCATTCTCTTCTCTCTCAATTATCTCTCATTCTTATTCTTTCATTATTGTCCTGATGATGGACCCCCTTTGGGGTTTGAAACGTTGGCAAACTGAACTCAGAACTGTGGTCAATTCGGATCATGAATCAAAAAACTCCCACAGAAGTCTAAAATCTAACAGATGAGTTTTAGTTTTATGAAAACAACATAAAAGCCTTATTTTATGCACTGGGTTTCAATTAAAATAATTAAAGGCATTTACCTTAACAATTGTATGGAGAATCAGGCTCATGAACACTTAAGTTTGTGTCAGCATAATTTGGATTTATTTCACCCACTCATCAAATGCTTATGTTGAAATTATTCCTTGAAGTCAATTGACAGGTGTAGTAATTCTTTTACGTTGAAATTATTCCCTGAAGTCAATTGACAGATTCCGAGGTCCGGGAATGTAATTTAATTTTTTCACAACATTTACCTTATATGAGTTGTCTAAATAATATGAACACAATTGAACATATGAAATTGTCTAAATAATATGAACACAATGGAAAATATGAAATGGTTAATATATGATGAGCAACCATTCCCTACACGAGAGCTGGAAGGTACAAACGGCATTAGGAGCTACGCGGAACGGCGTTCGGTTAACCTTCCCGTTCCCAGATCAAACCTTTCCGTTATGGTGGATCCCGGTGTTTTGGTTTTTCTATTTTCTGAGGCTTCCGGAGGTAGCGAAAACCTGGCGTTTCTGCAGCACTCAACAGTTAAGCGGTTGAAGGAAGGTATAAGGGTTTACCGGGCCTGTTTTTACCATGGTTAATCCTCGAGATGCTGTCGACTTAGAACCTACTCCTGAAGACATTCTCTCTGTCTGGGGAAAGGAGACTACGGCGGAAAACATCGACGCGTATTTTGGGCAGTCTGTCAGTCATGCAACCACATTGCTCTCGGGCGGAGGCATATGGCACTCAAATGAGGTAAAAGGGTGGCTGGACGAGAATCTAGAGCTCTCAAGCAGTTTTGGAGTTGGAGGTAGGGTTTCTGGAGAAGCTCTCAGTACTGGAGATAAGGGTTTTGACGCGGTAAACCCTCAGGCATGGTCGGGTTCATCTTCTTGCAAAAATCTCGCTCCACCATCCAGTAAGTCCCTCTCCCCATCAAAAATTTTCGTATCTTCGGGAGGTCTAGAGGATATCATAAATTTTCCACAGTCCAAAGGGGTGTGGAGGACTGTGGGAGGGGTTCAGAGCTCTGAAAAGGAGCTAGGGGCTGGAAATAATCCTTCACCTGTATACAAAACCCTGTTCCAAAGAACTTCATCGCAGAAAACCTCTGGGGAGAAAGAGGCGTCAGAGGGGGCGGTTTGTATTCAAAACAAGGAGTTTTTCGCTTTCCCTTCTGATTTAGGCAAGACCAATGGAGGTGACTTTTCGGCCTCTGGTGAGGCTGGGAGCCCAGTGGATGGGCTGGTCGAAACTCCACCTGGGCCAGAGGATTTGAGAAATGGACACGAAGATAGCGGCCAGAACAGGGATGCTGATATCCCAAACCCTAGTACAGGAGATAGAGTCTCAGCTCAAAATGCAGAAAAGGTAGGGGCCAAGAGAAAGAAAGTCAAATCGTGGAAAACAAAGAAGGTTACAAATCTGGTTTTAGGAATGGACGTTCAGGTCGAGGACACTCTGGAGGTGGCGGAGAGCACTCTGGTGGGCAGAGTGAGAGGAAGATATGTCTCAGGAAAATTCCTCAAACAGTGGGCAGATAGTCAGTGGTCGAAGACTCCGGCAAGCTCTTTCACGACAGCTACACTGGTCAAAGGATGGTTTATGGTCAAATTTGATTGCAAAGAGGCAATGGAGTGGGTCGAGGAACGAATCTGGGCTTTCGGGGATCGCCCGGTTTTCTTTAAACGTTGGTCGCCTATGTTCGACGCTTCAAAGGAGAAGGTTAAAGAACTTCCTGTATGGGTTAGAGCCCCAAACCTACCTCCTTTCCTTTGGGTTGACTCAGTTTTCAAGTCCATTGGGAATCATCTGGGAACTTTTCTGGACGCTGATAGATCCTACCTCCACACTTTTGAACGAGCTGTGGCGAGAATCCTCGTTTGGCTAGACCCGTCGGAAGGATTGGCAAAAACGGTCACTCTTCAGTATAGGGAATATGAGTATGAGCAGATACTGGATTATAAACTTTTCCCCTTCAGATGTCACCGCTGCCATGAATATGGTCACCTAGCTAGGGACTGCCCATTGGGGAAAAGACGATGGAAGATGCAGAGTAAAGAAGGGGGTTTGGAGGATATTATGAAGGAAAACGAGGGAATGGTGGAGGAAAAATTCACAGAGGCAGAGCATCACAGCGCAGGCTTTGACATTCAGGAGGAGACGGACATGCAGCGGGAGGTAGTGATACCGGTCCTCGACGATGAAGACCAGCATTTCAAAGGAAACCCTTTGGACGCTCCAGGCGGCCCATCTGCGGACGTCCAAACTGGTATGAAGCACTCTCCTCAAAATCTTCCTTCAAAATCTGAATAAAAAATTGGTATCTTGTCTTCGGATTTCCCTATGGCTGCAAATTTAGAAGATCCTCTTCAAGGCATTGAGTCTCTGTTCTGAAGCCCTCCCCTCATTAAACCTAAACTGTGAGGACCGATCTAAAATGAGCCAGTCATCAGGGTTTCCTTCTCCGGTCAGACATTATAACCTCAGATCCCATAGTAAAAGACCTGCAAATCATTTGATTGTCCCGGAAGCGGTTGGTGGACTTTGTCCTGAGTCTTCGAAGAGTCATCAAAAAAAAGGTAGAGGGAGGAAATCCCTTCTTTCAAAAGCCCAAGTAAAGGCAAAATTTGATGTGGCGGATGGTAAACAAATGTCGATCCCTGGGGCGCTTAGAGCAGCGAAACCCCTTGAGTCAGTTATCAAATGATCTGTTTCTCTTGGAATTGTAGAGGGTTGGCTAGTAAACCCAAAAAACTAGCATTAAAAGATTTGATCTCCCGCCACAACCCGGATATGATTTTTCTTCAGGAAACGCTGGGCAATAGTGCTGATGTTGAGTCCGCGTTATGCTCTCTCTTCCCGGGCTGGGTTTTCACTGCTCTAGATGCTGCAGGACACTCTGGTGGCCTTGCTATTGGTTATAAAAAGGGAAGATTTAAGGTTCTAAATTCTTGGGGCGTGCCCCATGCACTTGGTTTGGAGTTTCTTTCGCCTGATTTTGATCTGCCTTTTATGGCCATCAATGTATATGGTCCCTGCCAGGGCAGGGCACCCTTTTGGGAGGCCCTCCTCTCGAAAGGAATGTTAAAAGACAAAAGACTGCTGATAGGGGGAGACCTAAATTTTACTTTAGGGATGGCAGAAGCCTGGGGGCCAAATGCAAGGGAAGATCCTCTGGCCGACTTTTTCCTAAAAACCTTACAGACCCATAATCTGATTGATGTTAACATAATCAAGGCAAAGTCGACCTGGAGAAACAGAAGAACGGGAGAGGAGAGAATAGCAAAAAGATTGGATCGGTTTCTTATAAATGAGTCTCTGGCTTCTTACATTCCTCTCTTCAGACAATGGGTAGGTGAAGGGGGAAATTCGGATCATTTTCCTATCTATCTTGAATTTTCAAAGACTCCCCCCAAGCCGGCCTTCCCTTTTAAGTTCAATGCTTCTTGGCTTCAGGAGGAGTCCTTTATCCAGATGTTTCAGAATACTTGGAGGCATCCAAACACTGCCTCTTCGGAAAATAAAGGAGCTCATTTTTTGGAGAACTTAAAAAGGTTAAAAAGGACAACCATTGAATGGGCTGCAGACAGAAAGAGGAAATCAAACGAGGAGTTGATTAAAATTGAGGAGGAGCTTGGTAAGCTAGAAGACCCTGATACAGATGCTTACATAACACAAGAGGCGAAGGATAAAATTTTGGGGTTAGAAAAGAGCAGAGCAAAGCTCCTTCTGGACAAAGAAGAGGAATGGAGGCTGAAAAGTAGGGCTATTTGGCTGAAAGCAGGGGATGAAAATACAAAAATTTTCCATAATTATGCAAAAGGGCGGAAAAATGCAAATACTATTTGGAAATTAAAGGACGATGAGGGGAGAGAGTACTCCTCTTTCGAGGCGATCTCAAACCTGGGGAAGAATCATTTCCAATCTCTATTTGCTGACCAAGGGGGAATCTCTATCGCCGAAATCATTCAAACTGCCCAGGCCTTCCCACGGTTTGTGGAGGAGGAAGAAGCAGAAAATCTTTGCAGGGAAGTAACAAAGGAGGAGGTTGAAAATGTTATAAAATCAATGCCAAAGGACAAAAGCCCTGGCCCGGATGGTTGGACTATTGAACTGTTTACTCACTTCTTTGAGCAGATTGGGGATGAGTTAACAGAAGTTGTGGAGGAGTCAAGGAAAAAAGGAGAAATTTATGGCCCTTTCAACGCAACTTTCATAGCCCTCATTCCAAAGAAAGAGGATCCGGAATCTTTTGAAGACTTCAGACCCATCTCTCTCTGTAATACTATTTACAAGATTATAGCAAAGATCATAGCGGTCCGACTGAAGCCCATTCTCTCAGCGTGCATATCCAGTGAGCAGTTTGGTTTCCTGGACGGTCGACAAATTCATGAAGCCATTGGGGTGGCCCAGGAAACCATCCATAGCATCAGACTTGCAAAGAAAAAAGGAGCGGTGTTAAAATTGGATCTGTCCAAAGCCTACGACAGGATTAGTTGGTCATACCTCAGGCTGTTATTAACCCATCTCGGTTTCAAGGTGGAGTTCATAAATTGGATCATGGGGTGTATTACAAATGTAAGTTTTGCTGTTTTGATCAATGGGGCAGCATCACAATTTTTCAAGAGTCAGCGAGGCCTGAGACAAGGATGCCCTCTGTCTCCTCTTCTTTTTCTTCTGGCAGCTGAAGGCCTCAGCAGACTGATCCAAAAAGCCAAGAGTGCAGGTTTGATTACAGGTTTGGAAGTTGTTGTAAATCTTTTTATAACCCACCTCCTATTTGTTGATGATATTCTATTGTTTACAAATGGAAATATAAATGAACTAAAAGCGCTCAAAGATACCCTTGATATTTTTCTGAAAGTCTCATCTTATAATGGAAGCTTTTTCCAGGCAAGAGGAGATATTGATCTTTTCCTACCTACCTTTTGAAATATGCAGTATGGATCAACCTTTTAAGTACTTGGGTTTTTGGTTAAAACCACATGCTTACAGGAAGCAGGACTGGAACTGGTTAGTGGCTAAAATTGAACAAAGGATCACCCATTGGAGTTTCAAGTGGCTTTCAAGGGCGGGCAGACTTACTCTCTTAAACTCTGTCCTTCACGCCATTCCGGTATTTTGGGCTGCGCTGACCTGGATCCCAAAGGGTGTCCTTCACAAAATAAAACAAATATGTAGCAGATTTCTGTGGTCGGGAGCCAAGGAAGAGTCAGTATTTCCTTGGGTTTCCTGGGATAAGATTGCTCGACCAAAGGAGTGGGGGGGTTGGGGCATAAAGCAGCTCGTGGAATTTAGTCAATCCCTGGCCGCAAAATCAGGATGGCGTATTATCATAGCAGAGAACCTTTGGACCAGAGTAGTTAAAAGGAAGTGCATTGACCCAGTCCCCCTGGAGGATTGGATTCGGAACCCAAACAAAAAAGGTAGAAACTGCTCGGTAATATGGAAGGCTACTTCAGAGGCCTTCAAGGTCATTGAACAAGGACTTGCTTGGCAGGTGGGGAACGGGGAAAGTCTTAGGATTGGCAGGGACCCGTGGGTTGGCTGTAATAATCTTTATGCACTGTCTCCTCGTTTTCTTGCTCATATAGATTCTTTGGGAATACATAGTTTAAGTCAGATTGCAAATTTAGATGTTTATTCCATCTGGGGGCAGGAATGGAAATCTGTAGAGGATCTGGGGATTGATCCTTTCTGGAGGATTGAATGGCAGGCTTTTACACAAGAACTCAAGAGGACAAATGTAAGAATAAAGGATCTCCCTGATTCCCTCGTGTGGGCTCACTCGGAGACTGGCCTATATTCACCAAAGGCTGGATACAATTTCCTGATGGAGAAGAAGGGATGGGAGCCACCTGTTTGGTGGGCAAAGCCTCTATTCAAGTTGAAATGCCCCAAGAAAGCCAGAATTTTCTTCTGGTGTGCGCTTAAACGAAAGATCCCCACTTGGGAAATCCTTCAAGCTCGGTTCAAGCAGGGGCCGAGCAGATGCCCCTTATGTCTAATAGCCTCGGAATCCATCTCACATTTATTTGTGGAATGCTCTTTTACAAGACTTGTCTGGGAAGAATCAAAAAAGCTTTTGAACATAAACTCCAAATGGGAAGGGGGAGATCTAACTACAACATGGGATCTGTGGTGGAAAAACTATCCCGAGAAGAATTTGAGGAACCTCCCACCCATTATCTGTTGGGGCATTTGGATAGCCCGGAATAGAAACATTTTCATGGAAAAAGCTACCCCGGCGCAGGTAATTGCAATTCAGTGCTCTGCTATCCTTACTAGCATACCTGAACCGGAAGGTTCGTCCTCCAAAAATCAGCAGAAAGAAGTTCGGATAAGGGAAGGTATACCCTGGGCATTTTTTGACGGGGCTGCACAAAACGATTCTGCCGGAGCCGGAATCATTATCCATATCAGTCCCTCTCATTCGCTTAAAGCCTCGGTGGGTCTTGGGATGGGCACAAACAACTATGCCGAACTTACAGCCCTAAAACTTCTCCTTTGCTGGCTCATTCACAGACAGATCCTCACAGTTCAGATCTTTGGTGATTCCTCAAATGTTGTCAACTGGGTCAATGGCAAATTTAGATGTCGGAATTATATGTTAATGCCTCTGCTAGATGAAATTCAAATTCTAAAAGCTTCTTTCTCTGTTTTCTATCTTGAACACATTTACAGGGACAAAAATGATGAGGCAGACCGGTATTCTAAAGAAGGTCTTCAACAGCCTGTGGGTTCGTGGAGGATAAAAGAGCAGCTTCAGGACCAGATCCGCGAGACGGATTTGGCCCCCTACACATAGTGGTTTTTTTTTTGTTTTACTTGTTGAATATGCTCCAGGAGTAACGGATTTATTTATTGTTTCTGGAGGCATATGTTCCTGTGTTTTGATTATCACACTGCTTTATTTCCATGCGCAATGGCTTAAAAAAGATACAAAAACTCTGTTATTTCAATTTTGGACATTTAACGGGTTGTTTTCCTGAAAATGGAGACCCGGGTTCTTCCTTTACAGCCGGTTTGTTTTGGCTGTGGCAGGCCGAGTTCAGCTGAACTTGGTGTATATGTCTATATGTATAGACTTGCTCGATGAACTTCGCGGAGAAGGATGGTTCACACCTCTCTGTCTCAGGGAGTTTACTCTGCTGAATGTTAAATCATCTGCTTGTAGCTTTTTTATTTCCATATTAATAGAAAAGCTCGATTTTTTTCCTCGGAAAAAACCATTCCCTACACGTTAATTATGAGATTTTTAGAAAGTAAATAGTACTCGCACATAAATATATCATATATGTCATTATTTTGTGCAAGATTTTATTAGTCCCTGCCATATGGCATCCGGCAGGGACTATAGTGATCGATAGGACCCCCACTTAGCATTACTTGACCCCTGCGTTTATCTGTTATACGATGGTTATTAGTCTCTATGCTAAGTTTCGTTTGCAGTCATTCTTTGGCCATCGTGCGCCATCTTATTTGGCCTCTTCCCGAGGCGGAAGAGGCCGGACCATATCTTAAACCTGTATTTAACCACAATCGAGTGGCCCTGACCGTGTGCGGTTTCGTTTTAATGCTTACATTAATTCCTTAATGTTTAATGTTAATTGCGAATGGGCATACATATGCTAAGGTTTGCATATTCTCCGGCGGCAAGTGTTCAGCATGCAGGCGGGGGCAAGTGTTCAGCATGCAGGCTCCTAACTTTCGTCGGTATATTCAATGTTCGGATGCACATATATGGCAGTGAGGTAATGACCCATCTCCTTGTCATTCTTCACGGCATGTTTGCTCATTTTCCTTGCTCTTCATCTGAACTCCTTCGCTCAGAACTCCATGGTTGCAGGATTTGACAGGTTTGCTCTATTCCTCTTCTGCCCATGGACTCTGGGTGAAACTCCTTCGTGTTCCTCGTAGCTCATGCATGTTCCGAGACTTTGACTCTTGGGTTGCAGCGACTTATCTTTGTCCTTTGGAGCTTCTCCATTAGAATATCGCTTGATAGATATCTAGTTTTTCTTGTATTATTAGTGGTTTGTTTACCATCATTGTTTTACTATATAGATCCGGTATTTCATTTACTTATACTAGTTTGTGTTTTTGTCATTGTTTTATACTACATAATTGTGGTTTCTTTGTTGTTTGCAGGGTTTCTCCAAAGGGCTTACATGGCACGAACCTGCCATAGAAGCTCGGCTCTCCACCCCTTTGCGCTTCACTATGGGATACCATATTCTCCTTCACATCGGGCATGTGAAGAGGAATCAAATGGAATATATGAAACTTTGTTAAGGGTTTCGGCTTTCGACCTGCCTTATTTTATTTACAGACCTGGATTTTGTCAGCGCATTAACTCTTCAGCTCTGTGTAGGGTTTTATCTCAGTTGTGTTAATAATTATTGAGGACCGGCGGTGCCATTCTAGGCTAATGTTCTTTTTTCCTATAGGGTCTGTCGTGCAGTCTGAACCTCCTCTATTTCTACAGACTT
Organism: Pinus tabuliformis; assembly: GCA_031772625.1. Lineage (NCBI taxonomy): Eukaryota > Viridiplantae > Streptophyta > Pinopsida > Pinales > Pinaceae > Pinus > Pinus tabuliformis. The sequence continues at coordinate 196,253,433 of CM062808.1, forward strand.
GGACTTCAAGCTTGAGCTTGTTTAATTCGAAATTTGTAATTTATTTCTCTTAAAGAACTGGTGCAAAATATATGCATGTAATTTGTTTCTCGGAAAGCTGGCTTTGTTCGTTCATCTCTGGACCCCCACTTAGCATTACTTGACCCCTGCGTTTCTCTGTTATACGACGGTTATTAGTCCCTATGCTAAGTGCGCCATCTTATTTGGCCTCTTCCCGAGGCGGAAGAGGCCGGACCATATCTTAAACCTGTATTTAACCACAATCGAGTGGCCCTGACCGTGTGCGGTTTCGTTTTAATGCTGACATTAATTCCTTAATGTTTAATGTTAAGTGCGAATGGGCATACATATGCTAAGGTGCTAAGGTTTGCATATTCTCCGGCGGCAAGTGTTCAGCATGCAAGCGGGGGCAAGTGTTCAGCATGCAGGCTCCTAACTTTCGTCGGTATATTCAGTGTTCGGATGCACATATATGGCAGTGAGGTAATGACCCATCTCCTTGTCATTCTTCACGGCATGTTTGCTCATTTTCCTTGCTCTTCATCTGAACTCCTTCGCTCAGAACTCCATGGTTGCAGGATTTGACAGGTTTGCTCTATTCCTCTTCTGCCCATGGACTCTGGGTGAAACTCCTTCGTGTTCCTCGTAGCTCATGGATGTTCCGAGACTTTGACTCTTGGGTTGCAGCGACTTATCTTTGTCCTTTGGAGCTTCTCCATCAGAATATCGCTTGATAGATATCTAGTTTTTCTTGTATTATTAGTGGTTTGTTTACCATCATTGTTTTACTATATAGATCCGGTATTTCATTTACTTATACTAGTTTGTGTTTTTGTCATTGTTTTATACTACATAATTGTGGTTTCTTTGTTGTTTGCAGGGTTTCTCCAAAGGGCTTACATGGCACGAACCTGCCATAGAAGCTCGGCTCTCCACCCCTTTGCGCTTCACTACGGGATACCATATTCTCCTTCACATCGGGCATGTGAAGAGGAATCAAATGGAATATATGAAACTTTGTTAAGGGTTTCGGCTTTCGACCTGCCTTATTTTATTTACAGACCTGGATTTTGTCAGCGCATTAACTCTTCAGCTCTGTGTAGGGTTTTATCTCAGTTGTGTTAATAATTATTGAGGACCGGCGGTGCCATTCTAGGCTAATGTTCTTTTTTCCTATAGGGTCTGTCGTGCAGTCTGAACCTCCTCTATTTCTACAGACTTGGACTTCAAGCTTGAGCTTGTTTAATTCGAAATTTGTAATTTATTTCTCTTAAAGAACTGGTGCAAAATATATGCATGTAATTTGTTTCTCGGAAAGCTGGCTTTGTTCGTTCATCTCTGGTTCTGGCATTATGTTTTTGCACTCAACATTTCTTTTTTAACAGATACTATATCATATGTTTTTCTAGTAATATGGGTATTGGGGTTTTGACCTCCTTTAATGGATTCTCTTCCTTGCATAATAATTCGACCCATATTATTAGAGTTCTTGTTTTATTGCATTTGCCATATACCACAGTCCTCCAACGACACCGTTTTACCTACTCTTCTGCTATTGTTCTCTGTGACAAGTCGCTGGAGACGAACTATAAATTCGTACGATCTTCCGTGAGTTTCAGAAGCCGGGCCGAGAAAACATCATCGATGCATTTTGGAAATTTAGCTGGCCGGTTGATTCAGGATACTGCAATGGCTTTTGGCGAAGAGCAGACTGCCTTAACACAAGAAACGCCTTTGAATCCTCCGGTCCATCGAGGAACAGTGTGCGTCACAGGAGCTGCTGGGTTCATAGGGTCATGGGTCATCATGCGATTGCTTGAGCGAGGATATAGTGTTAGAGCAACTGTGCGAGACACTGGTAGGTTTATAATATTGGTTCATTTGTATACAGATTTCAGACTGAACACTTTGATGGCGATGACTTGGGTTTGAAAAAGAAGAACAGTTGTAATTGCAGTAATGGTGTTCATAAACATAAATTTAGCTTTTCTTGATTTTCTTGAAATTGTGCACACGTCTTTTGTATTTTATGCATATCTGAGGAATAAAAGACTGGCATTTTACACCTTGCAGCTTGATACTGTACTGCTCGAAATAAGTTTTATGTTTTTACGGTTTTGCGCTTTGACTGAAACAATGCGGACATTGGCTTTTTAAGTTTTATGTTTTTACGGTTTTGCGCTTTGACTGAATCAATGCGGACATTGGCTTTTTAAGTTTTATGTTTTTACGGTTTTGCGCTTTGACTGAAACAATGCGGACATTGGCTTTTTGTTTTCTTACTCTCAATTTCTTTTCGCACGTCTGTTACTGTATATTTACTGCACGAATTGTTTTGGCCAATTATACTATGTTGTTTTCTTTTTCATTTTAAGGCTTGGAATGTCATAAAGAATAGACTCGGTATTCATTCAGCGCTGGAATGTCATCACTGTACATATGTTTAAGCTGGTTGGATCATTCTGAGCTATGTGCAGGGACTAGCTGCTTCGCAGCCTTCCTTGTTTAACTATATAAATATTGAGGGACTCGAAGGAACTAAAGCCAAAACCAAAATTAAACTAGCCTAAAGGCGAAAAAGACGGGGAGAAGTGAGTCAGTGGTTGTTCACGAGGCTGTGGTGACGAAGGTGGGTCATGTGGAGGATGTGGCGGTTCAATTTTCCAGCAAACTTTATTAAAAATAAATCTTCATGCATTCTTGAACACTTAACCAGGCAGTCATGTTGAAATTATTCCCTGAAGTGAATTGCCAAGCGGGAATGAAATTTAATTTTCCGCAACATTTTATTTTTCCACAACATTTACCTAATATGAATTGTCCATTATAACGATGAACACAATTGGAAATATGAAAACCATTCCCTACATGTTAATCATGATATCTTTAAAAGGTAAATAATACTCGCAAATAAGTATAGGCGAAGTGAGGCAGAATAATACTCGCAAATAAGTATAGGAGAAGTGAGGCAGTGGTTGTTGAGGAGGGGATGGTGGGTGTGGAAGGTGACGCGGTACAATTTTGCAGTAAACGTTATTATTATTATTTTTTTAATTTGGACAATGTGAGATGGGTAGTGGATAAGTGTTTTGATTATTATTATGGGTTGATACCTATCACAAGTGATTCAATTTATATGGCTTTTTTTAGAAAAAAATTAACATATGAGTTAAATGTATATACATTTAAAAAACATGTAAGAAAATTCTTAAACATATAGATTCATCCTCTACTTAAATATGAACATTTTTAACTTATAAATAGGCTTTGTTACAGTCAAAAGGATCAATATAATGGCTTATCAATACCACATGTCCAAACAATCATAACTCATTTCAAATGATATTTAATTATATTATGTATTTTCGACTACTCAATTTAATTAAATATGTAGAAAGAGCATAACTACTTTTGAGGTAAACCTCAACCATTAATATGTGACTACTACTAAGAATATTCTATAACATTCTGTGGAAGTTAAATCCCTACCATCCACCTAATAACCTTTGTTAATTAAATTAAAATTGTCAAAACTTATTCATTTAAGAACATGGCTAGGTAAATCTCAATATAAATAGTGATAATTTCATGACTATTAATTATATTTCCCTCTATCTAATTACAACTCTTTATGTACAGTTATGATTAGTTATAGTTAATTATATTTAACGATGATCAATTATTATTAGATTGTTATGTTCCTTAACAATTATGTTTTTTTGCTTTGTCAAGTTGCTTGTGTCCTTCCAGGCTCGACAATTGGCTTGAGAAACCTCAATCGAGGGGCATCTAAGCTGTCAAAGTTACACTGGAATTGCACTCGGCTTGGAGCACACAAACCCTAAGATGACTAGATTTTAGCATTTGTCCTCCCCTAGCACAAGCGCAACAGCCTCCATGAGATTTGATCTTCGGTTTCCTTACTACGGAGGTCCATCCTCAACAGCATCGTAGGTTGCGTTACTAAGGAGGTCCATCCTCAACCAACTCTGCTAGTGAGATTTGACCCAATTATTACATTTCTTATCAACTCAATAAATTAATATATTATAAAAAAATTATTTTTTAAATAATTCGAAATTTTAATACTCCGTATTTAATATTAATAAAATAATTATTTAACAATTATTTAATATATTAAATAGTTAGTAATAATATTTTTACAAATAATTTCAAATATCGATTATTATTTATATCAAAATAATAATAATTATTATTATTATTATTATTATACCATTAATAATATAAAAATAAATAACAGGTTAAAGAGACAATAATATGTTATCTTTACATTATTAACAATTTAATTTTATCTGTGTACCTCACATTTTACATTACATTAAAATTAAAATTTTAATTTTTACGCTTCACATTATAATACACTTCATATTTTACATTGCATTTTTATATTTTACATTTACTCATCTATTCCTTTACATTTTAGATGTGTTGTAAAGTGCTTATCTGCTAAATCAGAAAACTGAAAATGTTATGTCAGCCGCTGTAATATAAATCTCAAAACCGAAAATGATAATATTTAGTAGAGAGCGTTACTTCAAATTTTTATCAATATTCTCACTAATTAATTAATGATATAGTATAATGTATATAAAACCATTGGACCTACGTGAAGATAAAGGATTAGCAAGCGTGCTTTATGCATAACATTACAGTTCATCATAGTTGTTAATCATGCTCTGTATTGTCAAAGTAGACATTTACAAGTGAAGGATATGTGCACCCGATAATGCTGGCGAAAAGGTTCAAATGCACACGATTATTTTTCAAAGATACTGTTAGCCTTCTGTTGCAACAGGGTTTCATTTTTCATGATTGACCTTTTACATGCCAAATATGGCATCTTTCATGCTGCAAGGTTCCATATTTCCAGAGAATAAGTGATAAAGTGTGCTAGTCCAAATGCCATTGTTGTTTTCAATTTTGATGAGTTGTTCCATTTTGAAGAATTTTTCCAGTTTAAAGGGAGGTCCAAACAGTCTAATCTTGGTCTCCCTAGGTTTCAAGTTACTGTTGTAGAATATATAGAATGATATCTGTCCAAACAGTTTAATCTTGGCAGATTTGTAGATAGGTAGAGAGCCAAAGGGATCCAACTGTTTAATCTGGGCCGTGGAAGAAATAAGTGTAGATTTAGATAGGAAAAAAAAAATTGTAAAGCTCGGTTTGCAAGTCTAAGTGCACCCAAAACAAAAAGAAGAAAAAATGTTAGGATAGTAGGCTGGGTAGGTAGCTGTTCGGTGGCAGAGTAATGATTGATGATCAATTTTGTGTCTCACAATGTCTTACTTTTTCAGATCACAGTTATCAGACAGTTTTGCATTCAAAAGAGGTACTCAAGCTAGAATTCACTAACCTCCCCTTCTTCTCATTTCCCCTAAGTCACTTACTAACATCCCCTAAGAGGTCAAGATCTGCTTGAGCCTCTCAGTTTCATCATTTCCATGACATTTGCCTTGGTGAGGATTTGCCTCCCCCAAGGACTGCTCACTCATCTTCTGTGAGCCTTCTTTTCCCAACAAAGCCTAAGGTCTCATACCTTAGCGCCCTCTATTCATCTTCATATTAACTACTAATTTTATTATATAACTCCCTATCAGTTTTTCTCTTCCCCTATTAAAATCATGTATATAAAACCCCCCTATGTAAATATCCCCTCCCGGGCATTATAGCCATAATTCTACTAAGTCCAGGAAATCACAGTCCATCTGGGGCTGTTTTTAGCCCCTCCGAGTCATTAAGGAGCTAGTTTGACATCTGGTCAGCTAGTAACCTCTTCCCTATCCCAAAAACCCCTCAAAAACCTTCAAAAAACCATGTTTTACCCCTTTTTCCAAAGTCCTAAGTGTAAATATCATACCCCGCTCGCAAATAACCCCCTTTTTCCGCCCCTAAACCAAAGTTTTCGCATAATATATTAACCACGCCGCTTATTTAACCCCTAAACCCACTTTTCCTAAGTCATAACCCACCTGCGTACATTATTAAAAAAGGAATATTCTTTGAATATTCCCCCGCCATCACCTCGCACCGACCGCCAACCATTAGATCGCCCGCCCCACAGATCAACGCTGGGCGGGCCATCCCATCTCCAAAGCACCCGAGCTTTAGCGTCCGGGAGATGGGCGGTATTACCGCCGTACTCCCGCCACGCGTCACGCGTTGGGCTGTGGCGAAGCCCCCTCCTTCGAAACCACCTTTGTCCATAAGCAGTGCATGACAAGACCGCTTACCGCCCGTGACGTCATATCCCACGTCACCCCCTGCACAGTCATCGCTTACGTCACCCCCCTACCCAATCACCATGTCGAGTCACCTGCTTGCATGGCCTCCTGCCACATCACTGCCATGTGTCCTAGCCGCCGTACCTGCCACGTCACCCTCCGTACATGATGACGTCATGCTGGCGTCATCCCGCCACGTCGTCCTACTGACGTCATGCTGACGTCATCCGTCGTACAATGCTGATATCATGTTGACGTCATCAGCACTTTTTGGGCGCAAAGGCGCGGAAATCGCACTTCGGAGCCCCAGAATCCAATTCTGAGGCAGTTTTTGATGAGCGAGGATTTTTTGGGCCAAAATGGAGAATCTTCAGGGAATATTTTCGTTATACGGCCCCAGGAAGCCCGAAAGGCACAAAAATGATCCGTTTTCTTCACAGAGCATATCGAAAGGAAAAGAACACAATTTCAGAGGATACAGAGGCCGAACAGCGGCCATTAATGCGTGATTAGACCCGTAGCACATCAAATCAGCAGTCCAGATTTTGTCAAAGAGTATCAGTGGAAGAAAAGACGCCAAAGAGTATCAGCAAAGATTTGTTTAGGGGCTCGAAGCACTTGTACATTGATGAGCCCCCCAGCAAAGTAAAATCAATGAGCATCAGCCCATCCTTGCCTTCAAATCACCATTAAAGAATTTAAAGCACCAAGACAGCACAGAAGCAGAAACCCATGCATATTTATTTCAGAAGACATTGCACCAAGGCATCCAGGACAACTTCATTTATTCATTTTTATACGGCCGCCCCCAGCGCAGCCTGAGATATTTTCATGCATTTATTTCAGATAGGAGTAGGTCAATAAATTATTTTTTATGGCCTGATTAGGTCAAGATGTAATAAAAGCAGTAGATAGAGAGTTTTTCCCTATATATACCACCCTCTGTATAGTTTTAAGGGTTGGTTAATTGAGCATTTTCACTAGAGACTCGCTGTGTATACCTGAATTTTCTGTAATCAAAGATTGCCGAAAGCTTGGAGAACGAACTGTCTGTTGTTATTGAATGTTTTGGAGACTGAAGATGGAATTTTTGTGCTGCATCCTGAAGCAATAAGTGCCTCTAATCTCTGTTTATGTGTTTCCATTATCTAAATAGCAGGAAAAAAGAATAGCCTAGAATTAGTTTAAAACTCTCTATGCTCAATTTCTGTTGTTTCTTGATTTTTTCCTCTGTATGAATTGGTTCTGAATATTGAAATCCTTCTGGCTCATGTTTACCCCAATTCACCTGTGTTGGTCAATTATCTAGGGATTCTTAACTGCCCCTAGGTAGCGCCCTGTTACTCTCCTCCTGTTAAGCATAATTGAGAGATTCTTAACTGCCTCTCATTCCTTAACATTTCTTTTCATCCTTTAAACCTGAAGATTGTTTCAAGCACAACGATCTTGCTCCATCTTCCCTCACTGTTATTAAGGGACGCAGCAGCAGTTTTTCTTCTCGACTCCACGCCCAATGGTTTGGAACATTCAGACTATGCTCAGCCTCTCTACCTGAAAAATCAATTTTCCCACCAAAAAACAAAACAAAAACCCTCTGGACCCAAGACCTAGCCTAAAATCCTTTCAAACAAAGCTAAATCTAAAAGAGAGAGCTCTCTCTGATTGCAGGTCGGCTAGAACCTGCAGTCCAAAGTTGGTTTGTGGTTACCTCGGCCGTATCCCTTTCTCAACCTTCGGGGACAACCTGAGTGATAACATAATGGCGACTCCACTGGGGAATTTCCTCAGTTAATTTTACAAATTTCACGAAGAAGGTTGCAAATCCCTGCAGAAATCGATTTTCTAATTGCTGTATATTTCCTAAAACTACAGATGAAGCCTGAATGTCAGCCAGGAAGCCTTTGAAATTGTTTCTGTTTTACATTAACAGGAGTAGATAAAAGCTGCTTCAGTCAATCTTCATGCTAGTTTTGAGATATACACAGCCATTCCGAAATCTTATCTGGCCATTGTGAATACAAAAAATATTCCCAAAAAAAAAATACCCAAAAAACAAGTTCGGAAGCTGGCTCCCAAGAAAAATCCACGATATACAAGGTCAAACCCAGACCCAGATCCTCCAGCTGTTTTTGAAAACCCTAACATAATCCCTAAAATCCTTAGGAAGCAACAAAGACAGGAAAATTTTGCTGATTTGAGTCTTGAAACAGCTTACCCTAGGTTTGTTCCAACTCCTGTCAAGGTTTTATTCCGGTCTACCCCTGCTTCCCCTAATTCATCATCCATATCTCAAAGTACTCCTTCCACACCTTCATTCACTGCACATATTCCCATTACCACTACTGTTGTTTCCACCGTTCCAGTTACCCCTATTGCACCAATCGTTCCTGTTGTCCCATTTATCCCTGTTGTTCCTGTAATCCCCGCAAATATGGCTAATAGATATGCACCCCTGCAATTACCTGCCAACGTTGCGGCTTTACCTCAAGATTACCAATCCAAAACCACATATTTTGATTCCACTGGTCCTTTCACAGCCATTCAGCATACCAAAAAGATGCAAGATTATTTTTAAAACTACGAAATAGATGATGACAGTGTAAGAATAAGAACTTTTGTTCAGAGTCTAACAGGTGATGTGAGAACGTGGTTTAGATCACTTGCTGCGAATTCCATAACCACTCCTGATGAGCTTTACCTATCTTTTACAAACAGATGGGAGAAAAAGAAAGATCCCTTGCACATACTGGCAGAATATGACACTATTAAACGAGGTCCTCAAGAGACTTTTTTGGAGTACTGTGCAAGATTCAACAATGTATATAATGCAATACCGCAGAGCTTAAGACCTCCACCCGACCTTGCCTTGTACAAATTTCCTGATTGTTTTGACCCTGATATGGCATATCAGTTGAAAGAAAGAACCCCTGCTACTCTTGCAGACGCACAAAATGTTGTTGTTACCGTGGAAGCCAATTTGATTGCTAAAAGAAACAGAGCTAGAGCCGAAAGAAGAACCACATTTAAGGAAGAACCCTTAGCCTTTGACCAGAAGCTTGATGCTATCATTAACGGCCTGCAAAGACTGGGAGAAAGAGTAGAACATGTCGAGAGAAAAGCATCATGGGAAGGACAGTAGTCCAATCCCATAAAAAACCCAAATTTTAGAAGAACACAGAATACCAATGCTGGTAGGTCTAATCAAGACCAAGACATTAGACCCCCTTTTCAAGATAACTATGTAGAAGGATCTACTTCTAGTCAACCTATAGAAGACGATCACATGAACTTAATGGATTTAAAGGGTGAGCATCAAACTCTTCTGACACAAAAAGACCAAAACGAACATGATTGCAGTCAATTTCAGACTAAAACTGGCGAGTCTTTTGATTTTAAACAAGGATATGATACTGCTGTGTATGAAGTACACAAACAATATAAACTCAGAACTAGGACCATTTACATCTCTGAGCCTAGTAAATCAAAAGAAAGCAAACAACCCAACAAAATCAAAAATAAAGTTGTGGTAACGGAACCGGCTGATATACCTGTTCCAAACCCAAATCAAGTGACTGTAGAAGACATAACAGACGCGCAGCCTTCCGTTCAGCAGCCTCCGCCACATTCTTCCTCAAAGGGGAATTCAAACAGCATCCCAAAAAGCACTCCGGAAACTGTAAAACCGCAAGCAAAAGCTTCCCATAACGCTGAAAAACAAGAGCAAGTCGCAGAAAATTCAAGCGAAAAGCAAAAAACTGCTGTTATCAACACCAAGACTCCACTGGAAAAGCCATTTAACTTGGAGACAGAAATAGGAAAACTCAAGATAGCCATTCCTCTTTCAGAACTGGCTAAACACGATGTATATAGGCAACAAATTCAAAAGTCACTTCAAATCCCAGAAAACAAAGACGATGTAAATGTTTTGGATGATTCCCCTGAACTATTGTTTGGTCCAGAAGTTAATGGAAAATCGGCACAAGGACCTATCCCACCCTTTTATATCAGTCTGCATATACATGACAAGGTCTTACACAATGCTATGTTTGACTCGGGGGCATCGCACAATCTCATGCCCAAAGCAGTTATGGAAAAGCTCAACCGTGATATCACAAGACCTTATAGAGATTTATACTCGTTTGACTCAAGTCAAGTTAAATGTTTAGGCCTCATCAAAGACCTCTGTGTCTCCTTAGTCCAATATCCCAACAAGACCATCCTCATGGATGTAGTGGTGGCTAATATCCCACCAAAATACGGTATGCTCCTCTCGAGATCATGGGGAGCAAAGCTCCAAGGATCCCTTCAATTAGACCTTTCCTACGCTACTATTTCAGTCTTTGGGCAACCAAAGAGACTGTACAGAGAAACGCTGATGAAGTATGTAGTGAGTAGTGAGAGCAAGCCTGAAAACTTACCCATTTATTCAATTCATTCAGATATGGATTCTTTCATTTTATTTAATGATGAAATAAATTTTCCCACTAATAATATACCGCTGGTTTTAGAAAAAGACACACATATCAATAAAGAGTCGGTTTCCCACATGCAAGAAATTGTCAAAACAGCTAATGCAGCCAGCATGTTACAAGAACCTCCCCAAACAGAAATTTCGAGTCTGCCCAATCCTGATTCGGATGACACCCTTAGTACAAACCATAAGCAAGAAATCACATGGTACTTAGAGTTTGATGGCTCTGTCAAGGAGTTAGGAGCAGGGGCGGGTGTCTGGATTCACAACACACACAATAATCATGCAGAAGGACATGCCTACAGACTGAATTTCAAATGCACGAACAACATGGCAGAATATGAGGCTCTGCTGTTAGGCCTTAAACTCCTCAAAGCTACAGGAGCTGTAAAAGTGTCTATCTTAGGTGACTCCGATTTAGTTATACAACAGATGAAAGGTAACTTTGTTACCAGTGACAACAGAATGGAGCCTATAGAACTGCTGCAACCAACATACTTAGTGCATTCACAGAATTCAAGCTTGACAAGATTTCCAGACATCACAACATTCATGCACACAGCCTGGCCACCTTTGCAAGTACATGTAAGCTCTCTTTTGACCCACATCATCACTTCACGACTGAAATAAAACATAGGCCCACTGTCCCAAATAACGTCAGAGATTGGCAAGTGTTCGAGAATGATGCCCAAATCAATAATTTCCTTACCCTTGAGCATGAATTGTCAAATATTCACATTGACATGGATGCTATGACAGATCGAGAACAACAAACAAACGAGAACCAGCAAACTGTAACTGCTGCAAAAGCCAAACAAATCCTAAAACCAACCATTTTTAACAATGAAAACATAGAACAGCTGAAACAAATACAGGTAGAAGAAGTAGACAGAATAGAGGCAGAAATCATTGAGCTGAAAGACAATTTTTTGCCTGCTGGCCTAACCTCGCTAGAAGACATGTTTGACTCTAATGACGTTCCCAGAAAACCAAAATTGCAGCCAATAAACACTGAAATTGAAGAGCACAACATTGGGACAGCAGAGAATCCAAAAATGATCAAACTGTCCAAAAATCTACCGCCTGATCAAAAGCCCAAGTACATTGAGTTATTCAAAGAATTCCAAGATGTATTTGCTTGGAGCTATGAAGATTTAAAATCCTATGATACATCAGTGATTCAACACACCATTCCATTGAAGCCCAACCAGAAACCCTTCAAACAGAAACTTAGAAGAATTAATCCCATGCTTCTTCCCCCAATTGAGAAGGAAGTAAAGAGGATGTTTGAAGCTGGCATTATAGCACCTATCAGATTCTCTGAGTGGGTGTCCAATCTGGTTCCTACAAGAAAAAAGACAGGTGAAATCAGACTTTGTGTAGATCTCAGAAATTTAAACCAAGTTTCATTAAAAGACCACTATCATTTGCCTAAAATGGACCACATATTGCAGAAGGTAGTGGGAGCATCTAGAATCTCTTTGCTAGATGGTTTTTCAGGTTTCAACCAAATACTTATTCACCCAAACGACCAAGATAAAACAGCCTTTACCACACCATGGGGAACATTCAAGTACGTGAAGATGCCATTTGGACTTAAAAACGCTGGTGCTACCTTTCAACGAGCAATGGATATTGCATTTGCAAAAGAAATACACGATTTCCTGGTCGTATACCTCGATGACTTAACCCCATTTTCCAAATCTGATGAAGAACATCTCAAGCATCTCAGACAAATTTTCATGACATGCAGAAAATATGGTATTTCCTTGAATCCCAAAAAGTCCCTATTTGGCCTTGAAGAAGGCAAACTACTTGGCCACATCATATCGAAAGATGGGATTAGAATTGATCTTGAAAGAATACAAGCCATCCTCCAAATTCCACACCCCAGAAACGTAAAGAAGCTACAAGCGTTCCTTGGGAAGATCAACTTCTTGAGAAGATTTATTCCAAATCTGGCTGAATTAATAAGACTGTTGAGCAACATGCTAAAGAAATATGCCAAGGTAAGATGGTCTCTATAAACCAAGTAGGCTTTTGAGGGTATCAAAACTGCATTAACCCAAACCCCCGTCTTAACTAGCCCTCAGTTTGACAAAGATTTCATTATATTTTCATTTGCCTCAGATCACACAATCGCTGCTGTCTTGTTACAGCGAAATGAGCAGGGAGCTGAAAAGCCAATTGCTTATTTCAGCGGAGCCTTAAGAGATGCCCCTTTGAAATACCCAATAATGGAAAAGTAGGCCTACGCACTTGTCAAGGCCATCAAGGATTTTAGAGTGTACATACTATATTCACACGTGACTGCCTATGTCCCACACGCTGCTGTAAAAGATATATTGACTCAAGATGGACTAGAAGGCAAAAGAGGTAAGTGGATCGCAAGCATCCTTGAATATGATATCGAAATAAAACCAACCAAACTGATAAAGGGACAAGGTTTAGCTAAACTCATGTCCGAAACTCACTTTCGGGCCCTGGATATAAACCAGCTGGACAATGAATCAGAGCTGGCGACTCCACAGATCAGTGAAATATTTCTACAATGCCCCTGGTACACTGATATATGCTTTGTATTGTTAAACCTGTGTGCTCCCCGAGGATTGTCCCGGACAAAGAAAAGATTTTTAAAGATGAAGGCTTTGAAATTTTGTGTTATAGATGGCGCTTTATTTTGGAGAAATCATGAAGGTATATTGCTGAATTGTTTAAACATGAATGAAACTAACAATGTCATGAAATAATTCCATGGAGGTGATTGTGGAGGACATCTCTATTGGAAGTCCACAGCAGACAAAATTTGAAGTGCTGGTTTCTATTGGCCCACCCTTTTTGCAGATGTAAAAATGTTTTCCATGTCATGTCACAAGTGCCAAATATTTGAAGGCAAGAGAAAGTTGTTTCCCCTGCCCCTTAAACCGATCTCCACATAAAAACCTTTTCAACAATGGGGTCTTGACTTCATTGGGGAAATCCATCCCTCTTCCTCAGGCCAACACAAATGGATCCTAACAGCCACCGATTACTTCACTAAGTGGGTTGAAACCATTCCCTGTAGGCAAGCCAATGACACCATCATTATCCAATTCCTAGAGTGTAATATCCTTTCTAGATTTGGCTGTCCCGAAAAAATCATCACTGACAATGCCGCTGCCTTTAAGTCCAAAAAGATGATCAGTTTCTGTCACAAGTTTCATATCACCCTGGGCCACTCTACAGCTTATTACCCTCAAGGTAATGGATTGGCCGAATCGTCTAACAAGAGTCTCATCAACATCATAAAGAAGGTGCTAGAAGAGAACAAGAAGAACTGGCACAAAAAGCTGGTAAATGCCCTATGGGCAGACAGACTCTCAAGCAAAAGATCAATTGGAATGAGCCCTTATGAGCTGGTATATGGCATGGAGGCCAGCTTTCCTTCATCCCTAGGCATTCCTTCTATCAAACTGTTACAGGAAATGCAAGCTGAACCAAATGACATTCAAAGAAGGATCAACCAGACAATTCACCTTCAGCAGACCAGAGAACAAGTTTATGACAGAGCACAAATTTTGCAGGAAAAGCTCAAAAAGATGTTTGATAAGAGAGCTAAAGCTGAAGATTTCAATATTGGTGACAAAGTTTTAAAGTGGGATGCAAGAAAAGAAGACAAGGGAAAACATGCCAAGTTTGATTTCTTATGGAAAGGTCCATTTGTAATTTCTGTTGTTCAAGGAAACAACACTTATTTTCTCAGATTTATAGAGGACAGCACTGTCAAAGAAGGCCCTGTGAATGGCAGGATGTTGAAACATTATCATGATCCTTGTTGTTGAAACAATGCAAGTTCTGTAAATACCTTTTGTACAGTACTATTTTGTATATATCAGCATTCAGTTTTTATTTTTAATAGGCCAATTGTTTGAGGAACAACAGTAAGGCGAGGATGCAAAAGAATTTTTAGGTCATATCAGCATACTGGCTCAAGGCAAAAATAAGGAAAATCCATCAGTTTAGTCCGCATTCTGGGACTATTTTAAAGGGCATGTTCCAGCAACTTTATATATAAAGATCAAGCATGCAGAAGAAAGTAGGCGATGCTGTACAAATCACAGTAACTCAGTTGAGGAGGAGGTTGTTTTTTTCGCAGAGTTTCATATTTTTAAAAACAGCCAGAGCAAAGAGATTTCTCAGTTTACAGTGACAACGAAGATCAAGGTAGTCTGACCTGGTGTTCTTGACTTTTCACAAGGAAAATCCATCCCCAAGTGGAGCCACTGTTAGCCTCCTGTTGCAACAGGGTTTCATTTTTCATGATTGACCTTTTACATGCCAAATATGTCATCTTTCATGCTGCAAGGTTCCATATTTCCAGAGAATAAGTGATAAAGTGTGCTAGTCCAAATGCCACTGCTGTTTCCAATTTTGATGAGTTGTTCCATTTTGAAGAATTTTTCCAGTTTAAAGGGAGGTCCAAACAGTCTAATCTTGGTCTCCCTAGGTTTCAATTTACTGTTGTAGAATATAGAGAATGATATCTGTCCAAACAGTTTAATCTTGGCAGATTTGTAGATAGGTAGAGAACCAAAGGGACCCAACTGTTTAATCTGGGCCGTGACAGAAATAAGCATAGATTTAGATAGGAAAAAAAAAAAAAAAAATTGTAAAGCTGGGTTTGCAAGTCTAAGTCCACCCAAAACTAAAAGAAGAAAAAATGTTAGGATAGTAGGCTAGGTAGGTAGCTGTTCGGTGGCAGAGTGATGATTGATGATCAATTTTGTGTCTCACAATGTCTTACTTTTTCAAATCACAGTTATTAGGCAGTTTTGCATTCAAAAGAGGTACTCAAGCTGGAATTCGCTAACCTCCCCTTCTTCTCATTTCCCCCAAGTCACTTACTAACATCCCCTAAGAGGTCAAGATCTGCTTGAGCCTCTCAATTTCATCATTTCCATGACATTTGCCTTGGTGAGGATTTGCCTCCCCCAAGGACTGCTCACTCATCTTCTGTGAGCCTTCTTTTTCCAACAAAGCCTAAGGTCTCATACCTTAGCGCCCTCTGTTCATCTCCATATTAACTACTAACTTTATTATATAATTCCCTATCAGTTTTTCCCTTCCCCTATTAAAATCATGTATATAAAACCCCCCTATGTAAATATCCCCTCCCGGGCATTATAGACATAATTCTACTAAGTCCGGGAAATCACAGTCCATCTGCGGTTGTTTTTAGCCCCTCTGAGTCATTAAGGAGCTAGTTTGACATCTGGTCAGCTAGTAACCTCTTCCCTAGCCCAAAAACCCCTCAAAAACCTTCAAAAAACCATGTTTTACCCATTTTTCCAAAGTCCTAAGTGTAAATATCATACCCCGCTCGCAAATAACCCCCTTTTTCTGCCCCTAAACCAAAGTTTTCGCATAATATATTAACCCCGCCGCTTATTTAACCCCTAAACCCACTTTTCCTAAGTCATAACCCACCCCCACACATTATAGAATATTCTTTGAATATTCCCCCACCCTAACCCGCCATCACCTCGCACCGACCGCCAACCGTTGGATCGCCCGCCCCACAGATCAACGGTGGGTAGGTTGTCCCATCTCCAAAGCGCCCGAGCTTTAGCGTCCGGGAGATGGGCGGTATTACCGCCGTACTCCCGCCACACATCACGCGCTGGGCTGTGGCGGAGCCCCCTCCCCCGAAACCACCTTTGTCCATAAGTGGTGCGCCACAAAACCGCTTACCACCCGTGACGTCATATCCCACGTCACCCCCTGCACAGTCACCGCTTACGTCACCCCCCTGCCCAGTCACCATGTCGAGTCACCTACTTGCGTGGCCTCTTGCCATGTCACTAGCACGTGTCCCAGCCGCCATACCTGCCACGTCACCATCCGTACATGATGATATCATGCTGACGTCATCCCGCCACGTCGTCCTGCTGACATCATGCTAACATCATCCGCCGTACAATGCTGACGTCATCAGCACTTTCTGGGCGCAAAGGCGCGAAAATCCCACTTCGGAGCCCCGGAATCCAATTCTGAGGCAGTTTTTGATGAGCGAGGAGTTTTTGGGCCAAAATGGAGAATCTTCAGGGAATATTTTCGTTATACGGCCCCAAGAAGCCCGAAAGGCGCAAAAATGATCCGTTTTCTTCACAGAGCATACCGAAAGGAGCAGAACACAATTTCAGAGGATACAGAGGCCGAACATCGGCTATTAACGCGTGATTAGACCCGCAGCACATCAGATCAGCAGTCCAGATTTTGTCAAAGAGTATCAGTGGAAGAAAAGACGCCAAAGAGTATCAGCAAAGATTTGTTTAGGGGCTCGAAGCACCTTTACATTGATGAGCCCCCCAGCAAATTCAAATCAATGAGCATCAGCCCATCCTTGCCTTCAAATCACCATTAAAGCATTTAAAGCACCAAGACAGCACAAAAGCGGAAACCCATGCATATTTATTTCAGAAGACATTGCACCAAGGCATCCAGGACAACTTCATTTATTCATTTTTATACGGCCGCCCTCAGCGCAGCCTGAGATATTTTCATGCATTTATTTCAGATAGGAGTAGGTCAATAAATTATTTTTTATGGCCTGATTAGGTCAAGATGTAATAAACGCAGTAGATAGAGAGTTTTCCCCTATATATACCACCCTCTGTATAGTTTTAAGGGTTGGTTAATTGAGAATTTTCACTAGAGACTCGCTGTGTATACCTGAATTTTCTGTAATCAAAGATTGTCGGAAGCTTGGAGAACGAACTGTCTGTTGTTATTGAATGTTTTGGAGACTGAAGATGGAATTCTTGTGCTGCAGCCTGAAGCAATAAGTGCCTCTAATCTCTGTTTATGTGTTTCCATTATCTAAATAGCAGGAAAAAAGAATAGCCTAGAATTAGTTTAAATACTCTCTATGCTCAATTTCTGTTGTTTCTTGATGTTTTCCTCTGTATGAATTGGTTATGAATATTGAATTCCTTCTGGCTCATGTTTACCCCAATTCACCTGTGTTGGCCAATTATCTAGAGATTCTTAACTGCCCCTAGGTAGCGCCCTGTCACTCTCCTCCTGTTAAGCATAATTGAGAGATTCTTAACTGCCTCTCATTCCTTAACATTTCTTTTCATCCTTTAAACCTGAAGATTGTTTCAAGCACAGCTATCTTGCTCCATCTTCCCTCACTGTTATTAAGGGACGCAGCAGCAGTTTTTCTTCTCGACTCCACGCCCAATGGTTTGAAACATTCAGACTATGCTCAGCCTCTCTACCTGAAAAATCAATTTTCCCACCAAAAAACAGAACAAAAACCCTCTGGACCCAAGACCTAGCCTAAAATCCTTTCAAACAAAGCTAAATCAAATAGAGAGAGCCCTCTCTGATTGCAGGTCGGCTAGAACCTGCAGTCCAAAGTTGGTTTGTGGTTACCTCGGCCGTATCCCTTTCTCAACCTTCGGGGACAACCTGAGTGATAACAGATACGTTCAGGCAGTGCGTCTAAGCATTAAAGAAACAATGTTCCACGTAGTCAACAGATCGTCTCACCATAATTGTTGTCGTGTCAACAGTTGTCGAAAGGTATTTGACATTTCGCCATTAGATTTCCGTTCCGATTTAGTTACAGGACATAGAAAATAAAATGTAGATATGATGATAAAGACAATACAATCCCATTATATGAGACTGAAAATAACTAATACAGCTATTAAAATCTATCATTTTGTACACCTTAAAAGCTTTTAATCTCCATGACGATATACTAGAGACCTGTCCTATCTTTAGGATAACTTCTGCAGACCTCTGCGTCACAATAAATCGTAGTGTGATCCTTCACGGGGATATATTCATGTAACGCTATGTATCCATAATATCCTTGTAATACAAGCTAAGATTTTGTCTAGAAATAGTAAATAAGTGTAAATAAGTGACACACGCTACATAAAGTGGTTGAAGATAGATACGTCATAATTAAAAAAATAATAATTTTTGGAACTCGTACCCATTTGCATAATAGCCAACTTGGTATATAATCAATTTGGCTTCTGATAAGCCTTCCCTCAATTGATGTTCGTTACTACTATTCAGATATGGTTTAGTTTTATATTACAAAATTTGAAGAGAACAATGTGATGGAGCAGAGTATTGTTTTTCTTACTATTACAAGTCACTTAAATAAGATTATATTGGAAATATAAGTAATAAATAAATTGAGTGAAACTCGATTAAACTCCATTTTGACACCTGACACATAGTTGGAGGGACAATTTTAACACCTAACACATAGTTGGAATAAGATTCTCCAACACTCCCGCTTAATTACAACCACATAAAAATTCAATTAACACAACGGCTGGTCTATGTCATAGCTAGGCTTACAATTTAAAAAAATGACTTCTACTACATTTATTTTTCTTCTTTTCTTTTTCCATATCCTATAGCTTCTAAATTATTTCATCTTTTTCTCGTTCTTGTATCCTTCAAACCTATGTTTCTCCATTTGTTGGTGCATGTATTCCATTCTTATGATGGACTTTTTCAAAAAACGACTTGTATGTCGGTTATTGCCACATATTATCTCATGTAGTGCTCTTTTCATCATCAATGTGTTGCAACATAATACTATAATACAATTTCATGTCTTCAAGAATCCGATACCTGAAACTTACATTGATGTTTTCATCATCCAAGATGTCTTCAACATGCATTTATGCAGCTTCTATAGAGACTTTATCAAGGCATGGTGTTGCAAGCCATGCTTGAAGGAAATTTAACACTTCTTCATAGTCATTTTGTGTCCCTTCACACTGGAAATCAATGTTAGAAAATTATTTACATAAATACATTGGTTTTGTTCCTTCTACTCTAAATTAAGATCTTTCTCTTGTTGTGCTTCCTTTTGTGGCTCTTCTTTTGTCTTTGTTTTCTCTTTGTGGGCTTCCTTCTTTGCCTTTGCATCTATCTTTGTCTCTATGTTTGTCTCTTCCACTTCTGTAATAATATGTGTTGCTGCAAACAAGTTGTCTTCATCTTGGTTTTCATATTCAAGTGGGATTATCTCACAAAATAGGATAATGTCAATATGATGTTTTTGTTGCATCACTTGCAATGATTTATCATTAGCCAATAATTCTTCATCAAAATTTACATCAACAATATTAGTTGTTGGATTCACCATAGTACTAATTGCTTAGATGATAGCTTCACTGTCATGATCAAGCTTTGTTGTAGGATTCACCAAAATTTCATACGCAAGCTCTATTGCTTGATTCACCATATTTTCATTTGCAAGATTTGTTGCTAGATTTATCAAATCTTCATCCACTTACAGTTGTACATAGTGGGATTGAACAAACTTTTCATTTGGATGTAGATCTGAAGCTATAGATCAACCTTCATCTTCAACTTCAATGCTCCCCCTTACACCAAAACTTCTCTCAAGGGTATCCGAGGCCTCCTTCGCTATATTGGCATCTGAAATTAGCGGAAGAATGTTGTCATCAATAGATTCTTGTATGCATGTCAATGCGAAGGCATATTTTTGCCTCTTCACTTCCAAATCTAAAGAGATATCAAACATTGCTTGTTGTTCTTAGCCTCTTGGATTTTCCCATTTGTTGAGTGTTTCCTCACTACGACTCAACAAGAAAAACAAACTATAGACATCACTTCTAACTACAATAAAAAACATCTCTTCTTCTTGGCTTCCACAAACAAAAGAGTCTACCAATTTTCACAAAAGGTGAAATGGAAATGTGGTTTACCTCCATGTATTTTTATGCAAATAACCCTAATTAATTATAATGATTTCATTTTGTAAGTATATATAACTTAATGTAAAATATATTAAATATATAAAACTTGTTATATATTAATATATAAATTTAATAAAAATATTATATTTTATACCTACACATATTGTAAGAGACAATGTACATATATATTTATGTATTTTATAATCCCCCATCATATATTTACATGTATACATTATAAAAATTAGAGCGATGATGTAAGATTTATATTATATATATCAAATAGAAATGCTTTTGGTGCATATGAAAATACGTTACAAATTTTATTTAGAAATACCTTACACATCGCTCTTATACCATATGTATATCTCCGAAACATGGCCCACCAACCATTTTTGTGTCAAATGCATAATGTTAAGCACATGTTCGTACGATTATCAGTTTAGCGTGGCATCAACACCATTACAATGCACGATTGAAGAATATATTATTCAATGAAAATTACCAATATGGAGAGAAATCGTGAAATATATGTCTAGTTTTTTACCTATTTATGGATGGTGGTAGATACCTCCAACATATAGGGTTTTTCCTGATGTGAAGTCTCAACATAGTTTGGAGTAGGATCACAATTCCGATTATTGGCCCAACCACCATCACATAAAGGTTCACCTTGGTTTCAACAGATAACATAAGAGATTATATACATAGACCTTGAATAAGCATGTAAGTTGACATTGTTGAATATCAATTGAATTGTATAAAAGGAGACCTTCATGAGTGGCATACAAGAGTGAGTCTCTAGAAGGAAGTAGTAGTACTAAGCTAAGAGAGACACATGAGAGAAAGAAAAGACCCGTTAGCATAATAGTTCACATAACAATTATTAAAATGAATACAATGCACGTTCAACAAGATGAGTAACAAAGATGTTGAAATAGTTCAATTTCTCTAGTACATATGAACACAACATATACCATAAACATCCCAAGGATATTCCTAAAACATTCACAAAACATGCATGAAAATTTGTTGGCTTAGTTAGTTCCAATTAGGTGAAATATCTAAGTACACAGTCATAATGATGAGGCAATAATTCGAGTGGTGGAGCATTAAGTCACTTCTTTCTTCAAAGAATAGTTATTATCTTCTATGCCTAGTAAGATAAGCCAAGTCTATCTCTCCAAAGCTTAAGCCTCCAAAATCCCCTTGCTTGAGTTATCAGTTTTATTTTATAACAAGGGGAGTGACCTATCATATCGCTATGACTCTTGATTTACCCTCATGACTCTTGGACTTCTATTATGACCTTTGGACTTTTATGAAACTCTTGAACTTCTAAATGAATTTTGAACTTCCCTATATGCCTTTCATACTTCTATACAACTCTTTTGTCCGTATATGAATATGTGATTCTACATATTCCACATGTGACCTTTGGACTTCCATGCCTTACATTTTGTCCTTTTCACTTTAATAATTGGATCATTACATTCCACATAATGTGGCATGTCACACGGACACACATTTAACATTATCATAACACTTGTACAAGTTACAACTTGACAATGATGCCATGGTATTCATGGCGAGGTGGCAATGCTAAGTTTTCTTCATTTGTTTCCTCATCTTGCATTCTCGTTGGTAGATCTGCTTTTTTTTCATCCTCACCCTCCAAAGGGTCTTGTATCAATATCAAAATCCTTTGAGTCATCATGCAATGTCTTCTTTTTGTATTGGTCCATGATTTGCTTCAAGTCTCTATGATAACTCTCTTTTGTTATTATTTGAGCCACATGTGTTTCTTTATGCTTTCTCCTCTCTATATGATTTGAGAATTACCTTTTAATGCTATTAAGGTACTCCTAGAAATCAAAATTATTCATGAAAAAGTGAAGTTAGTCTTAATGCATCTACTCTATCATCACCTATCTCATGCAATGATCAACTTATGATAGGCTTGTAAGAGTGTTGAAAGAAGAAGGCTAAGTTAGGAGGAGCATTCAAATTCATCTGTGGCTTAAGAACGCTCCATTTTTCATTTTCATTGCACCATGCACTATGAATAAGATCTCTTCTTAGTCCAGTGTAGTGGGGGAAGTTGTAGGGATAATGTGGGAATGTTTAGCTTAAAGATGCACCATGCGCCCTAAGAAAAGAGAGGGAGACTTGAAAGTGCAGTTTTACTAGTCAAGGGTTCATAGGAGGCACCCTTCAAGCTTCCCCACTATGCCTAGTGTTGAAGAGGAAGGGTATAAGAAACTCTTGAGTTCAAAGTGAACAGGGGAATATGGAAGCATGAATTCTTCAGGCTTCGTGACTGCACTGTGTGCCCGAAGGAAAGAGGGAGCAATGAAGGTTTCAAGATTCAAGACTGTGCTATGTTCTTTTTAAGAGATAGAGGATCCTTTCTTTTCTGAAGTCCACTCAAATAGTCCTCATTCTTCTAAAGTTTTCTTTTTCAACAAGTGTTTGAAGTGCCCTCAGTGTTGGGAGGGAAAAATTATCTCCAACAAGAACTGGTTGTTCATCTAGAATGCACTTTTCATTGAGGGAGGTAGCAAATGACTAGGTCCCTTATCCTAGGAAGTACTAATGCACTAAGAGAGGGAAAAGAAGTTACAAAAGAAAATGCACAAGTATGGGATAAAATGATACATCAATGAGGATCATGAATAAGTTTCTCTGATCACCTAGTAAGAGGGTAACACCTTCACAACTTACATTGAGTGGGAGGACCAAGAAGTTCTCTCAAAATAGTTAAGTGTGGGACTAGAAAAGTAGGAGAAATAAATTCATCCAAACATGAATCAAACATGGATCACACACTTAAATTCCATCAATAAAATCCAATGAAATGCGTAGGAATCCTAAACACGAGTTACATCTTAAAACAACAATAAAGAGAAACCTATTTCTGAGTGTAATAGTTGAAACAACACATTACAAAACTTAGAATAAAAGTTATGATAAAAGTGTCGACTGAGACCCAAAGGTGCACTAAGTTATATGAATGTGTCTATCACAAATTCTAAACATATGTAAAAACATGTAATGAAAAAGACTGTGCTAGAACTAGCCTTGGTGATGGTCAAAGGTGCGACACGTATAAGAGTTAAAACAACAAAAGTGATACGTACGATGAAATGAAATCATGAAGATGACCCTTGAAAATTGCAAACGATCTTTAAAGAAACACACGCCAAAGAAAATATAAAATGACAATGACACTTATTAGAGTGAAAGTGACCAAAAGCAACAACCACAAAAGTAAAAGTGACACTTGCGAAAGAAACCATGTGTAAACACGACAATTAAGGAAACTCACCAAAATAGAAGTACAATCGCAACAAAAGTGAAGGGGAATGTCAAAAAAGGTGTGCATTAACTGTCTACATGACTTGAAAATTTCACAAGCACAATCTCAATGGTTAGTGTTTGGCTGTTTGAGCTTGAATAAAATAAAGTGCACTCGTGACTTCAATCAAGATTGTGCATGTGTGAGAAAGTGACTTTATAATTCAAAACTAGGAAGAATACTTGAAACCTTTAGAAAACATCAATAAAACATGGAGTAACCATAGCATGAGAAACGGTAAGATCGTTAGTAGTCTTCAAAATTAAATATAGGAAAAAATTTGGAGGTTGTTGATCATAACTTCAACACTGGTGACAAACTAGTAGAAATCCGACTTCTGTGTTTAGGTTTACTTCTCTCAGTGCAAGGTCACAGTATTTCAAGAAGTATTGATTTATTTTGTAGATTACCTTGGCTTCCCCACTTAACCTAGTTAAAGATATAGTCAAGTATGTTCAGTTAGTTAGTTGGACATATACCAAGGTTTGTCGAGTCATAATTTTTTCGATCTAGGAAAGAGTAACATATAACTGTGAGTTTAAGATAATCATAGAATGAGTTTTCATATCTAGTATTTCTTTGTTACATGAAGGCTTTGAAAGTACCCTGATAGGGTCACTACAGGAACATAGTCATTTCGTCACTTCCAATGATCCTGAATAGTGCACGGGAAAAGTTACTTGTTTCACCTCTTTGGATAGGAATCCTTTCCCTTATTTCACCCTTTATTTATTTTATTTACAAAATTGTGCTTAGGAACTTATTTATTTCATAGGTGGAAGAGTGATCCCGAATTATTAAAAGTAGGAAAGTTTTTTCTTTCAGATAAGGTAATATATACCTCTAATATTAGTTTTCTGACTAATTTATTTTTCCATTACCTTTCCCTACTCGATTGGATCAATAAGAGAAAACACTATTTATTTACAATGCCAAGTTGAGGAATGAGGATCCTACAATAGATACATGATTTATAGTTTTACCAAACGCTTTCTAATCGAGTGGAACTTATTTTCCACTCAGACATCATTTGGCTTTAAATATATTAAAATCTAGATATAGGAGAGGTAATATATTAGCCAAGAATTGTTCGCCATCACAATTTCCATTTTCAAGATTTGCGACATTGTCTTTTGAGCCAAATAGAAGCATATTTCATGCAAATTATTATTAAACAAAACACAAAAGAGAAGACATAACAAAACCGCAATAAAATATCAAAAGGACCTGACCAATGGATGTTGAACCAAATGCAACATATGAAAACAAAGAAAATGAAAATACTAAATGGAGAGCAGGAAATAAGGTTGAAGGAATGCAAGGGAAACTAGTTGCAACAAGACCTACTCCTTACAAAAATGATTAGAAGGTTAGGGTTAAGTGTAATGATATTCCCAATTAATCCACTATAATTCATCCCAACCTACAAACGCAAAGGTAAGAGAAATTAAAACCAATATATAATAATTTGCAACAGAGAAGATAAGAACCTGAAAAGGCTACAAAAAACATTGAAGGAACATCTTAAGGGAAGAAATATGTGTGATATCACCTAACTTTACCAAACCTTCCACCTGACCTTTTTGACGAGAGTTACAATGAAACAAACTTGTGAGGCTTCTTGTTAATGTACCTTCACTTATGTTGTCTTCCATAGTAAACACCTATAGAGATCAGAATTTTATTTGAGCAGATGGACTTACTAAGTAAGAATTTTCTAACTGATGATAGGTTGGATAATGAAATTCAAAACGATCCTCTTGGATATCTTGAAATAATTTTCAATTCATGGTGTGGAATTAGGACAGGAATCTTGAGAGGGAAAATAGTGATCCTCTTTGAGATCCTGAAATACTTGGGAGAAATAATTTTCAATCAATGGTGTGTAATTAGGATGAGAATCTTAGGAGGGAGAATACATCTGATCATATTCAGAAAGCTAATCAAGATAGTGAGGACCTAACATAACCATAAACAGAGGATGAAGTGCCTCAACTACTTGACAACTTTCTAAATATTGATATGACAAATCACAAAGGTCATCTGATGTATAACAACCATCATTAGGTACATTATTTGGAAAATTTTCAGTTAAATGACAGTTGTCACAATCGGATATACTAATTAAGGAAAACGATTTTGGCTTAATGGATAACAAAGATAGATCAATTTTAAGAGATTTACAAATGCTTTGAATGAAAGAATGATCTTCCTCAGATTTTCAATGTGACAAACCATCTACGTGTCACTCGCTACAAACTAGACTCACATCATAATCATTACAAAGGAATGCCAATATGGAAAGCACATGAAACTAGTTGAGATGTAGTGGATGAAAATTTCGAACATGATTCAGCTAATAACACAAGCACTCACTCTTATTTAAGAGGAAATTCAGTGCCATGAAGAAAATGATTAGCATTAGAACATTCACAAGAAATATTAGGAGTTGTTCAAAAGCATATGTCAGACATGAATCATTCGGTCAATCATAATCTTTTGAATGATGAGCTTCACAAATTGGGTCAGTAATGAAAGGTATACATTTCAAACTTGGGTTCGATACCAATGACTTTCATGGAAATCAACTAATTAAAATAGAGTCTTCCGTCCAATAAAAAAACAAATATTGAAAGTCAAGGGAGTTATAAATAAAATGCCACATAACTTTCAAGAAAGAATTTGCATCTAGTGAAGCCATGAAAAGGAAATAATTTCATGAGAAAATAAAAACATGACTTATTTCATTGATCTAACCAGAGTCATGAGAACCTAACATAACCACCAATGTAACTTGAAGTGCCTCGACCCGTTGATGAGTCCTGAAGTTTT
Organism: Pinus tabuliformis; assembly: GCA_031772625.1. Classification (NCBI taxonomy): domain Eukaryota; kingdom Viridiplantae; phylum Streptophyta; class Pinopsida; order Pinales; family Pinaceae; genus Pinus; species Pinus tabuliformis. The sequence continues at coordinate 196,280,076 of CM062808.1, forward strand.
CGAGAATTGTGGAATTGCATTTTAAAGATTGAATCAGATCATGCATGGTGTGAGGACACCTACCATGAGAAATTTCAACTAGACAACTACTATCCAAAGGGAAGCCATCCACATCACTGATCTAGACAAAATTTACATCTTCAACAAACAAATTCCCCAATTCATAAGGTTCATCTAATTTCACATCTAAGGATTAATAAATTTGATGACTTTCTTTAGTAACCCGAAATGGAGATTTTTCTTCATGCAGAATTGGAAATGACAAGGAATGGAAAGAATACTTGATAAGTTGATTACTTACTCCTCGATGACCCCATTTCCTTGTGACACTTCTAAATTTTGATTATTGGGTGGGAGATCTGAGGAACAAGACATATAAGGAATAGGACACAAGGAATGAGGAGTTATTAGGGTAATTTGGGGTCAAAAATGGGCCTCGTAAGGAAATTATAAAATAATGGTGGAAATAATAAAATAATATTAGATTACATCATCAAATTTTAGAGGGAAAAAAGAAAAAAATATTTTTTCAACTCTTATTTTCCACTTATCTCCCAATGGGTTTACTCACATTTCAATCAAAAATACTCATTGGATGCAAAATTTGATTCCTCATCCAAGGAGTACCCATGTTCCATACTTTCAATGGACCGAACTATATGAAAAATGAGAAATACATTAAAAACATGATTACAATCACATTTTTTCATGTATATCTCATTTGTCATGTAATAGACTCCATCGAAAATATGCAACATGGGTATTCCTTGAACAAGGAATTAAATTTTTCATCGAACGAGTATTTTGGCTTGAAATGTGAGTAAACCCATCGGGAGATAAGTTGAAAATATGAGTATTTTGGCTTGAAATGTGAGTAAACCCATTGGGAGATAAGTTGAAAATACGAATTGAAAAAATATTTTTTTCTTTTTTCTTTTTTAGTTATTTCTTTCTTCTCACTCGAAATTTGAGTAAAACCTTAGGGAGCTAAGCTGAAAATACGAGAAGAAAACATAGTTTTATTATTCTTTTAATTTTTTTAATCGTTTCACTTTTTTACTCCAAAAATGGTAAATCACCCCCCATGGTTGACATCATCATCTTGAATCCTATTGGTCCTTATAAACTTTATTTTTTCTGTACATTTTCTTAGGCGGCCCAGTTTAAACCTCAATATTCCCCTATTGTTGGGGAAAAGCTTCCATGAGAAAATATTCCTTAACTGAAATAGACTCAAGATCTAAATCTTTTGAAACAAAGTTTTGCAGAGAAACTGAAATATCAAAAGGTGCACTTCAGAGATCATCATTAAATACAATAATCCGGTGATAATCAACAAAATGAAGGTTGTCCAAGACATCGGATTTATTAGGAAAACCAAATTCATTTGATTCATCACCCAAATTTCTAGATTCAAAATCAACCAAGTATGGGAGCAAATTATCTTAACATGGAGGATTTTGGAAAAGATAAAAAATATCAAAAGAATCCTCACCTTCCTTCTCCCTTACCTATGAAGAGTCACTACATTGCACCTAATCACTATTTGGATTTGGATGAGATTGGTCAAGAAAATCTAGGGCTAAGATATCATGAGGAAAAGATAACAAAGGATGACAGGAATCCAAATGAAATTGAAGAGTAGAGCTATGAGTTTTAATATCATTTTGATAAATGTAAGGATTTGTCTTAACCATAGGCTTCATGAACCATTCCAAGGTTTCCTCCATACGATATGAATCATGGAAGTGGAAGAAGGTTGAGGAGATGGATTGAGAATTTTATTTCTAGATTTCCTAACTTTATTGTTAATACATAAAGGCACCCGTATTGGTACTAGAAAAGGAGGAGGAAAAGGAAAAAAAAGGAATAATAGGTTCTTCCTCTGAGATTGGAGGTGTCAAAAAATTTCTGAAATTTTGGAGAATAGGAACATCTTGGGGTCTAGATTGAAACTAATCCAAAGATATTCGAACCAAATGTTCAAACTTTTTCTTAAAGAAATCGAAATCCATATCTTCTTCATGAAATTGACAACATAAGTGAAGGAATATGCTATAAAAATCCTCAACTCATTCATTATACTCCATTCTAATTTGATCAATTATATTATAAACAACTCGGTAATCATACATATCTAATGCTTGACAAATCTCCTTGAGAAATTAGTCAAAAGAATGGATGAAGGAAGATGGTAAGGTATGATGCCATTGATTAACACGACCTTCAAGAGTGAGGGTGAATAGAATATACACAACATCTTCATCATCGATTTCATCAGATTTACAAAACCCAAGAAAATTATTTATGTGTTTGGCGGAAAATGTACTACCCTCACCATGAAATCTGAATTGCAATAATACATGAACAATTTCCATGGAGATGAAAATTTTATTAGGAGATAGGTTGGGAAAACACCCTGGGAGTATGATTTGGGAAAGATCCATTGAATATAAGAGACTCAAATAGATTCAATGTGCACAACTTGTCATATAACCCTCCTTCTAGTGCCAAAATGTTGACGATGTTGGATGCTGCCAACATACATGTGGTCTCCTTGATGTGAAGTCCAAATTCGACCTCACAACATTTGGAGTAGCATTCCAGTCCACAATATCAGCCCAACCACCATAACCCAAAGGTTTTCCTTGGTTTCAACAAACAACATAAGAGATTATATACATAGACTTTGAACATGCAACTAAGTTGACATTCTGAAACATTAATTTCATTCTGTAAAAGGAGACCTTCATGAGCGGGAGAGGAGAGTAAGTATCTAGAAGGAAGTAATTGTACCAAAAAAGGAGAGACAAATGAGAGAATGAAAATATTCGTTAGTAAAATATTTCACATAACGATAATTAAAGTGAATAAAACGCATATTTAGCAAGATGAGTACTAAAGCAACAAAAATAGTTCAATTTCTCAATACATATGAAGATAGCGTATACCATAAACTTCCCAAGAATAGTCCTCAAACATTCACGATACATGCATGAAAATGTGCTGGCTCATTGATCTTCAATTTGGTGAAATATGCAAGTACACAATTACAATGATGAGGCACTAGCTCTGGTAGTGGAAGATTAAGTCACTTCTTGCTTCTACAAAGAATAATTATTCTCTCCTATGCCAAGTAAAAGAAACCAATACTAGCTCTCCAAATTTTAAGCCTCCAAAATCCCCTTTCTTCAGTTCTGAGGTTTCTTTTATAACATGAGTGACCTTTCATATCCCTATGTCTCTTGAGTATCCTCGTGAATTTTGGACTTCTATTATGACCTTTGGACTTCTATGCAACTCTTGAACTTCTAAATGACTTTTGGACTTCTCTGTATGACTTTTGGCCTTTTATACAACTCTTTTGTCCATATATGGCTATGTGACTCTACATATTCCATGTGTGACCTTTGGACTTCCATGCCTTATAGTTTTTCCCTTACCCTTTAATAATTGCATCGTTACATTCACATGATGTGGCATGATGCATAGACACAAATTGACCATTATCATGACACTTTTACAAGCTACAAATTGACAATGATGACATGGACTTCATGATGAGGTGGTAATGCCAAGATGTCTTCCTTTGCTTCTTCATCTTGGATTCTTGATGGTAGATCGGATCTATAGTTAGTCGTCATGGAAGATATGACTTGTTCTTCATCTTCACCCTCCAATGGATCTTGGATCAATATAAAAATCCTCTGATTCATAATGAAATATCTTCTTTCTGTCTTGGTCAATGATATGCTTCAAGTCTCTTCGATAAATCTCTTTTGTTCTTATTCTCCGTAGGTGTTTTATTATTCTTCTTTCTTTCTATCTACTTTGATAATAATCGTGTCATTCTCTGTAGGTAATCCTTCCAATGAAACTAATTCATGAAAAAGTGAAATCAATCTTAAAACATCTACTCTAACACTACCTAGCTCATGGAATGATTAGTTCATGATTATTGTGTGGGAGGGTTGAAAGAAGAAGGCTTGATCACGATGGCGCAATCAAACTCATTAGTGTCCTAGGCTAACACCATTATTCAATTTTACTACTCATACACTATGAAGAGTATCTCTCCTTGGTCTAGTGTAATGGTGGTATATGAAGGGAGAAGGTGGGAAGTCTTATTGCTTAAATATGTGCCATGCTCCCTAAAGAAAAGAGAGGGAGACTTGAAAGCGCAGTTTAACTAGTCAAGGGCTAAAAGGAGGCCCCCTTCAACCTTCCCTACAGCTCCATGCACGGAGGAGGAAGTGTCTAAGAAAGTCTTCTACACAAAGTGCATAGGGGAATATGGAAGGATGAAGGCTTTAAGCTTCATGACTTCATCATGAGTGCTAAGGAAGAGGGAAGGATGAAGGCTTCATGCTTCATGACTACATTATGCCCGTTTTAAGAGACTAAAGATCCTTTCTTTTTTGAAGTGTGCTCAAATGGTCCCTCTTCTTATGAAGTGTGCTTTTTCATTGAGTGTTTGAAGCATGCTCAAGATTGGGATGGTCGAGTTCTCTTAAACAATGGATTCTTGTTCATCTAGAATGCACTTTTCGCTGAGAGGGGTAACAAAAGACTAGGTCTCTTATCCTAGAAAGTAATAATACACTGAGAGAGAGTGCAGACCTTAGAAAATAATTAGTTAAAAAGTATCGATGGAAAATATACGTCATGAGGCTCATAAATAAGCTACACTCATCACCTAGTAAGAGGGCTAATGCCTTTACAACTTGCACTGAGAACAAGAACCAAGAAGAAATCTCAAAATGGCTAAGTTCGGGACCAACAAAGTAAGCGAAATAAATGCATCCTAACATGACTCAAACATAGATCACACATAATAATTCCATCAATACAAGCCAACGACATGCAGAACACCCATGAACAATAGTCATACCTTAAAACAACAACAAAAAGTGACACCTATTTCTAAGTGAAATTATTGAAACGACATAATACAACACTTAGAACACAAGTTACAACAAAAGTGTCAACTGAGACAAAAAGGTGCACTAAGATATAGGAGTGTGTCTAGAACATATTATAATTATATGTAAGACAACGTAATTTAGAAGAGTGTTCCATAAATATCTATGGTGATGCATAAAGGTGCGACACATGTAGGAGTGAACATAACTAAAGAGAAACTTGCGGCAAGAGTAAAACATGAAGATGACACTTGTAAAATGCAAACGAAATTGAAAGCGACACATGCTAGAGTGATATAACATGAAAAAAAAAATTAAAGTGAAGGAGAAAAATAGAAAAAACGAAGAATGTCAAAATGGCAATTGTAAAAGCAACACAACACAAATGTGACAATTAAGAAAACTCATTGAAATAGTAGTACAATTGCAACCAAATTGAGGGACAATTTCAACGAAAGGTGTGAATTCACTATCGAAAAAATTTGAACATTGCACAAGAACTATCTTGATGGGTCAAGCTTTTATTGTTTGAGCTTTCATAAAAGAAAGTCCACTCATGAGTTCAATGAGGATTTTACATGTGTGAGCAAGTTACTTTACAATTCAAAACTAGGAAGAAGACTTGAAAACTTTAAAAAAAAAGTCAAACATGGAGTAACCATAATATGATAGACCATAAGATTCTCATTATGGCCCAAAATTAAAGTTTAAGATTTTTTTTGCAGGATGTTGATTGTAGCATCAACACTTGGCGACACACTGGTAGAACTCCAACTTCTCTCTTTTGGTTTAACTCTCGAAGTTCAAGGCCTCATTCTTTCGGGAAGTATCGATTCATTTTGTTTTGAACTAGGAAAGGGTAATAAATAACTCTAAGTTTAATATAATCAAAGTATGGGTTTTCATCTCTGGTGTTGTTTTGCTGCTAGTAGGCTTGGATAGTACTCTGGTGGAGTAACTATAGGAACACAAGAATCTCTTTACTACCAGCTATCCCAAAGAATACCTTGACAAAGTTACTTGTCTCACCTCTCTATGGAAGAAGCCTTTCTCTTCTTTCGCCCTTTATTTCTTTTAGTTATAGAACTGTCCTTAGCAACTTATTTATTTCATAGGTGGAAGAGGGATCCCTACTTATTGAGTGGAGGAGAGGTTGTTGCTTTAGAGAAGGAAATATAGACCTTTGATATTGGTTTTCTTACTAATTAATTTTCCCCTTACCTTTCCCTACTTGATTTGATCAACAAGATAAAACACTATTTACTTACAATTTAGAGTTGAGGAATGATGATGCTACGATAGGTACGGGTTGTATAGTTTGAAAAAAGTATTTTATTTCAAGTGGATTAGATTTTCCATTCAGATATCATTTACTTTAAATATATTTAAACCTAAATAGAGAAGAGGTAACATATTAGCCAAGCATTGTTTGCAATCACAATTTCCCTTTTCAAGTTTTTCCACATTATCTTTTGAACCAAATAGGAGCATCTTTCATGCAAAGTCTTATTAAATAAAAGATGAAATAAAATAGATATCAAAACCATGAAACAAGATTGAAATAACACACCAAATTGAGGTTGAACCGAACACAACATACAAAAATAAAACAGATACGAGGACTAGATGGAGAGCATGAGCGAAGGTAGATGCAATGCAAGGGAAACTAAGTGCAACTAGTCCTACTCCTAACCTAATTGGCTAGAAGATTAAGGCTAAGTGTAATGATATTTCAAATGAAGAGACCATAATTGGTCTTGACCTACAAACACAAATATAAGAGAAATTAAAACCAATATGTAATAATGTGCAACATAGAAGATAATAACTTGAAACACTTGCACAAAACATTGAAGGCCTTTATTAAGGGAACAAAGATGTGTCATGTCACTTCATTTTACCCAAGCTACCACCTTACATTTTTTACAATAGTAATAATGAAACAAAACTTGAAGGGTTCTTGTGAATTTACATAAAATGATATTGTCTTCCTTAGAAAATGTCAAGAGAGATCAGAAGTTGATTTTAGAAAATGGATTTCCTAAGTAATATGCATCTAACTAATGATAGATTGGATCATTAAATCCAAAAGAATCCTCTTGGAAATCGTAAAATCCTTGTGAGAAGGAGTTTCCAATTAACGGTTTGGAATCATGATGAGAAGCTTGGCAAGGAAAATAAATTTGAGCATATTCAGAAATCTTGTCAAGATACTGAGGACTTGACATAACCATCAATAAAGGCTGAAGTGCCTCAACTACATGACAAGTTTCTAAATATTTAGATGATAAACCTTAAATATCAGTTGATTTGACACAACCATCATTAGGTACACTAGTGGGAAAATCATCAATTGAATAACAACTGTAGCGATTAGATAGTCTAATTAGGGCACACGATTTTGGGTTAATGTATAGAAAAGATATATCATTTTCAATAGGTTTACAAATGTTTTGAATGAAAGAATCATCTTCCTCATATGTTGAATGTGAGAATCCATCTACTTGTGAATGGCTACAAACTAGATTATCATCATAATCAATAAAAAATAATACAAATATCGAAAACACATGAAACCATTTGATATGTAGTGGATGAAAAGGAGGAACTTGATTCAAATAATAAAAAAAGAATTCACTCACATTCAAGAGGAAATCCAATTCCAAGAAGAAAATGATGAGCATTATAATATTGAAAATAAATATTAGGAGGTGATTATTTTGAAAAGCATCTGATAGACATGAATCCTTCAACCAATGATAATATTCTAAATGATCAACTTCAAAGATTTTCTCATCTTGTAAAATTCTAGTAGGGATATATATTTCTTTTCGTTGAAAATTTTATTTCAATATTGGGATATTAAATTCACCCTACAACATAATGACGTTATTGATATTTACCAAATTATTCAACAACATATGAAACTATATAGAAATAAAATTATCATCATTAATATAGCAAAACATAGAGGAAAAATAGAATAAAATCATTCACACATAGAGACACCAGCATTGGTCGAAGGCAAGAGTAAAAACCACTATTGGGAAACCCTTTCAAATTATTCTTCTTATTATATTTTCACTGAATGATTCATTAAGAGACAAAGAGTACAATGATCCATATGTTCATCCATACAACTATCAAGGAAAATTAAATAAATAGCATTCAAGACATGTTTCCAACAAATGTACTGACGAGATATCACTTAACCAAAATGTATTCAGGTTTAGACATTTGTGGTCAACTGTAAAAAAAAAAAAAACCTAGTTTCCAACTGCAAGGAAAACATTATGTGTGTCCAGCTAAAAGGCCTCAACCGCATGGATGACTCGGCCTATGTGCAATTGTAGCCAAAATGTCACCATGGAAAGCCTGCAGCTGAGCCTGAAAACCCTAAAATATAAATGGGAACTTCAAACACTGTGATTTCAACTTCATGTGAACCAATTCTCTGTGGACCTATTGTGAGCCAACACCAAATAAGAGAATAGAAGAATGTCTCATGATGGTATCCAAATGAGGATCACTTGAATTTTATTTATAGCTATCCACACAAGTCCAATTTATATTTTGGGCTGATATATCCTTTTGTGAACATGTGGGGTTTAGCTCAAAAGTATGCTTTCCCTTGTCCAAATTCAGTGCTTTAGTAGTCAAAATTGGTCCCCTTGGAAAGAGGAATCTCATCCCATGGTTGAAATTTGTCACCGAGATACCAAATTAACACTCCCTCTCAGCGAAGGAAAAATTCCAACGAAATCATGAAATCATCGTAAGTATCCCATCATCAAATCACATCATATCTCAACGATCTCATCATCAAATGTCATCACAACTCATCTCTGATCATCTATGTTTCTCCATGCCTATCTCTTGATTGTCTCTCCTCATATGGTAAGAATTATCGAATCTAAAAGAAGAATAATTTGACATTGGAGGGGAGCTTAATCTACCACACTCTATTCATTGGGGAGCCATTGCTACCACATGAAAAGCATGAGAGACATTATCATCAAGCAATCTTGCTCAACCTAAAACCACACCGGGGAGCACATCTCAACCCAGAAACTAATGGTAGTGAGGAAGGTCCTATTGGACATTATCATCTCATGTTCATGATAGTGGGGAATGTCCTATAGGACACTCTTTCCCCATGTCAAGAAATAGTTGAGATACCACGTACCAAGCAAGGATCACAACCATCCCATGATGTAATCAATGGGTGAGATACCACTTGATATATGAGGTAAGGATCACAAAAATCATATTTCCTATTGATCTTCCCAATAACGATGTTCAATATTCATGTGGTATAACACTTTCATAATACTTAGCTTGGGTGAGATACAATACTTACCAATGTTAATGATCACACACCCCCAATCTCTCATCCCATTCGCCAGACGGGGAGCAAATCCCAACAATCCCAGTTTTTTGGTACGATGCCAACTAGGGTATACTCTGCATATACTACAATACGAGAGAAACACATCGGACCCTATTGGAATAAGATAGGGGTGACACCCTATTCTCCAGAGGTCCATCAACCCCAGGAGCCCTCCATATCAATTCCTCGCCCTAGGATCTCATATGGGGTGGAAGAGTTGGCCCAGTGTCCTTGATTAGTCTTGCTCTCTATAGATCAAAACATATCATCATGCTTGTATAACGTACTGGATTAAACAAATCACTAAATAGTTTAATCATAATGCCTCAATAACAACAGTCTCATGTTCATGCAGGACATCAAATCAAATATAATATTAGAATAAATATATATCACAAAAATGATACCTTATTCATCCTCCCTCTCACGGAGGTGACAATCACAAGCATAAGCTTGTTTTGTATAGCAACAGAAACTCAATTTATATATATATATATATATATATATATATATGATATTATCTTCCAATTGGATCCCATGTTTTACTATTGCAATGTATCCTTGTCATTTCCACATCATGTTGAAAATAGTTCTTCAAATATTTCCTTCAACTTAAATTAGAGTTAGTCATGCTAGCAACATCGTACTCAACCTCTGTCATTCTTAAAGTTACAGAATTTTCATCCAAAATATCATGGAAAATCTCATGCTAAGCAACACCCATATCTGCTCATCTCATCAATAATGATACCAAACATCATCAGTTCATTGATGTAGTCACATATCACAGGAAGAATATCTCAGGCCAAAAATCGATTGTCCCATGCAAATATCTTGAAGATGGCTTGGCGACAACCTAATGTGTATGAAGTGGCTGAATCATGAATTGACTGTAGTTTCTCTATGAAAAACATCAATTCTTTAATCAAATATCAATTTCCAAGTAAGGTTCAACAATATCTTTGCATAGCTTGAAATTCAATCGGAGTGTCCAAGGGTTTGCATTTCCACTTTCTAAAAACATTTCAATAGTTTCATGATATATATTTTATTTTCTAAACTTTACAAAGTAATTCATCATGCCATGAATCTTCATTTGAAACTTCAAACGCCAACTTCCTCTTACTTTAATCATCAGAGGCTCATTACCTGTCAAGAATTGACCATCAGCATATAAAACCAAAATCAATATCATACCTTGGATGACTTTTGAAATAGAGGTTTGGATTGGAAAATCCTCCTAGCTTCAACTGGTAACTGTCAATGTGGACATACCAACCTTACTTCAAACTATACTATTTTATATGCAAACATTGTACCGATAAAAAAAATATACTCAGCCTCACACAAATCAATATTATGCAATCAAATAAACCAAGTTAGTGTATCAACCTTATATGTCGAATAAAAAATAATATCAAAGCAATAAATGTTTCTGTCAATATCATTGTAACAAACTGTTTAGACTAGGTGTCAGGTAGAGCTCACATCCAAATATGAGGTTATGACTTCATCTATTGTTATGTCAGCAAATTGTTATTAAATAATATCAAACTTCATCAAGCCATCTACATAATCATAATATGAATTATTTGTGTCATTATACATCAAGGCTAAGTCATATGCATTCATTATGAGAATATTGCATACTGAATCACAATTTTTTATACATCTACCAATGTTCCAAGGCCAATGATGCCAATATAGAATAACTATTGAATACAAATTAGTCACTGAAAGTTACCATTCCTACATGGAATTATCATAAAGGAAAATAATCAGTTATCAACGCCCTATTTTTTTATCACTGAATTCAATTAATCCATATGTCAAAGCATATCTATGAACTATCAAACATTATTTCAAAGTTCTAATGAATCATAAATTATTCAAGCCAATAAGCCAAATATTTTCAAGCCCTTGCAACTGTTATCAGTTACTGTAATACATTAGCTTTAGTGATCAAATCAAAATAACATACTTGATATGCATATTGTGGTCTACCGCAAACACATGTTTAGTCAACATATTCACATTCTCTACAATAGGTCAAACATTAAAACTTCCCTACTCATAGAAATTTCTATTTTCTACTCCATATCTATAGGATTATCATACTCTTGGCATACTCCTAATATCGTGCATAAGGCTTCAATTTTTCTGACCTACAATTACAACCACACCCATATGCATTGTTATGTGTGGTTGAGAGGCTTATAACCACACTTTTAAGCCTTCTTGCATGCACTGGGACTTAGACTAAGAGAAACCCTCTCTTCTCAGAGTAAAACTTGCTACATACCAACAACAACATATATAAGTCTATTTATATACAAAAGTAGTAATTCAATAATAAAGGATATTCTTTACATTTAATGCAAATGATAATAGGTGTAGGGACCTTATGAAGCTTTTCTCCCTCTTAACGAGTAGCCACTTCACTCATCATCATTCAATTCATCAACCTACATATCATAACATTGTCATGAATTAGTAGAATTGTTAGATCAAAGTATATTAGGTTCTAAAACACATATTCATAATGCTCATAACATGTTAACATACTTCATCTTCACATATGAACATGACTTTAAACTTTCATCAAAAGTTAGAGTCATATGATTAGGCTGCGAGAGGTATATCATCATACTTCAAAGATTATAATCACTACATAACTTATTTATTATATTATCCAACCATCAAAGCATGGCATCGAATTTTACCATATGTCATAGTTACTAAGCTTATCGAAACCTAACCAAGGTCAATAAAAACATCCTGAATATCAATCTTATTGTCATACTTTCATCATTAAGGTTACCATGATTATCAATAGTATTAACTCACCATATTGAAAACAATATGCTATAATTCTTTAAGCAATCCATCATGTCTAAGATGTGAGATGCTTTTCCAAATATCAAGTATACCAATATATCAAAAATCAATGTTCTAGGTAATTCATCTTGTCGAAAATGTAAAATATTTTTCAAATATTAAGTGCACCAATATATCACATGTGTCATAAATCAAAACTTATTCCATATAGATTCATGAGCCATTTGTGAAGGTGATATTCGTATCATACGTTAGGGTTTAACTTTTCATACAACATTACAACAAAGACATAACATCGAAAAATACACCATAAATACCTTGTGGTATTCAGATACTTATGCACATTGACATTGGTAGATTGAGTGCTTTGTCAACTTTCACTAGGTGCCTCTTTCCTTTTACAACACTAGCTCTTCTCTTCCAACATTATCCATCTTTTCCCGCAACTTAAATGATCCTCAAGCAAGATCTACTTATCACAACTCATCATGAGGTTAGAAGTATCGAATACTAAAATATACATCCAGGAAGTATAATCAATGATTATATCAATAAATCTAAAATAAAGTAAAGACATAAAGATGTAACACAAATCCAAAAAATATTTATCTTTAATGAGAGGTAATCATCTTCCACTTGACCCAACCTTCAAGAGTCATTATTTTCCATTTTCCATATAACATTGTTTCCATCAATATATTTTAACCAACTTCATCACTAACAAGGCTTAATGAAGACTCACTAGTACAAAATGACTAATTAGTTACTAAAAAAACAACTAAAATTTGCATATAAAAGACCATTTTTCAGTTGGTGACCAATAGTAGCTAATTTACAATATCTTATAACGTGACCAACTTTGAGTCATTTTTAGCTTAGTCATTAATTGTTTTCCTCAATTTTACCATCTAGTAGTATATTTAGTCATAAATTTGGTCATTAATTTTTCATTGGTTTAGTCATTAATTGTCGCAATTAATGACCAAATATATAAGAAAATATAGTTATAACAATCCTCGAGAAAATCAATTAATGACCAAAGAAATATGACCAAAACATTGGTCGTGTTATAAGATACTGTAAATTAGCTACTAATAGTCATATATATGCAAATTTTAGTCATCATTTAAAACCAATCAATGACCAAAGAAATATGACTAAATTTTACTCGTTTTATAAGATGCTATAAAATAGCTACTAATAGTCGTATATATGCAAAATTTAGTCATCATTTAATAATAAAAAATTTATCATTTGGAGTATTCATTTATCTTTTTTTGGTATTTTCATATTTATTATATAAATGACTAATTAAGTATTTTATATTCATTTCATTTGTTCATGTTTATCATTAATTAAATAAACTACTAATTTAGTAGCTTTATATTGATTTTATGTGTTTATTATTAATCACCATAAATTGATTAGTATGATTTTGCAACTAAATTTTAAGAAAATGGCATACAATGTGCATGTTTATCTAATATGATAATGAAAAGTTACATATGTTAATTACAAGACTAAATAATATCAAGTGCAAATAAAAATAATTTCAACCATATAAATTTTATTATATAAAATATCAAGTATTACAATATGAGTTTCCAGCTTAATATGGGTTGGACTACAATTTAAACATGAAATGTTGTTTCATCATTTCAAAACATTATCACTGTGTTGCCAAAACATTGCATGTGAGTTCACCAACTCTGAAGGCTTGGCCATCACTCTCTATGAATGTGTGTTATGCAAGATATTGGCTCTAAGGGCATCACTAGACATATTCTCTTCTCTCTCTCATTTTCATTTGTTGCTCCAATGTTATTGTTCTACTCTTTATTCAATTGTTGCTTCTTAGCATCAATATTGTGTTCCTCTCCTGTAAATGAAAGAAGATACAATGCAAAGTATAAGACATGAAAGACGATGAATAATTGAATATAAAATAAAGTAGACAATAAAAGATTTATATGACATATACCTCAACATTCGATAGTGGCCACTATGTGGCTAAATGACGTGTATATACAAAGCAAATAAAATGTCACCATAGTAAGTGGAATTGGAGGGGGATTCATCATTCATGCTAGGATTTTTTGTGTGTGCACACATCATATTGCTCACTTCTAATTGTATAAAAAAGAGTATGCACAATGACATGTAGTGACATGTGGGTGTCTATTTGACTCAATGATACGCTTGATTTTTTAACCCATTCCAATCCTACCACAATTAAATTAAGAGAGACAAGGACACAAGAAGGACTATTAATAAATGAAATTAGAGGCTTTAGAATGCAACTCAATTGTACCTGAATGTAATGATAAGTATTTGTAGCTTCCTAGTCACTGATGAGCATCAAATCACACTGTGAAAAATTCCTTGCATTATGATAGTTTGGTTTCACCTGCACTAATCCTCTATTGTAGTCCCTTGACTTGCCTATAGATATACTTTTATAAACAGTCCTACTCCTGTAATTCTTCCCTATATGGATCATCTTTTGCCCCCCCTTATTGATAGTTATTTTTCAAGGCAATAGAATATAACTCTCCAATTCCATCGTTGCCTTTCAAAACAATGCTTGAGTATTTCCAAGAGATTGTTGAACCAGTCTCTACTCAAGTCCATGAAATCCTTGATTTGTCTCCATCATAAAAACCTATTATTGTAATAAAATTATAAATCCCACATCTACATTCCTCATCCCTGACATACCAATTCTTTAAAGTGGAATACTTTATCATTACTCCCTTGGTGGAATAGAGGTCCACTACTGTGGCATGGAGATGATTGGTGTCATAAAATGGTATAGTTCATCCTTCAATATATGTCACATTAGTCATCTCCCCTCACAGAACTCTTCTTATCTACAAAAATGAGAGTCCTCTCAAAATGTATGGTCTCCATCTCATTCATCCTAAAATAAGTGGATATTTCCATGGATGACAAAGTGGGCTTGGAAATTTAATAGGAGCTATCACTAAAAAATAAAAAATACAATGCAACATAATAGTTATTAGGAGCAGCAACCCTACCAAGCTACTTCTTAACTAGATAAAGATACTCTTGAATTACCTCTTATAACGAACAAAAGATAACTTGAACTACCTATAAAGTCTACCTTTGCATGGTAGAAATGAAAACACCGTCGAAAACAACATCTACAACAACATAGTCAAGTGCATGCCCAACTTTTGAAAAGTATCAAGCAGGTCAGGGTACACCTCATCCAGGCTCCTCTTCTTCTTCTACTCTCTCTGTTTATGTTCAGAATAATACCAAAGGTCTTTGAAATTGATGGGTGGGTACAAGTTATTAGACCATTGAGTTCTTCCATTTTTAATCATTGTGTGTAAGAATTGAATCTAAATTGCAAAAGCTGTTTAGGTTCCTTCTTTTTAGCTTAACTTAACCTACTATTTGGAGAGTTGTAAGGTTTAATGGATCTAACTATATTCTACTTAAAATATAGTAACATGGTTTAAAACTATAGGAATTGAGATCAAAATATGAGGATGAAACAAAAAAAAATTTATGTTCATGATTAGAAGAAATTTTAATTTCATGTAACAAAGTTTGAGGAAGGTCTAGCATTTGCATCCTACCAGAAAATTTTCTTGCATCACTTGAGCCCTTTTAATTTGGGCATGGTAGAGTCCATTACACAAATAGTCAACCACTAGAAAAAAGGTGAAAATAAAAAATAAAATTTCATGCATTCTGACCCTGGAAAATTTAGGGAGGAGCAAACTGATCTGTACAATAAGGACATGCAAAATAATTACTTTTCCATTTTCTTTTGATGAATTGTTGGCCGCAATAAAGATCTACATTATCATAATCATTAAACCCTTGTTACAATAAGGACATGCAAAATGCTTACTTGTGCATTGTCTATCATAATCATTAAACCTTCTGTACAATAAGGACATTTTGCATTGTCTTTTGATGAATTGTTGGCCACAATCAAGATCTGCATTATCATAATCATTAAACTCTAAACTCTAGATAAAATTTAATATTTGATCATATAAATCCTCAAAATTATTTACCCATAAGAACAAAAATCCTCTTTAATAAAAAGGAAGAATAGAGTCCAAATTCATACCTATGTACAAATTACTGAAATATCATAATCACTAAAGCCTCAACTCTAAATAAAATTTATGCTTTGATCATATAAACCCTCGAAATTATTTACCCATAAGAACAAAAATCCTCTTTAGTAAAAAGGAAGAGCAGAGTCCAAATTCATACCCATGTACAAATTACCAAAATATCCATACCCAATGACCTTGCCCTTACCATAATCATTAAACCCTCAACTCTAGATAAAATTTATGCTTTGATCATATAAACCCTTAAAATTATGTACACATACAAAGAACATAGTCCAAATTCATACCAATGTACAAGTTACCAAAATATCCACACCGAGTGACCTTGACCTTTCTCCATCTAATCTTTGATGCTCTCCTAATGTGTTTCCCATGCAAACTTCATCTAGGGTTCGAATTCCATGAAATCAATAGATCGTGTTGATGGTCTTCCTTCTTCTGGAATTTCCATGGAGATATAGACAAGGCAAAGAAAAATACAGTGTTACAATGTAATGTTGTAATCCGTAAATATTTTATTTGAACCCAATGCTAAACTAGAAATGAAAAAGAAAATAAATATTTATATAAAAAAATAAAAGAAATATTTATAATATTAAATAAAATATATAAATTGCAATTGGGTTAAATGATTTATTTTTAATAAGAATCTGTTATTTTTTCATAAGATGCTAAATTAAAAAGGAGAAGAAGAAGTTAGAAATGGTATTGGGATGAGTGTAAACATTTAAATATGACCTCAATTAATAATAAAAAGTTAAATTAGTAAAAATAATAAAATTTAATTTGTTATATTTTGATTTTTTTATTAACATGTGAATAGGCTTTGTTACAAATCCATGGGCCAATACCATGGCTTATCAATACTACAAATCCAAAAACATAACTTATTTCACAACCAAAATATTGTACAACAATATGACAAGATTCTTAACTGTGGATATTCACCCGCACATTATGGTAGATATTATTAACTTGTAAAAAAAGCCTTTGTTACAATACCATGGGTCAATACCATGGATTATCAATACCATATGCCCAAAAAAATAATTTATTTCACAATAAAATATTTTATAACCATATGACAAGATTGTTAACCATGGATATTCACCCTCACTTTAGCATGGATATTAACTTGTAAATCTGCGTTGTTGCAATACCATGGGCCAATATAACAATATGACAAGATTGTTAACCATGGATATTCACCCTCACTTTAGCATGGATATTAACTTGTAAATCTGTGTTGTTACAATACCATGGGCCAATACCATGGCTTATCAAGGCCGCAGGGCAAAAAACCATAACTTATTTCATAGTAAAAATATTTTATTTTAATTTAATTTTACAACATTTTTTTCATTGAAACTAAAAGGGAAAATGTTACAATTTCATATAGGAGTTGTCTTTAGTGCGACTTTTTGGATTAGATCCTCATGACTATTAAACATATTCCTAGAGAAATTAAATTATGGTTTTAATAAAATTAAGCTAAGATGGATCTATGCAAGTCATAGATCCATCTTAGCTAAGAATCCAAGGGATGAGAGCAAGCAAGTTGACTAATTATAATAGATTAAATATAGTGCATGATTTTTTTTAACTTTTTCATTATTTTATTTTCTTTAGATCCTCACGACTATTAAACATATTCCTAGAGAAATTAAATTATGGTTTTAATAAAATTAAGCTAAGATGGATCTATGTGGGTGATAGATCCATCTTAGCTAAGAATCCAAGGGATGAGAGCAAGCAAGTTGACTAATTATAATAAATTAAATATAGTGCATGATTTTTTTTAAGTTTTTCATT
This sequence comes from Pinus tabuliformis, assembly GCA_031772625.1. NCBI lineage: Eukaryota > Viridiplantae > Streptophyta > Pinopsida > Pinales > Pinaceae > Pinus > Pinus tabuliformis. Next base: position 196,298,159 of record CM062808.1, read on the forward strand.
ATTTTATTTTCTCTGACATGATTGATCCAAAATATAGGTTTATTATTTTACAACCAATACCATGGATTATCAATACTACAAGTCTGAAAACCATAACCTGTTTCATAACTAAAATATTTTACAACAACATAACAAGATTCTTAACTGTGGATATTCACCCCACATTATAGTAGATATTATTAACTTGTAAAAAATAGCGTTTGTTACAATACCATGGGTCAATGCCATGGATTATCAATACCACATGCCCAAAAAACATAAATTATTTCAGAATCAAAATATTTTATAACAATACCACATGCCCAAAAAACATAAATTATTTCACAATCAAATATTTTATAACAATATGACAAGATGTTAAACATGGATATTTACCCTCACTTTACCACGGATATTAACTTGTAAATCTACTTTGTTACAATACCAAGGGCCAATACCATGGCTTATCAATACCACATGCCAAAAAACCATAAATTATTTCATGGTAAAAATATTTTAATTTAGTTTAATTTTACAACATTTTTTTAATTGAATGTAAAAGGGAAAATGTTAAAATTTGAGATATATCTAAACCCTCTATCCTCACAAGTACTAAAAATATTCCCATATAAATTAAAATAAGGTTTTATATATAAAATTAAGATATATATATATATGCCGATTATATTATATATATATATATATATATAAAGAACCGACATCAATCCATCATAGCTAAAGATCCAAGGGATGAAAGCATGCAAATTGACTAATTATAATAGATTAAATATAGTGCATGATTTTTTAAAGTATTTTATTTTCTTTGACAAGATTGATCTAAAATATAGTTTTAATATTTTACAACCAAATAAATATTTCTAGTTTAGATAATTTCTTAAAAACAATAAAATGTGATCAAATTTAAGAGAGAGTTGGGGAGGGGGTGGAGAGAGGGAGTGAGACAGTGAAAATGTTGGAGGATAGAGAGAGATAAAGAGAGAGTGATGGGGGGAGAGAGAGTGAGGTGGGAGAGAGGGAGCCAGAGGAAGGAAGAGAGAGGGGAGAGAGAGAGATGGAGTTGGAGTGGGAGAGAGAGGGAGGAAATAACAAAGAAATAGAGAGATAGAGGTGGAGAGAGAGAGGAATGAGAAGGGAGAGATGGAGAGAGAGTGAGGGAGAGAGGAGAGGAGGGATGAGAAAGAAGAGGAGAGGATAGAGATAGGGAGAGAAGGGGAAGGCAGAGAGATGGAGAAGGACAGGGAGGGGGGGAGGTAGTTATAGAGTTGGACGCAAGAGAGAGAGAGAGGGAGAGTGATTTTGGGGGGCGGGAGATAGAGGGAGGTGGGATATAAGGGATAGAGAGGAAGGAAGATAGAGATGAGGAGAGAGAGATGGAATTAGAAGGGGTAGCAGAGGGAGGGAACAAGAAAAACATAGAGGTAGAAAGGTGGAGAGAGAGAGGGAGTGAAAAGGGAGTCATGGAGAGAGAGTGAGGGGAGAGGAGAGTGGGAGGGAATAGAGAGAAGGGGAAGAGAGGGAGAGAGAGTGTGTGTATTTTTTGGGGGTGAGATAGAGAGAGGGAATAACAAAGAGACACAAATACAAATATAGATATTATATAGTATTATATAACCAATCTAGATCCATATTAACCCTATAACTATCAAGTGCTGAGAGGGATCCAATTTCTTGAGTTGAAAACATTTCCTCAAGTTTTGCACTAGTAAAAAAAGTTTGCACCTTGAGAGATTGGACCCCTCTCAAGGCTTGATAGATCCAGGGTTAAGAAGGATGTAGGTCGGTCAATATGAAATTAAAGTAGTTTTTATTTCATATTATAGTCTCAAAAATTAAAATTTTCTTTTAAATTAATTTCAAATTAGAACTAGATCCAATTAGATTCAATGAATAGATTTTTTAAAAATACATCAAATATATATATATATATATATATATATATATATATATATATATATATATATATATATATATATATATATATATATATATATATATTGTTTAAATATATTTTAAAAATTACAAATTATTAGAGATACATAGTGCAAAGTTGGCTCACCTATGCACCATGTAAGGACGAAGAAGTGTTTAAGGAAGGATAACCTTTCAACCAATCTTTAGCAACCTTTCAATCCCATATCACTTATAAGTTTAGATTTCTTGACAAAATTAAGATGACTAACATAAAAAACTGATTCATATTATTGTAGTACTTCTTAGGTAGTTGTATTTTTGTTCATAAACTAAATTAGTCATTCATGTTAGTCATTTTTAGTTGTATTACCTATTAGCTAGTCACAGATTTTAACCCGTGACTGAATTAGTGATTTATGTTAGTCAGTTTTAGTTCGGTCACTTAAGATTGCCCATTTTTTGTAGTATTTCACTTGGAAAAGTTGTGGTGACTAACGTTTTTAGTAACCTAGTCACTAATTTCTCATTTTCTACTAGTGACTATCCCATTTAGGGATACATCAAACCTGTCCCAAGCACTATGAAATATGCACACTGATCATGCTAAGGTTTCTAGACTGCATATGTCATAATCTAGGGTTTCTTCCAAATCCTAACCTCATGATATTAATCAAATTGTAATAACAAAATTTCCTAGAGTTTCCTTTAAACCATAGTATTCTTCTAGGTCTCCTCCATATTCTCTCGCTTCCACCAATGGTGTCTTCATAGGGGTTGATCTCAATGAATTTTCTTGATCCCAACTCTAAGACCATGTTAAATTTTCTTAGGGCTATATCTTTATTTACTTTGATAATTGCATTTCATCATTTGTAAATTAAATTCACCCCACAACATCATGACATTATTCAAATTTTCCACATTATTCAACAACATATGCAACTATATATACATAACATTATCATCATCAATGTAGCGAAACATAAACAAACAATAGAAGAAAAGAATTCACACATAAAGACTCCAGGATTGGTTAGAGACCAGGGAAAAGCCCATTATGGGGAAAACCCTTTAAAATTCTTCTTCTTATTATAATTTCATTGAATGATTCAACAAGAGAGAGATTACAATGATCCATATCTTCATCCATAAAACTATCCAACGAAAATAACTAAATAAAATTCAATAGATGATTCCAGCAAATGTACTGATCAGATGTCACTTCACCATATTGTATTCAACGTCAGACATCTATGGTTAATTGTGGAAATTATAAAAAACAAACCCTACTTTCCAACCTTAAGGAATATGTGATGTGTGTGTGTCTAAAAGGCTTCAACCACATCGATGATCCAACTTTGTGTGGATGCAACCAAAATTTCACTATGGAAATCCTACGGCTGAGACTTAAAACTCTAAAAAAGAAATTCGAACTTCAGACCCCATGATTTCAGGTTTGTGTGAAGCAAATCTTTGGAGATGTGCCTCAAACCTGTGTGAAACAAAACCAAAGAAGAGAATATAATAATTCCTTGTGATGATATCAAAATGAGGATCACTTGACTTGTATTTATAGCTATGCATGGGTTTTGAGTTTTTATTTTGGGTCAACTTGTCCATTTGTGCAATGTGGGCTTTAACTCAAAAATACACTTTCCCTTGTCCAAATTGAACACCTCAATAGTCAAAATTGGTCCTCTCAAAAAGAGGAATATCATCCTATGGTTGGAATGTTTCACTAATCAACCAAATTAACAGATCCATGAAAGGTATACATTCCAATCCTAAATTTGATACTAGAGACATGCATGGAAATGAACTAACTGAAATATGTTATTTAATTTGATCATAAACAAAATCTTGAAATTCAAGAGAGTTATCTCTAAAATACCAGACGACATTCAAGAAGGAATTTCCATTCAGTGAAACCATGTATGTAAAGCCCTCTTCGTAGATCTATCCAAGTAACCGGCCAACCTGGGTAAACATGTGATGAGAAGTTACTATGATATGATTCAACCTCCTAAGTCACCTGAAGGAAGTCGAACTGACGGAAACACACCATACAAACTTTCCACATCAGCAACAAGACTCACAGGAACCATCCCAATCTCTCAAGTAACCAACCCCAAGGTGCCACTGCGTTTTTAGACCATTACACTCCCATGCATCGAGAGGGCTCTCGACACTCCCACAACATAGTATGCCAGTGTCTAGGGACCTTTCTGCCCATTGTTTTGGATACGACCCTGGGATTTGAGCCATGTTTTTAGGCCCATATCTCACGTCATTTCCAAGAAATGAATGACACCTTTAAAATAGAAAGACAACAATGGAATGATGATAAAACTGTGATTACTTAAACAAGGGCTTGACTTGACCCCTACTAGCCATGACATGAATTTTATCAAACATATCATAAATATGTAATCTATAGGTGTAAACAATATCTATGAGTATAGGCGTATCATACTTGTTTGAGAATCGCTAAGAAGCGTTGATGCCTCAACACATTAGTTACAATTTCATTCAAATGGCCATAGATACATTGTTCATTCATTTAAAAGTGAAAAAATGTGAGAGTAATACACAACCACTATCATAATACATATTCATAACCAAAAATAATAGCAATAGAAATTCTAATGAAACAAGTGTTATACAATCCACATATAAACAAGTATAATACTCATAAAATAACAAGGATAAATAACCTCATATTAATGATGCAAAAGCCAACCAATTATGGGACATCCATGAACCACCTAGCTGTAGACACAGTTGAGCCAAAGCTATCTTATGGTTGAGTCACCCTTGTGCCATATTCCAAGCATGAATGTGGGATATCATTAAACACATCAATAAAAACCATCCAGGGCTTCTAGAGGCCAAACCACCTCTACTCATCAAACAGTAATTCCACGTCATGGCTGGACATCAAAAAACCATCACCATAGTGGTCTCTACCAAGCCTTCGAGGGCTCCGGAAAACTTTTTACAACCAAGGCTCGAGGACTAGTGAATCAACTCACAATTTTTCTGGGGATCTAGAAATATTGTTGTTAGAAAATTATATATTACGGAGGAATGGAACACATAAAATATTGCAAAAATATAAACACAGAAAATGCATAAAACAAGAGAGACACAGATATACATGGTTCACCCAGTTTGGGCTACGTCCACCCCAAACAGCCAGTCCTTCCTTTCTATTATCCAGCAAAATGAATAGACACAACCTACAACAGATCCGATGTAATATCCTATGTTTTCTCTCACAGTCTCACCTCTCTGCTTCTCGCACACAGAATACACATCTATTACATAGCCTCAAATAAAATGCCCTCATACAAAGAGAGGGGTTTCCTTCTAGGGCAAAAAACCCTAAACTAAACATAAGTTCTACCGCCAGACCATCCGCCTAATGAACGACACAGATTGACTAGAAATTACTATACTTTTACAAGGAAATTTTACATTTGTTTTTAGCTTCGGGGGCGTTGCCCCGAAACCTCTTATGGGGGAACGCTGGCCCCTGGACCCCCCAGCCAGGGGGGGATCTGCCCCCACGAACCCCCACGGGGGGGACAAGTCCCCCCCCTCCCCCCGCACCCGCCCGCGTGGAGGGGTGTACAAACTTCTTGGGGGTATACATCCGGCTGAAACAAAGACCTCTGAACAATCATGCTCCACACCCAACAATTGTCCAAAGAAGGCTCCAGGACTAGTATCTCAACCCACCAAGGGCTCAAGTGCATTTTTCCATCCAAGGCTCCAGGACTAGTAACCCAACCCAAGTTGTTATAGGGCTCCAGAGCATTTGTCCAACCAGGTCTCAAGGACTAGTAACTCAACCCAAGCTAAAGGAAACATGAGAACCAGCTAGAAAACAAATAAATAAGCCCACAATGCCATGGCTATCCAGAAAATGACAAGGCTAGGAAAATCCATTGTCAATCCAGGAAATCCTCCATGCCAGTGAGAAATCGTGTCCAATAAAACACATGCATATGTCATGCATGTCAAAACTAGTGAGGAAAACATACATGAAAATCGATACCTGCAAGCAAAACGTGTTGTAGCTACTGATCCTAACGTCCTCTTGCACTTTCCTACTCTTCCTTTTCCTTCTTGCTCCAAAACTCCAAGTATGCCACAGTCTCCAAGAGTGGTCTAGGAAAAAACTAAGTTTCTATGAGTATGAGAGAGAGAGCTCCAAAACTCAACTGAAAAGACTTGTGAGCTGATCCTCATAAGCCTTTTTATTAATGAGACCTTTTTTTCCTTTATTTTCCATTATTTTCCTTCGGACATGCAACCTGTGACCTTTCACTTCCCATTTTCTCCTAATTTTCCTTACTTCCATAAATAGATGTGCCAAAATGCCATTTTTACTTTACAAAGACTTTTATATTTCCTTTGCCAATTTCCTTAGCCATTAATTAACCACAAGTGATCCCGATCACTATGTTTTTGCCAAAAAACTTAGCTTAGAATAAGTGTCTCCTCAACCATGGCTATTATTTTTCCTTCATTAACTTTTTACATGGATTTTTTACCAGGGTTATTACAGTACCCCCCCTTGGGGGAACACCATCCTTGTTGTTTAACAACACCTATAATTACAATACTCCTGTAAGGAAAACATACTACCCATGGAGCTTTATAACTTAGCTCGTTGCAGTATTTACAATGACCATCCCGCTGAGAACCACACCAACATGAAAAGACAACAAATATAACATCATAACAACATGACACTAATACCACTTATTGGAGCATTATAACATAGCTCATGGTGGTATTTACATCCATATACATATGTTCATATACCAAACATCACCGGAACATGTACCAAACATATACCAAAACATCCACTCAACCAACGAATAAGGAAGGATACATAGCCTGCATATGATTCGCCATTTCCCATGTAGCTTCATCAGGCCCAAAGTGTTTCCATTGCACTTTAACCTTGTCAATTGATCAATTTTGGAGCATGAGCATATTTCCATGCAATATACATTCTGGTTCCAGTTGAAATTCTCCTTCTGGCTCCACTTGCAATATAGACCATTCAATAACATGATCAACATATTTAACATACTTCTTAAGAAATAACACATGGAAAAAATCATGGAATTTCACTGTTGGAGGCAGTGCAAGATGATAGGATAATGGCCCAATCCTCTCAATAAAATTCAAATTCCCACAAAACGACAGTGCCAACTTAGCACATGATCCAACCTGCAAGGAGTTCACTTTGGTTTGATGCACAAGTACACTTTTTCCCCAACCTGCAACTCCTTGAACAATATGTTTCGCTATCCATATGTAATATACCTAGGGGGGATATTATGCGATACACAGGGAGGTACCCAGGGGAATAATGTAATAATGGGATGGGCTATAGTTAATAAATAAAGTGGTTAACCTGCATGATGTAAGGGACCACAAGTAGTTAGCAATAATGTGATAAGCTCATTGTATTAGATATATGGTATTAAGCGAACCATGGTAATGACCCACGGTATTGTATGTATGAATCCTATATGGAGGCTAGAGACTCCCCATTGTGAGATGTCAAGGATTATTATATCGGCAAGCATATGGCTTGTGGATTGTTCTCCTTCCTTAAGGAGTAGTTGTATGGTATTTCCCTACCCTAGGGTTTTGATCAATAAAGAAGCATTTTTCTATATTCTATCTTGTATTTCTAGGCATATTTTATATTCTCATATATTTTCAGGTCAAATCTATTACAAGTGGTACGAGAGAACTTTCTTGGCCAAAGCGGGGAGACCTATTTTTTTTTTGCAGGAATTTTTTGGGCGATGAGTTTCAGATTAGATCCAAAACTTTTGGTACAAAACTTGTTGAAACAAATTGCATATCTGGATTCTTTGTGAAAAAATACCCAAGTTCAAAAAACAAATTGGTTGAATTAGAGTTCGGATGAGGGAGACATCGTTGATTTAAAATTAGCTGTGTTGCAAAAATTGTTCTAACGAAAATTCATAGATGGCATATCTCCAGTCAATTTTTTAAATTTTATGGGATAATTTTGAGAAACTAATTGCCAATCTTAGATCCTCTTGAAAAGTTACCGAATTTCAAAAAACAAATCAGTTGAATCGAAGTTCGGATGAGTGATATATCGCTGATTTAAAATCGACTATTTTTTTAGAATTTTTTGTGATAGCGGGAGAGTTGTAATGCAAATCTGAAATTATAACATACCTAGATTGGGATTTCTATCAAATGGAAAGATGTAGAATGGATATTCCATTTCCGAAAATAGGTCATAATAAGGATTTTGAGCAATATTGATTGAACTATGGCCATTTTAAATTTTATCCAAGTAAGTGACTTTTTTTCAAAACCCTCTCATGGATTCTAGAAAGAAATATTTTACAGGGAAATATAATAGTCCTACTATTGAAGAATTTATAGAAATAGAAAATTCATTATGAAAAAAACATTGGGAAGGTTTAGTATGTCTTGGTGTGAAAGATGAGATGACCATATGGTGGAACTCACTTGACAGCAAGTAGTTGTCCAAACTTTTGGATGAAGAATTTGGAAAACTCATTTTGGACATATGGTCTCATGCTAGAAAACAGGGGAATGAGAAATGTAAGGGGTTAATTTGTTGTGGTATCTCCTTATTATAGATTCATGGACGTATTCAAAAAGAGAAGGTCATTGTGTCTATAAATCCTAGTTGCAAGAAAAATTTTATAAATGTTAATTTGGGAAAAAGATTGCAAGTACTAGCCAAACAAATGGAGCACATAGAGGTTAATAATGATTAGGTGCAAGTTTATAAAGATTTGAAGATTTCTATGGATAAATATGTATTGCATTCTGATTTTTATGCTTCAGATATGGATAATGTGGATATTGTTTTGGGATACCCTTGGATGGAATTTGTTGGTACTATGAATATTAATGTGCAGAAGAAATTCCTGAAGCTATACTATAGAAAGAAGAGAATTACATTACATGATATTTCCATCAACAAAACATGTAGAGTCTAAGGAGGCTGAAGCAGAAAATGTTACAGGTACTGATACATCAGATGAGGAATCCATGGTTGAAGTAATACTGGAAGATAAGATACAATTGCAGGCGCCACACCATGTACTAGATACCCATCATGCTCCATTAGGTGGTGAATTCATGAAATATACACCATTGGTTAAAACTTCAGCATGTCACCACCCACATCACCCAGCAATAAAACAACCAACACGATGGCAACGATTTAACAACAAGGACAACAACCCCCACACAATAGGTAGAGAGGTGCGAAGATCCAACCATAGCACATCAACACAGAGAAACCACCAGTATCAACTTCCATCGCAAGCGAGTGAGGAACAAACTAAATCGAGGATTCACCTTTCTCTTCGATGGCTAGATGCACGTACATGGTAATAGTGGACTACTCTTCTGAGTAGATATTATTATTTGTGTTCTTCTTATTTTTTGGGGAATAAATATGTTTAAGTGGGGTGGAATGTACCATACCTAAGGGGTATATTATGTGATACAGAGGGAGGCACCCAAGGGAATAATGTAATAATGGGATGGGCCATAGTTAATAAATAAAGTGGTTAACCCAAATCATGTAAAGGACCACAAGTAGTTAGCAACAATATGATAATTCCATTGTATTAGATATATGGTATTGAGATAACCATGGTAATGACCCATGGTATTATATGTATGAATCCTAAATAGAGGCTAGAGACTCCGTGATGAGAGATTTCAAGGATATTGTATCAACAAGCATATGGCTTGTGGAGTGTTATCCTTCCTTAAGGAGTAGTTGTCTCGTGTTGCCCTACCTCAAGGGTTTGATCAATAAAGAAGACTTTTTTTATATTCTATCTTGTATTTCTAGGCATGTTTTCTATTCTCATATATTTTCAGGTGAGATCTATTACCCAATAACTATAAATACTCTTAAGAAAAATACAAACACAAAATATAGAAATTCTTCTGTTATGAAAATAACTCAATAAAAGTAGAAAAGATAGATCAACGCCTTAGAATTCAGCCTCTTCAAGGGGGAAACCTCCTTTACATTACATAAATGAACAATTCTTAGATGATTCAAATGACACAACCTCCTTTCTATATATAGGAGTCTAAGGAGTCACAATATAACCCAGCTCACCTAACAATAATAATATAAAACCACAAAAATAACAATAGAGGGATTCTATGGGGCACAGTAATAACAATATGGGGACAATAGGGGCACAACAATATTAATAAGGGATACAACTACAATAGTAATGGGGTAATCACTAGTAGTATAGGGACCCAACATGCCCCTCTCCTTAAGAAAAGTATTGTCCTCAATGCTTAAGTAGTTCTGGATGCTTCTGTATAAAATTCTCATCCTCCCATGTGGAATCTTCAGCGGATAAGTTCTTCCACTTGATAAGATACTCCAAAATTGATCAATTTCGTAATTGTCGAGTTCTTGTTTCTATGACTGGTTCTAATTCCAATATAATTTTTCCTTCCTCGTCAAGTTTTGGAAATATTGTTTAAACTGGGAGCTTGTCTCCTATAACCTTCTTTAAATATGAAACATGGAAAACTGGGTGCAATCGAGAAGCTACAGGAAGCTCTAATTTGTATGCCATAGTACCAATCTTTTGCAACACCTTGTACGGACCATAATACTTTGGTGATAATTTATTATCCTTCTTAGCTTGCTTGAGGGACATTTGCTTATATGGTTGTAGCCATAGGAATACCCAATCACCTATATCAAAACTTCTTTCGCTACGATGTTGACTTTCCTGTTGTTTCATTCTATTCTGTGGCAACATGAGGTTATCCTTTAAGAGTCGGAGGACTTGTTGTTGATGTTTGATGTGATGTTCCACTGCTTGAACCTTAGAATTTTCTCTTAAATATGATGTGATGGATGGTGGCTGATATCCATAAAGTGCCATAAATGGGGTCATTTTTGTTGTTGTATGGAAGGAAGTGTTATACCACCATTTAGCCAGAGGCAACCATTTGACCCATTGTGTCTGTTTATCAGATACAAAGCAACAAAGATATCCTTCCGAACATTTTTTTACTATCTTAGTTTGCCCATCAGATTGAGGATGATAAGATGAGGTATGAGCTAACTGAGTACCAAGAAAAGAAAATAATTCTATCCAAAAATTTCCAGTGAAAATGGGATCTCTGTCACTTACAATAATCTTTGGGTTTCAATGTAGCTTTTGAATTGTTTCATAAATGGAGTAGAAACTGTACTAGCTTTAAATGGATATGATAATGCACAAAAGTGTGCATACTTGGTAAGTTTGTCAACTACCACCATGATGACACTCTTTCCCTCAGACTTGGGCAAACCTGTGATAAAATCCATTGAAACCTCCTCCCAATGTTGGCTTGGAATGGATAAAGGTTGTAATAGACCCGGTGTCTTAATTATTTCAACTTTATTTTGTTGGCAAACCAAATATTCCACCACAAACTTTTGAATATCGGATTTAAGGCCATCCAAAAAAAATTCCTTCTTAACCATGTGGTAAGTTTTTAAAAATCCTACGTGCCCTCCTAAGGGAGAAATGTGCAATTCCATAAGAATCTTTTCTTTTAGTTGGGAATTTTTACAGAGGTATAAGCGATCCTTGTACCATAATGAATCATTTTTCCAGATAAATATATCAGGTGTACTGGAATTTTGTTGTAACTTTCGAATAAGTGCCCACACTTCTTCGTCATTCTTCCATTCCTCCCTTGCTTCGTTTATCCAATATGGTTGGATAATAGAAATGGCGCACAACAATGTTTCCACATCCTCATCCTTTCTTAAGAGTGCATCTGCCACCACATTTTGCTTCCCTCTTTTGTAGATGATTTCAAAGTCATAACCCAAAATCTTTGTGACCCAGTTTTGTTGCTCTTCATAGGATAATCTTTGTTCTAAAAATTATTTAAGGCTATCATGATCCATTTTTACCTTGAAGTGTCTTCCCATTAGGTAGGGTCGCCATTCCTTAAGTGCATGGAGTATTGCCAACATTTCCTTCTCATAAATAGCTTTGTGTAAAAACTTTCCCTTGATTGGATGAATTTTAAAATAAATGGGTCTTTCATCTTGCATTAAAACAACACCAATTCCATTTCCTGAAGCATCACATTCCACAATAAAGGTTTTTGTGAAGTCTGGTGTAGCTAAGACCGGTGCTTCGCACATTGCCTCTTTACGATGTTCGAAGGCCTTTGTTTCTTCTAGAGTCCATGAAAATGCATCTTTCTTCAATAATGTTGTTAGAGATACTTATATTCTCCCATAATTCGTAACAAACTTGCAATAATACCCTGTCAACCCGAGAAACCCTCGCATATGCTTTATGGATGTGGGGATTTTCCATTCCTTAATGGCTTTAATTTTGCTAGGGTTTACCTAACTCCTTCATGAGATACAATATGACCCAAATATTCCACCTCTTGTACTCCAAAGAAACATTTGCATATTTTTGCATATAATTGTTTCTCCTCCAATAGTTGTAGTATGCTGTCAACATGTTCAACATGATCCTTCCAAGACTTGTTGTAGATTAGTATATCGTCAAAGAATACTAACACAAATTTCCTAATAAATGGTTTGAAAATGGAATTCATCAAACCTTGAAACGTTGAAGGTGCATTGGTAAGGCCAAAAGGCATGACAAAAAATTCATAATGACCCTCATGAGTTCTAAATGTTGTTTTCGGAATGTCTTCAGTCTTCATTCTGATTTGATGATATCCTGAATGAAGATCCAAGTTGGTGAAGTAAATTGATCCATGCAATTCATCCAGTAATTCATCAATGACAGGAATGGGAAACATATCTTTAATAGTGAGCTTGTTGAGCTCCCTATAATCCAGACATATGCGCCATGATCCATCCTTCTTGTACACCAATACTACTGGAGCAGAGAAAGAAGTTTGACTCGGTTTAATTATACCAGCCTCTAGCATTTCTGCAACCATACATTAAATTTCACTCTTTTGGGCATAGGGATATCTGTACGACCTGATGTTTGGAGGAACACTTCCTGGAATCAGATGAATAGCATGATCATGATCACAAATAGGTGGGAGACCTTTGGGAGTCTCAAATACCTTGGAATGATTGTCCAAGACTTTTTGGAGATCTGGAGAAATAGATGATTCCAATGTGGAAACATCTAGGGAACATAATTGTGCAATTACACCTCTTTGTTCCTTTTTTAGAAGCTTTGTCATACCGTTAGAGCTGATTATCTTTCTCAGTTTCCATGCAATACCTCTTAATTAAACTTCCTTTCCTTCCACAGAAAATTTCATGAAAAATTCTTGAAAATTAAAAGCTATTGTACCCAAGGATTGTATCCATTGGACTCCTAGTACAACATCAGCACCGCCCATTGGAACGGAAAGCATTGGGCTAGTAAATACATATTCTCCCATGGATAGCTTGATATTATGGCACTTTCCAGAGAAATTTATTGTTCCTCCATTTGCAACCATCACTTGACACTCTGGTGCTAGATATAAGAAGCAATTCAATTCTTTTTCTACCTTACAATGAATAAAATTGTGGGTGCTTCCTGAATCAATCAACACTATTACCTTTTACTTCTTGATTTGTCCTTCTATCTTGATGGTTTGAGGAGTGGTAATTCCCACCAATGCATTACAAGATATGGTTGGATTCATTTCTTCTTTATCTAGGCTTTGTTCCTGGAGTATATCCTCTTCTTTTGACCTTTCTTGCTCCTTTTCTTCTTCCTCTTCACAATCTCTGTAGAATAATTTCTTCTCAACACACTTATGACCTTTAGTGTATTTGCTATCACAACTGTAACAAAGCCCTTTTGCTCTTTTTTCTTCCAATTGTTGTGGTGTCAACCTTATAGGTTGTGGAAGACTAGGGGAAACAACACTTCCATATTTATAGTTGTGAGTGGTATGCTTCCTGGTTCCCATAATTTTGCTTTCCATTCTTCTTGCTAACATAAATGCCTTCTCTAATGAATCAGGTTCCCAAAGGCGAACATCATGTTGGATATTATCCTTTAAAGTCCCTATGAACACATCAATCATATGCTCCTCTAGAATATTTTTTATCCTTATGTTCAACTTTTGGAACTCCTCAATGTGCTCCATTATTGAACCCTTTTGTTTGAGACTTATCAATTGGCTAAAAAAAGTGTTGCTTTTTGTATCCTCATAATGTGCTGTTAATTCTTCCGTAAAAATTGCCCAAGTAATAATTTGTTTATGAGAGAAAAGCCATTGATACCATACAAACTGATTTGGTTCCAAATATAAAGTTGCAATACGTACCTTTTGTGTGTTTTGCACATTATTGAGATCGAAAAATTGCTCCATCTCTAATATCCTTGTTGCGGGATCCTTGCCATCAAAATTCCTCATATCGATTTCTAGAATATGGTGGGTCTTCAATCCCACATTAGAGTCTATGAAATCATGATTAACTTTTCTTTTGTTCGCATCATGAGTTCCCTTTACTACCTTTTCACCATTAGTAAGTATTTCTTGTAGAAAATTTGTCAAATCTGTCTTCAAATCTACCATGTCTCTCTTCAAATCTATCTTCAAATCATCCATCTTAGCTTCCATGCCCTTTATCTTAGATTCCACGCCATTTATCTTAACTTCTGTTATCTTTTGTGAGAGTGACATTTGTTGCACTTGATCTTGTAATTTTGATATATCATGTAGCATTTCTTCCTCTTCTTCATGAGTCATGCTAGAGCTTTCAGGTTGCTCACTAGGTGTTTGCATTTTCTTTCCTCGGGGCATTAGTTATCAATAATAATTCTCTACTATGCCCTTTGAATTCCTTCAAAATAAATTTTCAAACCAAGCTTAAGCAAAAATCTAAAAAAATCTACACGCCTTTTTTCACTTTGTACGAGCTCGATATTCCCTATGATGTATATCTATACTTTCAGATCATCCAGTTCTAAAATTTCAACCTGCAGTAGCCCTCTGTGTCCTCTTTCCAATGCCACCAGTCTAATCCAAATTGGATTCTCCAAGGAAGAGTTATGCAAAATCTCCCACAGTGACCTGATTATAGACTAGTTTAGTAGAGCGAACTTGTACGACGTGCCATGAGTCACTGTTTTGACCTTTGGCTCTAAAAAATATATACAAGAAGCTACAGTTCATCCTCTTTGTTTACTTTCTTATGAAATTTCAATCTGATGCTCAGAGAAAAAGTTATGATTATTTTCCCCAAGTCACCTATTTGGAATGTAATTCAGGAGTCTGCAAAAAGACCAAATTCCTCAGGTTATATCTCTGCAAATATAGTTTGAAAAGCTCTGAAATTTCGACTTGAGATTCAGCGTGATGTCTTCTCAAATGGGTCTTTTTTTAGCTTCTTAAATGTTGCAGAAAAAAAGTTATAGTGAAAAGTCCATGATGACCTATTTGGAGTAGCGAAACCCTAGAATCCAAAGCTCTGATACCAAATGCTATGAAACCAGCTCAATAAAAGATAGAAAAGATAGATCAACACCTTAGAATTCAGCCTCTTCGAGGGGGAAACCTCCTTTACATTACATAAATGAAGAATTCTTAGATGATTCAAATGACACAACCTCCTTTCTATATATAGGAGTCTAAGGAGTCACAATATAACCCAGCTGACCTAACAATAATAATATAAAGCCACAAAAGTAACAATAGAGGGATTCTATGGGGCACAGTAATAACAATATGGGGACAATAGGGGCACAACAATATTAATAAGCGATATAACTACAATAGTAATGGGGTAATCACTAGTATTATAGGGACCCAACAGCTTCTTTATTGATTAAACCCTTCAGGTAGGGCAACACCATACAACTACTCCTTAAGGAAGGAGAACACTCCACAAGCCATATGCTTGCCAATACAATAATCCTTGACATCTCTCAATGGGGAGTCTTTAGCCTCTATGTAAGATTCATACATACAATACCATGGGTCATTACCATGGTTATGTCAATACCATATATCTAATACAATGGGCTTATCACATTATTGCTAGCTACTTGTGGTTCCTTACATGATGTGGGTTAACCACTTTATTTATTAACTATGGTCCATCCCATTATTACATTATTCCCTTGGTTACCTCCCTCTATACCGCCTAATATCCCCCCTACGTATACTACAACATAGCTTTTCTACCTATCGTGTGTTGCCTTCAAATTCTTCTTGATTACCAACGTTTTCCACTCCATGTCTTCCAACATGTTTGATCCAATAAACACCATGTTAACTATATTACTCCAACTGATGGGTGTATTACAACTCCTCCCATACAATGCCTCAAATGGTCTCATTGTCAGTGATTCCTGATACCCATTATTGTAAGAGAAATCTACGAGCGGAAGGAACTCTTCCCACTTCTACTGCTAATATATCACATACATCCTCAACATGTCCTCCAATATCGTATTGACCCTCTCAGTTTATCCATCTGTCTATGGATGATAAGTTTTACTGAAGGCCAAGTTTGTTCCCAAAGCTGCAAACAACTCCTTCCAAAACATGGAAGTGAACTTTGCATCCATATCTGACACAATGTTCTTTGCAACTCCATGAGATCTAACCACGTCCCTAATGAAGACATGTGCTACATCACTCACTACGAATGTAGACTTCATTGGAATGAGGTGCTATACCTTTTTCAAATTGTCCACCACTACCATGATGGAATCATGTTGTCTCACTCTCCTTAGAAAACCTAGGATAAAGTCGATGGAAATGACCTCCCATTTCCATTCTAGAATCCCAGTTAACTATGGCAGTCCACCTAGATGCTTACACTCTTTCTTCACCTGTTGATAGTCCAAACACCTAACAAAAAAATCTTCTATTTCTCTCTTCAAATTAGGCCAATAATAGACATATCTTCACTATTGTGAGCGTCTTCTGATAACCTGGGTGACCTGAATATGGTTTCACATGAAACTCCCTAAACATTGCCTTCTTTAGCTCACTGTTATCTGGCACATATATCATGCCTCTAAATCTAACCAATCCATCTACTGTGAGATGATAGTCCACATCACATGCACTTACATTTGTACCTATACCTATACCACTACGTGTACCTATACTCATACCACTACATGTACCTGTACGTATACCACCACATATACCTATACTTGCATCACTACTTGAACTCTGTTGCAACCTCTACACAATCTCCATATACCTAACATCTTGTTGACCTACTTGCAAGATCCTATCCTCTATGTTTGTCCCATAGGAGCTCATAGCTACTAAGTGATCTACTTGTATCCTCCTACTAAGAGCATCTACTGCCCTATTCTCTTTACCTTTGATATACCTAATCTCAAAGTCAAACTCATTGATCGTGGCCAACCGCCGAGCCTACCTTCCATTCAAATTCGGTTGGTCACATAGATACTATAAACCACTATGATCACTCATTAATACAAACCTCCTACCAAGAAGATAGTGCCTCCACATATTCAATGCACATATGATCATTTCAAACTCAAGATCATGTGTGGGTAGTTTTTCTCGTGCTCTTTTAGCTTCCACAACTCATAGGATACCACCTGTCCATCTCGCATAAGGAATCCATTAAGTCTACTTTAGCAATCATATGTACATACTACAAACTCTTTGTCTATATCTACAATCCTTAACACAGGTGCATGTGTCAACAATTGCTTGAGCTACTCAAAACTAGTTGCACACTTCTTTGTCCATTCAAACTTCTTACCTTTCCTCTGCAATGATGTGATGGGATAAATAATATACGAGAATTTCCTGATGAACCTCATTTAATAACCTACTAACCCCATGAGAGATATCACCTTATCCACATTCATGGGAGTTTCCCACTCCATGATATCTCTTACCTTTTCTGGATCCATTGTTATGCCATTCTTAGAAACCATGTGCCCTAAGTAGTTTACCTGAGTCTAAAAGAAGCTTCACTTTTTGAGCTTAGCATATAAGTGATGCTCTATAAAAAATATCAACATTGTTGCTAAATGCTCGACATGCTCTTCCTCATTTTTAGAATATAACAATTTATCATCAATGAACACAATAACAAACTTGTCCAAATAAGGACGCAACACATTATTCATCAAACATATAAAGGTTACTAGAGCATTAGTTAAACCAAGTGGAACTACAAAAAACTCATAATGCCCATAATTGGTCCGAAAAGATATCTTGTGGGTGTCTTCTTCTTTAATGTGTACCTAATGATATCCAGATCTCATATCAATCTTCGAGAAAATTGTTGCTCCCTTCAACTGATCGAAAAAGTCATCAATCCTTAGTAACAGATACATGTTCTTGATGGTCACTTTGTTCAACTTCCTGTAGTCAATGCACAATCTAAGAGCATTGTCCTTCTTCTTTACAAACAATACGGGTGTGCCCAATGGTGATACACATGGCCTAATGTATCCATTGTCAATCATTTCATTTAACTACAACTTCAACTTTACCAACTCAGTTGTACTCATCCTGTAAGGTGCCTTTGATGTCAAAGTTGCCCCTCGCACTAACTCAATAGAAAAGTCTACTTCCTTATGAGGTGGAAACTTTGAAATATCCTCAAGAAATACATCCTGAAACTGTTGTAGAAATGGGTACGTGCTCAAAACATCTACATCGTGAACTTGCTTACCTTTGTAACTAGAAATTTGCACTACAAATAACACACACCCTTTCATGTGACTACCCTTGGCCTGCATAGTTTTCACCATTCTAATTGATGTTTCTTTCTTCTTACCCTGCAAAACTCTTTGTTCCCCATTGTCCTTCAAACACTCAATGGCTTTGTCATAACAATCCACCTTGGTTCTATGAAGGTACAACCAATCCATGCCCAACAACATATTGTATGATCCTAATGGTAATACATTCAAATATGTTGCGATATGCATACCATTCAAATCAAATCCACAAGCCCTTACCCAATGGCGAACTCACTTCTTTGTACTTGTAGCTAACTACACTAACCAAGATTCTTCATGCACTTGTTTATCGAAACCACACATATCAACTAAGTGAGGACTAACATAACCATAATTAAATCCATCGCCAATCAAAATAGAAACAACTTGATCACAAGGCTTATTGTCCATCTCAATGATAGATGCATGACGGTTTGCCTGTTTATTATCCAGTGCTACATAGGTCTTAGGAATACCCTTGCCAACATCTCCCACTTTTTGTGCCTCCTGAGAATTGTAGATATGTGATCTACTACCGCGATGTTGTGGAAAATCTCTCCTATGATGATCTCCTCCACAAGTCCAATGTCGCACATGCTCCTTATTCTGATCCTTAGTTCGAAGGCCCTATCCTCTGTCATATGCGTAGAACTTCTTAGATGGCAGTACATTCTCTTTTGCATGTACCCTGAGGCCTTGCTCATTTCTTGTCCCATTTTCCCTTTTCCTTATTGTTTCCCTTCCAATATTTCTTAGTCTCATATCTGTGTTTCGATTTTTCATAGCAATGCTTTAGCTTTCAAGTGGCCTCCTCAAATGATATAAGATCATCAAAATAAATTGTGTATTTGAATTAAATCGATAATCCACTAATAGATCTCTGAATCTTCGACTTCTCCTCCTTGAGGTAAGGCACATATCTCAGTAGCTCCAAGAACCTACTAGTGTACTCCTCATCTGTCATCGATCCCATCATTATCTCATAGAATTATTTTTCCCTGACACCAAAGTATCTCTTTGATAGGTATTTCTTCTTGAATAGTCTCTCGAACTCATTCCAAGTCAAGTACTCCTCATGAATACCTCTAACATTCTTCACATATTCCCACCAAATATATGATTTAACTTTGAGACAGAATGTAGTTATTTTGGATTTCATGTTCTTTGATTAATCATGCAACCTTAAGAACATCCTTATACCAAGCAACCATGCCTCTGCATCCTGTGATTTCTTCATCTCTCCATCAAATGTAGGTGGTTTTTCTCTCTTATACTTATTCAGTAAAAATCCCCTATCGCTTCTCATGTGAGGAGGGTAACCATGACAATCATAGTGCCTATCTGAACCAAAACTATAATAGTACCTATGTCCATCGCCTCTCTTATTCAAAGTGTCCAACAAACTACCATCTCTCACTTTGTCATCTCTATCCGACATTGACCACCATGAGACCTACTTCCATATTCCCCATTAGTTATGTATTCCTACTCATGACTGATCCAAAGTGATCCTTGTCATTGCAATTCGAAAAAAATATGAAGTATCATTGCATTTACCTCTAATTGTTTCTCTTGTGCATGTATGATTATGTCATTGTCTACCATAAAACTCTATATTTATGCCTTTAATCTTCTCATTGTGTCTGCCAAATCATAATAGTGCTCAACACCATGCTACTCATCTGATCCATAGGGAGATTCTTGAGAACTATAGTCTACCATCCTGCTAGTCATCTTTGATATTTCTTCCTCCAAGGTATATCATGTTAGCTGAACCAAATCATAATAAACCATTGTACCTTAGTATGATTCGGGGAGGATACCTTGTCTGTAATATCAACCAATCGATGTAATACATGTATAACATAGTCATGACAACATATAGAAATATAACATATAAGGATATGCCCATATAACCATAATTCTAGCTAGTGTCGAGTCATCCATGAATGACAATATCAACTACCCATGACCTCATCGATGACAACAACCACCACACCACTGAACACTTGACCACATGTGAATTCTTACATGCATAAACAATGCATAATCAACCATACAATCATGACGACACACTCCACAATGACAGCATCAACTTCCCATGGTGACATTAATATAGCAATGACCCATATAGTAAAAATGTAGTAAACACATAGTCTTACAACACAAGAAATACATATCAAACCAAAATGAAAATAGGAACAACACACATCCCATTTATTCCAAGCGGTGAACCATTCTCTGATACCACTCTGTAACACCCTCCTCCGACATCTACGCAAGTAACTAACAAACCGAGGTAAACTTGTGACCATAAGTTATTGTGATACGATTAGATCTCCTAAATCACCTTAAGGAAGTGGAACCGACAAGAGCACACAATACAAACCTTCGACATCAGCAACAAGACTCTGAGGAACCATCCCAACCTCTCAGGTAACCAACCTTTACATCCCACTGAATTTTTAGACCATTACACTCCTGGACGCGCCCTTCATATGGGCATCGATGTGTCTAGAGGGCTTTAGACGCTCCCACAACATGGTATGTCAATGTCTAGGGACTTTTTGTCCCAGTGTTGTGCATGCATCTCTGGGATCTAAGCCAATTTTTTAAGCCCAGGGCTCAAGTCATTGTCCATAACTAAATGACACCTTTAGAACAAAAATATAACAATGCAATGACGATACAAATGCAATTACTTAAACAAGCGCTTGGTTGGACCCCTACTAGACATCACAAGAATTTCATCAAACATATCACAAATATGTAATATATAGGCATAAACAACATATATTTGAGCATAGGGGTCTCATACTCATCTGATAATCACTAATAATCATTGATGCCTCAATGCATTAGTTGTAGTTTCATCCATTAGGCCATAGATATGTTGTTCATTCATGTATAAGTGAAAACATAACGAGGGCCATACATAGCCACTATCATAATACTTATTCATAACCAACATAATAGCAACAAAAATACGAAGGAAATAACAACCATATAATCCACATATAAAACAGTATAATTCTCATGAAATAACAAGAAGAAATAACCTCATATTAATGATGCAAACGAAAACTAGTTCTGGTACTTCCACAAATCACCCAATTGTAGACATTGCTAATCCAAAAATATCTCCAGTTAGTCATCCCCATGACATATTCCATGCATGAATGTGGGACCTCATAAAACACATCAATTAAAACCATCCAGGGCTTCAAGAGGCCAAACCACCTCAACCAATCAAACAATGATTGCACCTCATGGTGGAACATAACAAAACTATCACTAGATTGGTCTCTACCCAATCCTTCCAGGGCTCCAAAGCATTTTTTCCAACAAGGCTCACTGACTAGTAACTCAACCCACAGTTGATGTCAGGCTCTAGAGCGTTTTCCCAACCAAGGCTCCAAGACTAGTAATTCAAGCTGCAGTTGATGTCGGGCTCTAGAGAGTTTGTCCAATAAAGGCTCCAAAACTAGTAACTTAACCCACCAAGGTCTCCAAAGAATTTTTCCAACCAAGGCTCCAGGACTAGTAACTCAAACCAAGTTGTTACAGGGCTCTAGAGAATTTGTCCAACCAAGGATCTTGGAACTAGTAACTTAACTTAGGCTAAAGAAAACATGAGAACCAACCAAAAAACAGAATTAAATGCACACCACCATGGCTATCTAGGAAATGACAAGGCTAGGCAAATCCACTATTAATCCAGGCAATCCTCCATGCGAGTGATATATCATGACCAATAAATGACATGCATATTCCATGCATACCAAAACTAATGAGAAAAACATACATTCAACTAGCTACTTGCAAGGAAAATTGTTGTAGTTGTTAATCGATGTCCTCTTCTTATTTACTTCTCTTTCTTTTCCTTCTTGCTCCAAAACTCCAAGTATGCCACACTGTCCAAGAGTTCTCCAACAAAACTCTATGTGTCCAAGAGTATGAGAGAGAGAATAGAGAGAGAGCCCCAAAAATGAATTGACAAAAATATGTGAAGTGATCATCATAAGCCATTTTATTAATGAGGTGTCATTTTTCTTCATTTTCCATTATTTTCCTTCATTTTCCTCCTCACATGCAACCTATGACCTTTCACCTCCCTTTTCTCCTAATTTCCCTTATTTTGATAAATAAATGTGCCAAAATGCCATTTTTCCTTTCAAAAGCCTTTTCCATTGCCTTTTCCAATTCCCTTAGCCTTTGATTAACCACAAGTGATCCCCATTACTATGTTTTTGCCCAACATTCAACTTGGAATAAGTGTTCCATCAACCGTGGCTATTATTTTTCCTTTATTAACTTTTTACATGGAGTTTTGACTAGGGCTATTACAATTTAAAGGAAATAAATTTGTAAGAAAATCCAGGCCTGACTTATTTAAGGGATTTGACTAGAGTTATAAGAAATTGACATAATCATCAACATATTTTGAAGTGCCTCGACCCCTTGATGAATCCCAAAATTTCCAAGAATTAGAAAATTTCATTTTGAATATTGAATCAAGTTATGCATGATGTGAGGACAACTACCACTAGTAATATAAAATAGATAACTACTATGCAAATGGAATCCATCTAGAACACTCAACTGCTTCAAATTTACATCTTTAACAAACATATTACCCAAGTCATAAGGTTCTTATAATTGCACATCTAAGGATGAATACATTGAATGAATTTCTTGAGTAACCTTAATAGAATAATTTTCTAGATGCAAAATAGGTAGTGATAAGAAATAGAAAGAATACTTGATAAATTTATTACTTACTCCATCCTAGATGACCAGACTTCCTTGTGACACTTTAGATTTTTGGTTATTGGGTGGGAGATCTGAGGAAGAAGACAAACAAGCAATATGCCACTAGGAACGAGGAGTTGAAGGAGAAGCTTCAACAAGAAAATATTCCTTGACTGAAACAAATTCAAGATATAAATCGTTCAAAAGAAACTTTTGTTGAGAAACAGAAAGATCAAAAGGTGAATATCAACAAAATGAAGGTTATCCAAGAATTCAGATTAATTAGGAAAACTAATTTCATTTGATTCATTAACAAGATTACTAGATTCAAAATAAACTAAGGATGGGAGAACATTATCCTGACATGGAGGATTTCTAAAAAGAGAACAAAGATCAAAATAATCCTCACCTTCCTACTCATCTACCTGTGAAAAGTGACTACCTTGCACATGATCATTACTTGCATTTGGCAGAGATTGATCAATAAAATCTAGTGGTGGGATATCATGAGGGAAAGATGACTAAGGATGACAAGAATCCAAATCAGATTCAAGACTATAGTTATGACTGTTAATATCATCTTGAGGAATGGAAGGATCAGTCTTTACCATAAGCTTCATAAACCATTCCAAGGTTTCCTCCATAAGATGTAGATCATGGAATGTGGAAGAAGGTTGAGGAGATAGATAAAAAATTTGATTTATGGATTTCCCAACTTAATTGATAATAGATAAAGGCAACCCTATTGGTACTATAAAAGAAAGAGGAAAAAAAGAATAATAGGTTCTTCCTTTGAGATTGGAGGAGTCTCACAATTTCCAAAAGTTGGGAGAACAAGAGCATTTGGGTTCTAGATTCAAATTGATTCAAAGAGATATGAGCCAAATATTCCCTTTATAGCAATCTACATTTTGTGCGTTCAAGTTCAATTACTAGTTTTAAGCTCGAGATGTTTAATTAAGATTTATGTGAAGAGGGTAGGACGAAGTCTATATGAACTTACTATTGGTGCGAGTGTTTTTAGTTTGAGTGAAACTTTTCAAGTTTTAGAGATTTTATTATGGTTATTTTTAAATGCTGGGACGATAAAAGGTGTTGTTACATAATTTACATCGAAGTTCACATCCATGCAAAATATTCCAGCGTTCGGATACATTTCATCACAACAATTTTTTTCGTATCATCCCATGAAACACTACAATCATATATGTTTTCATCTGGATAAAATGTTCTTAATATAGCGATCCAAATTCAAAATTAAAACATGTCAAATATTTTCACTTTATATCAATCTACATTTCGTGCGTTCAAGAGAAATTACTGGTTTGAAACTCGAGATGTTTAATTAAGTTTTATGTGAAGAGGGTAGGAGGAAGTCAATAGGAACCTACTATTGGGTGCTAGTGTTTTTAGCTTGATTGAAACTTTTAAGGTTTTAGAGAAGTTTATTATTGTTTATTTTATAAATGCTTGGATTTAATTGTAAATTTAATTTTATTAGGTTTTTAAAATATTTTTTTTTTGTTGCAAAATGTTAGTGATATTTAAAAAAAAATAAGGGTTACATAGAGGATTAAAAAAATTATATATGAAAGAGATAAAAACCAAAAGAGAAAAAAGTTAAAAGGATAATGGTAAATAAAAAAAGATATGTTTATAAGATGAATTAAGTGATTTCAATAGTTATCATCTAGATTGTTTATCAATATGTATTTGTTTTTCTTAAGGATACATGAAATAAAATAAATTCTTAACTCTAAGAAGATAAAAATATAAGTATAAATAAATATCAAATTTGATTGAAGGAATCATCTAAAAAGATCTTTAATATGCTAATAATAGCCACATTAATTTTAACTCTTACATGTTTACCTAACATTTTCATAAATTAGGATTCTCATCAAACACATGCAAACTATATGGAAACTACTTAACAACTATTTAAAAAATTGGAATAATTATTTCATTCCAATAATGTGCCTTAATTATTAGTGAACTAAGAACTACCCCCTACTAGTTTATGCCTCACCTAGACTTATAGTACTTGAATTCAAAAAGATGTTTTACTTTACATGTTAATGGGGCTTTTCCTTAGCTCTATGTTGGACAAGTTGTTTCCTTTTCCCCAAAATTTATATTGTGTATATATTTTCTTCTTCTTAAACTTCAAGTCCAACTTTATTGTGACTTTTCTTCATTTCCTCATCTTCATTTTTGTCTTCATGTAGATCTCCTTCTAAGTCTAACTGCACTTTAACTATTTATGACTAAATTTTTCTAGGACCCTTTGTAAGAGGAAAAAAATAACTAGCTTTCATTGTTGATGACTAAATTTTTCTATCAAAACATAACTTTATCATTTTCTTTCATCTAGGCTTCATCAAATCTGTTAGTTTCCTTTGTCATTTTTGTTTCTTCTTTTACTATACTTATGGTAGTTTTTCCATACCCACTTTTATACCCATCATACTTGGGCTTTGCAAGCCACTTCTGAAGAAATACTAATTCACCCTCACAATCAAATTCAACATGGAAGCCTCATTCATCTCTTCAACAACTTCCATTGGTAGAGTTTCTTTACATTTTTCCACTACCCCAAAGCAAATTCCAATCTCATATTCAACTACAATTTCATCATCCACAGGTGTATTTGTACATAATTAGGATTACTTTTCTTCATAATACACATGTTTTGTATCTCATAAGAAGGGACATTTTTCATCTACAAGTTTTTCAATAGATTACTTAGTGTTCATGACAACTACACTCTTCATCACTTGTGTCTCTTCTTCCCCTTTAGTAGGTTCTTCCAGAGTCTCTCTTATCATTTTTGCAATGTCAAAATCTTTGGTCCTTTTGTTACAAAAATCATTTCATCTACTACAATGCTTTGTGACTCAATTTGACTCAACTTGATGTTGATAGTTCTTTCTCCCATTTTCACTATACATTATCAACGAAAAAAATTGGGAATAATATGTGTGAATTGAAAATAAATTGTGCCCGGTTTTAGAGTAACGTTTGTTATTTTAAAAATGTTTCATAAATGTTTTGTAACTAACATTTTTATAAATATGTTTATTTGGTATAAAGTTAATGGTAAGGTATTTCGTTATAAAAATAATTTCTATTCCAAATTTCATAGGAACAAAATTAGTTATGAATACAAGTTTGGTGTGATTTAGTATCAGTGTGATTGTGACATAAATGTCCTTAAATCATAATTTTTCCACTATAGATTAATCTCACCACTTTAAACCGAGTATAATTATAATTTATGTTTTTTTTTTAAAATAAGACTATTCTATTATTCACATTAAAGGCTTACAGTTACATCATGACTAACGTCAAAATTAGTTGCCCCGAAGGAAAGGAAGATTGAAACAGAGAATTGTCCAAGACATTGAGTTTGGACGAGACCAATGACTGTAGTCCCACACAGGGGATCCAGTGTTAACCATCTTGGCCTTACTGAACTTACAAGAATTCCAAAAAACATGAATATTTAACCCTGGCGTAGCAGCCATTACAAAAATTATCAGTTGTGGCAAAAAGCCCTCTATACTGGGCCACAAAACCTAAGACAGAGCTGCAGATCCAAGAATTAGGCGTTTGGAGGCTCCTCCACGATTCTGCACCATCCACCCTCAGACAGATCCTGAGCTTGAGCAGCATCGTTCACAATCAAACACGGGGCTGTTGGCTCCATCTCCATGTCATTAACATTGCACGCAGGAATCTCCATAGCTCGCGGAGAGCCAAGATTCGACACAGAAACTAATCCTGGGTCCTCCTGAGGAGCGTTGGACTCGCCCCCTTCCTGGGCTTCCTCGAGAAAGAGCACCGAGACATGGGCTGTAATCCGGGGACGGTTAAGGTTGCAGTTAAAAGTGAAGATTGCCGAGCCGAAAGAGGGCGAGGACGACGAACCTGAAGAACTGAGCTCAAGGAATTGATTGGGCCACAAAAAGCGCCCTCTCCCGCTGCGTGTGCGAGGGTGATGGCTTGAAAAGAAGTTATTGGAGGGAGAGAGGGATGAAGGGTGAGAGGGCGCACTACGAGAGTTGCCTCTTTGACTTAACATCCTTTGGCGGAGTCGAGGCATGATGAGAGTGATGGCGCCTTTGTGGAAACCAGAACGAGCAACCAGAGAAGCGGGACCCAAGCCCGTCAAGCGAACAATCAGACAGGAACCCAAAGCTTCAGAGAGAATCAACGGAATTGACTGAGG
Source organism: Pinus tabuliformis (assembly GCA_031772625.1). NCBI lineage: Eukaryota > Viridiplantae > Streptophyta > Pinopsida > Pinales > Pinaceae > Pinus > Pinus tabuliformis. The sequence goes on from CM062808.1 coordinate 196,325,819, forward strand.
CAGCTTTTCTGAACTAACAGAGCAGGAACCTGAACATAACATATGAGACACCTAAACAAACCCATGGCGAAGGCTTATTTTATTACCATTGCCCCTGCCTCGAGACGCGCCCGCTGTAACTATGGCATTCATGGGAGCCGAGAGCCAGAGCATATCGGAGCGTGCAGAGGTGAAGGATAATTCGAGGTCACCTGCAGAAATTCCTTTAAACATATCAACACCCACATGGCTATGATCATCCGTCAGCTGTGTAATTACTTTGTTGTACAAGGCTGGTAGGTGGTGATCATTCTCACCCCACTCTAGTGCCATCGACTTTAAGGCCAAATTAACCACCCGCATCCGGGAGGGCAGCATCCTTTTGGACCAAAAGTTTGCATTCCTATTCTTGATCATGATTCAGAATTATGTCAAGTGTTCCTGTGCTTAGAGTATGCTTAGTTTCCACCCCCACATTGGCTAGAAGGTCAGCGACCTTGTTGCCCTCCCTCTTAACATGATTGAAGATGATGGCCCTATTGTTGAGAAGCGCTTGTTCTATGGCCTCCAATCTTGCTTCGAGTCTCCAGCCAGTGGCAATGTTCCTCGCATGAGATCCATTTAGGAGTTGTTTGGCCATGTTGATAAGGATTAAGGAATCACCTTCGATCTCCAGGGGATGGAAATTGTGTTTCCAAGAGAGGAGAAGACCTTGCCAAAGACCCTCCAACTCAGCCGAATTATTGGTATCTCATCCTATATTTCCAAAGTAAACAAGGAGGGGTAGGCCTTCGTGATTTCTGAATATTCCGCCAAATCCTACTTCTCCAGGGTTGCCCTTTGAAGCTCCATCAAAGTTGAGCTTGAAGGTGTGCTTTGGGGGGGCTGTCCAAGAGTTCTTTTTTATGTTGATGCTCTCTGAGGGGGCTTGATTATGAAATCCCTATGGGAGTTGTATGTTCCAGTTTGCCCAAATGGCCTTCTCATTAGCAAGAGTGGGAAGGTCATCATGCATCCAAGTGCGGAGCACCAGTGTCTCTTTGAGATTCAGACAAAAGTTGCTCCAGATGATCTCTAACGGAGAGCTTTGATCTTTGAATATGCGCTTGTTCCTTTCTTTCCAGATGCACCAAAGGAGGAGCCCAGGAATCGTTCTCCATAAGTGGTTAAGAATTTCACTTTTTTAAGGACTCTTTTTCCAATGGCAAATGGAGTTGGTGATGTCGTCTGACACTCTACATCTTCTTTGACATCTAAAGCTTGCCTTCTCCCACAAATGATTGGCTAGGGTGCATGAATCCAGAAGGTGCTGGAGTGTTTCCTCCTGAGAGTTACAATTGACACAGATTGAGGGGCCATGATAGTTTCTTCACCTGAGTTTGTCCCAAGTGAGAATTTTCTGATGCCCAACTAGCCAGAGAAAGAGAGAGACTTTGGGCCAAGTGCCTAGTGCCCATATTCTATCCCAGATGGGATCGGGGGGCGAGGGATCTGTGCATATAATTTTATGGGCCTCGGCAGTGGAAAAGGTTCCTCTAGGCATATAAACCCAACGAAGAATGTCCCTGCCATCAGAGTATCTTATACGTCGCTTTTGGAGCTCCCTTTCCAGTTCCCTCATAGACTGGTGATCCGCGTTCCTGATTATCCTATCACTTTGCTTCCATTGTCTGTACCCTTGCTCTGTCTCCTGAGTCCAATGCTTTCAGACCTCATTTTGTTGCTGCTCCTCACCGAGGTAGCTTGGAATCTGGTTAAGAATGTTGTTGAGATTTGGCAATTGGTTCCAAGCATCCATCCAGAACCGAGCTGTTCTGCCATTTCTTACTTCCCAAAAACTGTGTTGCTGAATCAACAAGAAGTGTTGTTTGGCAGCATTCCATATAAGTGAACCTTTTGCAGTGGGAGTGAATCTGATGAGCTCCTCCTATGGCCTGTGATTGGCCTATTTGGTCGTCCAAATGGCTGCCCATGGCTTATTGGGGGTAGAGAGCCATTGCCACCAGATTTTTGTACACATGATGGCATTGCTGTGGCCGGGTTTCCTCAGGCCAATGCCACCTTTTTCTTTGGGCATGCAAACCGTGGTCCATTTTACCAAGGACCATTTACGATTTGTGCCTGTAGTCCCGCAAAGAAAGTTGCGATGTAGATCCTTTATTCTTTTAATTACCCACTTAGGTGCTGCAAGTATAGAGAATAAATAAAGCGGCATTTCCTGTAACACAGCTTTCATAAGCACCAAACGACTAGCAATATTCAGTGTTCTGTGCATCCATAGATTGAGGTGAGATTCAAGCTTCTCGAGGAGAAAGCGTCAGGAAGAATGTTTGATGGCAGAATCAATTAGGGGGGATCCAAGGTATTTGGAAGGAAGAGAGTCTATGGAGAAACCCAAGATTCGAGCTATGGCATGCTGAACGACAGGGGGAGTATGAGAGAAAAAAATCTGTGATTTAGCCTTATTGATGCTAGTTCCTGAGGCCTCAGAGAAGTCATTCAACAGGGATTTGAATAGAGAGGCTTCTTGGACAGACAGATAACCAAAAAGCATGTTGTCATCAACAAACTGCTGATGAGTTATTGCCGGGGAGTTGTGAATGGATAAACCTCTGAGCTTCTGGGTGAGGAGGGCATGTTTGATGTGGCGGCCCAGGCCTTCCGCCATTAACACAAAGAGGAATGGGGAGAGAGGGTCGCCCTGCCTTATTCCTCTAGAGGGACTGAAAGGATGGGAAGGGATGCCATTTACGAGAATAGAGAAGAAAGATGTGGAGATAAGACTCATAATCCAACGAACCCACATAGGAGAGAAACCAAAAGCATTTAACATTTTTTGAATATATGTCCAACTGAGCTTATCAAAAGCTTTTGAAAGATAAAGCTTGAGAATCATACCTGCCTGTTTGGAGTGCTTGAGGGAGTGTATGATTTCATGCGTGAGGATGATACCATCCAAGATCTGTCTTCCTTCCACATAGCCAGATTGTTCAGGCGAGATGAGCAGGGGCAATAACAGCTTTAACCTATTGGCTATAACTTTAGAGATCACTTTGTAAATAACATTGCAGAGGGCGATTGGGCGAAATTTATCTGAAGTATTGCTTCTCTCCTCTTTTGGAATGAGCGCAATGAAAGTTGAGTTGAGAGAGGGCAAAAGCCAGTGAAGAGTCCGTGATTCCTCCACCACTTGCCAGACCTCTTCTTTAATCAGCTCCTAGAAGGAGTGGAAGAAGGTGGTAGTGAAGCCATCCAGGCCAGGGGCTTTGCCCTCCTTGAGCTGGTTCATAGCAGCATCCACTTCCTGAGGCAAGATAGGGCATAGAAGGAGCTTGTTATGTTCTTCTGTGATAATTTTCAGCACATTCTGGGTGATTTTATATATCTATTCCAACTTGATTTATTAAATATTTACTTGATTATAAATTTAGGAAAAAATAGTAATTCCGTTTATACATATGTATATATGGGTATTTCAGGAATTTCATCATAGCTAAATTTAGCGTACTTTGCATATATGTTCTACATATAAAATTAAATGAAGGTAGGAAAACTATTTTTTAACTTAAAAGTGACAGATTACATTTTTAAATAGTGATGGGAAACTATCCACTATCATAAAACCATGGGTTATATTTACAACAAAATAAGACTATTTATGGATTTGTGAGAAAAATGTATATATTTACAAAAATTACCATTAGAAATTTCTATACTTGTACAATTTAAATGTAATTTTATTAAAAACACCATGATTTTTTTTTAATATAATTATTTCGAAAAATGGATATCAATACGTTACAAAAATAAATATAATTTATTTAATAAAATCATCATATATATATATATATATATATATGCAAAATTTAAATGACCAGCGATCTTGCCAACCTAAACTAGCATAAAAAATTTGAAAGCGCATGAAACCTAACTTTACAAATGAAATATACGGACAAACCTTTGAATAAATTCTGAAAAGATATGAAACTGTAGAATCGACCTATTGAGTCGACCTTTGAGACCTTAAGAAATAAAAGATTCTTAATTGAATATAGATTTGAGTTTATTTGTCGCTAGTCCCTGAGAGAAATTTTATTCTTCTATCCCAGCATCTTCACATTGCTCGTATATAATTTTCTCTCTTTCATAATCGTTAGATGCTACATGCTCTTTATGAAGTACGAGCTTTGTAATTAGTCGTGCATAAGGAAAGAAAGTCGGAGTCGATGCCTAACAAAGTTATTCCGCGTTTAAGAGTGCAGAAATCGCAGAGCTCATCATGTCCAGTTGGATTGATATCAATTTATGTAAGTAATTCCTAATGTCTAACCTATTATTTATTACTGATCATCAATTTATATAAGTAATTCTTTATGTGGAACTGCACTTATAACTATGCAGTGAGCGGATAAGCGACTCTTACAAGCAATTTTTTGGATGAAAAAAACTAAATAGTACCAATTAAACTTTTAAAATTAAATATTTTAGACTCAAACAGTCGAAGGATATTAAAAAAAATGAATGAAAAAATTAAAAGGTACAACTTCAAGTTTTAAAAATAAATATTTTAGAGGCAAATAGTCCAATGATGTAAAAAAAAATTGGTAAGTTGCTAATGTTAATTTTTTTTTTAATATTAGTTTTTTTATATATTATATATTAGTTTAAATTTATTTTAATTCTGAGATTATTAAGTGACAGTTCAAATCTCTGGAGATAAAAATTTTATTTAAAATGAAAAATATTTGATCTCTCTCAGCGCTTAGATTTAGGATTGAGATGGATATAGATTAGTTTTTATATACACACATACAATATCTAGGGTGAATCCATATCTCCCCCTCTTTCCTCTCTCTTCCCTCCTGCTCTACTCTCTCCTTCTATCCCTCCTTTTCTCTCTCAAGTCCTCTCTCTTCTTTTCTCTCTCTCCCTTTTTGTCCCCCAATCTCTCTCTACCCTCCAACTTTGTCATTATCTCCCTCTCTCTCCCCGCTCTATCTCTATGCCTCCCTCTCTCTCTCCCCTCTCTCCTCTCTTTCTCTATGTCTTGACTCCTCTTCTATCTCTCTCTCTCTTCATCTCTCTCTTGTCACTCCCTCTCTCTCTATGTATTTGTTCCTTCCTCCCTCCATCTCTCCCCCCTCCAACTCCATCTTTCTCTCCTCTCCCTCCCCTCCTCTCTCACTTCATTCCTCTCTCTCCCTCTCTCTCTCTTCTCCCCATCCTTCGCTCTCTCTCTCCATATCATGGGTGATTTTCACTCTATGTAATCTATGCTATATGTAATGTCTAAAATATTTTAATTTTTAATTTTTTATTGTGAAATGAGTTATGATTTTTTTAGCATGTGGTATTGATAAGCCATGGTATTGTAAAAAAACATATTTACAAGTTAATAATATCCATGGTAAAGTGAGGGTGGATATCCATGGTTAAGAAACTTGTTATATTGTAAGTACTAATTTTTTATGTGGTTATTAATTAAATATATGGTTGTCTTATCATTATTAGCCCCTACCATGAGAAGACTCTAAAAATTAACTTTGAAAAATAAATATTTATTTTCAAATATTATTAAAACAAATAAATTTCAAACATTTGATATGACCATAACTCTTTGCAAATATAATTCCATGTGGATAACTCCCTTACTTATTTTATCGCATAATTTATGGATATAGTTGCAATATCCATGCATCATTTTTAGATATTTGTGTAGTGATTTTTTATTATTGAGCTTGGTATGAAAACCATCCAAAAATAAAATACTTGAAAATAACTTATATTCAAGTAAATAACATATTTAGCATCAATTACTTCCCACCATAATTTAAGCATGTTTTTGCATTAAAAATAGATAAGAATAAGATGTAAAAAATATCTTTGGAGGAGTTACTTCACACCATTATTTATGTTTTCTTCAGCACTTATGTAGGAGTAAAATTGTAAATATGTAGACTTACTAGTGGTTACTACCCACCAAAATTTATGCAAGTTCTTTTGTTTGATCAAACAATTTAGTTATCCACTTCACATCTCAATTCAATCACTATTAATTTAGCATCGACCCATGTAACTTATAATTATCTATGAAATTTTTCCAAGCCCATAATTTCTAACTTGAGTTTGAAGACTTATAATTATCTATGGAATTTTATTGTTCTTATAACTCTTAATATTTTATTATTAATTCATTTCTAACTTGAGTGGGAAGACTTATAATTATCTATGGAATTTTATTATTTTTGTTACTCTTAATATTTTATTATTAATTGAGCCAAGATTTAAATGCTTACATTACAACATCTCCACCATACTGGACTGTATATTACATCTAACATTTTATTATTTTGTAATTGAGTTGACATGTAAATGTTTAATGTTAAACATTTACTCCTACATATCGAACCCTACAGTGGGTTGGAGAGGGCGCACAATTATTTATATTTTTTTATAATAATGATATAAAGTTAGAGGGTTTCCATTTGGGAAATCCATATTTCCTCTATGCTAAAAGTAACACCGATTTATTTATAAATAACATAATAGAAAAAAAAATCTAAGGTCTATACTTTAGGGGTTGCACCAAATTGTCATCGTACTTTTAAGAAACCTAACTAACTACTAGAAAATGGAGGGATTTCTTCAAGGAAAATGTATGGACTTACCTCCTTTGTGGATCCTTGTAACCACTAATTATGATGGTCCATAAATAAGGTTATTATGTATAAAAAAAGTATTTATTAATAATAGGGCCATTACGGGTGGCCTTCGAGCCTTTACATCCTTTTGCTTACTCCAAAAGACTAGCTTCAATATTATCTTTTTTAACCAAAATATTGATACCAATGGTTCCATTAGTAAATGATTCAAACTTCTCTTCTTATATGCCTACTTGGTATAATGGTTTGGAGGCATGCCGCCTAATTCATTTAATGATGAATCATTCTCATTAGAGTGGGGAACATAGGTATTTATTAGAAGTTTCTTGATTTATATTTGGCTTCATTCGTATATGTATTTGTCTCCATAGTAGTTATGATTCATGTTGAGGGAGCCTATAAATGACATAAGACTAGTTTGAGGAACCTACATGAGAAGAATTCCTTAGGAAAATGGCTCCAACACAACACAAGGACAAGAAGGTGAAGAAGATGATAGTGGATTCGAGTGATAGAGCTTGAGGATTGAAATATAGAGGCATGGTCGAGGCACATAACATTTGCATAGTAGAGAGATGGAATTTGCTTACATCTAGTTTTTTTATGGTTTTTCTATGGAGGGAAAAGAACCCATTGGGTAGGTCGACGCAATAATGCAACAACTATGTAGAAACATGGACTCAGATCAAATCTTGGTTGAGACCTAAGGCTAGGTGCATGACCCTAGCAACACTTAAACTAGAGAAACAAGATTCTTGAGAATTACAAAAATGTACTACACCATGAAAACCATGGTAACATTTTCCATATCCATGGAGGGAACTGAGATCACTAAGCTAAAGAAGAAACTTTTAATTTTTTAGTGAAATTTTGAGGGTTTTGTCATAGGCTTATTCAAGCTCACCATATTGGTTAATGGCCTAACATGAAGTTGAGAGAATCTACGCGATAGATACATATGACGTGGTTAATAAGGATCTTAGCATAACCCCATTTGGATCACAGAAGACCCTCTCCTATCCTCATTCAATTAGGTTACTACTCCTAGATTGATTTTTTTTTTTTTTTTTTAAAGGAGGTTAACCTAGGCCCTCCCCTCCAGTGTTGATTATGCTATGATGATTTTTATTTATGTCCTTGTTTTAGATTTATTAAGACCTAGCAACATTTTATTCATCCTAGTCATAGAGACCTTTTTTATTTTTTGAATTCAACCTTCTGTGATCCATAATTTTTATGGAAATAGATACTTCTCTGATATTCACATAGGAGAAAATATCATAGACGCATTTCAAACCAACTAGTGTGGTTCATATTCAGGACAAGATGAAGAACCATGTCATCTTGGGCTCCATCAAGTTGTGTCATAACCCTTGTAAAGGTATAGTCGAAAAGTTGGATTTTCGAGTTCCACTCCTGAGCTCCTAAATCATGGATCTCTCGAAGTCAATAAATGAACAACGTCTTAAGTTATTACATAACCTCATGAGAAGACCACTCTCACATCTTCAATAGTGAGGGATCCTTCCCTAAATCCATAACTGCTAAACTATATGGACAACCATCCATGTAGAGCCTCTTCACTAAATTATAGTTGTTCTAAAAGAGTTTGAGAGGTCCAATTTCATCATTAAACTCATCATTATCAGAATTCAATGAATATTCATCTATGATTCGGTTCACTAATTCTTTTACCTTCCATTTTGACAAATCACAGATATTGTTTTTGTGATTTCATGTTGTATGTGTTAAAAAATGTAGCAAGAAAGGCTTAATTTTGACTTTATCCTTATTCATATTGAATAAATCGAATTTCCATATGAACAAGACAACTTGGATGAAGTTAACTATTGTGATATGGCTCTTTTCACTCAACTAACTCAGTAAATTTAATTTAGATGGTTTGGAGTTCAGTTATGCATGTGTGATTGCTAAATTTTCATAATCTAATTTAGTTATTTTTAGTTGTATTCAGTTAACAAACCTCTAACTATTGATGGAGTCATTTGAAGGCTAGTTGTGCAGTGGGAAAACAGACTAACTCAGAGATATGTCAGTTAACACGTCAATTAGCCCAAAATAGCTAGTGCATATAGAGAATTCGAGTTCCCTAGCTGAAGTGGATATGACAAGGTAGTGTAACATGATTTGTAGACTTGTTTTGAGTGTATAGGTGTCGAATGAGTTAGGAGATCAATCCTTTGTAATTGTGCAATAAATTTGGAGGAAATTCCTAAATAATAGGGGCCAATTTCCTCAAGAATTACACAAGGAAATAGTAGGTTTGATGAGAAAATAATTGGCTAAGTTTTTTGCTAGAGTTTCTCATATTCTTTTGCAGGTTGAGCTCAGAGCTAGAGCTAGAAATAGTAATAGTTTCTCAATTCAACTGATTAATGAAAAGAGGCTAGAGGGGTTTTTCTTAGCTAGGTTATCCTAGAAATCACTGTGTATTTTTGGTTTTTCTTATTGCATGTATATGCATGTTCTTTTAAATTCTCAATTTCATTATGTAGATCAATAGAGTAGAATTGTGTCTCTTGTTTTCCAATTCGAAATATTGAGAAATTGTAATTTCTATTAAATTTATACATGGTATTAGAGCCCTAAAATCACATTAGAACCATTATTTCAATCTCATCTCTTAATAATTTCAATTTTTCATCTCAATGTAGCAGTTCTTTCTTTAGGATTGGGAGAATGCATTTCAACGAATTGAGATTGGAGTATGCCCTAAAAGGTAGCTCAAATTTTATACCCTGGAATGATCGAATGGAAGCAATGCTCGATGAAAATGGTGTGTTATAATATATTGAAACTAATATTTCCAAACCTCCACAGTCAGATGCACAACAATTAGCCCAATGGAATAAGGATGTTGCAAAGGTCAGGAGAATTCTTCTGGAAGGTATGAGAGACCCTGTGGTATCAAATATCCATGGAAAAGAGACACCATTTTCTATATGGAAGACAGTAACTGAGCTATCCAAAAATAGTAGTGACTATAGAAAATTGGCCCTAGAAGACAAACTTTGAAACATAAGGATGCAGAAGAATGATATTATCCCATAGTATCTCACTATAGTTACACAAGTTCATGATGAGCTTGGAGGGGTTGGCGTGACTATTGCAGAAGATGATCTGGTGATTCTAGCTCTTCCAGGTGTTCCAAAACCCTGGCATAGTTACCATGACGCTGTGAATGGAAGGAAAAATTAACGAATTGGGAAAGGTTGTGGTTTGATTTGGTTCAAGAAGAGTTCAGGAGAAATACCAGAGAAGGAACTTCATCTAAAGCACACGATGAAGATAATTTTTCCTTGGTTGGAAGGGGAAGAAGGGAAAAGGGAAGAAGAACTAGAGAAATCTTAAGTCCAACCAAAATAATGGTAAGAATAATGACTTGAGTAAGATAAAGTGCTTCCATTGCCACAAATTCGGGCACTATGCAATAAAATGTGTGCACAAGAAGTCTACCAAGGAGCCTTAAGGATGAGCAGGAGGTGAAGCACTGGCTTCACAATTCGAATTTGACTTCACCCTAATAGCATGCATGGCTAACACTATTATGGGGCGTGTGTGGTACCTTGATTCTGTTGCCTCATTCCATATGACAAGGTGTAAGGAATTTTTCAATAGACTAGAGGAGAAGGATCTCTATATGCATATCAAAATGGGGGATGACGGAAGGTACATTGCTATAGGGATCAATATTCTCACCTTTGAGAGGTAGAAATCCTTTCCTCCTCGCCTCAAAGATGTTATGTTTATACTCAGGCTAAAAAAGAACTTTATCTCTATAGCAGTTTTTGAGGATCATGGTTATGATATTATTTTCAGTAAAGGGAAATTTTTCCTGAGACACATAACTACCAGGTAGGTGAAGCAGATCCGGCTTCGAGTGAAGAACCTATACAAACTTGAGGTGGGAGATTGTGCTGCATTGAGAAGAAAGGTTGATAAATTGCATAGTAGAGATATTTGAGAACTCTGGCACATGAGATTTGGTCATCTACACCATAGTTCCTTAAAGATCATGCATCAAATCACCATCGACCTCCCTAAATTCTCCCTTGACTAGTAGGATGTATGTAAGGGTTTCACATTAGATAAATATGTTAAATCCACCTTCCATGAGCGAGAGAGTAGAGAAAATGAAATCTTGGAGAAAGTCCCCTCTAATGTTTGTGGACCCTTTTGTACAACCTCCACAACAAAACATTAGTACTATGATATTTTTATTTATGATTTGTCTAGGAAATGATGGATTTTCTTCACGTGGAAGAAGGATGAAGTTTTCTCCAAATTTGTTGAATTCAAGGCATTAGTTGAGAAGGATAATGGGAAGAAGGTGAAGGCTCTCAGGAGTGACAATGGAGGTAAATTTGTTTTGCATGCCTTCAAGCATTCCTATGCCGAAGAAGGTATTCAAATTGATATGATAACACCCCATAACCCATAGTAGAATGGGATAGCTAAGAGGAATAAAAGGAGCATAGTGGGAGAAGAAAGGGCCATGTTTCATAATCAGGGGTTGTCATTACATCTATGGGAAGAAGCATGCAACGCTACAATATACTTGTAGAGCTAGAATCCTCATAGAATCTTTAGTATGATCACAACGAAGGAAGCTTTCGATGGGAGAAACACTCATGTATCTCATTTCAAAAAATTTGGAGCTTCAGTTTATTTCCATGTCTCTAAGGATTTAAGGATGAAACATGAGCCTACAACAGAGTTGGGAGTTTTTGTAGGATACAACGAAATTCCACACAATTACTAGGTGTATTTTCCTTCACTAAGGATGTAATTTGTGAGGAGAGATGCCATGTTCGATGAGGAAAAGGCCATGATATTCTCCCTACAATGAGATATGAGTGTCCTACTAGAGAAGGTGTAGAAATTCCTCATAGATTTAACCTGCTAATTGTAATTTGCTAAAACAATAGCCTTGAATATACTCTACCAACTGTGGAACTTGAATTTGCCTCTTGAAAATGCGTTAGTCAAGATATATGAATATTGTTCCTATGTAGGAATGTGCTCTAGCAACATGATCTAGCTCTGCACATAATCTCATAAGTCGTGGTACCGAATGTCGATACACCTTGATCAATCATGAAAAAATGGATTCGTAGAAAGTTTGATACAACTCGGATTGTCACAGTAAATCACTGTAGGATCCATATTCTAAAAAAATAATTCAACAAGGAGCTCCCTCATCCAGATAGCCTCACAAGATGCTTGACTAGTAGTCATGTATTTTGCTTTTGTTGAACTGAATGCAACTGATATCTTCTTCCTATTGTACCAGGAAACTGTTGTTGACCCGATGTTGAAGATTCCCCCTGATGTTCTCTTCTTGTCTAATGGAGTCCCTGCCCAATCTACATCTGTGAAGCCTTGCAACTTCACTCCCTCTATATGTCTGTACCAAATATCAAATTGAGCGGTGCCTCTAAGATATATCAACACATGTTTAGCTATCTTCCAATAGAGTTTGGTTGGTTTAACCATTTCTTGACTAAGATGTTTAACTATAAAACACATGTCCACTCCTGTGGTCACCATGTACATAAGTGAACCCACAAGCTGCCTGTAAATGGTAGCCTCTACCACTTTACCTAAAGTAGCATCTTCATTCCTCCATTCCCTCCTAGAGGAGTCTCCATGGGATTTTTTCTCTTCGTGTGAAATTTATTTAGTATCGTGTTGGAATAATTTCCTTGAGAGGCAAATAGTTCCCCATCTCCTTGCCAAATTTCCAACCCAAGGAAATAATGCATGAGCCCCATGTATTTCATCTCGAATTCTCTTTCCAAATCTTCTTTTCTATATTTTATCAGCTTTTCATCATCTGTGTGAATTAAATCATCGACATATAATACTATAGTCAATAATTTACCTTCAATCACAATATGGTAAAGGTTTGCAATTGCTTCACTTTTGGTGAAGCCCAACCTGGTAAAATAATTGTCAATCCTAGTGTCCCGAGAACGGGCACTTGTTTCAATCCATAAAATGCTCACTTGAGTATGCACACATCCAACTTTCTGTTGAAGGTATCAAATAATTTTGGCTGCTCTATGTACACCTCTTCCTCAATCACTCCATTAAGGAAGGGTGTCTTCACATCCATTTGATGTATCTTCCATCCCATCTACGTTGAAAGTGCTAGAATAGATATGATTGAAGAGTACCTTGATAATGGAGAAAAGGTATCCTTGTAATCAATTCCCTTCCCTGAGAGAACCCCTTGGTCATAAATTTTGACTTGTGTTTCTCAACACTCCCATCTGCTACTTGCTTCCCTTTGTAGATACACCTGAAACCTACCGCTGACTTGTCCTCTGGCCTTGGGGAAAATTTTGAAGCATTGTTCTCAATAATCAAATCATATTCCTATACCAGGGCATCAACCCATACTCGTTTTTGCACTTATTCCTCGAATGAGGATGCCTCAGTCTCTACACTCTCACTCATCAGAGCTATGTAGCTAGTGTACCTATCTAGTGACATCCTCTATATACATTGTGATGTGGGTGCTCCAAAATCCTCTCTAGAATCATGCGTCAATTTGTCAGTTTCTCTGGTGCACTTCCTTCCATCTCTGGATGTCTCTGTATGAATGGGTGCTTCCACTCTCTTCTCCTTTGATTGTGGCTTCTCCACAACATCTTGAGTTTCTTCCTTTGGAGCTAACAACTCCTCAATTGCATGCAACTAAATCTTCCTCTCAATGGAAAATCTCATTGCCTTTTCTTCATTGAACTTCACATCTCTACGAACAACTATCACCCTTTGAGATGGTAGGTAAACCCGATAGTTGTGAGGTGTATTTGTGTACCCCACAAATTTGACAAACTTTTCTATCGGTTCTATATTTTTCCTTGCATCCTTGCAAACACGATAGTAAACTGATGAGAAAATATTTTGAAGTGTGTCACAACTAGTTTCTTACCTGAAAAATATTCTTCTGGTGTACTCATCCCGAGAATACCATGAGGAATATTTTTTGTCACATGTATCATTGTGTTGCATGCTTCAACCCATAAATGCAACAGTAGGCCCTAATCATCCAACATCGCCCATGAAGCTCCCACAAAACTTCTATTATTTCTTCATGAAACCCCATTTTGCAATGGGTTATTGGTTGCTATTAACTCTTGTCAAATTCCTTTTGATGCACATAAGTTCTTGAACTCATTCGACACATATTCTCCATCGTTATCGCTCCTAAGAACCTTCACTTTCATGCCTGTGTCTTTCTCAACAAGTTCTTTAAATTCAATTTTCTTTTAGAATGCATGATCTTTCTTCTACATTAAGAATATCCAACAGTTACATGAGAAATCATCTACAGATAAAATAATACATATGCTTGGTCATGGAGGCTATCGAGAATGGTCCACACACATTTGAGTGAACTCTTTCAAGGATTGCTTGCACTCAACTGTCCTTTTCATGTATCTCATTGCTTTAGTGTACCGTTTGGAAATCCTATAGAAATATGTTGCATGATATTCAAAACTCCATGATGCAAATGGCCAATTTGTCTATGTCATAATTCACCAATGTCTCGGCTCTGCACCTTATTTTGTTTTTTTCTCAAATAAGCACAGTCTTCTACATCTAATTTGTAGAAACTCTTCACCTGAGCCCCAATCCACTTCTCTTGTCCCGTGGATACGTGATGAAGGTGATCCTTTCCTTTTCTAAATATCACATTTTAGCCATGAGCCCTGTTTGGTCAATTTAGTGTGTCCTAAATTGCTATTTAAAATGTCAATCCGGGATTCGTAAACTGATGAAGTGAAGTGTACTGTATGTACAAGATAACAATTTTCTTAGTCTTTTGTCGTTTTTGAGTTTTTAGTTGGTTTTTGGGTTTATCTTCTATGGATTCCCTAGTGTGTGATGGCGAAATTGAAAGTTAAGTATGGATGGCAATGGTGATTTCTACAGTGATCTTCAAAAAGTTTTCAAAAATAAAGTTTCAAACTAACCAAACTGACTGTAATGAAATCAATTCTCAAAAGGAAGTAAATGTACCAAAACAGTGAACTAGTGACAATGGCCTAGTATCCTTACTGCTGTGTAAAAAGAAAATAAAATTTGAACTTCAAGCAACTCAAAGACTGAAAGCAAAGCAAACTAAATCACACTACTTCAACCCACATTCTGACCCTTCACCTTTCGACTCAATCCATCTATAGGAAGTAAACATAAACAAGCTGAGTAATATGATATCTGAATTGCAGGAAATTAAATTGCATAAAAGGAAACTAAGATTTAACTACTCATTCATGATTCAATTCTTGAAAATGACATAAGTAATTCAATCTCTAATTTGCAGGAAAGAAAAATAAATCATACTAAAATAAGTAATATTCTGATTCCTTACTAATTGAGTCGCTTGACTATAGAAAGGAAATCATAAACAGATGAGTAATATGATATCTATGTGCAGGAAAGTAAATAAGCAAAGCAAAATTGAAAGGAATGACAATGCTGGAATTAAACTCAGGAAATGAAAATTAGCAGAAAGGACAAGATGATCTCATGTCAGTAGTTATCAAAAAGATGAAAATTTTCCCGGGCTGCCTAAGAAAACCTGTAGAAAAGCACTGATCAGTTGACAACTATAAGAAAACATAAATGAAAATGTAAACAACAGTGAATTAAAAACATCAAAAAAACATGTTATATACAAGCTAATAATTATGAAAGCAGAAACATAATAAAATCAAATGAGAAATATACAGAGCTTTGGTGCGCAGGGGCCCTCTGCCACCTCAGCCAGTCAACGAACAGTCACAAAAACGAGCTCAGGAAAGTAGTCTTCTCATGTATTAAAGCAACAACAAAACATGTAAAACAGAGTACAGTGGGGTGCTGATCACAGTTTTCAATTATATCTCAGAAAGCTTAACTACACAATGTTTATCAACGTGTTATTTATAATGAAAAGTGTTGTAACTAACTCCTAAATCCTATGCTGTTAACTACGCTGCTAGGGACACGTAGATCTCCTCAACCCGAGATCTAGCGTAATGGTCATCATGTCCATTAAATCCTCGGAGTGGTAGCTGCTGGATTCAGGTTACGGGGTTGATCTCCAGGTGTGCCGATATCTCCGTGAGCTGAGGACTATGCCACGTAAACCTTCATGTGCTCAAAAAGGAGACGTGCCACCGCTAAATTCCTTGGTTGGCTTTTCCTTTGACCCTTGTTGACCGTGACCGTTTATGGATGATTTGGCTGATCTGAAGGGACACGTTCCATGTACACGTCACCTGTAGCTTGCCCATGTGGCTCGTTTCTTCATAGGACACCTGTAGCATAGCCTTTAACAAAATGGCTGCGGAAACCTATGCTGGCTGCGGAAACTGACAAGTTTCTGCAGCTGCCTGAACAAAAATCTAAACCAAACAACAGTCATAAGCATAGTTAGAAAACCATGTCAGAAGCTCTTTTTAGACTATAATGCAATGATTTAACAGCTTGGTGGATGAAGTAAGTGGGAAAAGAAGGTTGAGAGGGTGTATAGGAAGGTGCTGGTTTAAGGCTCAACATACCCCCACTGTGAAGGTGTTGCATGTCCTCATGCAACCAAAATTTAGTCATTTCCCTCTAATCCATATGTTATGAGGCTTCTGCTAGGACATCTAGCCCTCTTTTATTCTTCTTTGGTGCTAACATCATCCTGGGTTTCCTGACTAGACATTTGAACTTGAGATTAATCAATGCTCTGCTTAACTTTTTGCACTTTTTCTTCAGTTTCTTGTTTTTCTTTTGCCACAGTCCTAAATGAAGCATAGTGTTATCATGGATAATTTTATCTACTTTACTCTGCTCCTTGAGTGCTTCATTTTCTTGCTTGATATGCCTATTGAGGACCTCTAATTCAAATACCTCCTGCTTTAAGGACTGAACTTGTGCATCTAGTGGCAGAGTGGTACTCGGACCTGCAGCTGATTGTTCTAAGGATTCCAGGTAGTTATATACCTCTTGCTGATTGGGATCTACCTCAGGTGTCTTTCTCGGACTAAGCTCAAAATCTGGTGGAGGAGGAGGACGGCTCTCTATTTCTGGCCGAAAAGGGCTTTCATCATGTGGAGGACTTGATTCAATGCTTGGCTGAGCTGGAGATTTCTCAGGTGTCTCTTCACCTAAATCGATAAAGTGAGGCTGTTCTTCTTGGGTTTTATTCCCCTTTCCTCTTAGCCTAGTGCTCCTCCTTAAGTATGGACAAGTACTATTTTCTTGTGTACTCTGTTTTCCTTTTTGCTTTTTGTTTGCTATAACAGCTTGTTCTTGAAGATGTACTAATCTCTCTGACAGTGTTTGATGATCCTCCTCTATGGATTGCTCAGGAGAGGGGTAGACTTCTTGAATGGTCCTTTTTCCTTTCCCTTTTTTCTGTTTCTTGTCTATAATTCTGTTCTCTTTTCCTTCTTGAGTTTCTGTAGTAGGGGAGTCTTGGATTGTGGTATCCTTTTCTTTCCTCCTACTTTTTCTTGGAATCTTTGGTGGACTACTTCCAGAGGCCTCAGATGGCTCTTGGAAGTAGTTTCTTATCAAGAATTGCTCCCAAATATCTTTAGTTTTCTTCAGCTGGTCCTCAATAAGAATTTTTATAAGTCCATGATGATATAGATGAGGTTCAATGTTGCCTATGTGTTTTTGAACTGTAATACTCATCTTTTTCAAACTCAACAGCAAAAGATGAGGCAAATTAAGAGTGTGACCCTCTAAGAAATTCATCATCAGTCTAGCATGATACATATACATAGAACCAAAACATCCTTCACACGTGATAAATTTTTGGATAATTAACAGCAGACTAGACAATTCCTCTTTTAGTGCATGAACAGGGATGCCTCTTGTAAACACGGTGGTATCCATACCTTGGTTTTGTAGCATAATTCTCCATATCTGATCGTCCACACTTTTATTTTTGAATCACCTCTCGCCTTCCTAAGGTAGGCCTGTGGCAGCTTCTACTGTGGTTTCAGTCACTGTGAGCTTCAAGTCTCCAATCTCCACTGTTTGACCATCAAAAGACCGTGCAAAAGCTTTGGTCACCTCCTTGTTATGGCCTTTAAACTTTTGGATAAATCGTAACCATCTGGCTTTCTTCAGCAATTCTTTAGTTTGAGGATAACCTTCCAAGTATTTCGGTCCTTCTGGCTCTGCTCTCAGTAATTTTTCCATCCTCTGTTTTGAATTTCAACTGAGAGCTCTTCTCCGTGTGAGGGTTCAGAGGGAAAAAAAATGGCTTGGTTACAGGGTTTAGGATAAACTGTAATGGCTACAATCGATAATGGAAAGCAGGTAACAGGAGTGCCTCAGGATTACAGGCGGAACAGAGGGTAAGTAGCGGTAAACAAGTTCATAAAATAAAATGCGGATGCATGTGAGGAGTATGGTATTAATGGAGTGGTAAACGAATGGAGTAACGTCGCGATTCTTTTGAATCGGATGACTGTGTACGAAATGTTACATGTCTCAATGGACGGCTGTGGAAAATACGGCTAAGAAGAACCGTAACGAAATAGGTCACGTCTCATGAGTACGGGTAATAAATGAAAGTGCAGTCAATCTTGAGTTTAAACCCGAAATCATCATGAGACCATTTGAGAAATGAATGCATGGTGTGTGGAGTAATATCGTGGAATAGGAATGGGTAATGGGGCTATCGTATCAAATCATTGCACATAGTAGAACTTTTTATGGTTTGATAACTATGCGTAATCATGACTTGAATTGTTATTTGATAAAAAAATTTGCTCATACCTTTGGAAACTTTGTCATTTCTTGCTCATAGCTTCTAACCAATTGCTCTTCCTTGATGTCTTGGAGATGCCCCATGTCTTCAGCTCATTTACACCTGCATTTCATGATTATTGCACTAACAGTTGACTGTAAATTTGAAAAACAGAGTGATGGTAGCTGCAGAAATCGTTTCTGGCTGCGGAAACTGCTTCTGGCTGCAGAAACGGCTTCTAGCTGCGGAAACTAAGACATCACCTACTTAGATGAACAAAGATAGTTAGAAAAGAAGTAACTGAATGACCATAGTCCTGAAAGGGACTTTTATTGATGAAATGAAATGGAATGAGTGGAATGGAGTGAAAATGAAGTGGAGTGAAGTGAAATGGAAATGAGAATGAGATGGAGATGGAGTGAAATGGCAAATGAGGTGGAGTGAAGATGGAAAAAGAAGGAGAGAAGATTTTTTTTTGGAAAATATAGAGTGTCAGGTGTCCCTAATTTTCACTCTACATTTTCTGCATAAGACCGCCAATCTGTGACTAGTTTTCAGGATTATACACATTTTTTATTTTTATTTTTATTTTCAAGAAATGAAAGAAACAAAGGTTAGGCTGGTGGGGGAGAAGGATTCTTCTCCACCAGCCTTATTACAAAATTATCTTGGAACATTTTGACAAATTCTTCTTTTGAGAGTGGTTTATGATAAATTTTCAATCAATGGCCATTCACAATATGAGGAGTCTGAAATTCATCAATGGTCTTGATTCTTACCGCTCCATTGTTAAAGACTTTGTCAATCTCATATGGCCCAAGCCAATGAGTCTGAAATTTTCCTTTGAAGTCTTTAAACTTGGAATCAAACAGTAACACCCATTCTCCCTCTTGAAACTTTCTCTCTTTGATGTATCTGTCATGCCACTTAGCTCTTTGATGTTGAACTAGATCAGTCCTTAAAATTTCTTCTTGTCTGATCTCATCTAGCTCATTCAGCTGCTCCATTCTGTGCTTTTGGGCTTCTGATAGATTCATCCCCAACTGGACTGCCATCTTGAATGTCTTGACTTGAAACTCAATGGGGAGCAGGACCTCTTTCCCATAAACAAGTTCACAGGGAGAATGTCCTGTTGTGTTCCTCCATGTAGTTCTGTAGGCCCATAAGGCTTCAGGAAGCCTTTCTGCCCAATCTCTTCTGTGTAGATGAACAATTTTGGTGATGATGTTCTCAAGAACTTTGTTTGTAGACTCCACTTGGCCATTTACTTGCGGATGGTGAGTAGATTTTCTGTGCTAGATTTTGTATTTTTCCATCAGTTTCTCCATCAAGTTAGATGTAAATTGACTTCCCTGATCTGTCACAATTTCTCTTGGGACACCAAAACGAGTAAAAATATCCTCAAAAAGAAATTGAACAACTGAATTTTCAGTGGCAGAAGGCAATGCTTTGGCTTCTACCCATTTAGTGACATAATCAGTGCATACCAATATATACTTCTTTTGTCTAGATGGTGGATTAATGGGTCCAATGAAATCTAAAGCCCATTTTTCAAAGGGTTCGATGAGTACCTGTGGCTGTAATGGCATTTCATTTGAAAGAGTCGGTCTCCCAATTCTTTGGCAACTGTCACACCTTCTGACATATTGTTTTGCATCTTTGAAGAGGGAAGGCCAATAATATCCTAAAGAAAGGATTTTATAGGCCGTCCTTTTGTCAGCAAAGTGCCCACTGCATGGTTCATCATGACATGCCTTAAGGATGTCAGGCATTTCATCTTCCCGAACACATCTTCTGATCACACAATCTAGCCCTGTTTTAAACAATTCATTAGAAATCCATGAATAATTCGAATTCTCCTGAATAATTCTTCTCTTTTCATTAGGAAATAAATGTGGAGGTAGCTTCCCTGTAACCAAATAATTAGCAATATCTGCATACGAAGGAGTCTTAGTAGTTACTGCAAATAAATATTCATCTGGAAACTTATCCTCTACAGGAGAATCTTCATTAGTATTTTGGATTCTAGACAAGAAATCAGCTACTGTATTTTGTTTCCCTGGTCTATCCAACACAGTAATATTGAATTCTTGTAAAAGTAAAAGCCATCTTGTAACTCTGCCATTAATAACAGGTTTGTTCATTAGATATCTAATTGCAAAATGATCAGTATGGACAAAAGTTTCATAGCCTGTTATATAATGTCTAAACTTATTGATTGCATGAACAACAACTAAGAACTCTTTTTCAGTCACAGTATAGTTTAACTCGGTGGGAGTCAAATTTTTACTGGTGTAGTAAATGGCATAAGGAACTAAATCCTTTTGACCCAACACAGCTCCTAGATCTGTATCTGAAGCATCTGTAGAAATATGGAAAGGAAGTTTCCAATTTGGCCCTCTCAAAATGGGTGCTTCAGATATTCTTGTTTTCAAAGTTTCAAATGCAGATTGACAATCAGGATCCCATTTGAATTCACAGTCTTTTGTAAGTAATTTGAAGAGTGGAGATGCTATCTTGGTGAATTTTTCAATAAATCTTCTATAGTATCCAATAAATCCAAGAAAACTTCTAACATCTTTTTGACAATTTGGAATAGGCAACTTGGAGATGACTTCAACTTTTGATCTGTCAACTTTAATCCCATCCCCTGAAATATGATGTCCTAAAACAATCCCTTCAGTAAACATCATAAAACATTTCTCATGACTTAATGAAAGGTTTGTTTCTTTACATCTTATAAGGACTTTTTCCAAATTCTCTAATACCTCTTCAAATGAAGTACCATAAACTGTAAAATCATCCATATAAACCTCTACACAATCATGGATTAGATCAGAAAAGATTCCTAGTACTGCCCTTTGAAATGTTGTGGGTGCATTACATAATCCAAAAGGAAGTACTCGGTAAGCAAAAGTTCCCCATGGACAGGTAAATGTGGTCTTATCTTGATCTTCAGGGGCTACTTGAATTTGATTATAGCCACTAAAACCATCCAAAAATGAGAAATAGTTTTTGCCTGCTAAAGTATCTAATACCTGATTAATAAAGGGTAAAGGAAAGTGATCCTTCAAAGTTGCTTTGTTCAATTCCCTGTAATCAATGCAAACCCTCCATTTACCATTCTTTTTAGGTACTATAACCAAAGGAGAAACCCATTGGCTATCTAAAATTGGATAAATGAAGTTTACATTGAGTAGTTTTTGGAGCTCTTCTTTCACTATCTCCCTAAGGTTTGGATTCATCCTTCTCTGAGGTTGTCTGATTGGTCTACTGTTTTCCTCGATGTAGATGTGATGAATGCAAGTCTTAGGGTCAATACCTTTCATATCAGTATATTCCCATGCAAATGCAGTAGAATGTTTTTGCAAGATTTTGGTTAGCTCTTCCTGTTGTGATCTTTCCAAGTTTTTGTTGATATTCAATGTTTTACCTGGAAAGATCTCAATGGTGGAACTACCAAACTCTTCCATAGAGAAAAGAGACATTTGTCTAGATGATAGATACTCAATGTCAAAATCTAACTGAAATTGTGTGTGGTCATATTCTGAAGATGGTTCAAAGTTTTCTAATGTGTTCAGAATTTGACTATCTTTACTGATTTCAGAAATGGTAAAGACAGGTTGTATAGTATCTTCATCATCAACCCACTCATTATCTCCTATTTCTGTAATTGCTTTTGCTGGAGGATACAGATTAAATTTCTTTGTCGAATTACCATCATAAATATACATATCCCTAGACCTACAACTGATAAAAGCATTAGCTGTGGCTAGCCAAGGTCTTCCTAAAATGAGAGGATGTCCTCCTAAATTACTCTTGGGAGTTAAAATATGAAATCTACTGGATATTCCCAAGAGTCTAAGGAGACTGAAATGTCTTCTAATACACCATCTGGTTTGATAATTGATCGATCTGCAAGTTGCAGTAAAGTAGGTGTAAAAAGAAGATTAGGAAGTTTCAGCTGTTCCATAGTCTGTCTACTCATAATGTTGATAGCAGCCCCTAAATCAATCAAAGTATTTGGAATTTCTACCCCATTGATATGTGTTTTGACAATTGGACTACCGGGATCTACATACTTCTGCATAGTAATTTTTCCCATCATGATATCTGCAGTTTTTCCTACCAGGTGGATTCTTCTTGTATCTCTTGGTTTCCTTCCTGGTCTTTTAAGACTCAACTCCTTTATTGTTTTTGCTAGAATAGGAATCTCTTTAATGGCTTGTAACAAGGGAATCTTGATACAGACATTCTTCAATTCATCTAGAAAATCATAGTCAGGCAACAAGATTTGTTTTTCCACCCCTTTGTCAATTTGTAATCTTTCAGGAAAAGGAGGTGTGGATGAAGATGCAGGTTGCTCAATTATAGGAGTTGTGGGGGTTGACTCTTTTTCTTTTTCTTTTTGAGTGCTTGGGTTTTGAAGAGATGCTTCAGAACCCTTATTGGCTTCAAGAGAATCTTCCTCAGAAATGCTTTGCTTTTGAGCATCTATAGAAGGCTTATCTAAAACTCTACCAGATCTGAGTTGTACATCATTAAGAGGAACAATCATATAGGTAGGAAATTTTTGACCTTCTACCATGTAAGCATTTTGAGGGTTTTTATTATTGGGGTTTGGCAATGGCTGGGAAGGAAGTTGATTTGACTTCTGTTGGAATGGAAGCAAGAGTTGAGAATTTGGATTCTATTGAGAAGGTTGTTGTTGTTGTGGAAATGGCAATGATAGTTGTGGATTTTGATTTGGGAGTTGTGGAGCTTGTTGATTTTGAAAAGATGGAGGATATTGATAAAATTGAGAAAATCTCCCATAAGTATTTTGCATACCTTGTACCCATGATTGAAAAGGATTTTGAGATTGGGACCAAGGTTGTTGCCAAGGATTCCAATTTGGTGGGGGTTGAAAGTTCATAGAGTTGTTAAACCCTTGATTTTGTTGCCCCTGCCAAGGTCTCCTTACAACAAAACAGAGAGACTCAATTGTATTTGGATCTTCTTGAAAGACAGCTTTGAGCCCAGGAATTGAAGGACAATCCTTGGTCTCATGATTTTCTGAACAAATTACACATGTTTCTACAACCTTTGCATCCAAGGGACATTCCCTTAGAGCATGTTTCTTTCTACATTTTGGGCAAAAGATGGCCAAAGCTTCAGCTTCTGCTTTCTGCTTATTATGTATCTTAAGAGTGTCTAGTTGCTCACTAAGACTCCCCAAGATATCAGTTTTGAATTCATCAAGCATATTGCCAATCTCAGCCCTACTTACTGATCCAGTTGCAGATTTGTTTGCTCTAATGAGAGAAGGATCTCTACGCCCTTTTCCAGTTTTAGATTTTCCCCTTGAGAGATGGACACATAGCTGTACTATATCATGAAGTGGAAGTTGAGATATATCTCCTTTTCCCATCATGTTCAAAATATCTATCCATTCATCTCTAATGGCTTTTAATAGAAGGGCTTCCAAGGTTTCTTCATCTAAGTTACTCATTTTTTCTCTTTTCAGGTTGTATTGGAATCTTTCAAGTAAATCCTCCAAGTTTTCATCTTCTCTTTGCACCATTTTGAATACCTCATCCTTGTGATTGGTGGCCATACAATAGTCCAGGTACCTATCCAAAAATGTTTGTTTCACATCATTCCAAGTCCTAATGGATTGAGTGAGTAATCTCATGAACCATTTCAAAGCTGCTCCTTTCAATGTTGAAGGAAAAAGTTTGAGTTTTTGAGAGTCTTCCAGATAATCATAAGTTCGACACACGACCTCAAACTCAAATAGAAATGTTTCAGGATCCTCATTTCTTAACCCATGAAAGTTTGGGAGGACAGATGGTGAGATGTTTTTCATTGTTTCTCGAGAGTCCTCATCGACTATAGGAAATCCGAATGAGTTATCTCCATCCCTATTTCCCCCATTGTTACCTCTACCTCCTCCATTATTTCCTCCTCCTCCTCCTCTACCTCTACCTCTACCAAATCCGTTTACTCCTTCCTCTGTCATGATAGTTTCCCCAGAGACTTCAGAGTCCTCTGACTCCTCTACTAATGGTGAACGAGGAGGAATTTCTCCCTCTTCTTCTTCAGGTGATTCTACTTCTTCAATTACAATTTGTCTCCCTGTAGAAGAAAGAAAAGGATCTCTTCCTAATTCAGATTCGATGGATGGTGTGGGAGAGTCAACTACTGCCTCTTGAATTCCAGGAATCCTAAGGCTAGGAGTGTGAGTTGGAGATGATGTAGGTGTCTCTTGTCTATTCCTTGAAGTAGATGGAGTTGTAAAAATCGAACTCTTGGCCCTAGCTAAAAACCTTCCCCTAGAATCTCTTGCTCTATGCATGTCATTTTATATTTTTCTTCAAGTTGGGCTAATAATTCTCTTTCTGATCTTCCAGGTCACTCTAGGTGCAAGAAGAGAGCATACTCAAGAAACTATTAAACCAATAACTTTCTCTTTTGTGATCCTCCAGATCACACTAGGTGCAAGAGGAGAGCATACTTTGAGAAATTATCAATTTTTACCTTCCTTGAAATTTTCTTGTTTTTTTTTCTTTTAAAGAAATTGGCTACCTAGTTTCACTTCCCTCGCAACGGCGCCAAAATGTTTGGTCAATTTAGTGTGTCCTAAATTGCTATTTAAAATGTCAATCCGGGATTTGTAAATTGATGAAGTGAAGTGTACTGTATGTACAAGATAACTGTTTTCTTAGTCTTTTGTCGTTTTTGAGTTTTTTAGTTGGTTTTTGGGTTTATCTTCTATGGATTCCCTAGTGTGTGATGGCGAAATTGAAAGTTAAGTATGGATGGCAATGGTGATTTCTACAGTGATCTTCAAAAAGTTTTCAAAAAGAAAGTTTCAAACTGACCAAACTGACTGTAATGAAATCAATTCTCAAAAGGAAGTAAATGTACCAAAACAGTGAACTAGTGACAATGGCCCAGTATCCTTACTGCTGTGTAAAAAGAAAATAAAAATTGAACTTCAAGCAACTCAAAGACTGAAAGCAAAGAAAACTAAATCACACTACTTCAACCCACATTCTGACCCTTCACCTTTCGACTCAATCCATCTATAGGAAGTAATCATAAACAAGCTGAGTAATATGATATCTAAATTGCAGGAAATTAAATTCCATAAAAGGAAACTAAGATTTAACTACTCATTCATGTTTCAATTCTTGAAAATGACATAAGTAATTCAATCTTTAATTTGCAGGAAAGCAAACTAAATCATACTACAATAAGTAATATTCTGATTCCTTACTAATTGAGTCGCTTGACTATAGAAAGGAAATCATAAACAGATGAGTAATATGATGTCTAAGTAACAGAAAAGTAAATGAGCAAAAACAAAACTTGAAAGAAATGACAGTGCTGGAATTAAACTCAGGAAATGAAAATCAGCAGAAAGGACAAGATGATCTCATGTCAGTAGTTATCAAAAAGATGAAAATTTGCCCGGGCTGCCTAAGAAAACTTGTAGAAAAGCACTGATCAGTTGACAACTATAAGAAAACATAAATGAAAATGTAAACAACAGTGAATTAAAAACATCAAAACAGCATGTTACATACAAGCTAATAATTATGAAAGCAGAAACATAATAAAATCAAATGAGAACTATACAGAGCTTTGGTGTGCAGGGGCCCTCTGCCACCTCAGCCAGTCAACGAACAATCACAAAAACGAGCTCAGGAAAGTAGTCTTCTCATGTATTAAAGCAATAGCAAAACATGTAAAACAGAGTACAGTGGGGTGCTGATCACAGTTTTCAATTATATCTCAGAAAGCTTAACTACACAACATTTATCAACGCGTTATTTATAATGAAAAGTGTTGTAACTAACTCCTAAATCCTATGCTGTTAACTGTGTTGCCAGAGACACGTAGATCTCCTCAGCCCGAGATCTAGCGTAATGGTCATCATGTCCATTAAATCCTCAGAGTGGTAGCTGTTGGATTCAGGTTATGGGGTTGATCTCCAGGTGTGTTGATATCTCCATGAGCTGAGGAATGTGCCATGTAAACCTTCACGTGCTCAAAATAGAGACGTGCCATAGCTAAATTCCTTGGTTGGCTTTGCCTTTGACCCTTGTTGACCGTTTCCGTTTATGGATGATTTGGCTGATCTGAAGGGACACGTTCCATGTACACGTCACCTGTAGCTTTCCCATGTGGCTCGTTTCTTCATAGGACACCTGTAGCATAGTCTTTAACAAAATGGCTGCGGAAACCTGTGCTGGCTGCTGAAACTGACAAGTTTCCGCAGCTACCTAAACAAAAATCTAAACCAAACAATAGTCATAAGCATAGTTATAAAACCATGTCAGAAGCTCTTTTTAGACTATAATGCAATGATTTAACAGCTTGGTGGATGAAGTAAGTGGAAAAAAAACGCTGAGAGGGTGTATAGGAAGGTGCAGGTTTGAGGCTCAACAAGCCCCAAGGGTTAGCTCAATTGGTCGAGTTCCCATTGCTAAGTACCTCGCAAGTTGGGAGGTCACGGGTCAAATATCCTTGACGCCATTGGGGTTAGACCTTGCTTGTTTGGCTGACCGGTAGATCCCTTCAGGTTGATCTACCTAGATTTTCCTGTGGATGTAGCAGCCACCTTGTGGCCGTGAACCACCCTTAAAAAAATCACATCGTAGCCATGGTATTCCAACATAACAACTGAAACTAAATTCTTCTTCAGACCCGCAATGTACATGAAATATTTTTATGTGAAAGGAGAACCAAAATCCCTCTGAAAAGTAACAATATTAATGTTGGTTTCACTATACGTTCCATCATCTTCCTTCTCGACGTGAATCTGGAGGTCCTTCTCCTCCAAGTCGTTGAAAATTTCTTTGTTGTCGGTCATATGGAATGAGGCTCCACTATCCAAATACCACACAATACCCATCATCGATGTCACCATACATGTAATGAGGGTGAAATCGAACTCGAATTGTAAAGTAACAACTTCACCTCCAGCTCCTCCTCATGGCTTCTTTCTAGCCTTCTTGTGTGGACACTTTGTGGCATAGTGTCCTAGCTCATGACAGTAAAAACATTTAATCTTCGACAAGTCCTTCTTCTTACCCTCTTGAATATAATCTCTTTTGGATTGGAATTTATTCCCTTTCTTTTTATTTTCATTTCCAAGGAAGGCACAATTCTCCTCATCATCATGTTTGGATGAGGTTACATCTCTTTTGTTCTGCATTATCTCTTCTTGCACCAAGTCGAACCAAAAAACTCCCACTATGGTATATTCTCCCTCGCATATATTAAATCTTGGTAGCTATGCCAGCTCTTGGAAAGTCCTAGAAGTGATATGCTGACCAGATCATCTTCGGCAACCGTAACACCAACACTCCCAAGCTCATCCCAACATTGGGTGAACTTTCTCAAGTAGTGTGGTATTGTGTTGCCCTTCTCCATCTTGATTTTCTGAAGCTTTTCCTTCAGTACCAACTTCTTGTGGCCACCATTGTTCTAAAACCAGTCTGTCAAGGCCTTCGACATTGCATATGGAGTCTCCTTCCCATTGAGGCTCGAGAAAATATGATCTTGAACTTCTTTGAGTAAGATCCTTTTTTCCTTGGCTACATTTTTCTTCCATTTTGCCAGGTTTTGTGCATCGACAACTTTTGGTTTTGAAAAAGTGTTATCAATGTATTCCTTCAATCCATTATCTTCCATGACTTCTTCCATCCAACCTTTCGAATAAATGTAATTCAAGCTACCCTCAAGGGCATACTCGAGCCTTATACCATAGAACACCATTGTTAGGGTTCAACCCTAAACCCTTTATTTATGTAATAGGGTCGAGACATAGTTATAGTTAGTTAAAGAGTCAATAAAGCCCATATTAATAATTGTAAGTGGTTGACCCACATTTAAGAAAGGGACCACAGTTAGTTTCAAATGGGCCATGGTATTAGATAGATGGTATTGAGAGAACCATGTTAATGACCCATGGTATTGTATGTATGAATCCTATATAAAGTATAGAGACTCCCATTGAGAAATATTGAGTCTTATTTTGTAGTCGAGCTCTGCTCTATTGGAGGTTGCCCCATTGAAGAGGCAAGTGAACATTGCTTTCATCTCTGAATAATAAAATACTTGTTGTTTTTCTCATTTTGTTTTGTGTTCTGGGTTGTATTTCTTCGCATATTTGGTATTCTAGAATTTCTCGTTGGTCAAGAGCATAACAAGTCGTATTAGAGCACTTTTCAAGGCCGGTGGTACCTCCATTTTTGGTAGAATTCTTTTTTAGGCTAGAGACGTGTTCCGGTATCTTTAAACCACAGGATCTGTCGTTGAGCAAATGAACCTATGGATTTGAGGAGGCATGCAAGAAAGAAATAAAATAGGTGGTCATGCTTGTTGGACTCCCTTGTAACCCCCGTGGGTACCCCTTCGAGTAGTAACGCATTAGACAGAACCGTGCACGAACTGCCTTCCACGTATCCTCTAGGTATATCGGAAGCCCCCTAGGCTCACCTAAAACCTCACCTTAGATAATTCGTTGGTCGTCTTGCTACTACAATACACTAATAATAGCACTCGGGGAGATTACTCGCATGTATGATAGGTTAGTCGGGTAGTACAACTAAGGGTACGGTTGATCCTCCTTAGTTAGTGTCCTGAAGGATTGGGCCGAGTACCATTTTTGGACCCTTATGTACATTGCAATCTGTAGCACCTGACACTCCTTTGAGACCATAGTTCCCTTGACTCTCTGAAGACCACCCATTATCTTATTTGCCAGATCATATTTAGCAGTTGGGGTTCTGTCGCTGCTGTAGTGCAAAACACATTCAGCAGTTGGGGTTTCGCAGGCAGATCTGACTATTTGCGTAGTGAGGCTTGTGGCACCTATAGGTTGGGCCAATTTTTGTAGGACATTGGGAAGGATCAAGTTTTCTAGAATTTGGCCACTACAGTATTGATTAGTGGGGCGTAAAACTCTATTCGAAGTTAAAAAGGAAAAAGAAATCTGAGGCCTTGTCGGGACACTTACGAGAGACTTAGCCCATAAGATTCAGGATGACGAGCTGATCATAGTGGTACCATTCACTTGTCAACTTCAATTGTTGTGTGGTCCCAAATTTTTTCAAAGTGACGACAAGTGACCAAGATCTGTGTATGGTAGCAACCAGAGCTCAAGTCATGGCCAACGAGAAGATCGAGTGCCTTGAACAAAAGTTCGCTTCTTTCCAGAGCCTAGCAGAACAAATGCATGAATTCATGGCACAATTCAAAAGGAGCACGTCAGGGTTGCCTCCGGAGGCACAAGGTATTAATGAAGACCTTGAAGGAGATTTTAGCCATCATATTCACTTCCATGGAAATCACCAACATTCCCACCCTTGCCCACCCAATTTGGACATGTATAAATTTGATGCCTCTAATCCGGTAGTATGGGTAGCACAAATGGAACAATATTTCATTTTGAATGATATTCGAGATGATCAAACTAAACTATGTGTGGGAGCCCTTTACTTGTACCAAGAGAAATGGCAATGGTGGCAGTGGCATTGGAAATTTTATCTCGGGAACATAACTTGGTAGGTGTTCTCAAAATCTCTTTGTGACCACTTTGACAGAGAATCTAATTTTTTGGGTCGTCTTACTAAGCTCCGATAGACGGGGATAGTAAAAGAGTACATTGCAGCCTTTGAGACATTGGCCATCCGCACAAAGGTCTGGGAGATGAATTCTACCTGGAATGTTTTATAAGTGGTCTCAAAGAACCCATCCAAGACCATGTCCAGATGCACCACTCACCTACATGGATGGACACATGCACAAAGGCTAGCAAAGTGGAACGTGCTTTAGCTTCCTAGCGAAATTTCCTAGCCAAGGGACACCCCACCCAGGCTCAGGCCCCTACCCAAACACTTAAGGTTCAAAAGATGTCTCCAGCAGAAATGGCTGAAAGAAGAAAACAAGGATTATGCTACTACTATGATGACAAATACTCCCCCGGGCATAAATTCAAGGAACCCAAATTCTTTCAAATTGATGTTACTAATCATTGCTCATATGAGGAAGCCCCACCCCTTGAGGGACCAGAGGACAAAATTGAGGAAACCTAGCAGGACAATGAACTCCCAGCTATGCCAGAGGAACCAGTTATCTCACTACATGCTTTTGCGGGCATTTCCGCACCACAAACTCTCAAAATTAGAGCCTTTATTAAACATCTCCCTGTAGTAGTATTGATTGATAGTGGCAACGCTCATAACTTTATCCATTAGCAAGTCATCAAAGCTGTTCATTTTTTTAGAGCAGTCTCTAATTTCCAGGTACAGATTGTTGATGGGGGGATAATGAAATGTGAAGGGTGCTATGAAAATATCAAACTGCAGATGGGAGACTACCGCCTAAAGACCCATATGTTTGCAATTAACATGGGTCGTTGTGACGTTGCCTTGGGTGTTGAATGTCTTTGCACACTAGGCCCAATCACCATGTATTTCCAGGAGTTATATATGAGTTTTAAGCATAATGATCACATGCATACCCTCTGTGGACTCCAGGAAGGTGCTCCTATCATCAACTTACATCACATGGAAAATTTGTTGAGAAAGGGCCATCATGGAGTCATCACCCAATTTAATGCCATCAAGGCCATAGAGCCCACTACTTTTCATATTCATCCTAAGATGTAACAGGTCTTAAATCGCCACTAGCAGGTATTTGACAAACCTAAAGAGCTTCCACCCTCTAGAAGGGAACATGATCATAGCATCAATTTGGTCCTAGGGGCACAACTACCAAATGTGCGCCCATATCGATATCCTTTCGCCAAAAGAATGAAATTGAAAAAATTATCGAGAAACTCCTTGCAGCTGGTGTTATTCATCCTAGAATCAGTCCTTATTCATCACCAATGGTCATGGTGCTCAAGAAATATGGGGAATGGCACATGTGTCTAGACTTTAGGGCCCTCAACAAGATCATTGTCAAAGACAAATTCCCTATCCCGGTTGTTGATGATCTTCCTGATGAACTACATGGTGCTCAATTCTTTACTAATCTAGATCTTTGCTATGGCTATCACCAAATACGCATGAGAGAAGTAGACATTCCCAAGACTACTTTCCGAACTCATGAAGGCCATTATGAATTCTTGGTTATGCCATTTGGTCTCTGTAATGCCCCATCCACTTTTCAAAGCCTCATGAATCACATGTTGAAACCATATCTCTAAAAATTTGTCCTTGTTTTCTTTGATGACATTCTAATCTACAGCCTAACCTGGGAAAAGCATCTTTAGCATGTAGACCTGCACTTGCAATTGCTCCAAAATCACAAATTATTTGTCAAATTGTCCAAGTGCTCTTTTGGCATGGAAGAAGTTGAGTATTTGGTCCACATTGTGGGTCGTGAAGGTGTTCGAGTTGATCCTAAAAAGATAGAGGCAATGCAAGATTGGCCCCAACCAAAAAGATTTAATATTTTGAGGGGATTCTTAGGTCTCACCGGCTACTATCAAAATTTTTTCTCCAATTATGGTCGTATTTCTAGACCCCTCACTAACCTTCTCAAGAAAAATTTATTCCTTTGGACTGATGCAACACAACAAGTGTTTATGGCTCTCAAACAGGCCATGTGTTCCACTCCCGTATTGGCACTACCTGACTTCACCAAATCTTTTGTGATTGAATGTGATGCTTCAGGTAATAGTATTGGTGTTGTATTAATGCAGGAAGGTCGAACCTTATCTTTCACCAGCCAACAACTGAGTGGGAAACATCTGGGACAATCTACCTATGAGAAGGAGATGATGGCCATCTTACATGCAGTAGATACCTAATGACCATACTTATTGGGGCGGTGTATCCAAATCCCTACAGACCATCACAACCTCAAATATTTTTTGGAGCAATGTCTATCCTCGCCCAACAAAATAAATGGTTGGCCAAAATTTTGGGATATTATTATGAGATAAGTTACAAGAAATGATGTGACAATGTAGTAGCGGATACTTTATCACGCCAATTCGAGGATGAAAGCACCCTACTATCAATCTCTCTTCCCATACCCCATTGGATTGAAGAAGCCCGCAAGGAATGGAAAGCTCTTGTACCCTCTCAATCTCTCGCTCGATCACTCCAGTTGCCTTGAAAGTCATTGGGATATTCTCTCATTCCTCTTGAGTTGTCCCATGCATATCCTTAGTCATTCAAAATATCCCTCCCACCAGTTGGCTCCACTCCGCCCTTTCTCCTCCTACAAAATATCTCCAACTTCCCGCTTGCCACAATATCCTCGATTGACTCTAGACTCTACAAAATCCTAACCACCAATATTCCTCTGTACGTGCCTTCCACTCTTGGGCACCACTATCATCCTCCTATATAATTTCCATCTAAGCCACACTCTGTCTACTACATCAACCCTATGTTGCGCCCCACCTCAAATTTTCGTGTTGTGCAGTCCTATAC
Organism: Pinus tabuliformis; assembly: GCA_031772625.1. NCBI lineage: Eukaryota > Viridiplantae > Streptophyta > Pinopsida > Pinales > Pinaceae > Pinus > Pinus tabuliformis. The sequence continues at coordinate 196,358,674 of CM062808.1, forward strand.
TTACACAAATTTTGCAAAAAAATTCTTGGCTCCAACATAGACCATTCCTTGTGGGCTTCTTCAATCCAATGGGGTATGGGAAGAGAGATTGATAGCAAGGTGCTTTAATCCTCGAATTGGTGTGATAAAGTATCCGCTACTACATTGTCACACCCTTTCTTGTAACTTATCTCATAATAATATCCCAAGGAATGAATTTTTCTTGAGAAGGTTAGTGAGGGGTCTAGAAATGCGACCATAATTGTAGACAAGTTTGCGATAGTAGCTACTGAGACCTAAGAATACCCTCAAACTCTTTAAGCTTTTTGGTTGGTGCCAATCTTGCATTGCCTCTATCTTTTTAGGATCAACCCGAACACCTTCATGACCCACAATGTGGACCAAATACTCGACTTCTTCCATGCCAAAAGAGAACTTGGACAATTTGACAAATAATTTGTGATTTCGGAGAATTGCAAGAGTAGGTCTACATGCTAAAGATGTTTTTCCCAGGTTAGGTTGTAGATGAGAATGTCATCAAAGAAAACAAGGACAAATTTTCGGAGATATTGTTTTAGCATGTGATTCATGAGGCTTTGAAAAGTGGATGGGGCATTACAGAGACCAAATGGCATGACCAAGAATTCATAATGGCCTTCATGAGTTTAGAAAGTAGTCTTGGGAATGTCTACTTCTTTCATGCATATTTGGTGATAGCCAGAGCGAAGATCTAGCTTAGTAAAGAATTGAGCACCATGTAGTTCATCAAGAACATCATCACGGAGGAATATTGGCAGTTAGGATTTTGTAGAGTCTAGAGTCGACCAAGGATATTGTGGTGAGCGAGAAGTTGGAGATATTTTGTAGAAGGAGGAGAAAGGGTGGAGTGGAGCCAACTGGCGGGAGGGATATTTTGAATGACTAAGGATATGCATGGGACAACTCAAGAGGAATGAGAGAATATCCCAACAGCTTTCAAGGCAACTGGAGTGATCGAGCGAGAGACTGAGAGGGTATGAGAGCTTTCCATATGGAGATAAGAATGACCTCCGAGGACAGATTGAGGGCTGGTTGTTTGTCATGGGATGTTGGATACTAGCTGTTAGACGTTGAGTGTTGGACAAGCATAGAGAGGAGAGACGAAGCTCTAGAGTCTGTCTCTGTTTTATTCTAAGACTTGGGTATAGTCATTACTAGGTAGCCTTACTGTAATTTACATATTTACTTTTATATCAGTTTGGTCATTATCGATTGGATTCATGGTATTTTCTCCTACTGGTGCATAGTGTTGTTCTGGAGGGCCGGTGAGCTTGTTTGTTTAATGAATGTAATCCTAGGTGTAGCCCCTCTTTTAGTAAGGTGAATATAATTTAGTGGTCAGATGTTTTGTTTAATATCTTTTGTGCATTTACCTAAATGTTATATGTTGTTCAATGTATCAATTCCTTGTATAACTTATGATAGTTTAAACATTTATTATGCGATGATTATTAACCACGATGTTTTCTTATTATGTCATGGCATGGAAATACCATTTTCTATTCAGAATCTTTACAAATGTGTGTGATAGGTCGAATAACTATGAGAGGGATGAAGCAAGCACTAATTTTTTTTGTTTGTATGCCGATTAATCTAGGTCTGGTGTTCAGTTAACCCCTAATGACTGAAGTTTTCACCTATTGTCATCTGTCACATGTGCTTGTCTTAGACCCTATCACTATCAAATGGGATGAAATACTTAACACCCTACGTGGTGCAAAATAATAGGTCGATAGAAAATCATTTGTCAGCTAGAGGTATTGCGTTGTGAGTTATAGGACAACCTTGTTAGACTGTGGAAACCTGGTTCTGACAGACACCCATTAGAATCTTAGGTGACACTTCACTCACTTAGTGGGTGATGTCAAAAGGGTTGATGCTAAGCGAGTGTTTGTTGGCTATTGCATCACAAATCTCAGGTATATTAGTATCTTGCGCATCAACAAAGGGTTCCATTATAATCTAGTTGGTTAGGATACTCATCTCTCACTCGAGAGACCTCGGCTAAAGTCATAAATAAGGTAGATTGATGTCTTCGATATGAAATTTAGAAGAGAAGGGATTAGGATTAACAATTGTATATTTTATCTTAGTTCTAGAATAATGGACCACTGCGCATTCAAAGAGATGTTGTGATAGACTAGATAACACACAATGTTGGGGGCACTCGTATGCAGTGTTAACCACTGATGGTGATGGCATGGCTAGATGAGTGGCACAAGGGTTGCCACCAAGAGGGATCCAATTCATATCAATTTGGCTATGACTGATGGAAAACAATTATTATAAACTCGAATGGGGACAATAATAGCAGACCTTTAATGATCGTGATTTGGGAAAATGACTGGTAATTATGAGGAAGATTGGTGACGTACAAGGAAACTACCATTGAAGATATCACAATCATAGATGGGAAAGGAAGTCATCCTATTCACCTTTATCGGACGAATGCCCATTTTATAATGAAATATTGTGTTAGGTAATCATGTTGAAAGAGACTAATGGCTTGGGGCTGTGAAGTTCGATGGGTAGATGAATGCACATGGGGGAATGGTACCAAGTAGATCATAAGAAGAGCATAAACAAGGCGTAATAGGAAAAATCGAGGTTGTGAAGAAAGAGAGTTGTGAATAGAGGAAGGATGAGAAAAGAAGTGGGAGTTGAGAAAGAGAGTAATAGACAAGCCATTATGGAAGGAGAAATATCAATAGCAAAAGAGAGGAAGACACCCACAAAATGTTGACGTGCACAAAACATCGTTTGTCCTCGCCGGAGGGAAAGTGAAAGTGGGTGGTAAAAAGAAATGCCTCTCTGAAAAAGAAAAGCCCAGGACCAACATAGGAGGATACAAGCTCAAAGCCGAGTATAGAAATGGTATAATTAATGGTGGTTGTGGGTTGCAGGGCCAAGCCAAAGTATACACCACCATTTTCATGACCCTAGGTAGCAATGTCAACACCTAAGGGATTCAAGTATATAGTTCGAATTCCGACTCTTCCATTAGGAGTTCTTTTCTAAGGGAGAATGAGGAGTTTCATGGAGCATATTAAGTACTCATATCATGATTTGTGTGACCCATCCTAGTATCTTGACCTTTAGGGTTATATGCAAGTGGTGTCAAATTTGAATAATGTACCTAAGATCAAATCGCACGTCTGGGTTGAAGGTTTAGAAGTTGCTGGAATTTTGAATTTGTTCCATATTCCAAACATCAAATTCGGAGACGAGGATGACGTTTTTACCAAGCATATGTTATTGTGTGTGTGTCGTGTGCGCATGACGGATTCTTGCAGTTTGACCAACTAGTAGCCATCATCGCATAAGTAATCCATAGGATCATTGGTCTCCCATGGAAGGAGAAAACCCAGGGTTACTCACCAACGACAAGGTTCTCGCTGCAGCCATGACTAACACATATAAGACAAAGAGAGGAAACCGAGGGTTCCTAATTTCGATGATAAATGACTAGGCTACCAAATTTGTGGCACATGATATCACCTATAAATAATTACGCAAGTCATATGAATGAGGTCCTCGCAGGGATCATTGTCATGTTGAATTGATGTGCCAAAGGAGAATGGTTTGCATGGTTCCTTTTCGATTACAAGAATTCAAGAAAGAGTATTTAGATACTAATGAACTAAATGTGGAATTTCACTATGCGTGGCTGCTAATTTTGATAGCAAAGAGGCAAAAATACTTCCAGTTTATGGTTGATCTTGAAAAACCAATCACTTCATAATTTATGGGCTTATAATGAATCAAAGTGCAAAAAGCTCAATATACTCATGCTTTGTCTCTATGGGAATATGATACAGAATATTATTGAGGAAATAGCACGCCTACATAGAGTGTGAGGAAGTTCAAGGGTATAGCACAATGTAAGGTTGGCTCTCACCATATTTTGGTTTTGTCATGAAGATACCTAGATAGGTGTTTGCAGAAGGAACCTTATATACTAACCGCAGAAGAAATCGAGGAGATAATTGATGCATAGGAACTCGCATGGAAGGTACAAAATGAAGACTCCCTAGATGGCGAAATCATCTTAAGTGGGGCTGAAATGACTAAAACCCCATCAGACCAAGGTTAACACGAAGCTCAATCTCCATTTGTCCCAAAGCAAGAGCGGAAAGAATAACTTGTAACTTTAGGGGGGAAGTCTCAGTTAAATAATAAGAGGGTATTGAGAGGTAGCATGGGGATCACAACAACAATAATGGTTAGGAAGAAGTTAAAGGCTACTTATGCATCCCTAGTCCAGACCAGGTCGATAGAAGATGATTTTGAGTGCATCAGAGATCAAATGGAAGACATAGCATCAACTAAATATGATAAATTATAGTATCTCCTAAAATAGGTAAATTCTAAACTAACTTTGCCTTCAAGTATGGAAAAATTAGGAGGTATGCCTTATGTTGCATCTAGATCTTAGCCCAAGGCTCGATCATAGGCCACCATCACCTCATCTTCCCAGGAGCCTGGGAGGGTATGTATGGTACTAAGCACTGTTGTAGAAGTGTGGGAAGGTCCTGCGCAACAAACTCTAGCTATCTTTGTGTAGGCCAGTGTAGTACTGCCAAAATTGGGTTTAGGGGACTTGGAACAACTGCAACACAAAGCATCCCAGGTACTATAAGACATGCTCACAATCACACAAACCAACTTGGAGAAAAGTGAAAAAATAGAAGCGAAATTATGCGAGGAACCACAAAGGCTGATGGAAGAAACCAAGAATGGTGCAATTCCCTTACCCAAGTATATAAAGAGCGCATCGAGGGTTTAGTGGGTGTCATGACCACCACTCAAGAGATAATAATGAAGGTTAAGGAGGCCAAAAAAGGATTAAAAGAGCTATTGACAGAGGCTAAAGCCAAGCAATAGTGACAAACATCGTCTCAAGAACAATAGTGCAGGGAATTAGTTCGTCAAAGAGAAGTTGATCGAATATGAAAAAATGTTTCAAGATATGGTAGGACATGGTGACCAGTTGTTAAATACTCTATCATAGGTCCTAGCTATCAACAAGTCACTGAGCAGATATAGGAAGCTGATGACCAACTTTACTAAATTGAGCAGACCATAGAATAAATGAAACCCATCAATAGAAGAAAAGTGATGCAAGATAAGTCGCGGCTCAAGGAATCGATAGATAAACTTCATGAAGAATAGAAGAACTAGAAATATATATAGGATCAAGTTTTGATGATAGTTGATCGATGCAACAAATTGCTAAAACCGTATTGAATATAAAGAATCTGGACGTCAACGTTGTCACTGAGGAACCAACTATTGAAATAGAGCACATGAAAGCCAAGGTCGAGGAGCAAGTAGAAGTGTGGGAAAGTTTACAAAAGGTTGTAAAGGAAAAGATTGCTTCGATACAGGATGAGCCCATAATGTTTTTTCAAATTTTTTGTAAGTAGATGACTGTGTAGTAGGGATAAGGAGAGTGGAAGGTTGAAGTGGAGTGCAACATAGGGATAGTGTAGTAGGTAGAGAATAACATAGATGGATGTCGCGCAAGAGGATGATAGTGGTGCTTGAGGATGGAATGCGCATATAGAGGAATATTGGTAGTTATAACTTTGTAGAGGGTGGAGCCGACCAAGGGGATCATGTTGAGTAGGAAGATGGAGATATTTTATAAAAGAAGGAGAAAGGACATGAGAAAATACCCTAACGGCTTTCAGGGAAGCCGTAGTTATTGGGTGAGAGGCCAAGAGGGTTCAAGAGGTTTCCAGATGTGGATAAGCATGGTTGTCGATGATAGAGTAGGGTTGGTTGTTTGTCGTGGGATGTTGAACGCTAGCTGTTGGAAATTGAGTGTTGGACATGCATAAAGAGTAGAGACCAAGCTTCAGAGTCTTTGTTTGATGTTTGTGTCTGATTTATTCTGAGTCTTAGGTATATGTTTGACTCCACTGCTGCTAGGCAACCTTATTGCAATGAACATGTTTACTTTTATATGATTTTGACCATTATGGACTAGATTTATGGTTTGTTTCATGTTGGTGTATAGTGTTGTTCTAGAGGGGGAGTGAGTCTATTTGTTTAATGAATGTAATCCTAGGCATAGTACCTCTTTTAACAAGGAGAATATAATGAGTGGCCAAATGTGTTGTTTAGTCTCTTTTGTGCATTTACGTGAATGTTATATGTTGTTTGATGCATTAGTTCCTTGTATAATATACAATAGTCTAAATGTTTATGATGCAATGGTTGTAATCTCGGATGTTATTATGCCATCGCATGGAAATACTATTTTGTATTTTTACGAATGTGTGTGATGGGTTGAATATCTATTGGAGGGTTGAAATAAGAACTAATGTTGCTTGTCAGTAGTAGATTAGTTGGGGTCTGGTATCGATTTCGTCTTTAGTGATTGATGTCGTCTATTTGTAAGATGGTTAATCTGGGTTTGGTGTTGAGTTAACTCTTAATGACTGAAGTTGTCACCTGTGGTCATCCGTCACACGTGCTTGTCTCATACCCTAGTGTTGTTTGATCAGACGAAGGACTACACCCTACGTGATGGGCGATAATACCTCGATACTGAAGTATGTGTTAGTTGGAGGTACTGCGTCGTAAGTCATAAGGCAGTCTTTTTCAGATTGCGAAATCCTGGTTCCGACAGTCACCCATTAACATCTTCAGTGCGACTTCACTCCCTTCGTAGATGTTGCTGCATAATCACGCGCATCAATATTGATCTTACAAATCATTGTTGCAATTTAAAACCGAAAGCACTCTTACAAAGATATCATGTAACTATTCAGAGATTAGATCTGTCTTTTCTACTCAATGTTGTTGGAATGGTAATTCCAACTGCAGGTCGCAACACCGTGCAGGCGGACGTGGACAATATGGCAGCAACCCAAAACCGCCAGAACAAAACCACAAACCCGCTCAGGCATATCGCACCGCTTTTGCATAAAGGTGGTTTCCGTATTGTTGGGCTCCGATAAACTATGGAGGCGACGCGTGTCACCCGCATGACATAAGCCAACGTCAAATTTCGCGCGTTATCGTTGGCGCATCTTACCTGGTCCGATATCAATCTCCGCCGTCTGATCTCCTCGCGCGTCCTCAGTTGTCGATCGCGTAAGGTGCATACGGGCCTGCGGCAAATTAATCACATTGCGTGGAGTGTTTGTCTTTTTGGTTTGACCGTCGTGGAGGAAAAGTCATGGCCTTTAATGTTTCTACATGAATTAGGTGTGGCCCTTAAATTTCGTTATGGGCATACGTCCCATTTATATTTTTATATATGTTTTACGTAGTGTTTGGTGAAGGCCCTTTTAATATGGGCATGTGCACGTTTCAATTTATATATATATATGTTTTTATATATTGTTATGTAAGTGAGGGCTGTAGTTTTTTTTATGTATGGCTGTATTTGTGCTTGTGCACGACGAAGGTAGCGAGTGTGGTGGCTGCGCTCGGTGGAGCAAATTTTTGTAAACGCACAGCAGTGCGAGATATGAAACAGGTGATGTAATTGTTTTTGGCCCCCATTGTAAAACAGAAGATTATGTAATTTTCACAGCAGTGGAGTATGTAATTTTTGTGGTAAATGTTGAACGCACAGCAGTGCGAAAGGAATTTGAAGACAGGGATGTATTGTATTGCTTGCTCATCGCAAAAGCAAGAGATAGCATGAGATTGTTTTTGTAATATCCACAGCAATGGAAAACGAGAAGTGAAAGAGCGCATGGAGTGTGTTCTTCTTTATATAAGTGAATGTAATGAAATTTTTACTGTGTATGTAAAAAGGGGTTTTACAGCAGTAAACCTAGCACAGTAATTTCTCAGGTGAAAACAGAGTTTTGGTTGAATGTTGTTTTTGGAAAATCCCTCACAGTAAAAGAGGATGAAGTTTGTATCAGGCTTTATATTGTAATCAATAGAAATGTTTTTATGGCTGTGTAATGAACTGTTATGAGTCATTTGTTTTTAATAGCTTCCCTGTGCAAAGGTCCTGGAAGAAATGAAACAGAGCATTGGATCTGTGGTGTTTGTTTGTTTGGTTTTTGGTATTTTCCCACAAAAATACCCAACAGTGGTATCAGAGCTAGTCCAGGCTCTTTGAAGGCTCAAAGACGCTGAAGGAAGGTGTTGCTGCAGTAGTCAAACTTCTCCAGCAGAGTGAAGTCTCAGCCAAAAGCATTAAGGTATTCCTCAAGCTTTCCTTTGTGTTACTGTTGAAGGAACAGTCAGTGATTTAAAAGAAAACACAGTCAAGTATTTAAAGCCTAGATAAGAATGGCAAGGTCAAAGAAGAAAGCCTCCAAGCCTGTTAAAAATGTGTCTCCCTCCTCTACTAAAATAGAAGGCAATCCATTTGAATACATTTTATTTGAAACCCCAAAGTTTGATGGAAACTTTGATGTACGGGAAATAAAGATGAGGGCTTTCCTAATATTTGAAGGGATTGAAGTCTGGGAGTCAGTGATTGATGATAGCAAGAAGGATAAAGAATCCATGGAGTATGATGCACAAGGAACAAAGACTATCTTGAATGGACTCCCTGATTCTGTGAAGAAGAATCTAGGAAAATACACATCAGCAAAAGATATATGGGACAGAGTGCATGACCTTCATGCAAAGGGAGCACTGACCATGACAATGAGTCAAGAAGAACCCGTCATAGAAGCTGAGAATGAAAAGCTTGACCTCATCAAGCTTCAAGTAAAAGAAAGGGATGAAGAGCTGGCCAAGCTTAAGAAGGAGCTTGATCAATGCAAGAGGAAACATCATGAAGAAGTCATATCCATGACAAATCAGCTGAATGAAGCAAAGAAGCAGGAAGACGCCTTATCAAGTCAACTTGAACAAAGGCACAAGAGAGTGAACAAGCTTGTAGAAGAGATTGGACAGTACAAGGTAGAGGTTTCCTCCCTTAAGTCTGAACTACAAGAAGCCAGGAAGCAGGCACAAGGAGCTGAAAAGAAAATGAAGAGAAGTCAAGCAAAAGATGAAGAAATCTCCAAAATGAAGACAGATGTTATCTCCTTCAAAGTAGTAGCAGCTGAAGCTACTCGTAGCAAAGAAGAAACTGAGGGACAACTAGCAAAGAAAAATAATGAATGTGAAAAGTTAGAAGAAGAGATTGTCCTCCTCAGAAAAAAGGTTGAAGGGATGAACAAAATCATGAAGAGTTCTCAAGCCTTGGATGACATGCTCAGCTATCACAGATCTCCATCTGATAAATCAGGACTTGGGTATGTAGCTGAACCCTCAAACAAGGATGAGGATGCTTTAAGCAAAGGAGATGTGGAGAAGCCAGAGAGAGATGGTGATGCTCCTAGTTCCAACAAAGGCAAGGAGAAAAATGAAGGCTGCAATAGAAGAGATCCTGCTCCAAGTAGAAAACCAGCTCCAAGAAGAAATGTAGCTGATGGCAAGAAGGCAAGAGGCAATGATGATCATCAAAGGATCTCAAGGCAGCAAGGCTTCAGAAGTGCATCAAGGAAACCTCCATCTCACAGGTACCAAAGTTCATTTTATGGTTATTGTTATGCTTGCTCAAACTTTGGTCATATGGCAAAAGATTGTAGAGCATTTCATGGAGATAGATGTTGTGGTCTACGACAACCTCCAAGAAACAATTTTAGAAGAAATCATGAAATGTTATTCATAAACAACGTTGAATGCTTCAAGTGTCATAACATTGGGCATATGGCACGTGACTGTAACTTAAGATGGGCTCCTATGCAAGCTAGACCCACACAAAAGAAGAAAGTTACACAAGTATGGAAAAGGAAGGAAAGGCAATCTGAAAACCCCTTGAACTCCCCAGTGGATCTAAATTTTTTTTGAGAAGAGTCTGCCAAAAGAAGACAAGCACACATTAAAGGGGAGGTTGTAATTTTTTGTTGTTGAACTGTCTTAACCGTCACTCTTTGATGAAGACCTTTTATAAGGGAAAAATATGAAATTAAATCTGCCATAACAGCAGAAAAGAAATGGGGGCAGCGCTCAAATGTAAAGAGCAGCAACGCAAGAAGAAAAGTATGCAGAGCATGGAGACCCTCATAGCAGTGGGAGGACAAAACATAAAACAGCAGTTTGAAATTTTTTTATGGAGTACATGCATTGAAATGCATAGCAATGGAATGTAGTTTTCTTTTATGAAATGTGAGAGAACATACTCACAGCAGAGTGAGTACAATACACAGCAGTAAAAAAAATGTAATGTTTTTCTTCATATGCAATGCAGCATGCAAAGAAATGCATAAAGAAAAACAGGGACAACAGATTTTTAATGCACATGGGTGAATGAGAATGTGTGGCAGTAGAAAAATGAAAGGAATTGCACAGCAGTGCATTGTGTAAATAAAAAAAATGAAGATGAATATTGTGTGAAGCAATGGTGTAAAAAGAAAAGGCAGCAGCCCGTGTTAATTTTTTTTTGTGGTGTGGAGAATGAAGTGCCAAGAATATGGGCACAGCAGTATGATGAAACAAAAGGCAGCGGCAGTGCAAATTGCAGAGGCAACGCAGCAGCAAATAAAAACCCAAGGATGACAGTCTATGGTTATGGGTATGGACAGCAGTGAATATGAAAAATGCAGCAGCAAGAAGTTATGGACAGCAGCATGATGGCAAGAAGGAGAAGCACACAGCAATGCAAATAAGAAAATGTAGCAGCATGAAGTTTTGTTGAAGAAATAAAAGGTAATGGACAACAGCACATGTAAAAGAAATTTTTTTCTTTACAACAGTATATGTAACTGTAATGAATGTGTTGTTCATTGAATTGAAATGCAATATATGCAACAGCAGTAAATGTAAGTGCAGTGAGTGTGTTGTTTGCATCTGAAATGCAAGTAAGACACAGCAGAAGTACGATTGTAATTAATGAAGGGGAGCACGTAGCAGCATGAAGAAAATTTTTCCCATTGTGAAGAAGGGAAGCACGCATTAGTGCACAAGTAAAGAATTCTCACACAACAGTGTGAATGTGAGAAAGGAAAGGCACAGCAACGCACATGTAAGAATTTTTTTATTAACTCACAGCAATGCAGAGTTTGTAAAGAAATGTAAGAGCAGTGCAGGTGTAGACGCAGTAGCGTGGAGTAGACACAACAGTGTGGGGTAGACGCAGCAAAGAAGATGGCACAACAGTGCAGCAGATAATATGCATCAGCATAAAAGAACATTGTGATGAGTTTGCACACACAGCAGTGCAATGATTGTTTGTTTTGGAACTGCATTTGAAGCAGTCATTTGGTGAAACCCTCTGTTAAAGAGGAAGGCGTTTTTCAGCACATTGTTATGGTGAATCCCTCTGTCATGAGGAAGGTGCTCTTAAGCACAGTCTCAGGTTAATCCCTCTATTAAAAGGAAGACAACTTTGTTGTTTGTGGAACTGCATCAGAAGCAGTGTTGGTGAATCCCTCGATGTGAGGAAGTGTTTGAGTAAGATTGAATGCCCAGCAGTTGAAATTAAAGGGGAGTGTTGGAATGGTAATTCCAACTGCAGGTCGCAACACCGTGCAGGCGGACGTGGACAATACGGCAGCAACCCAAAACCGCCAGAACAAAACCACAAACCCGCTCAGGCATATCGCACCGCTTTTGCATAAAGGTGGTTTCCGTATTGTTGGGCTCCGATAAACTATGGAGGCGACGCATGTCACCCGCATGACATAAGCCAACGTCAAATTTCGCGCGTTATCGTTGGCGCATCTTACCTAGTCCGATATCAATCTCTGTCGTCCGATCTCCTCGCGCGTCCTCAGCCGTCGATCGCGTAAGGTGCATACGGGCCTGCAGCAAATTAATCACATTGCGTGGAGTGTTTGTCTTTTTGGTTTGACCGCCGTGGAGGAAAAGTCATGGCCTTTAATGTTTCTACGTGAATTAGGTGTGGCCCTTAAATTTCTTTATGGGCATACGTCCCATTTATATTTTTATATATGTTTTACGTAGTGTTTGGTGAAGGCCCTTTTAATATGGGCATGTGCACGTTTTAATTTTTTATATATATATATATATATATATATATATATGTTTTTATATATTGTTATGTAAGTGAGGGCTGTAGTTTTTTTTATGTATGGGTGTATTTGTGCTTGTGCACGACGAAGGTAGCGAGTGTGGTGGCTGCGCTCGGTGGAGCAAATTTTTGTAAACGCACAACAGTGCGAGATATGAAACAGGTGATGTAATTGTTTTTGGCCCCCATTGTAAAACAGAAGATTATGTAATTTTCACAGCAGTGGAGTATGTAATTTTTGTGGTAAATGTTGAACGCACAGCAGTGCGAAAGGAATTTGAAGACAGGGATGTATTGTATTGCTTGCTCATCGCAAAAGCAAGAGATAGCATGAGATTGTTTTTGTAATATCCACAGCAGTGGAAAACGAGAAGTGAAAGAGCGCATGGAGTGTGTTCTTCTTTATATAAGTGAATGTAATGAAATTTTTATTGTGTATGTAAAAAGGGGTTTTACATAAACCCAGCACAATAATTTCTCAGGTGAAAACAGAGTTTTGGTTGAATGTTGTTTTTGGAAAATCCCTCACAGTAAAAGAGGATGAAGAAAAACAGAGTTTTGGTTGAATGTTGTTTTTGGAAAATCCCTCACAGTAAAAGAGGATGAAGTTTGTATCACGCTTTATATTGTAATCAATAGAAATGTTTTTATGGCTGTGTAATGGACTGTTATGAGTCATTTGTTTTTAATAACTTCCGTGTGCAAAGGTCCTGGAAGAAATGAAACAGAGCATTGGCTCTGTGGTGTTTGTTTGTTTGGTTTTTGGTATTTTCCCACAAAAATACCCAACAGACTACACCCTACGTGATGGGCGGTAATACCTCGATAGTGAAGTATGTGTTAGTTAGAGGTACTGCGTCGTAAGTCATAAGGCAGTCTTTTTCAGATTGCGAAATCCTGGTTCCGACAGTCACCCATTAACGTCTTCAGTGAGACTTCACTCCCTTCGTAGATGTTGCTGCATAATCACGCGCATCAATATTGATCTTACAAATCATTGTTGCAATTTAAAACCGAAAGCACTCTTACAAAGATATCATGTAACTATTCAGAGATTAGATCTGTCTTTTCTACTCAATGTTATTGTAACTTCAATAAACAAAACAATCGGCAAGTAAAATTGCTATTATATTTGGTCGGATGATATCAGCCTTGCATCGTCGGTGATATCCGCCTTGGAAAAATTATTTCAACAAGGGTTTAATACGTTGATTTGACTCGTCATGTACATTACTTTTGTGAACTCAAAATATGGGAAGAAGACACAGTTACCAGTTAAACATAAACGTGGATCAGCAGCCCCACGGATCCGTACTCCACCTTGCTTCTCTCTTGCGGTCTCAGGTGGTGCTGTCGACAACGACTAGAGATGGATAGATCATGGTGATGAATAATTTTCGACAACTTGCCCAGACTGGATTGAATTGTTAAGAAGTAAATCCCACACCAATTTAATTGCAGTACACCTTTTATTAGAATATATTCTATCGACTCCATTGTCATCATCGAGACTTTGAAGGCGTACGTTCTTGCCTCACTGGAAAAGTTGACGCTGCATTTGCTGTCGAAAATTTAAAAAAGAGAAAAAAATTGTTACATTTTGCTCACATCATCATAAACATAAACATGGTTCTGTCCCCAAATGGAAATTAAGCATCTCGATGTTCATGTTCTCGATATTATAGTTGTCTCAATGTTCACCATCCTAAACATGTGAGTGCATCCCGCATAGGAATTCGTGATCCCAATGTTGTTATTCTCCCTATTATATTGATTTCAATGCAGTACACCATTTTGAATTCTTTTTAATTACTTACAGCAAAGGTTAAAGAGAGGACAAAAGATATTCAATAAGAAAGTTTCTGTTATAAAATCTTAAAAATATAGACATATTTTCCATCCAACTCATAGGAAATTTAATTCTCCTAAATTTTTAAGTATAGATAGTAAAGATATGAGAAAATATATTTAATTAAATAAAATGATTATAATATATTATAAAATTAGTTCCTCCTATCAGGTGTTTACTCACATACATGACCAGCCCACACAATGGGGGAATGCGCAAAATGACCCGGTCATGTCCTAATTGCAATCCCCTTTCTTCATTAGTTCATTATATTGTTCGTTCTTAATCATAACATAGTTCATATAATCAGGTTTCTAGTAAGCTTAGTTTCTTATTGAGTTGGAGGTTTTATGTATATTTTATAGTCCAAGTATCATGGAAATATATAGTTTTTATTAAATTAAAATATATTTTAAAATTATTATAAAATATTACTATAAACCATTAATTTTAAATTTAGTATAAACAGTTACTTTTAAATCGAATATAAGTTTAAAGTATATATATATATATATATTTTGATTTTTTATATTATTTAATGTGACTAGATTATGTAAGGTATATTTTTGTTTATACTTTATATCGCTTGAGTGTCACATAAAGTATATATTTTTCTTTTAATAAAAATGATCATGAAGTTGTTTGTATATCATTTATTTTTGTTATTTCAAAATTATAACTATAATTTAAATTTAAAGAAATAAATAAATATTAAGTAAAATAATATTTAAGATTGATCAATACTTATTAACACGTTGACTGAGCACACTATTTCAAATATTATATGATGATAGATTTATTTTATAATCAAATTTATCTTATAATAAATAAATAAATATTTTTTTTGGTAGGTAAACACTCACGGGGATTTGAATCAGTGACCTATCTCAAAGAATACCTTAACAGTGCATCCATTCACCATCAATCCAAAACCCTGTGGGCTAATTAAATAAAATTTAGAAAATAACTAACATTCAAAATTAAATTAAAACCAAGGCTGATTTACTAGCAAACAAATACCTAGGGTACTTTTTCCTTTACATTGGAGAGTCCCAATAATTTTATTTGAAAGAATGGGAGTAAAGACAAATATACGAATTTATGTCTCCCTAAACGCGTTTAGATGCGTCCATTAAGAGCCTAAATTTCAGCATGTAGGCATTCCAATGTTCGAAAATTAGATTCACGGCAATAAGACTAGTGTTCTTGAATTTCTGTCACTTCCGGTGACCAGCTTTTGTTGTCTATTTTATCTTCCATATCATTGTTGCAACTAAAACCAAAGGCACTCTTGCCAAGATATCATGTAGCTATTCACCGAGCAGATCTGTATCTTCTTGTGGATGTAAGTGCAATTTAAATAAAAAAATCAATCAGAAAGTAGGATAGGTAGTATATTTGGCCGGATGATCTACAGTTTGCTTCGCATGTTCGGTGAAATCGGGTTTGGAAAACAATTATTTAAACATGGTTTTGATACGTTGATGTGAGTCGTCATGTACATTATCTGTGTGAACTCAAAAATATGGAACAAACCACAGTTACCAGATAAAAAAGTCGACCCGAAGCCTTGCAGATACTGTACGTCACCTTGTTTGTCTCTCGCAATTTTAGGTAGCGCTGTTGAGAACGACTGGAGATGCATAAGTCTCGAAGTGCAATAATTGCACTGCTTTCCCAGCCTGGATCGAATTGTTAGGCACTAAATCCGCATCCATTTAATTGCAGGACACCTTTTAATATAATATCCTCTATCGACTCCATTGTCATCATCGAGAATTTGAAGGCGTACGTTCATGTCTCACAGAAAAGTTGATGCTGCATTCGTTGTCGAAGATTATAAAAATAAAAGAAATAAATGGTTATCTTTTGGTCACATCATAAATATATAAGCATTTGCGTCTTCAAATGGAAATTGAGGATCTCGGTATTCATGTTCTCGATATTACTGATCCCAATTCCCTTGTTCTCGCTATTATATTGATTGCAAAGCACTACACTAATTTATATTCATTTTAATTACTCATGATAATCATGTAAAAAGGATAAAAATTATTGAACTATATATTTCATGTTATGAAATAATAGGAATCATTTCCATCCCACTTTTAGGCTATTTAGTTCTCTGTAATTCTTTTAACCAGACATGTAAAAACATATTTAATTAAATTAAAAATTTTAATATTTTCTAATTTTAATTACTCGTATGATGTGTTTGTTCACCAACTAGGCAGCCCACACGATGGGTATACACATAGTTTAATGTGTTTGTTCACCTAACTAGGCAGCCCACACGATGGGTATACGCATAGTTTAATCACTTTACAATGATACAAATTTTGACATGATTTTAAGAAAATTTTATGGATATTTTTTTAAAATTTAGGTTATAACTATTAAGTTTTAAGTTTTTGGGTGTATTAGGTATTCTTGATGGTACTTAATCCATTTCCATTATAGTAAAAATGATTTAAACATTCTCATAGTGAAATTTGTTGAAATATTTTTCGCTGAATTCTAATGAAAATTTCACCGTAAGGACAAAATTATGACCTCATTAGAGAACGATGACAAGCATACACTCAATGTGTGACAACTTGATGACCCTGATCAAATCTTAATTGCAATCCCCTTTCCTTAGTAATTCGGAGCTTAGATATGATTGCAAATTGAAGGTTGTCTAATCATCATGTTGATCTCTACCATTAATCGTACTAATTGTATTGGTGGTTGGATACCTCTAATATATGCTCCTAGTAGTCCATTGGTCAGTCTCCCTCATTTATGGTCCAACTGATCATAGACCCCTTGAATTTTTTTTCATGTAGATATGGTTTTGTGAGCTTCTTATTGATGGAGCATCTACAAGCTACCCATAACAGAAAACATGCGCAACTCAGAAGTAGATGCCTCTGCCCACTATTCCATGAGTGAACCCCTCTACTACTGTAACAAAAGCCAATTATTTAATTCATTCAGGGCCTTAGTTGCACACAAACAGAAATTTCTACAAAATTTCTCAATTATATTGACATACCAAACTGTTTTTTTGGGTTGGTTGGGCCTATTCTTTGCTTAAAGGAATACTTCTCAATTTAAAATCTATTACCATCCATACAGTCTGGAATGTGAAAATAGGCTATTAATTAACATGTATTACTAGTTCTCATGCAAATTGGCATTGTCCAAAGAATTTTTCTAGATTTTTCTCCAAACAATGCCATCATTATTTCCATAAATTATATTGTCATAGCGAATGTGGTTGCACCTACGTTATCATTTATTTTAATTTCTTCAGAAGCGATTTCAATAAAATTTCTTGTTTCTTTCTTATGTTATATTTGTAGAAATAACTCGAAATTTGTAGGTGAAAATGTATTCAGACTGAAAACAATAGACACAAATTTCTTCTACTCAATACGAAGAAGAGAAAACATACAATAGAAACACATGCAATCATCCCATCACAATGAACACAATTTTTACTAGGGAACCCAACTAGGAAAAACTCCTCCTCTGTTTATATTATATCAGATGCGAACAATGATCTATTACAATAACACATTCAATGCTTGAAGCTCAATCAACAGTGCAATATTGATCTCCTCCTAATTCTACTCTGGTTAATACTTAGCCAAAATAGACCTCCCGCTTCCTCCTATTTCCTTGCGCAATTACCGCTCCTAAAGAGTAGAGAAGTTCCTATTTCCTTGCGCAAGTCTCAAGAGAAATGGCTCACGTGCTACATGCAAACTCCACACACTCAATAATATGCAATGATAATTACAATTATGCCTTTTTCCTCCACTCCACTATGAAATTTGAATTGCATGCATGACTAGGGCTATTTTTAGTAAATTGACTAGTTAACTGAGAGATGAGTGAGTGAACAATAATTACAACTAATCAACTGAACTCATACAAACTTTATTCTAGACTAGAGCATATATAATTGACTTTTACTAAACATAACACATCTAGATAGCTAGATATTGGCCACCAACTTGCACAAAACTCTGCTTCTAGCCCATAAACTCAAATTGACTCACTTAACTGAGTGATTTAGCCATGTTACTCCTGTGAACTGCTTGATAATTTATCAAATAAATTGGAATTTCCTCAATTGAGCACAAGTCAAATGAATCCTTTCTTGCTACAATTTAACACTCCCTCTTAGCAATAAAATGGTCATGAGCAACCCTAATCCTACTCCTTTGGAACTCAAACTTTCCTCTTGAATAAACCTTTTTCAAAATGTATTGTAACATAACAATCCTCCTCTACAAACAATCACTTAGGTGATGGTACCTCATGTCTATATGCTTGGACTTATCATGAAACACTGTATTTTCAGAGATTTTTATACAACTCTGATTGTCACAGTGTATTTTCAGAGATTTTTATACAACTCTGATTGGGCATAACTCTTTCTTGGAGAATCCAATTTCGATCAGACTAGTGGCATTGGAAAGAGGACACATAGGGATATTACAAGTTGCAAGTTCAGACCTTGGAGATTTGAAATTTTAGAGATACAATAGATTCATGATTGAGATGCTAAAAGGAAGAAAAAGAATTACTCAAATCAAGAAAATAGAAACACCTAGTAAGCAAAATTGGATGGATGATTTGAAAAATGTGATTTAAGCTATGATAAATAGTTTTATATGTGCCACGGAAGCTAATATCAATGGTAGGGAAGCAGATTTGAAGAAAGGAATGGAAGATTTGAATAAATACATGGAAGATTTGAAGGAAGGTGGGACAAAGTTACTACAAGAAAGGCCTCCTAATGACGAAAAGGTAGTGGACGAAACTCATGATGAGAAATAAAATAAATGTTAATCATGATTTCATAGAATATAGCATTGGGTTGAAGACCCACCATATCCTAAAGATCGATATGAGGAAGTTTGATGGCAAGGATCCGATAACATGGATACTACAGATGGAGAAATATTTTGATCTACATGATGTGCAACTGTTAATAAAGGTACGTATTACATCTTTATATTTAGAACCGAATCAATTTTTATGGTATAAAGGGCTTTGTTCTCGTAAACCACTTGTCACTTGGTCAATTTTCATTTCTCTAGCATATCCTACAATACTTCTATGTTTCCTCTCTGCAACCCCATTTTGTTGTGGGTTGCAATCAACTCCTTTCTAATACCATCCTTGGTACATAATTATTTTAAAGCATTAGACAAATACTTTCCTCCATTATCAGTTCCGAGGGATTTAATTTTATTTCCAAACTCATTTTCAACTAAGGATTTAAATTCAGCAGACCTTTAATAAACTTCATCTTTCTTCTTCATGAAATAGATCTAATGTTTGTGGGAAAAATCATCAATGAATATCACATAATACTTGTGCTTTGTAGTTGAGAGTGGGGGAAAATGGTCCATACACATCTGAGAGAACTCGCTCCAAGAGGGCTCCAACTTTTCTTCTTGACCCTGGAAATAATGAGTTCTTCATCACCTTAGAGTTCTCACATCATAATTCAAGGAGCATCTCCCCTTGCTCATGTTATAGGTTTCTTAATGGATTTCTTGTGTGGACACTTAGTTGCATAGTGTCCATATTCATCGCATTGAAAGAATTTAATTTTACTGAGGTCTTTCTTCTTGCCATGATTTGTGTTGGAATCTGCTTTGCCTTGGGCCTTCTTTCCTCTGGATTTCTTTCCATTGCTAGCTAAGGAAAAAAAAACCCCATCACTTTTGGATGTGACTCCATCTCTAGTGTTTCTTCTAATCTCCTCCTGCACCAAGTCAGACTAGTCACTAAAGTCTCTCCCAATCTAGGAGCTTGTCTCTTCTATTAACTGAATCCTGATAGTTGTGTCTAGACTTTGAAAGACCAAAGAGCAATAAGCTCACAGGTTAAGATGTTGGCACATTCTCTCCAAGTCCTCCAAGTTCATCTCTCACATAAGTGAAATCTAAATAGATATTCAACAATAGTTTCATTTTTATTCATTCGAATATTTGTGAGATTATCTTTCATACCAACTTCCTAACAACACTATTACTTTCGAATAAATCTTTGAGAGTTTTCCACATCGCAAAATGAGTCTCCTTTCCATGCAAAAATGAATCTGTATGTCTTAAAAAGGAAATTCAAGATCTAAATATTAATGTGCTCGAGATTATATTAGTGTCATGTTCGTTATCATAAACATAAATATGACATATGCGTGTTTTAGAAAAGGAATTCATGAATGATCTCGTTTTCGGTATTATATTGATTTCAATTGCATGCCCAGTAAGTAGTGAAAGTATACAAAACATTTATTTAAATTTAGTAATAAATTTTATTTATACAAATGAAATTACATTTATTTATATATATATGGATATTTCAAAAAGTATATTATAATTAAATTTGGCATACTTTACATATATGTTCTGCATATTAACCTAAATGAGGGAAAAAACAATAAAAAAACAAAAAAAATCATTAGAGTGATTGGAAAATTGTCCGCTAACATAAAACCACGTGTTTATTAACATAAACATATAGCTATATATATGGATTTAAGCAACAAAATACAAATTTACTAAAATTATCAATTATTTGTATATTTATTCCGAAAAATAAAAGTTATACAAATAAATATAACTTTTATATATATATATATATATATTTATTTAATTTATAAAATTAGATTTTCTTTTGAAAAATGACAATTAAATTATTTGTTTTGTCTTAACATCATCATAATTACTAATCGTAAATATAAACCAATACAATTTAAATCACCAACAATCTTGAAAACCTAAAACTAACATGATACCACCAAATTTGCAAACTGGATTTATTTCTCATTATTAATTTGAGAAATTTTGTGTTTATTTTATTACTTATTACTTACGAGTTGATGCCTAACAAAATCATTCCACTCAACCGGTCCACTCCGATTGATATACATTTATTTTAGTAATTCCTTAGGTCTAACCTATTATCTATTACTCATCGTTAATTGGTTATTATCTATTACTCATCGTTAATTTATACAAGTAATCCTTTATATCTGACTACTCTTTACCATTATGGGGTGAAGCATAATCGAGTACCACAAAAGATATAGACAAAAGTACAAACTCATTAATTTTTATTGGAAATTCAGTTTTATTTGAAGGAGGAAGGAAGATCATGAAGATGTCGATGAAGAAACGCTTGCTGAAAAGGAGGATTATAAATTTTTGAGGAAATTGAGAAAGTATCACGTCAATTTTTAGAATGATTTATGCAGATCAGATCTTTTCTGTGAAAGTATGATGTCTTTTTTTACATCTGTAGCTTTAATTTATAATGACGAAGATAAAGTAATAAAAGTATCTAATAATAATAAATGGAAAGTAGAAATGGAGGAAATGGATGTTATACAAAGGAATAAGACATGAAATTTGGTGGAACTTTTTAAAGACAAGAGAGTTGTCAGTTGCAAGTGGGTTTACCAGTTGAAGAAAAGTGATGGTGATATTATTCAGAAGTACAAAGAAAGGCTTGTTGTAAAGGATATTTTTTGAAGGTATTGATTTCCATGATATTTTTTCACTAGTTGTTAAGCTTTTTTCAATTCGAGTTGCGTTAGCAATAATTGCATTATTTGATCTAGAGTTAGAGCAGCTAGATGCTAAAACAAGATTCTTACATGGAGATTTGGATGAGGATATATATATGGGAGAAATAAAAGAGTTTATTCAAAATTACAAGAGGTTTATTTGTAAATTCAAGAAACCATTTTATGGTCTGAAGCAGTCTCCGAGGCAATGGTCCAAGAAGTTTGATTCCTTCATGATGAGACACACTTTTACCAGAAATGAGTACGATTATTGTGTTTACTTTCAGAAGTTTGAAAATAAAACTATTCATTATTTTGGTGTTATATGTTGACGATATGTTTGTAGCAAGAAAAATCATGGTTGAGATCAGCAGGTTAAATGCTTAGTTGGCTAGGACTTTTGAAATGAAAGATCTTGGAGTAGCAAAACAAATAGTTAGCATGGAGATACACAGAGACATGAAAATAGTAATATATGGTTATCGCAACATAAGTATGTGGAGAAAATACTTTTGAGATTCAGTATGAGTAATGTGAAACTTGTTCAAATCCCTCTAGCTTCCCATTTCAAGCATTCTTCAGGTTTGTATCCTTTTAATGATGAAGAAAATGAATATAGGTATCATGTAACATATGCTAATGCAGTAGGGTGTGTTAATGTATGTGATGGTGAGTACAAGGCCATATATTTCACATGCAAATGGTGTTTTCAGTTGATACATGGAAAATCTAGGTAAAGAATATTGGGATTCAATGAAATGGGTGCTTCATTATCTTAGGAGCACAAGTAATTATTGTATCAGCTATAATGGTAGTAGTGATTAGGTTTATGGTTATGTTGATTCATATTTTGCAAGTGACTTCGACAAGAGGAGATCCACTCCTGTATATGTCTTTACTATTCCAAGTGGAATTGTGAGTTGGATGTCAAATATTCAAAACATAGTTGATTTATCCACTGCTGAGATAGAACACATAGTTGTCTCACTTGCTTGCAAAGAGACAATTTGGTTAAAAGGTTTTCCGGATGAGTTTGGAAGGATGCAAGACAAGGTGAAAGTATTTTGTTATAGTCCAATTAATATTTATTTAGTTAGGAATGCAACTTATCATAGTAAGAAAAAATATATGTTTGTTAAATACTATTTTGTAAGACAAGATGATGAAGGTGGAGCGTTGGTTCTAGAAAAATCCCATACAAACCAAAATTGTGTAGAGGTATTTACAAAACCAATTTTTGTAAGATAAACTTCGTGAAGAATAGAAGCACTAGAAATATATATAGGATCAAGTTTCGATGATAGTTGATCAATGCAACAAATTGTTAAAACTGTGTTGAATATAAAGAATTTGGACGTCGACGTTGTCACTTAGGAGCCAACTATTGAAATAGAGCACATGAAAGCCAAGGTCGAAGAGCAGGTAGAAGTGTGGGAAAGATTACAGAAGGTTGTAAGGGAAAAGATTGCTTTGATGCAGGACGAGCCACGTTTTTGTGTTGGGCGCCTGTTGGAGCCCATAATGTTTTTTGAAATTTTTTGTAAGTAGATGACTGTGCAGTAGGGATAAGGAGCGTGGAAGGTTGAAGTGGAGTGCAACATAGGGATGGTGTATTAGGTAGAGAAAGGCATAGATGGATGTCGCACAAGAGGATGATAGTGGTGCCCGAGGATGGAAGGTGTATGTAGGGGAATATTGGCAGTTATAACTTTCCAAAGGGTGGAGCCGACCAAGGAAATCATGGTGAGTAGGAAGATGGAGATATTTTGTAAAAGGAGGAGAAAGGGAAGAGTGGCGCTGACTAGTAGGAAAAATATTTTGAATGATTGAGGATATGCATGGGACAACTTAGAAGGAAAGAGAAAATACCCTAACGTCTTTCCGGACAGGTGTAGTTATCAGGTGAGAGGCCAAGAGGGTTCAAGAGGTTTCCAGATGGGGATAAATAGGGTTGTCGAGGATAGAGCGAGGGCTGGTTGTTTGTCATGGGATGTTGGATGCTTGCTGCTGGAAATTGAGCGCTGGACATGCATAAAGAGTAGACACCAAGCTTCAGAGTCATTGTTAGATGTTTGTGTTTGATTTATTATGAGTCTTAGGTATATGTTTGAGTCTGCTGCTGCTAGGCAACCTTATTGTAATGAACATGTTTACTTTTATATGATTTTGACCATTATGGACTAGGTTCATGGTTTGTTTCATGTTGGTGTATAGTGTTGTTATAGAGGGCAGTGAGTCTATTTGTTTAATGAATGCAATCCTAGGCATAACACCTCTTTTAACAAGGAGAATATAATCGAGTGGCCGGATGTGTTGTTTAGTCTCTTTTGTGCATTTACCTAAATGTTATATGATATTTGATGCATTAGTTCCTTGTATAACATACAATAGTCTAAATGTTTATGATGCAATGGTTGTTATCTAGGATGTTATTATGCCATGGCATGGAAATACTATTTTGTATTTTGTATTTTTACCAATGTGTGTGATGGGTGGAATAGCTATTGGAGGGTTGAAATAAGAACTAATGTTGCTTGTCGGTAGTAGATTAGTTGGGGTCTGGTATCGATTTCGTCTTTAGTGATTGATGTCGTCTATTTGTAAGATGATTAATCTGGGTTTGGTGTTGAGTTAACTCTTAATGACTGAAGTTGTCACCTGTGGTCATCCGTCGCACGTGCTTGTCTCGTGCCCTTGTGTTGTTTGATGGGACGAAAGACTTAACACCCTACGTGATGTGCGGTAATACCTCGACACTGAAGCATGTGTTAGTTGGAGGTACTGCGTCGTAAGTCATAAGGCAGTCTTTTTCAGATTGCGAAATCCTGGTTCCGACAGTCACCCATTAATGTCTTCAGTGAGACTTCACTGATGAAAAAACCAATGCGAAACAGATTTTTGTTGGACACTGCATCACAAATCTCAAGTTAATCATAATCGCGAGCATCAATATTGATCTTACAAATCATTGTTGCAATTTAAAACCGAAAGCACTCTTACAAAGATATCATGTAACTATTCAGAGATTAGATCTGTCTTTTCTACTCAATGTTATTGTAACTTGAATAAACAAAACAACCGGCAAATAAAATTGCTGTTATATTTGGTCGGATGACCTACAAATTGTTTTTGCCTCGTCGGTGATATCCGCCTTGGAAAAAATATTTAAACATGGGTTTAAATTTTAATACGTTGATGTGACTCGCCATGTACATTACTTTTGTGAACTCAAAATATGGGAAGAAGACACAGTTACCAGTTAAACATAAACGTTCATCCGCAGCCTCACGGATCTGTACGCCACCTTGCTTCTCTCTTGCGGTCTTAGGTGGTGTTGTCGACAACGACTAGACATGGATAGATCACGGTGATGAATAATTTTCGACAGCTTTCCCAGACTGGATTGAATTGTTATGCAGTAAATCCCACACCCATTTAATTGCAGTGCACCTTTTATTAGAATATCTTCTATCGATTCCATTGTCATCATAGAGACTTTGAAGGCGTACGTTCATGTCTCACTGGAGAAGTTGATGCTGCATTTGCGGTCGAAAATTTTAAAAAGAGAAAAATACTTTGTTATATTTTGCTCACATCATCATAAACATAAACATTGTTTTGTCCCCAAATGGAAATTAAGCATCTCGATGTTCATGTTCTCGATATTATAGTTGTCTCAATGTTCACGATCATAAACATGTGAATGCATCCCGCATAGGAATTCGTTGTCCCAATGTTGTTGTTCTCCCTATTATATTGATTTCAATGCAGTACACTATTTTGAATTCATTTTAATTACTTACAGCAAGGTTAAAGAGAGGACAAAAGATATTCAATAAGAGAGTTTCTGTTATAAAATCTAAAAAATATAGACATATTTTCCATCCAACTCATAGGAAATTTAATTCTCCTCAAAATTTTAAGTATTGATAGTAAAGATATGGGAAAATATATTTAATTAAATAAAATAATTATAATATATTATAAAATTAATTCCTCTTATGAGGTGTTTACTCACATACAGGACCAGCCCACACAATGGGGGAATGCGCAAAATGACCCTGGTCATGTCTTAATTGCAATCCCCTTTCTTCATTACTTCATTATATTGTTCGTTATTAATCATACCATAGTTCATATAATCAGGTTTCTAGTAAGCTTAGTTTCTTATTGAGTTGGAGGTTTTATGTATATTTTATAGTCCAGGTATCATTGAAATATTTTTTTTTATTAAATTAAAATATATTTAATATAATATATTTTAAAATTATTAAAATTTATTATCCATAAACAATTAATTTTAAATTTAATATAAATTTAAAATATATATATATTTTAAATTATGTATAAATTTAGAATAATATTTTTTATGTTATTTAATGTGACTAGATTATGTAAGGATATCTTTGTTTATACTTACATATCACTTGTATGGTTTGAGTGTCAGATAAAGTATGTATTTTTCTTTTAAAACTATAACTATAACTTAAATTTAAAGAAATGAATAAAAAAATTGAAACGAATTTATTTGTGATGTAATTGCTATTTTATATATATATATATATATATATATATATATTAACAAATAATAAATAAATATTATGTAAAATAATATTTAAGATTGATCAATACTTATTAACACGTTGACTGAGCACACTATTTTAAATATCATATGATCGAATTTATCCTATAATAAATAAACAAAATACCTGATATTAGAAATTAAATTAATACCACGCTGATTTACTAGCAAACAAATACCTAGGGTAACTTTTTCCTTTAGAGTGGAGTGTCCCAATCATTTTATTTGAAAGAATAGGAGTAAAGACAAATATACGCATTTATGTTTCCCTAAACACGTTTAGATGCGTCCATTAAGGGCCTAAATTTAAGCATCCAGGCTTTCAGATATCTCCATTCAGGATCTACAAGTTTGAAAATTAGATTCACGGGCAATAAGACTGGTGTTCTTGAATTTCTGTCACGTCCAGTGACCAGCTTTTGTTGTCTATTTCATCTTCCATATCATTGTTGCAACTAAAAACCAAAACCACTCTTGCCAAGATATCATGTAGCTATCCCCGAGCAGATCTGTTCCTTCTTGTGGATATAAGTGTAATTTAAATAAACAAATCAATCAGAAAGTAGGATAGGTAGTATATTTGGACGGATGATGTACAGATTAATTGGCATGGTCGGTGAAATCGGGTTTGGAAAACAATTATTTAAACATGGTTTTGATACGTTGATGTGAGTCTCATGTACATTATCTGTGTGAACTCAAAAATATGGAACAAAGCACAGTTACCACATAAAAAAGTCGATCCGAAGCCTCACAGATACCGTACATCATCTTGTTTCTCTCTCGCAATCTCGCAATTTTAGGTAGCGCTTTTGATAACGACTGGAGATGCATAAGTCTCGAAGTGCAATAATTACACTGCTTTCCCAGCCTGGATCGAATTGTTATGCACTAAATCCGCATGCATTTAATTTCAGCACACCTTTTAACAAAATATCCTCTATCGACACCATTGTCATCGTTGAGAATTTGAAGGCGTACGTTCATGTCCCACAGAAAAGTTGATGCTGCATTCGTTGTCGAAGATTATAAAAATAAAAGAAATAAATTGTTATCTTTTGCTCGCAACATCATAAATATATAATCATGTTTATGTCTTCAAATGGAAATTGAGGATCTCGATGTTCATGTTCTCGATATCATATTTGTCTGAATGTTCATCATAATAAACATGTACATGCCCACGCAAGGAATTACTGATCCCAATTCCCTTGTTCTCGCTATTGTATTGATTGCAATGCACTACACTAATTTATATTCATTTTAATTACTCATGATAATCATGTAAAAAGGATAAAAAATATTTAAATATATATTTCATTTTATGAAATAATAAGAATCATTTCCATCCCACTTATAGGTTATTTAGTTCTCTGTCATTCTTTTAACCAGACATGTAAAAACATATTTAATTAAATAAAATAATTTTAATATTTCTAATTTTAATTACTCGTATGATGTGTTTGATCACCTAACTAGGCAGCCCACACGAGAGTATACGCATAGTTTAATCACTTTATAATGATACAAATTTTGACGTGATTTTCAGTTTTGTTTTTTGGTTTAAATCTAGGTTATAACTATTAGGTTTTAAGTTTTTGGGTGTTTTAGGGATTCTTGATAATACTTAATTCATTTCCACTATAGTAAAAATGATTTAAACATTTTCACAATGAAATTTGTTGAAATATTTTTTGCTGAATTCCATGGAAAATTTCACTATAAGGGTAAAATTATGACCTCATTAGAGAACGATGACAAGCATGCACCCAATGTGTGACAACTTGATGACCCTGATCAAATCTTAATTGCAATCCCCTTTCCTTAGTAATTCGGAGCTTAGATATGATTGCAATTTGAAGGTTGTCCAAATCATCATGTTGATCTCTACTATTAATCATATTAATTGTATTGGTGGTTGGATACCTCTAATATATGCTCCTAGTAGTCCATTGTGTGAGTCTACCTCATTAATGGTTCAACTGATGAGAGACCCCTTGAATTTTTTTCATGTAGATATGGTTTTGTGAGCTTTTTATTCATGAAGCATCTACAAGCTACCCATAACAGAAAACATGCCCAAATTAGAAGTAGAGGCCTCTGCCCACTATTCCATGAGTGAACCCCTCTACTATTGTGACACAAGCCAATTATTTAATTGATTCAAGGCCTCATTCCACACAAACAGAAAATTCTACAAAATTGTTCAATTATATTGACATACCAAACTGTTTTTTTTGGGTTGGTTGGGCCTATTCTTTGCTTAAAGGAATACTTGTCAATTTAAAATCCATTACCATCCATACACTCTGGAATGTGAAAATAGGTTATTAATTAACATGTATTACTAGTTCTCATGCAAATTGGCATTGTCCAAAGAATTTTTCTAGATTTTTCTCCAAACAATTCCATCATTATGTCCATAAACTATATTGTCATAGCGAATGTGGTTGCACATACCTTATCATTTATTTTAATTTCTTCAAAAGTGATTTCAATAAAATTTCTTGTTTCTTTCTTATGTTATATTTGTAGAAATAAATCGAAATTTGTAGGTGAAAATGTATTCAGACTAAAAAAAATGGACACAAATTTCTTCTACTCAATCCGAAGAAGAGAAAACATACAATAGAAACACATGCAATGATCCCATCAGAATGAACACAACTTTTACCAGGGAACCCAACTGGGAAAAACACCTCCTCTGTTTGTAATATATCATATGAGAACAATGATCTATTACAATGACACATTCAATGCTTGAAACTCAATCTGCAGTGCAATATTGATCTCCTCCTAATTCTTCTTTGGTCAATACTTAGCCAAAATAGGCCTCCCTCTTCCTCCTATTTCCTTGCAGAATTACCACTCCTAAAGAATAGAGAATCTCCTATTTCCTTGCGCAATGCTCGAGAGAAATGGATCACGTGCTTCATGCAAACTCTGCACACTCAAAAATATACAATGATAATTACAATACACCTTTTTCCTCCACTCCACTAGGAAATTTGTATTGCATGCATGACTAGGGCTATTTTTAATAAATTGACTAGTTAATTGGGAGATGAGTAAGTGAACAACAATTACAACTAATCAACTAAACTCATACAAACTTTATTTTAGACTAGAGCACAGATAACTGACTTTCACTAAACATAACACCTCTAGATAGCTAGATATTGGCCACCAACTTGCACACAACTCTACTTCTAGCCCATAAACTTGAATTGACTCACTTAACTGAGTGATTTAGCCATGTTACTCTTGCGAATTGCCTGATAATTCATCCAATAAATTGGAATTTCCTCATTTGACTAAGGCACAAGTCAAATGAATCCTTTCTTTCTATAGTTTAACACTCCCTCTTAGCAATAAAATGGTCATGAGCAACCCTAATCCTACTCCTTTGGAACTCAAACTTTCCTCTTGAAAAAACCTATTACAAAATGTATTGTAACGTAACAATCCTCCTCTACAAACAATCACTTAGGTGATGGTACCTCATGTCTATATGTTTGGAGTTATCATGAAACACTGGATTTTCAGAGATTTTTATACAACTTTGATTGTCACAGTGTATCAATATAGGCTCCATCCCCTAAATAAAGAGACCAATCGAGATCTTCTCCATCCAAATAGCCTCAAAGGTTGCTTGAATAACAACCATATACTCAACCTCTGTTGAGTTGAGTGCTACATATATTTGTTTCTTGTTGTACCAAGAAACTATTGTTGACCCTACACTAAAGACAACTCTTGATATTCTCTTCCTATCTAATGGATTCCCTGACCAATCTGCATGTGTGAAGCCTTGGAGTTTAACTCCATCAGTCTGGTTGTACCATAAACCAATTTTTTTTGTGCCTATGAGGTATCTGAGAACATGTTTTGCTACTTTCTAGTGAATCTTGGTAGGGGCCACCATGAACTGAGTAAGTCGGTTTTCTGCAAAACAAATATCGTGCCTTGTGTTCAAAAGCACTCTCTCTAGATAGTGCTATCTATTGCCTCCCCTATAAAAGTGTCCTCTTTCCTCCAATTAGTACCTAGTGGAGTATCCATGGGTTTGCAATCTTACATGAGCAATGTTTAAAGAATTTCAAAGGTGTACTTATCATGTCCAACAAATATCTCTCCATCTCCCTACCTCACCTTAAAGATAATGAAGTGGTACGTCATACCCGTATGCTTCATCTAAAACTCTCTCGCAAGGTCATCCTTTGATGATTGGATCAACTTGTCATCTCCTGTCGGTATGAAATCATCCACATGGAGAACTAAGATGGGAAGTCTATCATTGACCATAATGTAGTAGAGATTAGAATCTACTTCACTCTTAGTGAAGCTCAATCCATTAAGATAAGAATTTATGCGAGTGTACCAAGCACACGATTCCTGCTTGAGACTATAGAGGGCTCTCTTGAGCTTACAGACATGTGTCTCCCTACTATAGGTCTCAAACCCCTCAAGTTGCTCAGTGTAGATATCTTCCTCAAGGAATCCATTGAGGAAGGAAATCTTAATATCCATTTGGTGGATCCTCCACCCAAATTATGCTTCTAATGTTAGTATGGTCCTAATAAATGGGTATCATTCCACAGGGGAAAATGCTAGGTCCCTATACTACTAGTGTAATCCCTTATTGTTATTAGTGAAACCCCCTTATTGTATTATTGTGCCCATATAGTCCCCATGTTATTATTAGTATGCCCCATAGAAGCTCACTATTGTTATTGTTGTGCCCCTACAATATTACTGTTATATAGGCTCTGATTGTATTAGGACCCCTTAGACTCCATTATATAGAAAGGAGATCTTGTCATTTGTATCATCTAAGAATTGTTCATGTGTGTAATGTAAAGGAGGTTTCCCCTTGAAGAGGTTGATTTTAAGTCGTTGATCTATCTTTTCTATCTTTTTCTAAGCTTCTTCCATAACATTTGGTATCAGATATTTGGATTCTAGGGTTTCGCTGCTCCAAACAGTTCAGTGTGGCATTCTGACTATAAATTTTGTTTTGCGACGTTTCAAAACCTAAAGAAAACCCATTTGAGCTGAAATCTCGATTATCCTCACGTCAAAGTTTAGATCTTTAATCGCTATATTTTCAGAGATATGATTTAAGGAAGTCATGGTTTTGCGAGCCCTCGAATTACATCCCAAACATGTGACCTTGGGAAAATCGCCATAACTTTCTCTCAGATTATCATATTGAAATTTCGTAAGAAGTTACAAAAATAGGATGAAATTTAATTTTTTGTGAATTGTTTTTAGGTCTGAAGGTTGAAACGGTGACACATGGCACTTCGTACAAGTTCGCTCTACTGAAAAAGTATATAATTACGTCATTTGGGAGATTGGGCATAACTGTTGGAGAATCCAATTTCGATCAGACTGGTGGCATTGGAAAGAGAACGTAGAGGGATACTACATGTTCCAAGTTCAAACCTTGGAGATGCAAAATTTCAGAGATACGACAGATTCAAGTTTGAGATGCTAAAAGGAAAAAAAATAATGACTCGAATCAAGAAAATAGAAACACCTAGTACGCAAAATTGGATGGAAGATTTGAAGAACGTGATTGAAGCTAAGATAAATAGTTTTATATGTACCACAAAAGCTAAGATTGATGGTAGGGAAGCAAATTTAAGGAAAGGAATGGAATATCTGAAGAAATACATGGAAGATTTGAAGGAAGATGGGACAAAGTTGCTACAAGAAATGCGTCCTAATGGCCAAAAGGTAGTGGACGAAACTCATTATGAGAAAAAATTAAATGTTAATCATGATTTCATAGAATATAATATTGGATTGAAGACCCACCATATCCCAAAGATCAATATGAGGAATTTTGATGGCAAGGATCCCATAACATTGATACTACAGATGGAGAAATATTTTTATGTACATGATGTGCAACTGTTACAAAAGATAAGTATTACATCTTTATATTTAGAACCGAATCAATTTTTATGGTATAAAGGGTTTTGTTCTCATAAACCACTTGTCACCTGGTCAATTTTCACGGAGGAAATGATAGCACATTATGAGGATAAAAAGAGAAACACCTTCTTTAGCCAATTGATAAATCTCAAACAAAAGGGTTCAATGGTGGAGCACATTGAGGACTTCCAAAAATTGAATATAAGGGTAAAATATATTCGAGAGGAGCATAGGATTGATGTGTTCATAGGTACTTTAAAGGATAACATCAAACATGAGGTTCACCTTTGGGAACCTAATTCATTGGAGAACGCATCCAAGTTGGCAAGAAAAATGCAAAGAAAAATTATGGCAACAAGGAAGCCTACCACTCACAACTATAAAGATGGAAGTGTTGTTTCTCCTAACCTTCCAGAACCTACAAGGTTCAAACGAAAAAAATTGGAAGAAAAAGGAGAAAGTGACCTTTGTTACAGTTGTGATAGCAAATACGCTAAAGGTCATAAGTGTGCTAAGAAGAAATTATTTTACATTGATTGTGAAGAGGAGGAAGAAAAGGATCAAGAAACATCAAAAGAAGAGGATATACACTAGGAACCAACCCCAAAGAAATAAGAAATGAATCTAACCATATCTTGTAATGCATTCGTAGGAATTAGCACTCCTCAAACTCTCAAGATAGAGGGACATATCAAGAAGAAAAAGGATAATCTCACTTTCGCACAGAATCGAATGAAACAATAGGCAGATCAACATCGCAGTGAAAGAGGTTTTAACATAGGTGATTGGGTATTTTTCTGACTACAATCATACAAACAGATGTCCCTCAAGAAAGCTAAGAAGGATAATAAATTATCACCAAAGTACTATGGTCCTTATAAAGTGTTATAAAATATTAGTACTATGGCATACAAATTAGAGATCCCTGCATCTTCTCATGTGCCCCCAATTTTCCATGTTTCATGCTTAAAGAAGGTTATAGGTGACAAGGTTTGAGTCCAAACATTTTTGTTGGAACTTGACGAGGAAGGAAAAATCCTATTTGAACTTGAAGTGGTCATGGAAACAAGAACTCGACAACTACAAAATCGATCAATTTCACAGTATCTCATCAAGTGGAAGAACTTACTGCTAAAGATTCCACATGGGAGGACGAGGATTTTATTCAGAAGCATCCAAAACTACTCAAGCGTTGATGACAACACTTTTTGAAAGAGAGGGGCATGTTAGGTCCCTATACTACTAGTGTAATCTCTTATTTTTATTAGTGCAACCCCCTTATTGTATTATTGTGCCCATATAGTCCCCATGTTATTATTATTAGGCCCCATAGAAGCCCACTATTGTTATTGTTGTGCCCCTACAATATTATTGTTATGTAGGCTCTGACTGTATTGGGACCCCATAGACTCCTATATATAGAAAGGAGGTCTTCTCATTTGTATCATCCAAGAATTGTTCATCCGTGTAATGTAAAGGAGTTTGACCCATCGAAGAGGATGATTTCTAATTCGTTGATCTATCTTTTCTATCTTTTTGTGAGCTGGTTTCATAACAGAAAATGTCTCCTCAAAATCAATTCCCTCCACCTATGAGAAGCCTTTGGCAACAAATCTAGAATTTTACTTCTCAACACTTCCATCAGCTACATGTTTCACTTTATACACACACTTGGAGCCAATAGTATATTTTCCCTCAGGTTTAGGCACAACCTACCAAGCATCATTCTTCATGACAGAGTCATACTCCTCCACCATGGCTTCTACTGACACTTATTGACAAAATACCTCTTCAAGAGAAGATGCCTTAGAATAAATCAACTCTGACAGGAGTTCCATATATCGAGTACATTTGTTTGTTGATCTCCTTTACCTGTGTAAGGACCTAGGAGATCCAACCTTTTCCTACGCTTCCTGCACCAATATGTCAACCGTTTCCATCCTCTTCCTCCCTTCTTTAGAAGGCTCTGTGTGAGTGGATGCCTCCACTCAGTCTACTCTCTACTGCTCCACATGTGGCTGGTCCACATCATCCTCTTGGAATTTCCTTTTTCCTTTGAGAAATATCCGACTCATTGAATCTTATTTAGGCTTCTCCTTTAGAGTTAGAGGCTCATGCTCTGGTTGTATGATCAAAGTTTTCTCTATAGAACTCCTCATGGCATTATCCTCATTAAATGTCATATCCCTCCTCATCACAATTATCCTGAGTGAGGGCATGTACACCTGGTAAATATGAGGTGTCTTAGAATAGCCCACAAAGGTCCCCCTCTCTAGTGGGATCCAACTTTTTCTTGCTATCTTTGCAGATATGACAATAGACTATTGTATTGCAAGCTTCTACCCACAAGGCTAATGGAAATCCTGGTCATGCAATATTTCTCTAGCATATCCTACAATACTTCTATGTTTCCTGTCTGCAACCCCATTTTGTTTTGGGTTGTGGGTTGCAATCAAATATTTTCTAATATCCTCCTTGGCACATAATTCTTTGAAAGCACTAGAAAAATACTGTACTCCATTATCACTTCCGAGGGATTTAATTTTCTTTCCAAACTCATTCTCAACTAAGGATTTAAACTCAGAAAACCTTGAATAAACTTCATCTTTATTCTTCATGAAATAGATCTAACATTTGTGGGAAAAATCATCAATGAAGATCACATAATACTTGTGCTTTGTAGTAGAGAGTGGGGGAAAATGGTCCATACACATGTGAGAGAAATCACTCCAAGCTAGTTCCAACTTTTCTTTCTTGACCCTGGAAATAAGGAGTTCTTCAACACCTTAGAGTTCTCACATCATAATTCGAGGAGCATCTCCCCTTGCTCATGTTGTAGGCTTCTTAATGGATTTCTTGTGTGGACACTTTGTTGCATAGTGTCCATATTCATCGCAGTGAAAGCATTTAATTTTACTGAGGTCTTTCTTCTTGCCATGATTTGTGTTGGATTATGCTTTGCCTTGGGCCTTCTTTCCTTTGGATTTCTTTCCATTGCTAGCTAAGGAAAAAAAAATTCCTTGTCACTTTTGGATGTAACTCCATCTCTAGTGTTCCTTCTAATCTCCTCCTACACTAAGTCAGACTAGCCACTAATGTCTCTCCCAATCTAGGAGCTTGTCTCTTCCATTAACTGAATCCTGATAGTTGTGTCCGGACTTTGAAAGACCAAAGAGCGATAAGATCACGAGTTAAGATGTTGGCACATTCTCTCCAAATCCTTCTCTCAAAGTCCTCGAAGTTCATCTGTCACCCAAGTGAAATCTAGAAAGATATTGAACAATACTTTCACTTTTATTCATTCGAATATTTGTGAGATTATCTTTCAATGCCAACTTCCTAACATCACTACTACTTTCGAATAAATCTATGAGAGTCTTCCACATTACAAAATCAATCTCCTTTCCGTGTAAAAATGAATGTGTATGTCTTAAAAAGGAAATTCAAGATCTCAATATTCATGTGCTCGATATTATATTAATATCTTTTTTGTCATCATAAACATAAATATGAAATATGCGTGTTTTAGAAAAGGAATTCATGAATGATCTCGTTCTCGGTATTATATTGATTTCAATTGCATGCCTAGTAAGTAGTGAGTGTATACAAAACATTTATTTAAATTAGTAAATTTTATTTATGCAAATGAAATTACACACACACACACACACACACACACACACACACACATATATATATATATATCATGGAAAATTTTAGGGGCGAATGTTCGCCCTTTGGCAAAATTAAGGGGTTTTAAATTTTTGGTGGGCGAATATTTTGTATCATAGTACATTTTTCCAAATCACCTCAAATAGCC
The DNA here is from genome assembly GCA_031772625.1 of Pinus tabuliformis. Classification (NCBI taxonomy): domain Eukaryota; kingdom Viridiplantae; phylum Streptophyta; class Pinopsida; order Pinales; family Pinaceae; genus Pinus; species Pinus tabuliformis. The sequence goes on from CM062808.1 coordinate 196,394,466, forward strand.
CACTTTATTTTAAGGGAGATGGTAAAAAAGGTAAATTTAGCCCTTGAAATTAGGAGTTACAACCTTCCATTAGCCCTAATTTTCAAGAATAGGTTTTATTTAAGTGAATCCTATGGGCCAAATACCATATTTATAAATGAGTTATGGTAAATTAATAAAAATATAAATAAATGAGAGGTATGGTAAATAAATAAAACATTTTTTATATTTACTCCATAAGTCACCTTATATACATGCAAGGGTGTAAACAAATAAAAATATAAGTAAGGTGGAGGTATGGTAAATAAATAAAAATATAAATAAACTAGACGTATGGTAAATAAATAAAACCTCTTTTTATATTTAGTCCAAAACCCTCCTTCTATTTATGACGGCTCAAAAAAGAGGTTTTATTTAAGTGAATCCTATGGGCCAAATACCATATTTGTAAAAGTGGTACGGTAAATTAATAAAAATATAAATAAACGAGAGGTATGGTAAACAAAAAAAACAATTTTTTTATATTTACTCCATAAGTCACCTTATATTTACGAACACTCAAAAAATGTGCTATATTTAGTGAAACCTATGGGAAAAATACTATGGGATAAATACCATGGGCTAGATTATTATTAATACCATGCAAAAAAACATTATTTCCTCTAATATTGGTATTAATAAAAATAAAAATGGCACATGGTATTGACCCATGCTATTCACCAAAATGGAACATGGTATTGACCCATGGTATTCACCTGGAATGTAGCCTATTTAAATGGGGAATTAAACCAGCATAGATCTATCTTTACTCTGGATCTACTAACCCCCGAGATGTATCAAATATTGTCATATGCAAACTAGCATAGAGTGAAAAAATATTTGATCCCTCTCGGGGCTTGGTGGATCAAGAGTAAAAATGGATGTTGTAATATAATGTATGTTAAACATTTTAACTTGGTTAAAATAAAAAATAAAATAAAAATCAACTATTAATTTTATTAATTTTTATAAATTACTAATAGTAATTTTTAAGCTCCAGGTTTATGATAACCATGGTATTGACCCATGGTAATACCATGGTATTCGTGTGAGCATAGACTATTTAAAGGGAAATTCTATCATCTTAGATCCATCCTAATTCTGTGTCTACCAAGTGCTCAAAGGGATAAATAGATTTCATCCCCCTAAGAGTGGTAGATGTGGAGTTAAGATGGATATAGGTTTGTTTTTATGATAATGAAGATATTAAATAGACTTAGGAAATTATATTGTAAAAACATCTTAAGGTGAATGGTTAAAGCATAGATATTGGACAAGTATATTTGTATACTTTTGTTTTAAACTGAAACAAATCCAGGGCTAAAAGGAATGGATTGATTGCACTAGTCATCCTTCTATAACTTTCCAACATAGGTTGGTCTAGTAAACAGATTATAATCTGGGTAATTTTTCTAACTGCAAACAGGAACATACTTGTGTATTGGCAGGGTGGTTACGAGGTCCCTAGAAGTGATGAATTTGAACTTTTCTTGGTTTTATATATAGTATTAGGTTTTTTCTCATGCTTTTTGTGAATGACACGGGTGAATTTTATCCTACACCCACTAGGTTATCGATATATAATTAAGGTAATTTTGATTTCAAAATATATTTTAAAGAAATGCAATGATTTCATTTGTGTATTCAATAAACACAATATTCTAATGGAATTCTACATTTGTGGTTTACCTATACAGATTCCATGGAGAAGTATTAGTGGTGTGACATCAATTGTCCTCAAGCAGAGGCTTTAGTTTTATTCTTTTCTGGAAGCAAATACTTTCTTCCAACATTTTTGAGTTCCATGAAAAATTTGAAAGTCCTAATAGTATTCAATTATGGGTTCAAGAGAGACATAGTATTCAATTATGGGTTAAAGAGATCCGCACTGAATGATTTATTGGCCTTATCTTCACTTAGTTTAATACTATTCACTTGGAGAGGCTGCATCTGCCCCCACTTCAAGAGCATAGTAAAGTCATGTAGAACTTAGAGAATCTATCTTTAAGCTTTTAGTGAAGATTGGAAAATTGTCTGGGTTCAATAACACCCAGTCGAGCATTAAGCTTCCAATAATGCTAGATTTTAACCTGGAGCACTTTTGTGATTTGGAGGAGATTCCCCCTCATATTTTTGACACATCTTCAGTTGTGAATTGGATTATTACTAGCTGCCATTTCCTTCGAAAGTTACCTGATGAATTGGGGAACCTCAACTCTTGAAGAATGTTTTTTTCTAAGCAACACTACCTACTTTTGTATTAATATGTACAGCTGAAACTTACATTCGAGAGAACTGGCTGCCCATTTCCAACTGTGGCTCCATGGGCAGCTGTAACAGATTCCAAAAACACTTGCACCTGGTGATCTTTCCAGTATTGACCAGTGCATCAACTAACAAAAACATCCTAAACATTTCTGAAGAACCCACGCAGGGGCAGAATTCGAAGGCTATATGACTCAGACTTCTACAGGGAATGCGCTTATGTCCCAAAACAGAGAAACTCCTATCCATATCATAGAAGTAAACAAGAAACAACATAAGACAAGAGTCCAACGACATTGAACAGGAGACCAGCAATGTAAGACACAAGACAACAGGAAAGATCACTAAACCGTCCACGATCCCAAACGCTTCCTGGAAGAACGTGAGAGTGCCACATGGGCCTATTCCTCGATCGCAGCTTCCTCAGGCTCAGCTTCCTCTAGCTCAGCCTCCCGAATCCACGCCCATCCTTGTCCCTCGGGTAGTCCATCCATGAAGGCTGGCAATTCAGGTTCACGCGCATGGCTTGATGTATGGTGGGGCTCCAGCAGTGAGTTGCCCCCCGAGCTTGAAGCCTCACCCAGTGGATGCTTTCCTTTGTCAACCACCCGAATTTCTTCCGCCAGAGACTGTTGCCGCCTTCCTCCATGCTCCGACAGAATTTCCCCTGCAAGGGATTGTTGAATTCCTCCCTCGTTTTCCATGGGATTTTCCACTGCAAGGGGCCTCGGCAGACCCTCCACATTTTCCTCAGGGACCCTGGTGAACAGAACGGATATGTGGGCGTTGATACCCGCATTATCCCTGGAATTGCCCAACGTGAAAATAACCGAGCCAAACGCAGGTAGCCTTGGCTCGCCATTGTTGGACCCTCCAGCCTCCACAAAATGGCTTGCCTGAACAGGGGAAGCTCCCACACGTCGATGACAGTAACAACAGCATCAGTGGTGATGAGTGTCTGCTGCAGGCAAGCGAGAGGAGCTGCCACGCCCTGAGCCCCTTCCTCTTCTGCACGGCATCCTCTCTCGCACCATACTTCCAGCAGCTTCCTTCTTAGGCAGAATTCTCCTCCAATTCGGCTCCAGGCAACACACAAATGCGCGCAGGCAAGAACCAGGGAGGACCAACAGCTTGCCAGCCTCCCCCAAATCGACAATAACACCGCTCTGCTCCGAATTCTGGGCATATACACCATCGCACTGAGCAGCGTCTGCCCCCATTCTGCAATTCTTATTGCCTTCCACATTCCGTCGGAATTCTCCCGCATTGAATGCGGCCATCTAACCCTTCAATGTTCCCTACACCTTCATTAAGGCTGATGAACTGCAATGCCCGGCCTGTGCAGTTGGCGGCGAGGGGCCATAAAGATCTCCGTCCGTCGCGTGACCTCCCCTCCATGGCAAGTGGCTCTTCCATGTGATGCGACGTAGCACCCGCATCCAGGACAACAGCCTCCTCTCGGATTAAGCTTTCACATTCCTGGAGCTGCTGCCTGTTGGAGATGGTGTTTGTGTTTCCGGAAATCAGGGGAGTGCTGGTCTCAACTCCAATGTTGGCCAGAAGGTCGGCAATTTTGTTTCCCTCCCGTCGAGTATGATTGAAGGAGATGGCCCTTGCATTGCTAAGCATTGTCGGCGTCGTTTGCAGGAACTCGCAGAACCCTAGCAGAACTCTTGAAGAATGTTAAGGAAGGAAAGAAAGTACATTATGCTAAGTTCTCTTATGCTTTTCAAGTTTTTCTTGGATATCTACAACATTTCAGGTAGGAAAGTACATTATGTTAATGAAAATTTTTCTTGATAGAAAGGCCCAATTTCAAATTCTAATGCTTTCAAAAAACATTGTATAACTGTAATGTTTCTAAAAGGAAAGCATATTTTTTCAATTTAAGTATCATGATCCCATATTCCAACTTATTTTTCAGTAACCCATTAGGCTTTGTAGCTTTGAATAAATCCATGTCTTTTGATAAGATCCTCTTCCAAATTAGAATGCAGTTTCATTTTTGCAATAACCACATATAACGTCTTGATTTTGTTATTGAGAAAATAGAGGTTTTTAAAAAAGCATGTGCCATACAAGGACTTGATTCATTGATTATGTATCAATTATGGCTCTTGATGTAACAATGTCTTGGTTTTGTTGCTTGAAAATAAAGGTTATGCTTTACTATTTCACAGAATTTCTTACAATCTTTCCATAAGTATTGATTTGTAATCTCAGTCACTGAGGGATGACAGTAATGACAAAGGTAATATTCCATGGTTTGAAGTTCCCCTCGTACTAAATATTTAAATATATCACCACAATTTAACTCTTAGTTAAAGGAATTGTATTTGGTTTATAAACAATTCATCGCTTGATTTATAGATTTTGATTTTTTCCCTTTTTTATCTTTTCTCAGATTTGGTATAAGATATCTTCCAAGATTTGGGTTCCCTAGTTTTCCCACCATAGCTATGAGGTTCAGATGTTATCATTAAATATTCTCGGAACGTTACAAGATTTCCAGTAAGTGTGCTTTGAAACATTGTTGTTGCTTCCCATGGTGTTAATGCAAATAAGCACTACAACTAGTGCCATTATTTAGATTAAGTGCTGAAATCAAGGTGGTCTTCTAATGATGGAGTGATTGTTTTCTTGCTACTAAGGCCATATGCATTTTTATCTCTTATGTTGTCCTGAGATATTCAAATTCAGAATAAGAATTGAGGTCTTGTTTCCATTGTAGATTGCAGTCAGTTTCTTGAACATAATATATAGTAGATTATCTTTTACTACTCAACTGTGGATGTGATCCCTCGTAGGAAAGGAATTTCAAAGTGACTTTGATTTCACATTGATTTGTCAAAACATCCACACAGGAAAGGAGATTCAAAGTGACAATGATTTCACACTGATTTTTCAAAATGGAGACAAGATAAAAGGAAACTTTGTATTCAACAATGCTCTTAATTTCATATGTACATGCACAGACATATTAATAGAAAATATTGAAGGGTTGCATAAGTAATATTTTCCATTCCACTACATTCTTTACAGCTTGTAAATAAATAACTTAGAACAATTCATTACACTACTTGTTATTCTTTATTAATTAGTGGTTAAGATTTTGATATTGAACTGGCTAAGATTTTTCTTCCTTATGTGAAATTGTGTGTTATATAATGCTTCTTTTCCATTCACTATGTATAGCATATAAAGTGTGTCTAATGGAGTAGGAAGATTGTAAAGCCTTGTGATCCTTGAACTATGTTACAAGGAAGAAACCCAACGGGGCGGGGTAGGTGCTGTCAGGCCAGGGTAACTCCAGAATGGGCAGAAGAAATTGATTGATTATTTCATTAGACAGCTATTGTTTATATACATAAAATGGACGGATCAGTTCATCTTCTTGATGACTGTTCACGTTCCAGGTTACCCAACCGTTGAAGATTAGGTGTGAACATTCCCCCCTTAATCTGAAGGGATGTTGGTGAGTCCAAGCATCGTTCTGAATCTTTCAAGCTTTTCTCTTCCAAGCGCTTTGGTGAAGATGTTTGCAATTTGCTCATTTGTGGAACAATGACGGAGATGGATTGTTTTGGCCTCAACATGATGTCGGATCAGATGATATTTAGTATTGATGTGCTTAGTACGATCATGGAACTTTGGGTTCTTGGCCAACTTTATTGTAGAGGTGTTATCAATCATGAGTGGAGTTGATTGTACTTGTTTTACCTGCAAATCTTCAAGAATTTTCCTGAGCCACACAATTTCTTTCGTTGCTTCAGCTGTTGCCACGTATTCTGCTTCTGTTGTGGAATCTGTTGGAACTGATTGTTTGCGTGATCTCCAGGAGACAGCTCCTGATCCAAGACTCATAGCATATCCTGAAGTAGATACCCCAGTTTCTTTGTCTCCATCGAAGTCTGAATCAGAGTATCCAATCAAGTTGAAGTTGTCCACCTGTGTATACTTGATTCCAAGGTCTTGAGTTCCCTTCAAGTACCTTAGAACTCTTTTTGCAGCAGACCAGTGTCCCTCACAAGGCTTTTGCATAAACCTGGAGAGGATTCCAACAACAAATGAAATGTCTGGTCTGGTAGTAGTGAGGTAGATGAGACTTCCTACAAGCTGTCTATACTTTGTTGCATCCTCAAATTCCTTTCCTTCAATAGATGTGATCTTCAAGTTTTGTTCCATTGGAGTAGAAAGAGGATTGCACTCTGGCATGCCAAATATGTTTAACAAATCTCCAATGTATTTCTTTTGAGAAAGAAATATGGATTTTGGATGTTGGGTTACTTCAATGCCAAGATAGTAATGAACATAGCCCAAATTAGTCATTTCAAAACTTTTTCCTAATTCTTTCTTTATGGATGCAATATAGCTTTCATTTTTCCCTGTCATTAAAAGATCATCTACATATACCACAAGATATACAACTGTTTTGCCAACTTTCTTGACAAATAAAGTTGCATCATCAAGATCAAAATGTTTGAAGTTGAGTTTCAGAAGATGCTCAGTTAGTTTTTCATACCAGGCTCGTGGTGCTTGTTTGAGGCCATACAAGGACTTCACAAGTTTGCATACTTTGTGTTCATGTCCTTTCACAGCAAATCCTTTAGGATGGGACATAAAAACATTCTCTTTTAGATATCCATTCAAGAATGCAGTTTTTACATCCATTTGATGGACTTTCCAACCGTTCTGAGCAGCTAGTGCAAAGAGTGTCCAGATGGTGGCCCATTTTGCTGTGGGGGCAAAAGTTTCCTCATAATCGACCCCTTCCTTCTGTGCAAAACCTTTTGCCACAAGCCTAGCTTTGTGCTTGTCAAGTGAGCCATCAACTTTGTACTTGTTCTTGTAGACCCACTTGCAGCCAATTGGTTTGGTTCCAAATGGAGGATCAACCAGCTTCCAAGTGCCATTCTTTATGAGGGCATCATACTCCTTCTGCATCGCTTCTTTCCATTCATCATGAGAAGCAACTTCTTTGAAGGAAGTTGGTTCAAAATCTGTAGAAAAGTTCAATTCACAATCATAAGTAACATCCATATCAACAGGTGAATTAGAGTTATCTACATCACCTCCATCTTGTCGGTTTGTATTTCTGGTTCCTGTTTTTCCAATTTCATCAGGATGAACACTTTCAAGTGTCTTTGTCAGCCACTTTTGGGGACCTTTCTGAGATGGTCCAGGCTGCTCTGTTGATTGAGTTGGGACTAAATCAAGATTGAGTCTCCCAATTCTATCAATTACATCACTTAAAGCATCATCCGTTGTTGGAGTTTCATGCAGGGGAGATTGTTCTTCAGAAGAAGATTCCACATGTTGTTCTAGTATAGGAATCCCCCCTTCAAGATGTGGAATCTGATTATCAAATTCTTGAAATGATTTCGTTTTTGTGAATCTATCCAAGCGATCAAGTTGCCGCTCAACAACACTGTCAGAATTGGATGATTCAAGAAAAATGACATCTCTAGATACAACAAACTTTTTATTTACTTCATCATAGAGACGGTATGCTTTGGAGGTGTTTGAATACCCCAGGAAGATACACTTACGACTTCTAGCACCAAGTTTGTTTCTATGTACCTTTGGTATTAAAGCATAACAGGTGGAACCAAAAATCCTGAGATGTTTTACCGAAGGAACATGTCCATACCACAATTCATAAGGAGTCTTGTTTCTTATAGCACTAGATGGACATCTATTCTTTATATATGCAGCACATAGAACAGCATCAGCCCAAAACATTATCTTTACATTTTTGAAGAAAAGCATGGATCGTACCATATTCAAGATTGTTCTATTCATTCTTTCTGCTACACCATTTTGTTGGGGATTATAAGGTACAGTTGTTTGATGTTTGATCCCATGTTGGCGAAGATAGTTTTCAAATTCATTTGATGTATATTCTTTTCCATTATCAGTGCGAATAGACCCAATATGAGATTGTGCATCATTTTCAATCCACTTATGAAAATTCTTGAATGTTTGAAAAGCATCAGATTTGTTCTTCAATAAATAAACCCAACACATTCTGGTGTAATCATCAATAAATGTCATGATATATTTATTTCCATTTGCAGAAGGAACAGGCATTGGACCACATAAATCTGAATGAATGAGTTCAAGCTTCCTATGTGCTCTTGAATGTGAATCATGAAAAGACTGTTTGCTATGCTTTCCTAGAATGCAAGCATCACATTGCTTATGTTTTCTAGGAATGGTAGGCAAACCAGCAACACCATTTTTCTTCAACAAGCAGAGACTATCATAGTTTAAATGTCCAAATCTAGCATGCCATAATAAACTTGACGGAAGTGTACCTTCTTCATGATGAGAAATATATGAGAAATGTTGTGCATGAGCAGAGGTTCCTTGCAGTTTAAGAAGTCTTTCTTCTTCTATACCCCTCATGACAAGTGAGTGGTCAGATGCCTTTCTTACCTCAAGCTTTCCATCAAACATATGAATGGAGTGACCTTGCTGGCGGATGTGGACCAGGGACAACAAGTTTCTCTTGAGCTGTGGGAGATATAGAACATGATCCAGAAGAAAGTCTGGAAGACCAGGCAGTTTAAGCCTGATTGTGCCAAGACCTGATGGCTTGATTTTTGACTGATCTGCAAAGTATACTGCTCCATCAACATTTTCAGTGAAATCTTCAAAGAAATCTTTCCTATGAGTCATATGACAGGTTGCTCCTGAATCAAGCAACCAATCATTTTTCGAAGAAGCAAGTGAAGCATTAAACAAATCTTCATTTACTCCAATGTTACATTGTGCCTCAATATAGTGAGCGGATTCAGGTGCTTTACCTTTGTCTGTGTCATCAGTTTTACCTTTCTGCTGATTTCTTCTCTGCTCAATTTTGTCCCATGGTAGCTTGCATGTAGAAGCATCATGTGATCCATTTCGTTTGCAGCGAATGCAATGCAGATCTGCCTTTTCTGCTTGAGAATGTCTGCCCCCCCTGCCTCTGAAGTATCTTCCTCTTCCTCTTCGTCCACCTCTTCCTCTTGTAGAATCTTGAGCAGGATGCTTTTCTTTATGAGCAAGGCAAACAGTCTCTTTAGAAGATTCAGGGACTGTCTTTTTTCCAAAGGCTTTCTCTCTTTCAGCAAACTTTTTCACAAGAGAGTCAAAGGTTATATCTTTAAGATTTCCGTTTGTTTGTAATGACTCAAGATAATTGGAGTAGATAGGATAGAGTGCTTTGAGAAAGGAAATAAGAGAGATATCCAGCTCAACCTTAGTGGATTTAATATCATGCATTATAGACTTTATTTCAGATGCAAGAGCAAGAGGATCATTATTTTTCAGTTCAAGAGTGAAGAGTTTAATCATGAGCTGAACAACTTCAAGTGCAGAATGTGAATCATAGAGTTCTTTCAGCTTTTTGTAAAGCTTCAAAGGCAGTGGAATAGGATGAAATATGACGACTTACTTCTTCATTTACAGATGCTACGATCATGCATAGGCTTTGTTGTTCTTGTTTTCCCAAATGACAAGTTCTTTATCTGATGTAGGCTGCACAGGGTCTTTGTCTTCTTCTCCGACACACACTCCCTTCCACAACTCATTGTAGATGAGGGTGTGTTTTACCATCCGAGACCATTCAGAATAGTTCTCCTTGCCAGTGAGAACTATTCCGACCATAGAGATGATTGAATGCATTCTGTAAAAAAATTACTTCTGCTGATAAAAAAATCCTTACGTTACAGCCTTCAAATCCTTCTGATATTTGCTAAAAGCATCAACATTTCATTGTACATATCACTGCAATACTACTATGTTTTGAAAAAATGCGCAAGGGATCACTTCAATATATCACTTCAATGTATTAATATATCACTTCAATATATCAATTTATCATGCAACACTATAAAACACTCTGACTGATATAACTTTGAATGTTTTGAAAACTGCCTTGAATGATATATATAAACACTTTGAAAAACAGCGCAATACTCTGAATGCTTTGAAAAACTGTTTATATAGACAGCGCAATACTACAACATTACCATTCAAATGATAAAGAATTGTGCAATATTACAACTGCTTTGAATGAACAAAACTGTGCAGACCTACGCAGTTGACAACAACGACTTCACATTCGGTTGCCCAACACGCTTCCGCTTCCTCTATATAGTCCTCTTCATTCTATGCGTTGCCCTCGATTTAATGTTTCTTTCTTGAAACCGATAGCATGATTCAGGTGTCGCAGATTTTAAGCATAGCATTTGTCCCTAATGTTTTGTGGACCTCTCGCTGGAGCACAAGATCAATACTATTCCAAAAAATAACATGTCTATGACAAGTTCAAATGTCCAAAGAAACGTAATATAACCATTGATACAAACTTTAAAAAATACTTTACTGCAGCTCGACTACATTCCTCCGTCAGCATAGTTTGGTTATCACTCAACAATGAATTCACAAAGAGTAAATCTCAAAAACTATCAGAACTATCGGACCCTTTTCCCGGAGATCCATAGATTTTCTTCACCTTCACTGTCGTTCTCGTTGAAGAAGAGCTTCTGGATGCAGCTGTCACGCAGGTAGGGCAGGCAGTGTAGTATTAACCAGCATTATTAATAATACTGTGTTTGTGATGGCGTGGTCCTGGAGTCATATGTCATCGACATTCCAGAAGGAAACACACGCACCATGTCATCAGCTTCCGTGTTCTTGGAGGCGAGCACTAGCTCCACAACTACCACTCGGTGACCATTACCGTGCGCTCTCTGATACGATTACTTCAACTCGTGGTTTGTTCCAGTTGCAAAGCCACATAGAAATAACAGAGGTTTGGTTCGGTCAATAGAAGATCTGAAGATAGATAGAATGACTATCGGAGGTTCCTCCAGGCAATGGTAATTCCAGAGAGAAAATCTTCAAAATGAAATGTGCACAATGCCATACTGCTGACAAGGGTGCAAGTATCGAGTAGCGTAACGGACCAGCATCATTAGACTATGTCAGAGGAATATCAGACAGAGGTAGGGCAGCGCAGGACAGAGCAGCGCAGTGCTCAGGACAGAGGCAGGAGTTACAACTATTTTTAGAACCTGGGACCTGTGCTCTGATACCATGTCAGGCCAGGGTAAGTCCAGAATGGGCAGAAGAAATTGATTGATTATTTCATTAGACAGCTATTGTTTATATACATAAAATGGACGGATCAGTTCATCTTCTTAATGACTGTTCACGTTCCAGGTTACCCAACCGTTGAAGATTAGGTGTGAACAGGTGCATCCCCATAAAGGGGTCACAAATACCAAAGTTGGTATTGGCTAGTGCCTTGAGCTAGAAAATTTCCTTTACCCTTGTATTAACAGTGAATCTGGAGAGGATTCTAATATTATCTTTATAAGATTTATATCATTTAAGATTGATGAATAAAATTCATGAGACATGAGCTAGGATGTCCTTGCAAGGTGGTTGTTGATTATTGGAAGATATGATGGCCATTATGTCAGGCCAGGTGGTCGCACTCCCTTGATCGTGAGCACGATTGTGATCAAGATGGAAGACTTCATAGTCTAGATTGATTTTTTAGCAGTGATAGTTAGTGGGCTCATTCACAAAAGCTTCTATTTCACTAATCCTTTTTATAGAGTTGTCATATTCAAGTTCCAATGGTTTTAATTACACTATAGAGTTGAGTTCTGAGAGAGTTGTGATTCACAGTTTTAAGCATAGCAGCTATGACACTTGAATGAAGACAAGCATAGTAGAGGTATCAGACTCTGTTATAAGCTTACCTGCATATTATAAGGGACTTGGTTGGCTTTTTTATAATTTTATAAACAAGTTCCATGTCATGGAAATGTGAAAAAAAACAGTGATATTGCCACCATGTGGCTCTTGTCATATATGGTTTTATACTTTTTCAAAAAATTCTCTAAGAGTTCACAATGCTAAGATTCACTAGGACTTTACAAAGTTTTATTATTTAGTGAAAGACTCGCCAATATCTTATAAGATTTTATAATTGAGTAAAATATTCGCCATGTCTGGTGACAGATTCGCCAAAAAATAATATATACATATTATATTATTGATAAAATCGCTTTCCATTTTTCCTATATACCATGGAGATTCGCCCATTTATTATACATATAAATTTAGGGGGTGTTCTTAAAATTTTCCCATATATATATATATATATATATATATATATATATATATATATATATATCTGGATATTTCAAAAATATATTATAATTAAATTTGGCATACTTTACATATACGTTCTGCATATTAACTCAAATGAGGGAAGAAACAATTAAAAAAAATCATTAGAGTGATTGGAAAATTGTCCACTAACATAAAACCTCGGGTTTATTAACAGAAACATATCCCTATGTTAGGATATTCCGACACATAGGAAATAGTTAAGTATAACTTGGTCTATTATAGAGTTAGGTAAAGTGTGTTTCTTTACTATGTACATTTTGTAACTTACAATCTGACGGTCACGATATGTAGTGATCTGACGGTTCATTCTCTCCTCGGTATTACCGACACTTGATCTGTGGCTTAACACCCGATTGGTCCATGATCTCTATTTAAAGAGCATGGAGGGTCATTTGTAGGTTAACCCATCTATGAGAGAAGCTTATGTAAATTTTCATTATTTTATTAATAAATTGCCTGAAGTGGCCGCCTTGGCTCAGGCCGTGGACTGTTTCCCTCTTTGAGGGTTTTAACCACGTTAAAAGTACTGGTGTATTGATCTGTGATCTGTTTTTTAGTGGTGTCCTTTGGTGTTCTGTCTGAGGAACTTACCCTGTAAATTCCTACATGGTATCATAGCTATTTTAGGGCCACGTCCAGTGGTGATCCAAATCTGAAGCCGGTAGAACTGCATCCAACTACCGTTTCCTAGATCTAATTTTTCTGACTACTTTCGGGCCAAGAGGACTGCTCTGTTGTGTTGGGAGCATCTTTTCTAGTGAGGAACCCCTTTCCTTTCACATGAAAAGGTTTCCGGCAGCCCTAGCTACGTCATTTTTAAGATCTGGAGGTATACAACGTTTATTTGCAGTTTACAGTTATTTTCTCTCTGTTTTTTTCGGTTTCGGTTTATTTAGATTTTTTTTATTACTGGATCTATACCTTTCATTTCTGCGTATGCTCTTTTCCCCACGACTCTGTGTGATATGGGCAAATCAGAAACAGAAAGGAAGGATTTTTCTCATGCGTATGCTCTTTTCTGCTGCGCATTAGTGTGATCTCGGAAAATCAGAAACATTGAGGAAAATATTTAGTTTCCAGCTAAAGCTAACTTCGAGCCGTAAGGTTCGTTTTTTTTTGTATGTCTGTGTTGGGTTTTGTGTTTTTTGTTTTGTAGGGAAAAAGAGCTTTCTCAAAGCAAGCACGCAACCCAAAGCTTCAACACCCCCCCTCTCTCTCTCTCTCAAACTTTTTGTATAGCTCACTTGGTTCAAAGCTAATTTATGAGATTAGAGGTCTTGAGTTTAAGTCTCCTTTTTGTTGGAAAGGGGGCATTTTTTTTCATTTCCACACATTCCCGCACTTCGTCGGCATCTTCATCAATTTTTTTTTCAAAAAGCCATAACTTCTTCATCCAGAAGCCGTTTTCAGAACCGTTTTTTTAAACGGCCTAATTTTTCGAGATATTTCCATTGGAGCACTTATTTTCAGCATATATAGCTTCAGTTTTTGTTAAAATGGAAAGTCCATGCAAATTTATTCTTGACAGCACCAACTACTTCCAATGGTGGTCCTACGTTGTGGATTTACTTAGAAGTAAAGGTCTCTACAGAATAGCCACAGGCCAAGAAACCAAACCAAAAGATGAAGATAAGGCAACTAAATGGGAAAATAGGCAAGATCAAGCATGTGGGTTGATAGGGATGTCTATTTCTCCATATCTTAGATTCCATATTGTAGAACTTGATGCTCCTGATGAAACAATGAAATAGATTACTAAAGTATTTGGAATTAAAAATGAACTTAGAGCCCATCAACTTGAAAATGAGTTGCTTACATTGGACCCCAATAATTTTTCTTGCATTGAAGATTTTTTGTCCATGTTCAAGACCCTTAGACTTCTCTTGGAAGGTGTTAAGGTTAAGAAAGAAGATAGTAACCTTATATATTCCATTCTTACTAAGTTGGGACCAGCCTACTCTGTGTTTGTTTCCACTTTCCATTCTACAAGAGAAGCCTTCATTTCTCAAGGACAAGACTACAAGTCCCCTTCCTTTGATTCTTTTTGTGATTCTTTAATAAGAGAACAAGAAAAAATCTTACACCTTGGTCTTCATAATCTTGGAAACTCTTCTAAGAAAGCGTTAGCTGCCTAGCAGCAAGCAAATCCAAAGAATCCAAAGAAGTTGTATCCTAAAAAGAATGGTCCTAAACCAAACAAGGGTCCTAAGCAATTTCAGCCTCAAAATGAAAAATCATTTCAACAAAATGATAAAACAAATAAAAACAAAGGGAAGAAGACTGATAGACATTGCAACTTTTGTAATCGAGATGGCCACTTAGAATCCAAATGCTTTAAGAAGATGGAAGCCTTGGAAGCAGCAATGAAGAAGCATAACATCCATTTGGAGCACTCTTCAACTTCAACTTCATCTTCAGGAATGGCACTTTCTGCATGTGGTTTTCAAGCATCTTGGTCTGGCTATGCACTAAATGTATCTTCTTCTTCTCATTCTCATGAGTGGCTCATTGATTCTAGAGCTTCTTATCACATGGCCAAAAACAAAGCCATGTTTTCTTCTTTAAATGATTGTAACACCAAAAATATATATGTTGGTGATGATAGATCTCTCAGTGTTGTAGGGACAGGAACTGTTCATATAGACAATGGTCAGTTTAATGATGTATTATGTGTTCCAACCTTATCCTGCAACCTTCTATCTGTATATCAGATAACCCATTCAGGTGAAGGTAAAATCGTTGAATTTTCACCTCATGATGTTGTAATTAAGGACCTAAGAGATCCTAGATAGATTTTAGCTACTGGCATTGCTGATGATTCTACAAGGTTGTATAAGTTTCACAACTTTGGGTCATCAAATCTTCCCTCAGTATTTGTTGCTCGTAATGATGAAGTGAGCAAACTTTGGCATGAGCGATTTGGTCACTTAAACTATCGCTCTCTTTAGAATCTATGTAAAGAAAATATGGTGACAGGTCTTCCAATGGTATCTTGCAGAGATGGTGTTTGTTCCGGATGTGTACTCGGAAAACATCATCAGGACAGTTTTGAAAAACGTGCCTCTTGGCATGCCTCAGTCCCTTTACAGCTTGTGCATGGTGATTTATTTGGTCCACTTCCAGTTGTTTCCTTCTCTGGCTACAAGTATTTCTTAACTTTCATTGATGATTTCTCCAGATGCACTTGGGTATACTTCTTAAAACTCAAGAGTGAAGTATTTAACATGTTCTTGGCCTTTAAGGCCTTTGTTGAAAAACAATCTGGACATCAAATTCTTAAGCTAAGATTTGATAATGGCGGAGAATATGTTAAAAACAACTTCATCAACTTTTGCACTGAGCATGGAATTCAAATGCAACATACTGTTCCATATACTCCACAACAAAATGGTGTAGCTGAAAGGAAGAATCGCACCTTAAAGGAAATGACTAATTGTATGCTTCAATCTAAATGATTTAGTCTTAATTATTGGGCAGAAGCAATTAACTGTGCAAATTACATAATAAATCACACTCCTACTAAGGTTTTAAAGAATACCACTCCAGAAGAAGCATGGAGCTCAATTAAACCAGATGTAAGTCACTTTCATGTTTTTGGAAGTGAAGCATGGGCCCATATTCCAGATGAGAAACATAAAGCTTTAGAACCTAAGAGTGAAAAATGTATTTTTGTTGGATATTTTGAAGATGTCAAAGGATATAGACTTATTCCACTTAAGTCTAAGAATGTTATCATTAGAAGAGATGTAAAGTTTGCTGAAAATATATCGGCCTATGAGCCTAGTTCGGCGGATGTGCCACCTCTTCCTATCTCTTTTACTTTTGAAAATATTTCTTCTTCAGATGATGCAAGCGAGGATGACAATCCTCCCCCACCTTCTCAGGATCCTCCTTCAGCTCCTCAGCTTCCAAAATGGGTCTGTGCTACTAGGGATGCAATAGGTGATCTTGTCGGTGATCCTACAGATCAGCGACATACACATTCCTAGTTCGAGCGAGCCTCTTCTTTACTAGCTCAAGCTTCAATGAATTATGATCCTCACACCTTTGCCGAAGCTTCAAGCCATCAAGATTGCGAAGCAACTATGAATGAAGAATATCATTCATTATTGGCAAATGATACATGGGATCTTGTTCCTCTACCAAAGGGACGAAAACTTGTTAGATGCAAATGGGTTTACAGAACCAAGTATGGACCAGATGGGAAAGTTGATAAACATAAAGCTCGTCTTGTTGCTAAGGGCTTTTCACAAGTTGAAAGCATTGAATACACTGAAACCTTCTCCCTTGTTGCCAAAATGAACTCTATCTGCCTTGTTCTTTCCCTTGCTGCCTCTTTCAAATGGGAACTCCATCAGATGGATGTTAAATCTGCCTTCTTTCATGGGGACATGAATGAAGAAATCTATATGGAACAACCTATTGGATTTATACAAACATACTCCAGCCTTGTATGTCGGTTTAAGAAATCCCTTTTATGGTCTCAAGCAAGCTCCTCGAGATTGGTATGCCAAAATGGATAACTTTCTTTTAGAAAATGGCTTTTCTAGGTGTCATTCTGACAATACTGTCTACACCAAGAAAGTCGGAAAGTCTCTTATCATTCTTGTTCTTTATGTTGATGATCTTATCCTGACTGGTAGTGATCCCAACCTCATAAACCATATGAAGTCTAGCCTTAAAAGGAAGTTTGAAATGACTGACTTAGGACACTTACATTATTTTCTTGGTCTTCAAGTCTTGCAATTCAAGGAAGGTATTTCCCTTTCCCAGTCCAAGTATGCTTGTGATATTCTACGCCATTTTCACATGGAAGACTGTAAGCCAGCCCCTTCTCCCTTTCAGTCTGGAGTCAAACTTTCAGTCACTTGTACTTCTCCTGAAGTTGATGCTACCTTATACCGTCAACTTGTAGGAAAACTTTTGTATCTAACCCATACTCGTCCTGACCTTTCCTTTGTTGTTGGCCTTCTTGCTCAGCTTATAAGAAACCCACATGAAAGTCATTGGAAAGCAACTAAAAGAATACTTCGTTATGTTCGAGGTACAGTTCAGTTTGGGATTCATTATAGTGCCGAAGCATCTCCTCTATTGGTTGGTTTCACTGATTCCGATTGCGCTGGTGACCCTGATGATCAGAAGTCTACTGCAGGTTATGTGTTCACTCTTGGTTTAGGACCTATTACATGGGCTTGCAAGAAACAAGGTGCCATTTCTCTTTCTTCGGCAGAAGCAAAGTATCGTGGTGTCGTAGAAGCTAGTAAGGAAGCCTTGTGGCTTCGTCAGATCTTGTTAGAGTTTGGCTTTCAGCAGCAACATCCGACTACACTTTGGTGTGATAATCAAAGTGCCATTCAACTATGCAAAGATCCAGTCCAACATCAGCGCATCAAACACATTGAACTGCACATGCACTTCATTAGAAAGCTCATTCATGACCATGTTCTTGAAGTGCAATATTGTTCCACAGACGATCAAGTTGCAGACATCTTTACAAAGGCTCTCACAGAGGCGAAGTTCACTAAACTTCGATTTATGGTTGGAGTTCAGGAAGTTGTCACTAAGGGGGGATAGGCTCTAGTGCCTCCTTCCTTCTCCTATTATGTCATATTTGTAAATCCTTCAATCCTATCCCAAGTTGTTCTTAAGAGGGGATATTAGGATATTCCGACACATAGGAAATAGTTAAGTATAACTTGGTCTAGTATAGAGTTAGGTAAAGTGTGTTTCTTTACTATGTACATTTTGTAACTTACAATTTGACGGTCACGATATGTAGTGATACGACGGTTCATTCTCTCCTCGGTATTACCGACACTTGATCTGTCGCTTAACACCCGCTTGGTCCATGATCTCTATTTAAAGAGCATGGAGGGTCATTTGTAGGTTAACCCGTCTATGAGAGAAGCTTATGTAAATTTTCATTATTTTATTAATAAATTGCCTGAAGTGGCCGCATTGGCTCAGGTCGTGGATTGTTTCCCTCTTTGATGGTTTTAACCACGTCAAAAGTATTGGTGTATTGATCTGTGATCTGTTTGTGAGCGGTGTCCTTTGGTGTTCTGTCTGAGGAACTTACCCTGTAAATTCCTACACTCTATATATGGATTTAAGAAACAAAATATAAATTTACTAAAATTATAAATTATTTATATATTTATTCTGAAAAATGAAAATTATACACATAAATATATAACACATATATATAATTATAATTATAATTTATAAAATTAAATTTTCTCTTGACAAATTATTTTTTGTGTCTTAACATCATCATAATTACTAATCTTAAATATAAACCAACACAATTTAAATCACCAACAATCTTGCAAACCTAAAACTAACATTACCACCAAATTTGCAAACCTAAGATTAGCATCATAAATTTGACAGTGCATGAACCTTCCTTCTGGAATAAGACTGAGAATAAAGGGAACGAATAGGCTTACAACATTTGTGAGTGAAATATAATCAAACCTTTGAATAAGTTTTGGAAAAATATAAAACTGTAGAATTGATCTATGAAGTGGACTTCCAAAATATAGATTTGGGTATATTTCTCATTATTACTTTGAGAAATTTTGTTTTTATTTTATTACTTACGAGTTGATGCCTAACAAAATCATTCCACTCAACCGGTCCACTCGGATTAATATAAATTTATTTTAGTAATTCCTTAGGTCTAACCTATTATCTATTACTCATCGTTAATTGGTTATTAGTCCCTGCCATCTGGCATCCGGCAGGGACTATAGTAATCGTTCGGGGCGATGTTAACATTAGTTCAGCTGGTTATTAGTCCGCTTATTCACGCCATAACCAAAGTTTTCTCACGACTACCAATTCGCTTCGCAAAGTTTTTCAATATGGATTTATTAGTCTTCTTATTTGGCCTCTTCCCGAGGCGGAAGAGGCTAGACTATAGGTTAATTTGGTTTTAGCCTATTCATTTTTTTTAAATGCTTTAACTTCCATAACTAATGTTAACATTAGTTTGCGACATGAAATGTTTGAGATTGGCAGGCATATCATAAGTTTCAGACATCATTAGTATCATTAGCAATCGCAGCTAATTACAAGTGTGTACACAGACTAGTTACAGGTGTGTTTGCATGTGTTACAGGTGGATGATGCAGAATTAACAAAGGTTCAAGCTGTGCTTTGCTTTATATTCATTTCGCTTTTGATCCTTCGTCATTCCATTCCATCACCGATTGTTCTTTCCGAGCAGGCTGCGCCCAATTTTCTCAGCACAGGACACAGTGTGGATATGAAGAGATTATGGTGACTGACAGGACGAATTTCATCAAATCTAAGTAGATTGTTACCATCACCGTTATACTTGAAGCTGGCCGCAGGTTTAGTACTCTTTCCAAAGCACACTGCAGAAACAGAAAAGCATGTATAAGGAAATTCAGTTAAATACAACAACACGTATCTGTATATGAATTTTCTGCACATTCTTTTTGTCATAATAGCTGTTGATTCTCGTTGATTATTTAATATTCACTATAAAACATATTGACAGAAAAAATTCAAAGCAATAGAAAATCATAACGCAGTAGATTAATTAATTTTATTGTGTACGAGGGCATATTCATGATTCCAGGTGAGCGTTTTTGAGCTAGTAACATTTCTATTTAGTCATTCTGTTCTTTTGGAAAGGTCTTGGCTAAACTCTTTTCACCGATTTCTAATCTATTTTCTTAACTCCAATGCCAGGTTTGTCATTAGCGCCCAGGATCTCAGCGAATGATTTAGGTAATGATGCCCCTACATGTTATGGTTCAAGTTGTTTTGTTTCCTTTCATCGAATGACTGCGGCAATATTATTATTGCTACAATTCACATAGTTCTGGGTTTCTGGTAGGTATAAAACATGGGGTTCAAAATAATTCTCTACATTCTTGCTTGCGACTCCTGCATCTAATCTACAGGGTTCTGAAGCCTATTTTTAATTGGATGATTTTCTCCAAGGCTCTTATCGGCTCTCAGCAACTTTATTGGAATGAAATCACAAGCTACAGTCAACTTACTGTGCTTATTATCTTGTTTTTATTAATTGAAAACATCTATGTTTTCTTTTTAATTCCAGAACTTGCATACTTGGAATTTCCTTTGGAACGATGTCTGACTCACAGTTCAGTTTAGGAACTAGGTTTTACTATGCATAATATTTTTGACCTTAATTAACACAGAAGATTTGTTCTTCTACACTTGTCACTTATTGTTCTGTTATAACACTTTAATTATCATTTTCATAGTTCCCATTATGGTTCGTATTCCTAATTGCATGTGTTTATTCTGACAGGAAATGCATTGCCAGGAAATGCATTGCAGCTAATTCTGGTGTTTACTTAGAAAACAAACAGAGCGAGAAACAAAAAACAAAGTGAATTTGTGAATTTACCTGAGTGTACCCCTATTGTCTGAGAAGCGGTAAAACCTCCCGCTATAAATGTGCAACAGACACCATCTTTCCTGCACGCCATGGTTGCTGCTGCTTAACGATTCTTGCGAGACTTGAGAAGAAGAATCCTTACTACCCGCGACAAACCCCCCACCGTGGAACTGAAGGATGATGGGCAATCTCCGGTTAACGGACTCTAAATTTCTGGGCAGGTAGCCTTTGTAATTCCCGACTTCTACTCTCTTCTCTTTCCCCGCATCTGCCCCAGATCTAGACCGCACTGTCTCAACTTCTGTGTCGTCATGCCCCAATCTAGTACCCCCATTAGGCTGAAAGCCCTCCTTCTGTGTTATATAACCTGTTGCTTCAACCCCATTCCTAAGCCTTTCGTTCATGGAACTCCTCTCTTTCTCGCCAATACCTCCATAGCTGCTCCTCCTATTGCCTTCCCCATGACTTGTGTCGATGGCCCCTCCATAGCTGCTTCTCCTAAAGCCTCTATTAGTGTCTAATTCCTTTGTTCTCCTATCAGATCCCACCCCTGCATCTTTCAGACCAGTCAGGGACTGTTTAGATACCTGTTCAGGTAACAAAGATGACTCTGGAAGAAAAATCCTGATCGACAGATTTGTGAGGGCATCTATGTGTATGTCCTTGGTCGCAATCCCATCGACGAATGCAGCATTTGCAGGCACGTTGCCTGATCCAGACCTCGATGTAACCCCTTGCCCAGCATCATGATCGACCACTTGCGCTTGGTTCTGGAGCCTGTGCTTGAATAAAAGCTTGAAGAAAACACTGTACAATTGCACCGAAAACGCAAACCATGATCAGAGGTATCCGCCCTATTAGGCAGAATGCCTTCCGCCGTGGGTTATCAGCCAACTCTTAGCACGGAAATGGGTTCTTTGCATGAGCGTTTGACGGGTGGAGAGTGGCTTCACGCGTGGAGAGCTACTTCTGAAAGGGCTTCACGCGTGGAGTTTTAATGAGTCATTCGAACGTGCCACATACACCTTTGATTTGGTTCCTAGTCTGTTTCTCGCTTGAGTTCTTAAAAAACATCACTCACGTCGGATAAAAGGGATTTTTCTAGAGTTTTATTGTTGGCATATGATTACATAGGGTGATTCCCGAATGGTCGTGCAAGTGTTGTTCAATAGTGGAGATCAATTTGGTTTAATCCAAGGGTTATCGTTTGATTGGAACAAACACTAACCGTTTTCCCTGGTCTCTCTCCGTTCATTGGACCTTTTTTCCACTTTTTTGGGTTCCACATAGTGTAGCCGTGGGGTTTGAAAGCATCTCTACATGTGCTTTAATTCGCACTTGCCATTTTGCCGCCCGAGACACCTATAGATTTTCTATCATAGCACTCGTTGTCTACAAGGGAAAGAGGAACGGCTCGCACATGTATAAGTTGGTATTTCATTTTGTGCACAATTAGATTTCTTGTTTCATTTAGTTCCTCTTTTTCTCAATTTTAACTTTTCCTTGGTGTCTTCTAGGTTATGAACTAGTTTATTAGTCGTATGGTGGAACATGGAAAGGAAATAGACTCCCGCGATGGATTGAGGGTTCGGGTTTGAATTTGGGATTTTCTTCCGACGATCACAGAGGCAATATCCTGAAATCGATGTGGCCCATCTGGTAACTTTGTTCCAGTTTGTTGAATCACTAGTTTATAAACCCTAATCTACATCTAACTACCCATAGCCTTTTTCTTTCTCATATTTTTGGCCAGGATCGCTTGAACTATGATTCAGCATGAGCACATGTATAAAGAGGGTTTTCACATCATCCCTTCTATTTTTTTCTTTTAATATAACAAGTCATAATTTTTGTATGCACATACACTCCATATAGTGGTTTAGGGTTGTATGGAATCGACCCACATATGGCTATGACCAATTCACTCGGTGAAGTCTGGTTTTATCCTTTCTTGCCATATGGGCATTAAATTGGGTGCTCAGAGTTTTTGCTAACACGCTAGGCAGATATTGCAATCGGAAACTTTGTTTTTTTTTAAATTCCCCTTTCTTTCTTATAATGGTTCCATTAAAATTCTTACACTTTATTACACATAGGGAAGGAGCGCCCGTGGATTTATCTCGTGACAAATATAGCATATTGTTCTCTATCTACAATCATTATGTTTTTAATTTCCATTTTTTTTTTGTCATTGTAGGTTTCTAACCCTACTCTACATTTGGGTTTTTGCAGGTATATTTATGGCTCAAAGGGTGGAATTCTCACTCGAGTTTCACAGAATATGGCAGCCGTAGATAAGCAAGCTGGGTCTGACCACATCTGTCGAAGTAAAGAAGACAGTCAATCCCAATCGATGAGAACGAAGTATTTGATTCTTCGACAAGACGGGGGATCTAGTAGCTGCTTAATCTATGTCAGTAGGTCTCGATACCTTATTTTCAGGTAAAGCCCATCGGCTTAGAGATCGAACCAGCGACAAACACAAATCTGAAGTTATAAATAGGAAAGAAAGTAATTCTGGTTCATAGTAAATAAGCAATCAAGCGGCTATATTAACCAAAAGGGACTTCCAGCTGTCGTCTACTCAAGTTATGTGAAGGCAATCATAGAAGCTATGTAGCTGGCTGGCTTTCTAGCTTTCAGGTTATGGGTCTGGATCGAACAGCTACTAGAGAAGCAGCAACAGATGTCAACTTCACGCAGGGACTCGCTGCGTCGCAGCTTCACTTGTTATATATTAGTCATCGTTAATTTATACAAGTAATTCTTTATATGTGACTATTCTTTACCATTATGGGGTGAGAGCATAAGCGAGTACCACAAAAGATACAGACAAAAGTACTACAAACTCATTAAGTTTTATTGGAAATTCAGTTCTATTTAAAGGAGAAAGGAAGATCATGAAGATGTTTATGAAGAAACGCTTGCTGAAAAGGAGGATTATAAATTTTTGAGAAAATTGAGAAAGTAAGACATCAATTTCTACACTGATTGATTTATGTAGATCAGATATTTTCTTAAAAGTATGATGTTTTTTTTTACATTTGTTGCTTTAATTTTTAATGGAAAGTAGAAATGAAGGATGAAATGGATGTTATACAAAGAAATAAGACATGAAATTTGGTCAAACTTCTTAAAGATAAGAAAAGTGTCAGTTGCAAGTGGGTTTATGAGTTGAAGAAAAGTGATGGTGATACTATTCAGAAGTATAAAGAAAGACTTGTTGTAAAGGATATTCTTAGAATGTATTGATTTCCAGGATACTTTTTCAACAAATGTTAAGCTTGTTTCAATTCGAATTGTGTTAGCAATAATTGCATTACTTGATATAGAGTTAGAGAAGCTCGATGCTAAAACAAGATTCTTACATGGGGATTTGGATGGGGATATATATATGGAAGAAATAAAAGAGTTTATTCAAAATTACAAGAGATTTACTTGTAAATTCAAGAAATCATTTTATGGTCTGAAGCAGTCTTCGAGGCAATGGTCGAATAAGTTTGATTCCTTCATGATGAACCACACTTTTAAAGTGAGTATGATTATTGTGTTTACTCTCAAAAGTTTGAAAATAAATCTATTAATTATTTTTGTGTTATATGTTGATGATATGCTTGTAGCAAGAAAAATCTTGGTTGAGATCAATAGGTTAAATGCTTAGTTGGATAGGACTTTTGAAATGAAAGATCGTGGAGTAGCAAAACAAATATTTGGCATGGAGATACACAGAGATATGAACAATAGTAAGCTATGGTTATCACAACATAAGTATGTGCAGAAAATACTTTTGAGATTCGGTATGAATAATTTGAAACCTATTCAAATCCCTCTAGCTTCCCATTTCAAGCATTCTTCAGGTTTGTATTCTTTTAATGATGAAGAAAATTAGTATAGGTCTCATGTAACATATGCTAATGTAGTAGTGTACGTTAATGTATGCGATGGTGAGTACAAGGCAATATATTTCACACGAAAATCATGTTTTCAGTTGATACATGGAAAATCTAGGTAAAGAATATTGGGAATCAATGAAATGGGTGCTTCATTATCTTAGGAGCACAAGTAATTATTGTACCACCTATAATGGTAGTAGTGATTGGGTTTATGGTTATGTTGATTCATATTTTGCAGGTGACTTCGACAAGAGGAGATCCACTCCTGGATATGTCTTTACTATTACAAGTGGAGTTGTTAGTTGGATGTCAAATATTCAAAACATAGTTGACTTATCCAAGATTGAGATAGAACACATAGTTGTCTCGCTTGCAAAGAGACAATTTGGTTAAAAGGTTTGTTGAATGAGTTTGGAGGGATGCAGGACAAGGTGAAAGTATTTTGTTATAGTCAAAGTGGTATTTATTCGTTAGGAATGCAACTTATCACACTAAGAAAAATTATATGTTTGTTAAATACTATTTTGTAAGACAAGATGTTGATGAAGGTGGAGCGTTGTCTTTGGAAAAATCCCATACAAACCAAAATTGTGTAGACGTGTTTACAAAACCAATTTTGTTAGAGAAATTGTCTATATGTTTAACTTATGAAGTAAATGTAGTTTTTTATAAATTAATACACATCAACTTTTACTAACTATTTCATTTATCTTATTGCATTAATACATCACATATGTTTTTTTTTTAATGAATGGATACCTATCCACTTTTACTCACCATTTCATTTATCCTTAAAAGAGGTGTGTGAATGTGGATTGAATGACAAAAGCACTGTGTGTGAGTGTGGATTGAATGAAAAAAGAGGTGTGTGAATCACGACCCTTCTCTAACTTCCTCGTCATTTGGAAATTGAGAATATCTCCATTTCCCATAAATAATTCTATCCACCATATGATTTGTAGCCCGTGCACCCCATGTAAACTGCTAGAAGCAATAAATTGTGTGGCCTTTATTCACTTCATTATTGATTGTGTCTCGTGGTTTCCGCCCATTCTCACCATTATTTTAAGAAGAAATGCACAATGCTTATTTTCACTGCCTCATACAACGCCTTGAATTTTCTGATAAACAATGTAGTCTTATTTATAACCAGGAGTATCACGAGCTACGATCTGCCCGAGAGGATCCTTCTATTGAAGCATTTTCGTTCATGAGGAAGGGTGTAAACAATTGAGCCATGAACTTATTATTCAAGATCTAGAAGATGATGGGATCAATGCAACCAAAAGGATCTCGAGAATAATTAAAGATAAGGGCTTTGAGATGATGGGATCAATGCAACCAAAAGGATCTCGAGAATAATTAAAGATAAGGGCTTTGATAGGGTGACTTACAAGAAACACCTAGAAGCAGAGAAAATTTTGTCTGCGTGGAATGAATCTAACGCTCAGATACTTGATACTAAAAGCAACGATATGACAATTTTTCACAGAAACCTTGCACTCTCTAGACCGTTGTTTATTATTAGTTGTAAGGAAAAACCATATCACAACGATAAAGAAACCATATCGTAATGGTCATAATATGTCATTAAAACATGATTTTGGATTATGCGACTTGGGTAAACCGATGTTCCCTATTCGTTTCGTCACATGGATTAATCGTTTTGTGGATTTTTATCTTTGGAGATAGTTAACACTTGCGGGTTTTGGTTTAACGATAATTGTGATTCTCAAAACGTGGTATGAGAGGGTAGATCATGAGTTCGATACACACTCCACTCGCGTTGGGGGATATTTTTGGACATTGGATAAACTAACGCTCCCGTGTGTTTCGAGACATGGATACACACCCCACTCGCGTTGGGGATATTGTTGGACATTTGATAAACTAATGCTCCCCTGTGTTTTAAGACATGGACTAACCGTCTCTCGTGGATCCTTATCTCTAGCGATACTATCATCGACTAACACGGGTTTTGGTCCAATGAAAATCATGATTATCAACATGGATGAATTTCTACATTAACAAAAAAAAATTATAGAAACACTAGAGAAATTGGGTTTTGGTCCAATGAAAATCATGATTATCAACATGGATGAATTTCTACATTAACAAAAAAAATTATAGAAACACTAGAGAAATTCATTATTATAATATCGTTTAGAGTGTGGTTAGAGGTTTTTAAGCTTAACTGTCATGATTAAATATTCAGATCTTATTATCTCTGAGTTTGATCAGCTATGTTATATTCTTATAAATGTAATTGAATCCTACTTGATGAAAGAGTACAGTGGGTGTGGTATATTTTCTATGCGAGCGTTGCCTTACTGTTTCCAATTTGTGTTATGTATATTTTATGTACCTGGAACAAGGAACCGTTGAGGGATAAATATAAATGGGGATCCACACCCTCAAGAATACTGTAGAGTTCGTTTTACAGATATGGCTGTTGTCGCGATGACGACTACTTATAGACAACTTTGCCACACTGGATTTGATTTAATAGTGATGCAGTAGATCCACATTGATTTATTTGTAGGACACATTTGAAAATAATAGCCTCTGTGGAATCCATTGTCATTGTCGAGAATTTGAAAGCGTAGGTTCAATCATGGTGAAAGATTAGAAAAAGAAAAGGAAGAAATGATTCTGTTTTGCTCACAGAATCGCAAACATAAACATGTGGATGTCTTAAAAAGGAAATTCAAGATCTCAATATTCCTGTGCTCGATATTATGTTAAACTGTGGATGTCTTAAAAAGGAAATTCAAAATCTCAATATTCTTAAACTGTGGATGTCTTAAAAAGGAAATTCAAAATCTCAATATTCCTGTGCTCGAGATTATATTAATATCGTGTTCGTCATCATAAACATAAATATGAAATATGCGTGTTTTAGAAAAGGAATTCATGAATGATCCTGTTCTCGGTATTGTATTGATTCCGATCTTCTAAATTATTATAACCTTATTCTAATTGCATAAACGATTTATTTTAATTGTATGCCCAGTATGTGGTGAAAGTATACAAAACATTTATTTAAATTTAGTAAAAGTAATATATTTTATTTATACAAATGAAAATATATATATACGGATATTTCAAAAGATATATTATAATTAAGTTTGGCATACTTTACATATATGTTCTGCATATTAACTTAAATGAGGGAAACAACAATGAAAAATATAAAGTCATTAGAGTGATAATGGAAAATTGTCCACTAACATAAAACCACGAGTTTTATTTACAGAAGCATATCACCATATATGGATTGAAGAAACAAAATACATATTTACTAAAATTATAAATTATTTATATATTTATTCTGAAGAATGAGAACCATACCAAATAAATATAACTCATCATTATTTTATATATATATATATATACTAATTTTTAATTTATTCACGATTTATAGAATTAGATTTTTTTTTTAAATAACAATTAAATTATTTTTTTGTCTTAATAAATAATCATCATCATAATTACTAATCTTAAATATAAACCAACACAAATTAAATGACCTGCAAATCTAGCATCATACCACCAATGTTGCAAACCTAAGAGTAGCATCAAAAATTTGAAAGTGCATGAACCTTCCTTCTTGAATAAGCCTGAGAATAGAGGGAACGAATAGGCTTACAACGTTTGTAAGTGAAATATAGTCAAACCTTTGAATAAGTTTTGGAAAAATATAAAACTGTACAATTGATCTATGGAGTAGACTTCCAAAACATAGATTTGTGTTTATTTGTCATTATTACTTTGAGAAAATTTGTGTTTATTTTATTAGTTACGAATGGATGCCTAACAAAATCATTCCACTCAACCGGTCCACTGGGATTGATATAAATTTATTTTAGTAATTCCTTAGGTCTAACTTATTATCTATTACTCATCGTTAGTTTATACAAGTAATTCTTTATATGTGACTACTCTTTACCATTATGGGGTGAGAGCATAAACGATTAGGACAAAAGATACAGACAAAAGTACTACAAACTCATTAAGCTTTATTGGAAATTCAGTTCTCTTTAAAGGAGGAAGGAAGATCATGAAGATGTTTATGAAGAAACGCTTGTTGAAAAGGGGGATTATAAATTTTTGAGGAAATTGAGAAAGTACCACATCAATTTCTAGAATGATCTATGCAGATAAGATCTTTTCTGAAGAGGAGGATTATAAATTTATGAGGAAATTGAGAAAGTACCACATCAATTTCTAGAATGATCTATGCAGATTAGACCTTTTCTTTAAAAGTACGACGTTTTTTTACATTTGTTGCGTTAATTTATAATGACAAAGAAGTAACAAGGGTATCTAATGATAAATGGAAAGTAGAAATGATGAGGAAATGGATGTTATACAAAGAAATAAGCCATGAAATTTGGTGGAACTTCTTAAGCACAAGAAAGTTGCAAGTGGGTTTACAAAGTGAAGAAAAGTGATCGTGATACTATTTAGAAGGACAAAGAAAGACTTGTTGTAAAACGATATTTTTAGAAGGAAGGTATTAATTTCCATGATATTATTTTACGAATTGATAAGCTTGTTTAAATTCGAGTTATGTTAGCAATAATTACATTACTTGATCAGGAGAGCAGCAAGATGCTAAAACAAGATTGTTACATGGAGATTTGGATAAGGATATATATATGGAACAATTAGAAGAGTTTATTCAAAATTACAAGAGATTTGTTTGCAAATTCAAGAAATCATTGTATGGTCTGAAGCAGTCTCCGAGGCAATGGTCAAGGAAGTTCGATTCCTTCATGATGAGCCACAGTTTTAATAGAAGTGAGTATGATTATTGTATTTAGTTTCAAAAGTTGGAAAATTAAACTAATTATTATTTTGGTGTTATATGTTGACAATATTTGTACAAATTTCACCTGTAGAACAAACCGATATATGCAATGTTCTAAAGCATAATACTTGTTCTACTTCTACAAAACATTAAGCGGAAGCATAATCGAATTCATGAGAAACATCAAGTAGAAACATGCATAATTGTTCAAGAGAAATAATCACACATAACACAAGATATATCCAGGGGAAAGCACTAGCATAAAACCCCAGCCATGTATTATCAAACAAGTGGAGATCCTCAACAACATACAAAAAGAATCAGCTCAATAGCTATCCTGCTTTCTCTGTACTCTGATGATCTTAAATCAGAAGATGAAAATCATGGACTACCTAGGCCTCAATATATAGGCCACAAGTCCTCCAGTCTCCTAAGATAGATCCTTCTCCATGCAAGGAATACTTACTAGAAATATCCAAGTATCTGATAGTATATTGTCCCACATCTGATCTCAACTGGGTCTCTGACAGAACTGACATGCAACAGTTATACATGAGTGAATTCTCAGTTATCTAAAATAATAGTTGTCACATGCATGCAAGCATTAACAAACTATATTTTATTATTTTAACAACTTGTTAAAATAATCTAACTAGACTTGACTAGTTAGAACTAAGTCAATTGATTCTCTCATTATAGAGCTCATACTTATTCCCTCAACCAATGGAGGAAATTAAGGATAAATTCCTCAATGAGTGGGACAACTCATGTGCATGCTCACAAAGACTTCAAATTCGAATTTCTTTAACTAATTAACTCAACTGAATTAATTAATTAATATTTCCAACTGCTGTTAAGACCAAAATTAGTTTTACTTCCTATAGATAGACTAAGGACTGCTATATATAGCAGGGACCTAGAAATGCTATTTTTAGAACTTTCTATTTTTGGCAGTTTCACCTCTCACCCAATGTGGCCAATCACCTCACTGGCCAAACTGCTATTTTTAGACATGCTATTTTTAGCAGGTCTATTTTTAGCACATTCTAAATTTAACATTTCTTCTTGCACATTTTTCAACACTCCCTCTCAACAAGAAAGACTTTCTCTTGAACCCGACCCTGTAACTCTCGAATGTTTTGCATGCAACACATCTACCCAATCCACTTGCTCCAACAACACTTGGAACAAAAACACTCCCTACTAACCACTCTATTGGGCTAGGAACATACTATGATGTTGAAGCTCTACCTGCTGCTGACAAGTGCCCCCTCTCTGACATCTATGCTACTGCAACATCTCCATGCATCTCGCACAATTTCACAACTTTCTGTGCCACCTAGCATTTTGCAAAACACTTGTGCCTCTCCCATTGTTGCAGCCTACTAGTTATGTGTTGTCCTAGGATTCCCAGCGCTGTCACTCTCTCTGCTGCTCCATCTGCATCTGTCTCTACCCAATCAATCAGCTCTTGCTACTCCACATCGGGGCTCCCGTAGCAAGGTCTCATCCAAGAGGCTGGGTACCTCAAGGATCCTGCTCCTCCTCCTTGGTACGATCACTCCATATCGCGCCACCTCCTACCTGGAGGTATGGCTGCATGTGATCCCTCAGCCCACGTGGCTCAAAGTTTACCCCTACTCGAGGTCTCTACATGAGTAGATGTCTCTACTCGATCTCCTCTCAGCTTCCCTTGTTGTGGCTGCTCCACAACCTCTTGAAGTTGCTGCACCAATCATGGCTCCTCCACAATTGTCTGAGACTTCTTCTAGCTCTGCATGTTGAGAGGTAATATACCCTCCCTCTCAACCACCAAGTCTCCATCAGTTGCCTTGCTGCTCAAGGTTTTGCATGCATCTTGAACCTCAAGAGCATACAGGTTCTTGACCCATGAACCAATCTACTTCACCTGTCTAGTGATGATGTGTCTAAGGAAAACCTTTCCCTTACTGAAGACTACATCATAGCCTTTGTCTTCCAGCATCACGATTGACACCAAGTTTCTCTTCAGTCCTAGTACATATTTGACATCAGTCAAGGTAAGACGAGATCCATGCTCCCTCTGAAAAATAACTATGCCTACACCTGAGACACTATACTTCTCATCATTACCCATCACTATGAGTATCTAGAGATCTTTCTCCTCCAAAGTACTGAACAAACTCTTGTCACCGACCATGTGGAAAGAAGCTCCACTGTCAAGAAACCAATCACTTCCCACCATGGATGAAACCATGCATGCGAAGAGTACGAAATCCAACTCAAACTATGAAGCAAGTGCCTCACCTTCAGATCCTTTCCTGGATCCCTTCTTGGATTTCCTCCGTGGACAATTTGCAGCATAATGGCCCACCTCATGACAACAAAAGCATTGCACTTTCTATTTGTCAACCTTCTTTCCATCATTGGAAGAACTGGATTAAAAAAGAGAAACCTTCTCCTTCCCCTTCTTAGCCCTACTCGCTAAGGCATAGTTCTCCTCATCATGCATAGATGAATAACCGTCACTAGTTCTCCATCTGATATCCTCCTGCATCAAATCCGACCATAGTCATTCCCAATCTGGCAGTTTCTCCCTTCCATTCATCGAGTCTTGGTAGCTATGCCAGCTCTTAGGAAGGCCACAGAGTGCTAGACTCACCATATCCTCATTCGATGTCACGACCCCTACACTTGCAAGCTCATCCGTGCATGTGATGAGCTTGGTCAGAGACATAGAGATCGTCTCATCTCTTTCACACGTGATCTTTTTAAGTTTGTCCTTCAATGCCAG
The DNA here is from genome assembly GCA_031772625.1 of Pinus tabuliformis. Taxonomy (NCBI): domain Eukaryota; kingdom Viridiplantae; phylum Streptophyta; class Pinopsida; order Pinales; family Pinaceae; genus Pinus; species Pinus tabuliformis. The sequence continues at coordinate 196,426,823 of CM062808.1, forward strand.
CTTCCTCTGATCACTACTATTCTGATATAAATCTTTCAATGTTTTCCACATTGCATGCAGAGTCTCCTTCCCATGGAGGCTCAAGACAATGTGATCTTGCACTCCCTCTAAGAGAATTCTCCTAGCTCTAGCCACACACTTCCTCCATTCCACCTGCTCAGTCTTGTCAATAGGCTTAGGAATTTCTTGATCAATGAAATCATTAAGGCCATTATCTTCAAAAACTGCCTCCATGCGATCCTTCCAAGCTATATAGTTTGAGCTGCCATGAAGGGCATACTCAAGCCTCAAACCATAGAATGCCATCAGTGAAATAGATGTGATAAGAACTTGAGATCTATGTCCCGAATAATAAACTTTGAACTTCTCCTGCTAGTATATTGTTCTTATTTGATCACCTGTGCTCTGATACCATGTAGAAATTTCACCTGTAGAACAAACCGATATATGTAATGTCCTAAAGCATAATACTTGTTTTACTTCTACAAAACATTAAGCAGAAGCATAATTGAATTCATGACCAAAATCAAGTAGAAACATGCATAACTGTTCAAGAGAAACAATCACACATAACACAACATATATCTAGGGGAAAGCACCAACATAAAACCCCAACCATGTATTATCAATCAAGTAGAGATCCTCAACAACATATAAAAGAATTAGCTCAATAGCTATCCTGCTCTCTCTGTACTCTGATGATCTTCAATCAGAAGATGATCATGGACTATCTAACCCTCAATATATAGGTCACAAGTCCTCCAATCTCCTGTAATAGATCCTTCTCCATGCAAGGAATACTTACTAGAAATATCCAAGCATCTGATAGTACACTATCCCACATCTGATCTCAACTGGGTCTCTGACAGAATTGACATGCAACAGTTATCCATGAGTGGATTCTCAGTTATCTAAAATAATAATTTTCACATGCATGCAAGCATTAACAAACTATATTTTATTATTTTAACAACTTATTAAAATAATCTAACTGGACTTGACTAGTTAGAACTAAGTCAACTGATTATCTCATTATAGAATTCATACTTATTCCCTCAACCAGTGGAGGAAATTAAGGATAAATTCCTCAATCAGTGGGACAACTCATGTGCATGCTCAAAAAGACTTCAAGTTCGAATTTACTTAACAAATTAACTCAACTGAATTAATTAATTAATATTTCCAACTGCTGTTAAGACCAAAATTAATTTTACTTCCTATAGATAGACTAGGGACTGCTATAAATAGGAAGGGACCTAGAAATGTTATTTTTAGAATTTTCTATCTTTAGCAGTTTCACCTCTCACCCAATGTGGCCAATGACCTCACTGGCCAAATTGCTATTTTTAGACATGCTATTTTTAGCAGGTCTATTTTTAGCACATTCTAAATTTAACATTTCTTGTTGCACATTTTTCAACAATATTTTTGTATCAAACAAAAGCATGGTTGAGATCAACAGGTTAAATGCTTAGTTGGATAAGACTTTTGAAATGAAAAATGTTGGAGTAACAAAAAAAATATTCACCATGGAGATACACAGAGACAGGAAAATGGTAAGCTATGGTTACCACAACATAAATATGTGGAGCAAATACTTTTGAGATTCAGTATGAATAATGTGAAACCTGTTCAAATCCCTATAGCTTCCCATTTCAAGCATTCTTCAGGTTTGTATCCTTTTAATGATGAAGAACACGAGTATAGGTCTTGTGTACCATATGCTAATGTAGTAGGGTGCATTAATGTATGCGATGGTGACTATAAGGCCATATATTTCATATGCAAATGGTGTTTTCAGTCGATACATGGAAAATCTAGGTAAAGAATATTGGGAATCAATGAAATGGGTGCTTCATTATCTTAGGAGTGCAAGTAATTTTTGTATCACCTATAATGGTAGTTGTGATTCAGTTTATGGTTATGTTGATTCATATTTTCTAGGTGACTTGGACAATAGGAGATCCACTCCTAGATATGTCTTTACTATTGCAAGTGGAGTTGTTAGTTGGATGTCAAAGATTCAAAACATAGTTGATTTATCCATTACTGAGGTAGAACACATGGTTGTCTCACTTTCTTGCAAAGAGACAATTTGGTTAAAAGGTTTGTTCGCCGAGTTTGGAAGAATGTAGGACAAGGTGAAAGTATTTTGTTATAGTAAAGTGATATTTATTTCGCTAGGAGTCCAGCATATCATAGCAAGAAAATTTATATGTTTGTTAAATACCATTTTGTAAGACAAGATATTGATGAAGGTGGGGCAGTGGTTCTAAAAAATTCCCATACAAACCAAAATTATGTAGACATGTTTACAAAACCAATTTTGTTAAAGAAACTATACATATATTTAGCTTATATATTTTTTTCTTTCTATAATTAATAATAATAACTTAAAATAAAGTTATAATTTAGATAATTTTTACAATATTTGTAATTTTAGTAAACGACATATATTATGAAGTAAATATGTTTTTTATGAATTGATACATATCAATTTTTACTAACCATTTCATTTATCTTACTATATTAGTAGATAGCATAAAAATATGTAGAAAAAAGGAAAAAAAAAAAAAGTAAATATAGATTTTTTAATTTGATACCTATCAACTTTTACTAACCATTTCATATATCTTTAAAGAGGTGTGTGAATGTGGATTGAATGACAGAAAAACTGTGTGAATGTCGATTGAATGACAAAAGCAGTGTGTGAATCATGACCCTTATTGAGAATATCTCCTTTTTCCATAGATAATTCTATCGAGGAGGTGATTTGTAACGAGTGCACCCCATGTAAACTGGTAGAAGCAATAATTTGGGTGTCCTTTATTCAGTTCATTTTTCTCATGGTTTCCGAAGATTCTCACCATTATTTTAAGAAATGCACAATTCTCGTTTTCACTACCGCATACAATGTCTTGAATTTTCTTATAAACAATGTGTTCGTGGTCTTATTGATAACCAAGAGTATCACGAGCTAGGATTTGCTCGAGAGGATCCTTCTATTGAAGCATTGTCGTTCTTGACTGAAGGGTGTAAACAAATGAGCCAGGGACTTATTATTGAAGATCTAGAAGATGATGGGGTCAATGCAACCAAAAGGATCTCGAGAAGAATTAAAGATAATAGCTTTCATAGGGTGATTTACAAGAAACACCTAGAACCTGACAAAATTTTCTCTAGGTGGAAAGTATCTAACATTCAGATACTTGATATTAAAAGCAACGATATGAAAAATGCTCCTAGAAAGCTGGCCCTCTTTAGACCATTGTTTACTACAGTGGTATGGAAAAGTTATATCACAACGATAAAAAACCATGGTTCGTTTGGCGACATAGACTAACTGTCTCTTGTGGATTTGTATTTTTATGCGATCATTGACTAACATGTGTGGTTTTGGTCTAACGACAATCGTGATTTCCAACAAGTGGTATGAGAGGGTAGATCATGAGTTTGATACACACCTCATTCGCATTGGGTAATGCTGTTGAACATTAGATAAACGAACGCTCCCCCTGTGTTTAGTAACATGGAATAACCGCCTCTCGACATGGATCCTTATATCTAGCGATGCTATCATTAACTAACACCTGTGGATTTTGGTATAATGACAGTCATGATTCTCAACATAGATGAATTTCTCTATTAACGAAAGAGATTAAAAAAAAACTAAAAAAATTCATTATTATAATATCCTTTAAAATGTGGTTAAAATTTTTTAAAATTGATGGTCATAATTAAATATTCCGATCTTATTATCTCTTATTAACTTTATAAGCTATGTTGTATTCTTATAAATGTAATTGAATCCTACTCGATGAATGAGTATACTCGGTGTGGTATATTTTGTATTTGAGCGTTGCCTTACTATTTCCAATTTTTGTTATGTATATTTTATGTACCTGGAAACCGTTAAGGCATAAATATAAATGGGATCCACACCTTCAAGAACACTGTAGAGTTCGCTTTTCAGATACCGCTGTTGTTGCCATCACGAATAGTTATAGACAGCTTTCCCAGCCTGGATTTAATAGTGAGCAGTAGATCCACATTGATTTATTTGTAGGACACATTTGAAAATAATAACCTCTATCGAATCCATTGTCATTGTCGAGAATTTGAAAGCGTAGGTTCAATCATGGTGAAAGATTAAAAGCAGAAGAAGGAAGAAATGGTTCTGTTTTGCTCACAGAATCGCAAACATAAACATGTGTATGTCTTTAAAAGGAAATTCAAGATCTCATTATTCCTGTGCTCGATATTATATTAATATCGTGTTTGTCATCATAAACATAAATATGAAATATGCGTGTTCTAGAAAAGCAATTCATGAATTATTATTTAAATTTAGTAAAAGTAGTAAATTTTATTTATACAAAAGAAATTACATTTATATATATAGATATTTCAAAAAGGATATTATAATTAATTTTGTCATACTTTACATATATGTTCTGCATATTAACTTTAATAAAAGTAAATAAAAAAATATCATTAGAGTGATATTGAAAAATTGTCCACTGACATAAAACCACCCGTTATATTTACAAAAATATATCAGTATATGGATTTAAGAAACAAAATACATATTTATAAAAATTGTAAATTATTTGTATATTTATTCTTAAAAATGAGAACTATACCAATAAATATAATTCATATATATATATAATTAGATTTAAATTAATTAGATTTAAATTAATTAGATTTAAAAAATAAAAATGATAATTAGTTTATTTTTGTTTTGTTTTAATAAACGTTAATCATCATAATTACTGATCGTAAATATAAACCAACCAACACAATTTAAATGACCAGCAATCTTGCAAACCTAAGACTAACATTATATCACCAGTCTTACAAACCTAAGAGTAGCATCATAAATTTGAAAGTGCATGAACCTTCCTTCTGGAATAAGCGTGAGAATCAAGGGAACGAATAGGGTTACAACGTTTGTAAGTGAAAGATAGTAAAACCTTTGTATAAGTTTTGGAAAAATATGAAACTGTAGAATTGATCTATGGAGTGGACTTCCAAAGTATAGATTTGTGTTTATTTGTCATTATTACTTTGAGAAATTGTATGTTTATTTTATTACTTACGAGTTGATGCCTAACAAAATCATTCCACTCAACCGGTCCACTCGGATTGGTATAAATTTATGTTAGTAATTCCTTAGGTCTAACCTATTATCTATTACTGATCGTTAATTGGTTATTATCTATTAGTCATAGTTAATTTATACAAGCAATTCTTTATATGTGACTACTCTTTACCATTATGGGGTGAGAGCATAAGCGAGTTATATGTGACTACTCTTTAGCATTATGGGGTGAGAGCATAAGCGAGTACCACAAAAGATACAGAAAAAAGTACTGCAAACTCATTAAGTTTGATTGGAAATTCAGTTCTCTTTAAAGGAGTAAGGAAGATCATGAAGATGTTTATGAAGAAACGCTTGCTGAAAAGAAGGATTATAAAATTTGTAGTTGAATTGAGGCTTCTATGATCCATAATAGTTGAAAGAATAACTTCGGCGTAAATCACATGTAGACAGACATTTGTCCACGCATTTCGAACCAACAAGTGTGGTTTGCAATTCTTTATCCTGATGATGAACCACACTTGTTGGTTCGAAACGCGTGGACAAATGTCTGTCTACATGTGATTTACGCCGAAGTTATTCTTTCAATTATAAAATTTCTCTGGAAATTGAGAAATTACCACATCAATTTCTACAATGATCTATGCAGATCATATCTTTTCTTAAAAAGTATGACGTTTCTTTTTACATATGTTACTTTAATTTATAATGACGAAAAAGCATCTAATACTGATAAATGGAAAGTATAAATGAGGGAGGAAATAGATGTTATACAAAGAAATAAGACATGAAATTTGGTGGAAAAGGACAAGAAAGTTGTCAAGTGGGTTTACAAATTGAAGAAAAGTGATGGTGATACTATTTAAAAGTACAAAGAAAGACTTATTGTAAAGGATATTTTTAGAAGGAAGGTATTGATTTCCATGATATTTTTTGACCAGTTGTTAAGCTTGTTTCAATTCGAATTGTGTTAGTAATAATTGCATTACTTGATTTGGAGTTAGAGCAGCTAGATGCTAAAACAAGATTCTTACATGGAGATTTGGATGAGGATATATATATATATATATATATATATATATGGAACAAATAGAAGAGTTTATTCAAAATTACAAGAGATTTATTTGCAAATTCAAGAAATCATTGTATGGTAGCCAATGGTCCAAGACGTTTGATTCCACCATGATGAGCCACACTGTTAAGAGAAGTGAGTATGATTATTGTGTTTACTTTCAAATGTTGGAAAATGAAACTATTCATTATTTTGGTGTTATATGTTGACGATATGCTTGTAGCCAACAAAAGCATAGTTGATATCAACATGTTAAATGCTTAGTTTGATAGGACTTTTGAAATGAAAGATCTTGGAGTAGCAAAACAAATATTCGCCATGGAGATACACAAAGACATGAAAAATGGTAATCTATGGTTATCGCAATATAAGTATGTGGAGAAAATACTTTTGAGATTTAGTATCAATAATGTGAAACATGTTCAAATTCCTCTAGCTTCCCATTTCAAGCATTCTTCGGGTTTGTGTTCTTTTAATGAAGAAGAAAATGAGTATAGGTCTCATGTAACATATGCTAATGTAGTAGGGTGCATTAATGTATGCGATGGTGAGTACAAAGCCATATATTTCACATTCAAATGGTGTTTTCAGTTGATACATGGAAAATCTACGTAAAAAATATTGGGAATCAATGCAATGGGTGCTTCATTATCTTAGGAGCACAAGTAATTATTATATCACCTATAATGGTAGTAGTGATTCAGTATATGGTTATGTTGATTCATATTTTGTAGGTGAATTGGACAAGAGGAGATGCACTCCTGGATATGTCTTTACAGTTGCAAGTGGAGTTGTTAGTTGGATGTCAAATATTCAGAACATAGTTGATTTATCCGTTACTGAGGTAAAACACAATTGTATCACTTGCTTGTAAAGAGACAATTTGGTTAAAGGGTTTGTTGTGTGATTTTGGAAGGATGCAGGACAACGTGAAAGTATTTTGTTATAGTCAAAGTGATATTTATTTCGCTAGGAATCCAACTTATCATAGTAAGAAAAATCATATTCTTGTTAAATACCATTTTGTAAGACAAGATATTAATGAAGGTGGAGCGGTGGTTCTGGAAAAATCCCCTCTACAAACCAAAATTGTGTCGACATGTTTACAAAACCAGTTTTGTTAGATAAACTGAAATGGTTCTTGGCTTCTCTTGACTTGCAAGGGAGTTGATGAATATTTTGAGTATAATATCTCAAGTAAATTGTCGTGAAGGTTGAAATTGTTAGATGTTGCCAACTATTTCACTATATTTTTGGGATATTAGATAAAACGACTTCATATGGTTTAGGTTGTCTTTTCTAATTTGAGTTTAGGAAAAACACACAAAAGAATTTATGCTTTAATTTCTTATGTTTTAGGTTGTTTTTTCTAATTTGAGTTTAGGAAAAACACTGAAAAGAATTTATGTTTTAATTTCTTGTGTAATTGTTTTAAAGTTGTGGACAGATTTAGAAAAATCTAAGATGTTGCTATTTATCCATGTGAGCATGTAGATGCAATAAAAGAACACATATAAAAAAGGAGAGTGTGTTGAAATGATTGGATAATATATTCCTGTGAGTTGTCTTGTAAATCTCTGTCAAATAATAAAAATATTGATTATAATTGCCACGTGGATGTTTCCCTCACAATACGGGTTTTTCCACTTAAAACACGATGTCAATTTCTGTATTTAATGTTTCCCCACAATAAAAATTTTGCCACTTAAAACACTGTCAATTTTGTGTTTAATTATTCTATTATCTTATTTATTTACCATTATTTTATGCACGATGTCAATTTCTGTATTTAATGTTTCCCCACAATAAAAATTTTGCCACTTAAAACACTGTCAATTTTGTGTTTAATTATTCTATTATCTTATTTATTTACCATTATTTTATGCAATTAAATCTATTTATAAGTTATGCTTTCGCTATTCCACCAAACAAAATAAGAATGAGTAACGTATTTGGCCATCACCTTCGCATGGTCTGTGAAATCGGGTTTGGAAAACAATTATTTAAAGATGGTTTTGATACGTTGATGTCAGTAGTCATGTACATTATGTGTGAACTCAAAATATTTAAGGCATAAGTTGCTCCAAAGATAAAGAGTGGATCCGCAGCCTCACGAATACTGTACGGCCTTGTTTCTCTCGCGCAATTTTAGGTAGCGCTGCTGAGAAGGACTGGAAATGCCTGGATCGAATATGAGACAGTTTTTCCAGCCTGGATCGAATTGTTATGCACTAAATCTGCATCCATTTAATTGCAGGACACGATTTGATAGAATATACGCTATCGACTCCATTGTCATTATTGAGAATTTGAAGGTGTACGTTCATGTCTCACAGGAAAAGTTGATGCTGCGTTAGTTGTCGAATATTTATAAAAATAAAAGAAATAAATATCACGACATCATAAATATATAAGCATGTGTATGTTTTCAAATGGAAATTGAGGATCTCAATGTTTATTATATTGATTTTAATTAATCACGATAAGCATGGAGGGAATAAAAAATATTTAATTAAATATTTTTGGTTATACAATAATAAAAATAATTTCCATCCAACTTATACTATATTTATCTCTCTGGCCAATTTTTTAACTAAAAAATATAAAAGTATATTTAATTAAATAAATAAATTATAATGTATTTTAATTTCAATGATTGGATAAGGGGTGATTTTTTTTTTTGGGATCATCCAACTTGTAGGATATTTATCTCTCTTGCCAATTTTTTAACTTAAAAAATATAAAAGTATATTTAATTAAATAAATAAATTATAATATATTTTAATTTCAATTATTGGATATGAGCTGATTTTTTTGGGACAATTGATATTTATTGTGTTATTGATCTATTAATGTGTTGGTGTTAAATGTGCCCACTTTTATATTTAACCAAGTAATATATGTCCACCTTTGGATTAACCAAGTAATGTATATGCCCACATGTAGATTTAACCAAGTACATTATCTAGCAATGAACATATGCAACCTCACTCTTAAATTTAACCAAGTACATTATCTAGCAATGGACATATATAACCCCACTTATTAATGAATCAATAACACAGTGAATATTGGTTACCCTCACCTACAGGGCCAACCCACATGGACAGCTCGACCAGCATTCACTCAATGTGTTGACAACTCGATCACATTGGATCCTCAAGTCTTAATTGCTATTTCCTTTCATCACTGCAACTCCAACCTTGTCCCAATCATCATGTTGTTCTGCAATATTAGTTGGATTGGTAGCCAGATGCGTTTAATATCTACTCCAAGTAGCTCATTGTCTTAAGCTGCCTTATTTATGGTTCGTCTGATCATAGACCATCTCCTTGAATTTATTTTCAAGTATTTTTGCTCCTAGTAGCCCATTGTCTCAGGCTGCCTTATTTATGGTCCATCTGATCATAGACCACCTCGAATTTATTTTCAAGTATTTTTGTGTTAGCGTCGTATGCATGGAGCATCTACAAGCTACTCATAGCAGAATAAATGGCCAAGTTAGAAGTAGAGGTCTCTGGCCCCCCTTACAGTGGGTGAATCCCTCTACTACTGTGGCACGACTTTAGAATATAATATTAATTCATATCCACATGACACTGACCTCATAGATTTGTCAGGGATAGTCTTCCCAATTGATTCCTTGTAATATCAGGAACCCTCCTCATGCCATTCACCTGCATAAGCAATCATTCTTCCACAAAAATGATCCCTGATGAATCTGCGAATAGTGACATAGATACATAGATACATACATATATATAAACATTAACATAACAGTCATGATCTTGTCACACAACAATATGCATACATACACATATATACATATAAACATCAACATAAAACAATAATGATCTTAGTGAGACAATGACATATATACATACATATATATATTAGCATAACCATGCTCACAACATAATTACCAAATGTTATAAGGTCAAGGTTAAGAGAACTCCCTTTATCCATGTACAACCTGCACAACATTTGAGAACAACAGTTCCCAACATAGCCACGGAATCAAATGTCTCACACACATTCAATTTACCTTTCCTGTCAGTTTTCTCATGATTGTCCTGCCACCATCCATTTACATATATGGACCCAACCAACTAAGCTGATGGTTATACTCTTACCTTTAGCTTCCCTTACACATGCACCATCTTCATCTGATCCTTGCATTATGTGTTGTGTTTCATCTGACTCTCCTCGAACTCCATTAACTTTCCCCTTTCCCAAACCAATTCCAACATAAAAGGAAAGAATAAGAAACAAACAAGAAGAAAACCATGAAAACCAATAGAAATACAACATCAAAAATAAAGTGGCATGCTCATGCACTAGACATAAAAAAACCACAATCAAGGACAACAAATCACAAATACCAAAAGCAAAATACTAATAATAGACACCATGACTAAATCCCCATGGGTTACAAGTTCTTCCAAGGGAAATCTCAACCTAAACCTTCTTTAGTATTCCATGGAAATTTATTTGCCATGCAATTCTCTGCATCATACTGCCATAGCACATAATTGTTAGTGCATAAATAAATATAACAATATACTAATTATCTTACCTTACTACACCAAGGACATTTCCTTCTAACTGAACACATACATTCCATCTCTCAAGGGACTCCAATTTCCTTGACATATCTAGCTGTATCTAGAAACTAGCTAATATACCTGTCAAATACATGTCCATGAATATAGCACATATCCATATCATTTCATACAAATTAAGGTTAAGAATACAGTTGAAAATAACAACAAGAAATGTTAAAAATAACATCTAGAAATTCCAATTTAATTTTTCCTTGAATGAAATTGTGAATTAAATTGTAATTCTTTTCTCATAGCAATTGTAGAAAGTTAATGAAGATTATTTAACTTATTAGCTTAGGAATTTTGAGTTGGAAGTCTTTATGTATTCATGTATATCTTCTCCCTAAATTTTAGTGGTCTAGAATGACTTTAATTGAGCTGTAATTAGATAACCCAGTTTACTCATTTATAGTCAGTTAAATTAGTTCTATCTATTTATGGAACTAATAGAGGACTAACAGTCAGTTGGTGCACTAGTGCACTCATAAGTGCTACTCCAGTTAAGTGAGGATTCCCTCATGAGAAACACATGCATGTCAGTTCAGAGAATGACCCAGTTGAGACTAGAGTGTAGGGATAGTACACTATCATTTGTATGATTTATTGAGTTGTAAATATCATGCATGCAATTAGAGGACCCGTGTTTGGATTGCGTAGTTTTGGAAGCATGAGTTACCTTTAAATACAGGTTATTCATCCTAGGAATTGCACAAGGAAATATAGGCTTGCAGGGTAGAAAAATTGGTTAAGTGTTGGCCAAGATCTTTCTTGTGAGCTGAGAGAGTTGAGAATACTTGTGCAGAATTGTTCCAGTGAGAACAAGCTTTGTATCTTCATTCATATTTATGATATAGGAAATACAGATAGCGGGGTTTTGAGCAGTGGATTTCCCCAGATATATCTTGTGTTATGTGAAATTGATTTATCTTCTTCTTTTTCATATTATATTCATTGATATATTGGCTTTTGCTTGTTGAAAGTAGAAGTAGATTCCTGTCTTGTGCTTTAGTAAATTACATGAACTTTTTCATCTAGAAGAAATTCTACATGGTATTGGAGCCGAAGACAATATAGACGAGAAAAAATCAAATTTATCCTTACAGATTGATGGAGCTCTAGTTCAGGTCAAATCCAGAAGACCCTATGTGCAAACTTTTTAATGGAGCTAGAAGGCTGCTAGTGGGCAGATTGAGGAGCAGGATTTTCTTTTTGGGTGGCAATTTTTTAGAGCAGGTCTGAACATTTTTGTTGAAATTTTTCAAAAGTAAATAGCAGATCTGGATTCCTTTCATAAAAATACCCACATTCAAAAAAAAATTGTTCGAATCGGAGTTCAGATGAGGGAGATATTATTTATTTACAATCGGCTCTTTTTTCAGAAAATTATGTGACGATGGGAGAGATGAAATAGATTGGTGTGTGATCGAAGAACCTGTATGCACTTGAGATACAAGATACATGCAAAGCCTTTAGGATCAAGTAAAAGGTTAGTGACTTGGTGGTTGAGAGGGAAAGTGAATCACCTCTCAACATGCAACCCCAGAAGAAGCCTTAAAAGCAGTTTCAGACAATTGTGGATCACCCACAATTGAAGAGTAGAAAGGAGACCGATTGGAGGCATCCACTCATGCAGAGACCTCCAGTAGGGGGAATTTCGAGCCACATGGGCTGAGGGAACACATGCAGCCATACCTCCAGGTGAAAGTTGTGGTGATGTGAAGTGGTAGTTGCAAGAGGGACGAAATTAGGCATGGTCCGTTGAAAGGTTTTATCTCACGGATTGTACCTTGCTACAAGAGCCCAAAGTAAATATTAACAAGATTGATCAGTGATGATTGATGCAGTCAAAAATCAGAGTGACAGAGGCTAGAGAAGTTAGATACTGAAGAGGGTAGAGAAGGGTTGAAAACAGTGCAGAAAGTCAGAGTCAACATAAGCGCGGAGTTTTCAGTCGACAAAGGTAATAATAGCTAGAAACTTTGATGACAGATGCATCATACTGATTCAGATTGGATGTTTTTCTGTTTTGTTTCTGGATTTTCTTTAGCAAGAAAACTAGAGAGAAGTGTTGCATGCAGAACATTCCAAAGGTTCATGATCAGGATTGAGTTGATTTCCTTTCTTGTTGAGAGGGAGTGTTCAAAATAGAAACAAGAAATGTTAAAAATAACATCTAGAAATTCCAATTTAATTTGTCCTTTAATTAAATTGTAATTATTTTCTCATAGAAACTCGTAAATATTTAATTAAGTTTAATTAACTTAATTAACTTAGGAATTTCGAGTTCTAAGTCTTTATGTAGTCATGTATATGTTCTCCCTAAGTTTTAGGGGTCCAGAATGAGTTTATTTGAGTTGTAATTAGACAACTCAGTTTACAGAGTTATAGTGAGTTAAAATAGTTCTAGGTGTTTGTGGAACTAATAGAGGACTAACAATCATTTGGTGCAAAATTGAATCCACAAGAGTTACTCCAATTAACTGAAGATTATCTCATGAGAAACTCACGCATGTCATTTCAGAGAAATACCCAGTTGAGAGAAGAATGCGGGGATAATGTACTATCAGTTATATGATTTATTGAGTTGTAAATATCATGAAAGCAATTAGAGAAGGGACTATGTTTGGATTTCGTAGTTTTGGAAGCATGAATTCCCTCTAAATACATGTTATTCATCCTAGGAATTGCTCAAGGAAATAGGGGTTTGGAGGGCATCAAAATTGGTTAAGTGTTGGCCAAGAGCGTATTTGTGAGATGAGAGAGTTGAACATACTTGTGCAAAATTGTTCTAGTGAGAACAAGATTTGTATCTTCACTCATATTTCTAATATATGCAATACATATAGCGAGGTTTTGAGTAGTGGATTTCCCCAAATACATCTTGTGTTATGTGTCGTTGATTTATGTTCTTCTTGTTCATATTGTTTTCATCAATCTATTGGTTTCGTTGGTTTAAAGTGCAAGTAGATTCTTGTCTTATGCTTTAGTAAATTGCATGAGCTTGAGAATCTACAGGAAATTTTGCAAAGAATTTTTGTATCCAAAGAACTGATTCGTTTGGAATTGCAGTTTCCAAACATAGCCAAAGGAATTCCTACCTAGTTCCTTTCTTTTACCATTTACCTTGCTACAATTGATTCTTACTATATATTGTTGCATCACCCAACTCTTAGTTATATAAACACATCAACTATTACCACATCATGCTAATACCAAGCATGTTTCCTACAACTGTTCACACATGTCAACCACATGTTCCAAATATCAAGACAATCATATCTATCAATTTGAATTCAGCCTTTACCAAGACTAACAATAATGTCATAATCCATAGTCAACTCATAGTCGTTAGACATAATGATACAACTATCATCTATTTACACTCAAGTACATATCAATTGTCTCAACACCTATGTGTTAGTATGACCATCTTAAAACGAGATAATTTCTTCATGCAATCTTACAAAAACATACTCATATCATGCAATTAATCAAACATTCAAACAAACTATAAATGTTCCATGTTAGATAAATCAAATAGATGACGTAATAGACACCAAACACTCAAACACAAAATAGATGCCATAATCAAACAATCAAGCAACAAATATACGACATAAGAGAACTCACACCTTGATGTATCTTAGGGGAGGCTATCTTGTTTGCACAATCAATCTAGTTAGCATGATATAACTTCACAACACATTACATCAAACACAAATAATATCATGATATACATAACAATAACTAACTAACATGTTCATATCATAAGCTCATAAACATTTTTCATTCATGCATAACTATCATATATGCACCATCAGTCTAGATTAATATAACATAATATTACAACATATTAACTCATACCTTAGTGTCACAACCCTAACCATTTGCATAGACAAATCCAAATTAGTATGATACATATGACATCAAGATCTTAATGTAATAACCCTAATCATCAAGTTACTAGAATATAGCAAGAAGAAATTATATATCATGCTCATAAAAAACATGTAACCTAATCATCAAGTTATCTAACATAAAACAAAAATAACAATGCATACAACCATAGGATAATATCATTCATGACTATCTGACACATGTGCATATGACTACACAGATAAACTATCATCTATCGTGTATGTAACCATAACATCAATAGAATGAAAAACATACACATAACCATAATTCATATAAAAATCCTTAACCTCATACCTCCATGCCTAACATACAAGCATGTACAAAAATGATGCAGCCCAGCCACTCCAGGCCGCTACTACCAGGATCTTTCATTCCCTATGCATATAACAGCTTGTACTGGCATTATAATCTCGTGATTAAACACAACCTGAGCTTGTCCTTATCACACTATGAAGACCATAGCTTATGTAGTCTTACGATTAAAAAAAAAACCATGCTTGGCATTACGCACGGTGCTTTTCATCACAACATATTTATAATGGACATGCATATTCAATATACACATATATGCAGCAGTCTTTCCCTTTCTTTATCACGCTGGTTATCGTTGGCTTTCAAAAGCTCGAGGGCATAGATGTATCGCCTTTAAATTTAAACAAATACAAACCAAATATGGAGCATCAAAATACCTGCGTTCTGGATATATTTCCACCAACAACTATCATTATAAAGGCGGGCCTGTGATCGCTGGTTAGAATACCAGCAATCTCATATCGATGCACGGACAACGATCAATTGCAACATAATAAACAGGCTATCATACATATACATCCACGCCTTCCATTCCCGTAACACCTGGCTATATAGATATATCAATATCCGGCGCTCCTAATCGGAATGGTTATGCGTTCAACAACCAACAACCGCTTCCTTTATAACCTTATACTATTAATATCAGCAACAAACTGTCATTGAAAGCACACGATGGACATCAAACTATTATAACAGAGATGAGCCAAGAGGTTAATGAAGACAGGTGCGCTCTCACGCTATATCTGCATAAAATCGATTTAATGTATCTCATATGAAGCCGCGCATCAACGCTTTACATATGTGCCAATCACGCACTGAAACACCAACAACCAGGTTCGAAGCCGCGCAAGGGTACTTACCAGATTACGTTCCAAATTCCATTATAAACAAACCTTATAGAGCTCAATTCATACAGGCGAACATTGTACGCTGTATTGCAGAGGAATTTGGCCGAATCAAGGCGAAATTCTGCCAATTTTATTTGCGCCTGCTTTTCCAGCGCTCAACCAATCGTTCTACAGCAACTTCCCACAGATTTTAGCATCTTTTTAATTGATACTGATGCAAGGACCATTATCACTTCATGCAGATTATAAAACATCAACTCCTCACAGTAATAGCGCATTGGAAAAAACAACTTCAACTATTTCGGCAACTATGTGCAAACCATATCTCGGAATTCATTAAACACAAACACATCCATATCAATTGAATTCAAATACTCATATTTACATAAACAAGCATACACAACAAGTACATTCATGGCCAGATATGCAAATCCATGGCCCTTTTACAAACTGCCAGAAGGCTCTCAAGGAGAACCCTTCCTTACTTCTCACACTCCCTCCTCTCACACTCTTCTATGCCTTGGAGGCTTCTTAATTTATTAGCTTAGCATGATCTAAAAATCACTCAACTAAAGCTCATGCAATGCATACATATGGCAAAAGCATCCTTTTAGCTTTATTCTGTCTTTTTCCTATTCTAAAATAGAAAAGCTTTCCTTATCCCTTAAGGATCCACATCCATCACTTTTATGCCTAAAAGCTCTCCTAGTTTTATTTTGAAAATATCTAAATATTAAAATGACTTTGGACTTTAGGAAACTAATGCATGACCCCTATGTCTATTATTTACAATAATTTCCCTTTGGGGTTAGATGCTCCCGCATCATACTCCCAAGGTAGGAAAATTCATGATCTCCTGATCATGTGTTCAGCTCTATGTTTGCCTGGATCCCATATCTTGTACTGTAACTTTGCATTTGCCGCTGCTTCTGTCTGTTGTTCTTCTCCAGGTCTCCACACTTTATGCTGCCTTGCTGCACTAGCTGTACTCTTGCAATCTTCTGTTGTCTTCTTGCTGCTTCTGCTACTTCTTTTCTTTGCTGATGTCTTTTTCTGAGACACTGTCAGCATGATTCTTTTGATTAATTCAATTTCCTTGTCCAATAAATCTTCAAGCTGCTGATTTCTTGCTTCTATGCTGGTCTCTGTTCTGACTTCCACCCGATCATCTACCCCCTCTTGTCTTCTGGAACAAAGAACTTCTTTTCCTTTCATTTGACTGTTTAACTGAGTCAAATGTTTCTCAGTACTGGCGACAATTCCTGCATTCACAAAACACATGTTAGAATAAAAATCAGAAGGTATCAGTGCCTTTTTTTCTGCTGCCATCATAAGTGTCGCTCCACATGTTGCTCTAGCTGCTTCTATGAATGTTGCTGCCTCCCAAACTTCCTGTCCCTCTGCAACATTCTTTTGCTCAGCACCTGCACTTTCATTTGCAAATTTTTCCTCAGCTTCCTCTGGCAATACTTCAGTATGTTGCTCTGAATTTCCTCCCAACTTCTCTGTCAGCACCTCAGTATGCTGATTCACATTCATCATGAGACTATCAGCTAGCTCCAAGATGTCTTTCTGCTCTCGTTCACTGTACTGAACTCTTTCACCTGCTGCAATCTCCTTATCATACCCTGGATTCTCCAACCAGTATTCCAACAAGGCAATTTCTCTGTAGCATTGTTGAAGCATATCATCATCACCTGCATTCACACGAACTTCCTCTTGTGCTGTAACAGTTGCACAAGGTTGTACATCCTCCTCAGTAAAACCTGTCATCATATCGCAATTGTCAGCTACAAAAATACATGGTTTTACATTATCCATGTGATCTGGATTTGCCCAATAACTCAAGAATTCATCAATGATCTTCTTCTCTGTTTTCATTTCCTCCTGTAATCTTGCTACCTCAGCATCGATCTGAACAGTCTCCAGATCTTCCTGTATTGTACCTGCAAACATACACAATTCATTAGTTTTAAAACCACAAGACTTTTCAGTCTTGACTGCTTCCTTCAACATTTTCCTTTTGATATATCTGCATGTGGGATTTTCAAACTCCAACTCTGGCGCAAGAACTCTAAGTCCCCTTTTCAACAAGGCAATCGCAATTTGTCTCAACCTCCTCTGCAACTGTCGCCAGATCACTGTCTTTCCCCTCAGTGGAAAGATCCACTTTCCTTTCCGATTTTCCCGCTCTTGTAGCCAATCTTCTAGTACCTGCAATTGTACTTTTATTTCTGCAATCTCTCTTTCTCGAACTCCTGCAGTCATCCCATTTCTGTGGCATTTCTCTGAACCTCTTCTTCCTCTAGAAAAACTCTCTCTGCCTCTGGCAGACTGCTTCCTCGTAAGTTTTCTATTCACCATGAGTTGTACTAGCCTCTGCAACAACAATCTCTCTTGCTGCAACTTACCTCACCAAGCTCTCTCCTTGCTCAGTCTTTTGGTAAGTACTGGTTCACTGCCTCTGGAACCTCTTGAGCACTCCTCTGCTCCATCTAGGCTATCTCTTCAACTCACCTTCTTCTTCTTCTTCAGGACACTGCAATTGTCCTCCCTATCCAGCCTTCAGCTGAATGCCAGGTTCACTGCCACCTTCTCTGCAACCACAAACTTCATTCACAAATTTCAAATCAGAAAATAATTTTACCTCTCAAGATCTTGCCTGATCTTGTCTTCCTTCCTCTTCTGCAGTCCTGTTTACTTGTGTAGTTTGCATATCAAATTTAAAAATCATTCATCACACTTCAACTTCAATTCTCAAAAGAAACAAATATCTTCAGCTGAGCATTCTAGCTCTGATACCACCTGATGCAGCCCAGCCACTCCAGGCCGCTACTACCAGGATCTTTCATTCCCTATGCATATAACAGCTTGTACTGGCGTTATAATCTCGTGATTAAACACAACCTGAGCTTGTCCTTATCACACTATGAAGACCATAGCTTATGTAATCTTACGATTAAAAAAAAACCATGCTTGGCATTACGCACGGTGCTTTTCATCACAACATATTTATAATGGACATGCGTATTCAATATACACATATATGCAGCAGTCTTTCCCTTTCTTTATCACGCTGGTTATCGTTGGCTTTCAAAAGCTCGAGGGCATAGATGTATCGCCTTTAAATTTAAACAAATATAAACCAAATATGGAGCATCAAAATACCTGCGTTCTGGATATATTTCCACCAGCAACTATCATTATAAAGGCGGGCCTGTGATCGCTGGTTAGAATACCAGCAATCTCATATCGATGCACGGACAGCGATCAATTGCAACATAATAAACAGGCTATCATACATATACATCCATGCCTTCCATTCCCGTAACACCTGGCTATATAGATATATCAATATCTGGCACTCCTAATCGGAATGGTTATGCATTCAACAACCAACAACCGCTTCCTTTATAACCTTATACTATTAATATCAGCAGCAAACTGTCATTGAAAGCACACGAAAGACATCAAACTATTATAACAGAGATGAGCCAAGAGGTTAATGAAGACAGGTGCGCTCTCGCGCTATATCTGCATAAAATCGATTTAATCTATCTCATATGAAGCCCCGCATCAACGCTTTACATATGTGCCAATCGCGCACTGAAACACCAACAACCAGGTTCGAAGCTGCGCAAGGGTACTTACCAGATTACGTTCCAAATTCCATTATAAACAAACCTTATAGAGCTCAATTCATACAGGCGAACATTGTACGCTGTATTGCAGAGGAATTTGGCCGAATCAAGGTGAAATTCTGCCAATTTTATTTGCGCCTTCTTTTCCAGCGCTCAACCAATCGTTCTACAGCAACTTCCCACAGATTTTAGCATCTTTTTAATTGATACTGATGCAAGGACCATTATCACTTCATCCAGATTATAAAACATCAACTCCTCACAGTAATAGCGCATTGGAAAAAACAACTTCAACTATTTCGGCAACTATGTGCAAACCATATCTCGGAATTCATTAAACACAAACACATCCATATCAATTGAATTCAAATACTCATATTTACATAAACAAGCATACACAACAAGTACATTCATGGCCAGATATGCAAATCCATGGCCCTTTTACAAATTGCCAGAAGGCTCTCAAGGAGAACCCTTCCTTACTTCTCACACTCCCTCCTCTCACACTCTTCTATGCCTTGGAGGCTTCTTAATTTATTAGCTTAGCATGATCTAAAAATCACTCAACTAAAGCTCATGCAATGCATACATATGGCAAAAGCATCTTTTTAGCTTTATTCTGTCTTTTTCCTATTCTAAAATAGAAAAGCTTTCCTTATCCCTTAAGGATCCACATCCATCACTTTTATGCCTAAAAGCTCTCCTAGTTTTATTTTGAAAATATCTAAATATTAAAATGACTTTGGACTTTAGGAAACTAATGCATGACCCCTATGTCTATTATTTACAATAATTTCCCTTTGGGGTTAGATGCTCCCGCATCAGAAAACATGCTCTTGCCTCGAGGTCCAATGCTATAACTTCACTTTGATGTTCTGCATCTCCTGCTTTATCTCAACCAAGTCATTAGCATCATAAAATACCAATAAAATCATGATGACCTAATTACATAAAATGACCTCATAGTGAAGGTCTGACCTACCATAGATGCATAACCATAACCATGAAAATGCATGCATAACAACATAAAAACCCTAACATGCATAACAAATGCATAAACAACCATACACTCATGACAACACATCCCGCAACAACACCATCAACCTTCACATCGTGACATCACTACAACCATCATCAAAACCATGCATATGCATAAAGCACATCGATTACAAGCATAAGTAACACATATTCAACCGACATGAATGCATGACCAGCACACTGCCCGTTAAGGCCGAGGGATGAACCATGCTTTGATACCACTTTGTGGTATCAGGTAACACCTAAAGAGAACATAAACCAAACAACTCGGAAGGAAAACAAAACTCGCTCTCATACCACTCTGTGACACTATCGTCCCACATCTACCCAGGTAACCAGGAAACCACAGTAAATATCTGATGAGAGGCCACTATAATTGGATTCAACCTCCTCAGTCACCTTAAGGAAGTGGAATGAGTGGAAGACATCACACCGACCTTCCACATTAGCAACCAAACTCCCATGATCCATCCCAACCACTCAAGTAACCAAGCCTTGAGACTAATTGAATTTTTAATGCATCAAACCGCTGGATGCTAGTTTGATATGGACCAACATGCCTCTAGAAGTCTCTAAACGCTTCCACAATAAGGGAAAGCGAGCATCCAGGGAATTGGTTGCCCAGTGCTATGTTTGTGACTCTATAATTTGTGTCACGTTTTCAGGCCTAGAGCTCAGGTCACTGTCTAGATCTCAATGACACCTTTAGATATGAAATTTGGCAGTGGAACAAAGATAGATTTACAAAAACATCAACAAAGACTAGACTGGACCCCTACTAGCATAGGCATTTCGTTAAACATGTCACAAATATGAAATCTACAGGTCTTAATAGAATACCTGAGCATAAGGGTCTCATACTTATATGACAATCACTAAGAAGCATTGTTCGCTTATATAATTAGTTGAATTATCATCTATTATATAATAGATTTAGTTTTCATTCATTTACAAATAAAAACATGAGGAGAGCCCTACATCATCATTGTCATAATACATGCTTATAACTAACATAATAACAACAAAAATATGAACGATACATCAACCATAAATTCCACATATAAAAGAATACATTTACATGTAAGATACCAAGGAAAGAACCTCTTATTAATGAATGCAAAAGCTAACCCAGTATGGGACTACCACATTCCACCCAACCATAGATTGATTGAGCCAAATCTATCTTCATATAATCACCCTCGTTCCATATTCCAAGCATGAATGTGGGACTCAAACCAAAATAACTAACTAGATCATCCCAAGACTAAACCACCTCCCCCACATCAACATAAACTAGGCTTTTCCAAAATCCACACCGGATCACTAGGCAAAAACATCAGGCGTACAAGACCAGGTTTTACAACAATCCCCACCATATCAGTAGGCCAAAACAAGCATGAATTCGACCGTATTTATTGACCTACACCGTGAGCAATTCTCCTGTCTCCTAGTCTCTAGTCTTTAACGCAATCCACTCTTCGATCCTGGAATCACTAGGCCGTAACTGAGATATCAATCTCTCGGATTTATCGCAATCCACAACAGATCACCAGGCCTTAACCGAGACTCCACCCTCTAGGATTTTCCGTATATCCCATCATTCATTAACAATGATTCCTAGGCCTAATCAAGGGAAACCACCTCTAGGTTTTGCTGTATGTATCGCCATTAATAGGTCAATGATTCCAAGGCCCACCAAGGTAAACAATACCTAGCTTTAATGCAACCCACAGTCTGGTTTAAGGGTCACTAGGCTAATGGCTTTACTGCAATACATAGTCCAGTTCAGGGGTTACTAGGCCATGTTTTTCTTTTATTTAGATATCCATCTCACTCAACTTCGAATCCATCTGGAAAACCAACTCAACCAAAAGATGAGAACCCATCACACCATGGCTATCTAGAAATGGAAAGGCTAGGCTGAAAATACTGTCACACCTTGGAAAATCCATGCCATGATAGCAAAGAGCCACATGAAATACCATGCATGCCAAATCTAGCAAGGAAGTTACACATGCAAATCGATACCTACAAAGAATCTTGTTGTAGCTACTTGATCCTTCTCTTCCTTGCTTGCTCCTTCCTTCCTCTTTCCTTCTTCGCCTTTCTTGATCCAATGCCAAAGTGCTCCAGGAAAACTCTAAGTTTCCAAGAGTAAGAGAAAGAGAGAGAATAATGAGGTAGATCCAAAAATGAATTGACAAAATGTTACACTGACCATGTCTTGAGCAAAATCTTGCCAAATGATCCTCAGAAGCTTTTTTATCAATAAGGCCTCTATTTTCTTGATTTTCCTTTATTTTCCTTCAATTTACTCCTCACATGAAACATGTGACCTTTCACCTTCATTTTCTCCTAATTTCCATTATTGTCATAAATAAATGTGCCAAAAATGCCATTTTTCCTTTCCAAAGCCTTTTCCATTTCCTTTGCTAATTGCCTTTAGCCATAATAACCAAAATGAAGACCCACTAGGATTTTTTCCCAACATTCAACTTGGAATATATGTCCCATGACTGTGGCCTTATTTTTTTTACATGAACTTTTAACCATGGATGTTACAAAATCCTCCCCCTTGGGGAAACACCGTCCTCTGTGCTCAATGGCCCCTATAATGAGAAAGACTGCTAAAACAAAACATAGTGCCGATGGATCTTTATAACATAGCTCATTGTAGTATTTACAATGACCATCTTCTAAAACATGTCAAACATATTGTTTACTGGAGATTTATAACACAACTCATTATGATATTTACAATAATAAACACATATACACACATACACATTTTCCTTACCCAAAAATTAATCATAGTATCTATGGAGATTTATAAACCAACTCGATACAATATTCACAATAATATACACATATACACATTTTCTCAACCAATAAATAAAAGGATATGATTCTTGTATCAGTCAATAAGGGAATCTAAAGGGTCACACCTCCACCCTCAAATGTAATGTCACAATTCACTTCCTTTGGAGGAAGTCCATAATCCACTTGCAAAGTCAAAGCTGCATCCACTGTCTAGCACTACAATCCGACACCACTTGTCCTCTCAGTGAACAATTACTGACTCATTGTTCCAGGCACACTCCCAATGTGCATCTGATTCCATGTGGAAATGTTACTTGTAGGTTGAAGTATTTAGGGGTATTTTAGGCATATTTTCCCTAGTTTTGGCCATTTCTCTCCACCAAATCCATCAATCCTTTGACACATGACACTCTCTCTAGTCGAAAAGCAATATTATTCTATGACCTATCATTATGCCATTTTTGTTGAGTATCGAAAGAAACAATGTCTTTTTGAAATGACTAACTAGGGAAATTATACAAGGTCTCTTTTGGATGTTTTTATTTCACGTGATGCTATAATTATCAAGGATTTTGGTTAGTAAATTGATGTTGTTACATGTTGTTACACCTCAAAGATTTCTCCTACATTGTGATACTGCTGCAAACTATCAAAGACCAAGGAAGTTATTCTGGATATATTTGTGAATATCATGAGTTCTAACTTTATACGCAACACTGAAAAAATATGAGAAGTTATAGCTATGAAAAGTGGTGTAACTATAATGGATCCTTAATTGGAAACTGGTTGTAACAATTTCTATTTTATTTTGTTTCTGTTAAAATAATCAGCATGAGAATCGTGAGATTCTCATGACTGATTTGTTCCCTGATTTTGGGGCTTTGTAAGACTTTATAAGGAGACCCAACCCTCTGAGAAGGGGACACTTTTTTTTTAAACAACACTGATATTTTGATCTTGTAACTTTCAACCATTTTAATACAACAAGTACTTGGTGATGATTTTACTATTATTGTGTTGAATTCTTAAGTAGCTTCATTCCATTCCTACACCCTGCTAGGGAGGAAGGGCCCTCCTCTTTAGCAAGGATCATAGTATTAGTAGTGTATATAATTTCTTATATGTGTATGTGAATTTTATACTATCGTTTCATATATTGTGGGACAGATGCATTTCTTTATTCGGATTTATGGTATGTTGTTCATATTATTGTTGTGGGTTAATCAATAAATATATAGCGCACATATTTATTTTATGGAACTCATGAATTCCTTCCTTGCTAAATGAATTTAAATTACGTAGTGTGTTTTTCAATTTTTGCAAGTGTGAATTTCTTTTTTGCAAGAGTTTTTTCAAAATTCTACATATGTGTTTAACGACATCTTTTTCCTACCTTGCTGAACATGTATCGACACATATAGTGTTGAATCCTTTGAAATAAAAGACCTACCCATGTTGAGGATGAATGTTTGTGATTCATTTGTTTTTGGTAGCATGATAAAATAGACTAAACATTTTGGCTCCATTCCTGGGAAGATAGTTGACGATACAATCAGCCAGTGCATTTCTTGTTCGTATAGTGTTTCTAAGTGCACAGGTGTTGGGCCATAACACGAGAGGTAAGAAAATGCACATCTCTCTAACATACCTGAGCAGGCTCACCATTGTGATAATTAGAACAATTAGGGTGTACAATTTTTTTTGAAATTTTAGAAGTGTCCTCAATTTTATAGACGTTGGGCAGTAAGACGAGAGGTAAGAACCTGCGCATCACTCTAACATACCTGAGTGGGCTCACCACTGTAGTAATTGAGGCACTTAGAGTGTGAAATAATTACACATAGGGTCCATGTGTGGGGTGTATGAATAAAGAAGACACGAAACATAAAAACTCTAATAAATCTACAAGAAAAACGGGTCATAAAAGGAACAAGAAAAATACAGATTTAGGGAGGAAAACATTTATTTAGGAATTAATCTCAAAAGCAGAGAGACAACAGTCAGATTCGCAAAAGGACATAAGAAAAACAGGTCCACAGAAATTTGTTGCTCCCATATCAAGATCAGAAGTATCTGGTTCCTCTTTCTTAGGATCCCATCACCCTGAAACTAGTCTACATACTCCCAAAACTGTAGATTCGATTCAAGAACAACAGGGAGCGGCTAGTGGCTAGGATTTTTTATTTGAAAGCCAAGGGAAAACTAGTAGGAAGCACCAAGAGCCAGAATCAGAAGAACATTATTTTACTTGTCAATACCTAGATTCAAGCAGTCTAGTAAAACAATGAGCCCGAGAGAAACCTGAACAATCATCACAGGAACCTTCATCCATAGAACATTCACCTGAAAATTCTTTGGGAAGAGGCTCATAAAAACAAGAATCAAGGGAATCCACATTGGGAGACAATAATAAAAATAACAATGACAGGACAAATGCCACTATCACCACTTTTAAATTTCCAATAACTGATATAAGGGGTGAATCTCTCATGAAAAACATCCCTCTATTTGCCATTTCATCTTCTCAAGGATTGATTGTAGAAGATCTCAATACTTTTTTCTGAATTTGATGTTTTGTGCAGAAGCTATCATTATACTTCAGATCCTCAGAAGCTGAAGTTGTTCCCTGCTACTCTAAAAGGAGAATAATTAAGATGATTCATGGGACAGGGTTCTACTACTATTCGGACATGGGGAGACATGAAAACCACATTTCTGTCAAAATATCAAGACTATTGTCTGACCAGGGACTTGAGGGAAGAAATATTTAGAATGACATAGAAGGAAGAAGAAAACCTCGAAGATTATGTGGAATGATTCCACTATAATCTATAGATATATAAACATAGTGATTTGGATATGAAAATCTTGAAAATTATATTCATATGGGGAATGAGAGATGGTTGCCTTGATATGTTGAACCTATTAGGAAAAGGAGATATATCTTAGGAATAATTTGAAGAGATAACAAAACTTTTCTTAAGACGTGCGAGAGTATTGTTATGAGGGGGAAGTATGACATAGGACGACTCTATTAGAATACAAAAATATACAAAGGGAGGTGTGACTAGAATTAGGATGAGAAACCTGTTCGAAAATCTTAAGACTCATCTCCTCAGTACCTTATATGCCCAACTAACAATAGCACAAGTGAAAAAGGCATAGGATGAAGCCGATAAATCTTTGGTTGTGTCTTTCCTGAAATGTAAAGAAAAACATGCCTTGAAGGAATGTAGAGTCAACAACATTAGCTTGTGCAGTATTTTTGATCTGGAGAATTCTATATGCTATTTTCCAAATATTCCCAGACTAAAAGCAGTGCTCAAGGAATCAAGTGAGGAAGTTCAATCCTCCTACTTTATTGGGTCCAGGAAGCCTTGGCAGCCATGACCGTTAGGTATGTCTCAAGAATTTTCTTTTAATCAATGGAATAATGTATATAATGCTCAACAATTTTCATGGCATTATTCCTCTCCTCCCCCAGCTCAATTTCCTTCACCATGGAACCAATGGTCTCCCTCTCCACCTTTCTAATACCCTCCATCTTAGCCATATTCTTGGTCTTGGAATTGGAGAGAAAAATCTATTGGACACCTAATCCTAAATGGGTTAGTGTGGAAGCTGAATAGACTAAGTAGTCCAAGAGACCTTGGGATGTGAAACCCAAGAGTCACATAATGTACTATAAATGTATATCTCTTGTTAATAAAAATTGTACTCACATGATTTATCTTTCCTATTTTATGTTTCCCATGTGTGTTTAACATGGTATCGGAGTGGGCGATTACTGGTCCTGCTCCAATTTGAGCCACTTGTTTTGTGGTCTCTATATATATGTCAGTTCTGCGTTACCTGACCTCTGACTCTGCCTTATTCCCCTCAGACCTGAAATAACCTACCTCTGCCAGCGCTGCACATCTGTCCATACTGTCAAGTTTTACAGCACTGTCATTTCCTGTTTTAGCGCTGAGGTCTGACGGTGCCACTGCAGAGATACGCCACCAGCTCCTGGTATGCGTTGTTGAATGGTATGTGAATGGTATGCGTATGATTCAAGTTTGAATGCGTTTGGTAAGGCAGTTTGAATGCGTTATGCGTTATCAACGTTTGGTTTAATGAATGCATATTGCATTGATTGTGGGTGCTCATTTGAACACTGTTGAATCTGCTGAGCCACGCAGAGATACCTGTATTGTTTTAACATTGTGGTATAACATTGTGGCTTGAACGCTGTGGTATAAAGGGTAGGTAGGGTAGAATAGAAAGGAGAAGTAAAGCTTGGACAGCCAAGGCTTGTAAGCCTCCGACAATTGTAAGGACATTACTGTTGCACATCTGGTAAAGACAAAGTCTGTAAGTGCTTTCATTGTTAATGTAAAAGGAGGTTTCAGAATTGCGTAGTTCGATTTCTGGAGTGGAATATATCTTTTGCAATTGGGTTTAAATGAAGAATGCCCGTTTTATATAATTTGGTTGAGAAATCGTTGTTTATGAGTTCATTGCAAAACTTTTGAAGACAGAAGACATTGAATCGAACATTAAATCCTGTGTGAATGGTTAATTTGCAATATAATAGGAAATCGATCTGACAAATTGATGTTGTAATTGGGTTGTACTGTGACTCTGCACCGGAATAAAGGAATTGGTATTATTAATATCAATATTGTAGTGTTGATAGAATGCGGTGATGAAAGATGATTGGGTTTTATGAATTTCTTTTTTAATACAAGAATTTAAATCTATTTATGAGAATCGATGTTATGGTTAGAAATCTGGTTGAATTCCCAATCGAATGAGGTATTCAAATTGATAGATGACAAGTTGTGTTGATCCAGAGGTTAAAGTCTAGAACTGACATTGATATGCTTGTGGGAAACGACAGTGAAGGCGTAAGTATCAATTGTTGAAAAAGGAACAAAATCAACTCATAGTTCACACTACAGACAGCGTCTCTAATCTGGGTAAATGACGAGTTGGGTTTGGGAATATAAAACAACGTTTCAGATAAATAATGAGTTCTGGAATCTGCGCTATAAGTTCACAGGTATGAATTAGTCAGATCCAATTAAATCAACTACCATTCTGAATTTTATGTGCTGGATCGACGTTGATTGCATTGAGTTGCAGAATGCTTAATTGCTAGGATCATTTCACCTATTGAGTTTGTGCTATGAATCCAAATCGATGGAGATCGATTCCAGTCTTAATTACAGTAAATAAATCAAGTTAAAACGCAGACAGTGTTATGATAAAGTTGTGGGTTGATTCCCGTGTCATTTTATAATGCAAATGTAGAGTGATTTGAGTTTTATTAGTGCTGAAGAAATTGTGGGTAGTAAACTGAATTTGTAGGTTGAGTTCTGATTGAAATCGACTCTGATTAACGAATCTTTTTGTATCTAAACACATTGTCTTGGTGCTGGAAAGGCTGTATGAACAAGTTAAAGATTGAACGCTAGCATTTAAGACTGTATAGAAAAATGGCAATTGCAATATAATTATAGAGGTGCAGACACTGAGAATCATCTGATAGGAATTACAATTGCAGAAGTAAAATTTAATGAAGCATTTTGGACTTAAGGGTGGAAACTTGAATTGAATAAAAAGTAAAGACTTGCGCTATTGGAGGTAAGTTACTGAATTCTGGTCAAATATAAAGAGCGCGGTTATCAAAACAGGCAGGTTGAGTCTTGTTTACATTGTGTGCAGTGGTATTAAACACATTGGGGCATTTGTTTTGTGAATTTTGATTGTGAACTAAAATCAGATATTAAAATCCCTATGTAATGGGAATGAGTAATGATGTTTAATGGATGAATTGAAGAAATTCCATATGTACTGTTGAAATTGCCGAGTATTGAGTTTTATTTGGATAGAGATTTGAGATGCATGTTTATATGCGTGTGATAAAGATTCTGGGTAATAGCAGGGTTGGCCCTGCATCAATTTTGGTAACTACTAGTCCGTTTTAAAGAACCTGGATTCTGGGAACTTGTTGCTAATGCTGATTTGAAAGTGAAGGAGTACTTGAAGGATCCAAGCAAGTTTGCAGTTGCTGCTGCTCCAGTGTAGCATTGTATTTAAAACCCATTATAGTTTCTGTCTACATATATATGCATTGATTCCCTAATTCATTTGCTGCACATTTATACAAGATATTGCTGTGTACTGTGAGTGGATATTACTTTTCTGCATTAAGTAATAATTGTGATCAGTTTTTAAGGTGTAAATCTGACATTGAAGAAAAATGGCCAGAATCAGTGAAGTATTAGAGTTCATGAAAACTCTTATACAATCTACTGTTGATGACACATTACAAATCAACATAGGATCTCTCTCAGAAATTCAAACATGTCTACAAAATGCACAGGAAAAGATTGATTTTTTGCAGCTTGAATCACAGCTACAGCAAGAAGAGCTACATCAAAATAGACATCATTCTGAACTTGTTTTTGTTCAGAACATTGAGACAACCACCCATCAGCAGCAAGTCAATAATGTTACAGTTCATTCAGATAAAGCAGCAGTTGTACATGCAGATGCAGAAACTCACTCTGCACTTTCCAAGCCCATCATCAGACCTTGGGAACAGCTTGTCCACAACAAGCACAGAACTGGTCTTGGATATGATAAGGACTTGTCCTTTCATATTCCAGACTACTCAAAGCCCATTCAGTTTCAGAGTGTTGGATTCATTCATGACAGTTCATCTGCTCTTCATGACAGTTCACCTCTAGCTGTTCTAGATTCTGATCCTCTTCCACAACAACAACAACAACAACAGATCGTGAAATGCCAACACTGTGACCGAGTTGGCCATTTGAAAGATCATTGTTTTGATCTTCATCCATGTAAGCACTGTCATAAAACCACCCATTCTTCACACAGATGCTTCAGAAACAAACGCCCTGCAAGAACAAAGATTCATCTTGGATGGATCGCTTCTTGGCAATGGGCATCAACAGGCAAGAAGATATTCCAAACACATGTCAGAACTTGTTCCAGAGTATTGAACAGTCTTGCAGTTGAGTTTTCTCCATCTTCTCACCTTGTATCTGACAGGGGGGGAAATGATGGTCATCTACAAGCTTCAAAGTCACATCAAGTGAACCTGAGCCACAACCTGCCACACCAGTTTCAGAGTTGTAGCCAGAGACAAAGATGCCCTTGAACATGCCTTCAGTTAGCAATCTGGGACACTTCCTCTAGTAGAAGACTTCAGCTTCTTGCCAGTTTTGGAAGAATTCCAGGAACAAAATTGAGAACACTTCCTCTAGCAGAAGACTCTAGCTTCTTGCCAGTTTTGGAAGAGTTCCAGGAATTGAATTAAGCATTCCAGAGTTGTTGGTCATCCTTAAACCATCACAGGTTGAGACTTCCCTTTTCAGGTTGAAGTTCTCCCTTTTATGCGAGGTGAGACCTCCCTTTCATGGTTGAAGGTTTCCCTCTTCAAAACAATAGGAGCACTTCCTCTAGCAGAAGACTTCAGTTTCTTGCTAGTTTTGGAAGAGTTTCGGGAACTGCACTAAGCGTTCCAGTGTTGGTGGTCATCCGTAAACCACCGCCCTTTATACCAACATTTCATAGAGCACATTCAGCCTAGTGCTGCCATGCATTTTTGCACATTTTGTATTTTAGCTCTCTTCTTGGACTCATACATAACCCTTCGGATTAATGGGGGGAATGTTGGACACCTAATCCTCAATGGGTTAGTGTGGAAGCTGAATAAACTAAGTAGTCCAAGAGACCTTGGGATGTGAAACCCAAGAGTCACATAATGTACTATAAATGTATATCTCTTGTTAATAAAAATTGTACTCACATGATTTATCTTTCCTATTTTATGTTCCCATGTGTGTTTAACAAAATCCTTAGGTCCATCCCCTCCTACACTACCGATGCAACAACAATTGCAACTGCCACCTCTCTTGACACCTATTGCTACTCCTCCCATAAGACCCTAATTACCTATACAGTCTAACCCTAACCCAAATAATAATGCATCCGAGAACATAGAGGCCCCCACTTCTTTCCATACTTACTACGTTACTCCTGTTGAATGTAATGAAATCCATCTTCGGTCAGAGAAAGTAATAAATCCAAAAACCTCCCCCATTCTTAGTGAAGAGGAATGTGAATCACCCAGAGAAGATACTATGGACCTTGAAGAGGTTGTTACACCTGTAACAACCAATTCGAATAAGGATGATACACCTATAATATCCAATCCAACTATTGTGGTAACTAAGGATCCCTCGTATCCATAAAGAATAGTTGAAACTCAGATGATTCTGCAACCTTAATCTAATTTTCTCAAGGAGTTAAAAAATTTGCACATACAGATTCCTTTATTGTAAGCCATTAAAGATTTCCCTATCTATGTGAAGATAATAAGAGACATGTGTGTTAAGAAACCTGGAAGGAAGCCAAAAGACCTTGTTAACATCCATGTGATGGGGAAATGGTTAGAATTGATGACTTGTTAGCCTCTTTTGACTAAATATAATGATCCAAGGAATCCTACAGTCACTGTTTACATTGATGACAAGCCCATTCCCAATACACTAATTTATTTAGGGGCATCAATCAATGTAATTACCAAGGAGGTCTTCACTACTTTAGGATTACATGGACTAAGACAAACACCTTCAGTGCTAGAATTGGTAGACATATCATGTGTTAAACCTGAAGGAATGTTAGAATACATAGTGTTCACAGTTGTTTCCTAGAGATTTCTAGCAGAATTTCTTATTTTATAAACCAAATCAAACCTCGAGGGGCATCCCTTGATTCTAGGGAATCCTTGGTTGGCTAATGTAGATGCATTTACAGGATTCATGTTTGGGTATATGAGAATTTTAGATGGACATGACACGAAGAACTGTAACCTTTACCCCCCAGCAAAACCAAGTAAGGGTTTCGAAAACCCCTTATGGGATGAATTTAAACCTAAATCAGATTCTTCCTAGCCACTCCTCACTCTTGGTAAAGTCGAATATTTTAAGGACGAAATAGAGGATGATATTATTACTGGTTTTATCAGTAATTTTCTTGTTGTTACTTCTATTGAATATTTAGGGGTACAATATACCGTGGAAGATTTGCATTTAGAGCATATGAAAACCACCCCTAATATCGAAAGACCCCCTGTTGAAATAAATCCAGGAAAAATATTAATATTAATCCTAACCTGACTCTTGAATAAAACAAGATGTTGTTACAACTGTTATAGAAACATAAAAAGGAATTTTCATGGGATTACATAGACATGAAGGGCATTCACCCTAATCTATGCACCCACCACATCTATGTGAAAGAAGATTGCACTCCAATTTGGAAGCCACAATGAAGTATGAACCCATCACTCAAGGAAGTAATGAAAGAATAACTACAAAAATTTCTAAATGCCAACTTCATTTATATGATCTCTGATAGCCAATGGGTATCTCCACTTGTTATTGTTCCTAAAAAGAATGAAAAGTGGAGGATCTGTGTGGATTACAAAGAGCTTAATAAAGCCACTCAAAAGGACCATTTCCCTTTACCATTCATAGACCAAGCCCTTGATACCCTATAGATTGCTCCAGATGATCAAGATAAAACTACATTTACCTGCCCACGGGGAACTTTTTCGTATAGATATCTTCCTTTTGGACTCTGTAATGAACCAGCAACCTTCCAAAGGGCTTATTGGGAATATTTGTAAATTTTCTAAATCACTATTTGGAAGTGTTCACGGATGACTTTGCACCTTAATGTGATGATTTCAAACTAGAATTAGCCAGTTTTAAAGTATTAGAACGATGTGGATAAACTAATCTTTCCTTAAGCACTGAGAAATGTCACATGATGATGAATGAAGGAAGTGTGCTCAGGAATTATATCTCTGCCGAGGGGATAAAGGTAGACCCTACTAAGATAGAAATAATTGTGAAAAATCCATCTCCCTAAACATAAAAAGAGGTACAGGGTATTAAAGAAGATATATAGAGAATTTTTTAAAGATTGTTATTTTCACTACTTACTAAATATGTGGAATTTTTCTGGATAGGGAAATGTGAAAAAGACTTTGTAGAACTCAAGAAGTGTGTATCAGCAACTCTTATATTATGAGGACCAAATTGGCGGCTGTCATTTCATATAACAACTTATGCATATGATACTGTTGTTGGAGTTGTGCTAGGTCAAATTGAGGACAAAAAAACATATGT
The DNA here is from genome assembly GCA_031772625.1 of Pinus tabuliformis. Lineage (NCBI taxonomy): Eukaryota > Viridiplantae > Streptophyta > Pinopsida > Pinales > Pinaceae > Pinus > Pinus tabuliformis. Next base: position 196,460,391 of record CM062808.1, read on the forward strand.
CATTTACTACATCAGCAAGAACCTGGCTCCAGTATAATTAAATTACACTGTTGCAAAAGATGAGTTTCTTGCAATAGTACATGCCATAAATAAATTTAGGCACTACATCACAGGTTATCAAATATTTGTGCACAATGACCACTCTGCCATTCATTTTTTAATGAATAAACCTGTTACTAATGGTAGGCTTACACATTGGTTTTTGCTATTATAGGAGTTTGATGTAGGGAAAATTATCTTGAGGTTTAGAAACATTGGTGAATCACTAGTCCCTAATGTTGAAACTATAAAAAAATCATTGATGTATTTGTAAAATTATTCAAAGTTATAATGAATTTATATATACTCTCTATATAATGTTGGCAACTTTTAAGGAAAAATAATTTTATATTGTAAAATTTGAGCTAATCATTTTTATAAAAAATGGAAATTGGTGAATCGTTTTTTTGGAAAAATCATGGAAAATTAGCCCACCTACGAATATTAGCCCCTAAAATTTTCCATGGTTTGATGTAACATTTTTATCTAAACTGGGAAGGATAATGTAGTGGCTGATTTTCTTTCTAGGTTGACTGTTGATGATGATTTCCTACCCATTGAGGATTCTTTTCCGGATGAATATATTTTTTCTATCTCAACTTACTCACCATGATATGTAAACATAGCTAATTATCTTGCTGTAGGGAGAGTTCCACAATATCTATCCTCAACAGAAAGGAAGAGGATTTTTCAACAGAGTGCAAGATATTATTCAGTAGAGGGATACCTTTACTACATAGGGACAAATCAAAAAATCAGGTGATGTGTGAGAGAAGATGAGATATTTGATATCCTTGAGCCTGCGATGAGGACCCATGTGGAGGACACCTTGCTAAAAAAAGGACAGGGTATAAAGTGCTTTCAACTGGATATTATTGGCCTCATATATCTTAGGATGCAAAGAAATTTGTAAAAGGACGTGACAATTGTTAAAGGATGGGTCAACTACTCCAGTCTGATGAAATGTTGTTACAACGTCAAGTAGTTTTGGAACCACTTGAGAAGTGGGCCCTAAATTTTGTAGGATCGGTTAATCCTTCATATTAGAAAAATTCCTACATTATAGTCTGCATAGCTTATGTCACAAAATGGGTTGAAGCAAAGGCATTGACCAGGGAAACCAAGAAGGTTGTTTCACACTTTTTGTCTGAAGATACTTTTTCTCACTTTGGGGTGCCTCGAGAAATAGTGACAGACGGTGGAGCATAGTTCACATCCCATTTAGTCGAGAAGTTAGTTGAGAAATATAATATACGTGATAGGATTACTTCTCCATATCATCCACAAGAAAATGGTCAAGTGGAAAGCCCAAATAGAGTTATTGAAGGAATTCTCATCCGAATTGTCTCCAACCACCGAAGAAACTGGTCTGACAAACTTCCAGAAGCACTGTGGGCCTATAGGATTACATGGAGAAATACTACTGAATTTTCACCATCTGAATTGGTATATGGTAAAAACCCATTATTTGCCATTGAGTTAGAAGTAAAAGCACTCAAAACAACATTGCAAGTGAACTTGGATCTAACTATAACTCAAAAACATCATTTAATAAACTAAATGAACTCGATGAGAAGAGTTTGGTTGCCACTCAGCAAACATATATCATCCAACAATAGAGGGCTAAGCGCCATGAAAAATTCATGAAAAAGAAGGTGTTTCAAAAAGGCGACTCAGATTTATTATACGATTCACAATTCAAATATTTCAAAAGGCAGCGCTGGAGTAGGTGGCTAGGTCCATACGAGGTAGATACAATCTTTGACAATGGGACTGTAAAATTAGTTATCATAGACAATGTCAAGGTGCCATTGTTTGCCAATGGGTATCGTCTTCAGTTGTATCATAAACCTACCTTGAAGGGTTCATTTGTTAGCATTGTCACATGATCTGATATCCAAGTTTTGGAAGCAAGGGAACATTCTCCTATGCTGTCAAATTTTTAAACTCAATAAGTGTAACAGCTGAAAACCAACTTCTGTTGGCAGCTGATACACCATACAGTAAAAAAAAAGAAAAAAAATTAATAATAAAAATAAAATATGCCTGTGAAAGCCTCCTGTAAGGCACTGGTAGATGATTGTAGTAGTTGAAAACCACTTTGTGGAAGCTGGTACATATCTTTTCTTTTTTAAACAAGTCTTGTAGCAATATGTTGTTACACATATATTCTGCTATTACAGGGCTAGTTCTATTCATTTGATTGTATTAGTTTTAGCAATCCTTTCGAGAGCATAGTACTCTCCAAGGTATATTTTATTGTAATAAAAAGTTTTGTTGTGGATATTTAGGTATTACAAGAAGATACATTTGTTGTTACATATGTAACATCTAATCGAGTCAGAGAAAATTACAATAGGATCTGGTTCCAACTTGTCACTAAAACATCCTTGTCATTAGTGGTCATCGTTAATTTGATACATCACCCACTAGTAAATTGTTAAAAAATAATATTGTTTTTTCTTTACTTAGCAATTATGGTGATTAATATGTCATTATATCTTGATGGTTGGGGATGGCCTTTGCAATTACGTTTGAGGGGGTGAATCATTTCATGATATATAATTTAATGTGAATCATTTGATGATCAATAATCTAATCTGATTTGAAGTGAAAAATCTTGCAATGATTATTAACTTTTTATGAGAAATCACTTCATTATGTGTAAATCGCACCTGGGCCAGATCCCCATACCTTTGGGGGAAATAAAAGATCTATAACTCACATTGCATGATCTCCTAATTTGAAACCCTTGTTTGTGACACCCCTGTCTACTATCCTGATCTCAATCCACCCCAACGAGGCTTTGCACTTGCATTGCATGAATTTCTCAAAGATTGTGATAGTGAGGAGACAAGAAGTGCTAACAAGATCAACTGTAATAGTGCAGGATGAGTCGACTAGTGGTTAGGCATGAGTCGAAATCCATAGAGGCTTTAGAGAATTGCATTGAGGCTTGTCAAATGTTTAGAGAAGTTGGGTGGCTCAAATTTTTTGAGCGACTAAAAGGGTTAGAGGAAAGCATTTCATTAGAATTCGCTTAGAATCTGCAAAGAAATTGAACAGAGGTTAGAGGTTTGAAGCTAGAAGTTACAGAGGAAGTAGTCACCCTATTAACAACACTTCAAACTAAAGGCAAGCGATAGCTCAACTGGAAGGTTAATGACCCATCCCTCAACACTAAATTTTTGCAGGGAGAGGAGAAATTGGTTAAAAAGGGAAGGGGAACTGATCACCTTTCCCTTCCACAACCATGGGATGATGTCACTTTGTTCATCATAAAGTACATTACATGTGAAGGGCGTGTGACAATATTTTTCAATTATCATTTCCCACTACTGAATTATCTTTAGCACAGGCAATTGATAAATCTTCCTTATTTCTTGGTGGAGAATTTGAAGCATATGGAAGTTGCAGTGAATGTCCCCTCACACACGGAAATATGTATCACTAATCATGGACTCATAAAGTTGATCATATTGGAGGCCCTGGAGCAAGAAAGGCGAAGATGGGAGGATTTAATGATAAAAAGGCCAATAAATTCATGAATTACACAATTTAGAACCTCCACAGAAGCTCTAGGAAAAACTGATGCAGCTAAGAAGTCGGAGCAGTCCTCTAGAGTTAGAATTGGGAAGGAATCGCTGGAAATACCTCTCGGTCGAATAAAACCAAAGAAAATGGTTAAGGTTAGCATTCAATTGGAACCCTTGTCATCATATATAAAGAAGCCCAACAAGCATGAAGGCCCTAAGGAACTGAAGAAAGAAGAACATATCAAACTGCAGGATACTCCCTCACTAGGTAAGAACGAAACCCAAGCCTTGTTGCTCAAAATCAAAGAGTTGGAAGCAGAAAACAAATAATTGAAGCAACAATTAGAGGATAGGGAAAGTGAAACAAGGGTTCTGGGTCTTGACACATTGGCCAAGGCTACTGGTAAAATGGGAGTGGAAACCACACAAGGGCCTGTCTATGCATCATGTGATAAAGATGGCAACAACAAGGTATAAAATTTGTTATACAGACACCATCTGGAAAGAAACTAAAACTGAGCAATGGAGTGTTGCTACATAAGAACCTATTGACGATGTTGTTGTTACATAAGAACCAGCAATAGAAATAGAGAACCCTATGGAATTCGACCTGGAAAATGAAACACAAGAACCTATCAAAGAAACTGCTGTTACACAAGAACCAACAGTCGAGGAAGAAGCATTTTAGGAAGAAAAATAGAGCGTCAAGCCACAAGAACTTGTCAATGAAACTGTTGTTAGACAAGAACTGGAAATTGAGGTAGAGAAGCTCCAATTTTGATATTTTTACAATCCCCATTGCACTAGACCTTAAGGAAGATTAGCACTCAGGAATTTTTTTATTGATTTCTAAATTACAGAATTGGAAATTGTTGGCACTCTCCTTGAAGAAGGTAGTAATTTCTTTAGAAGAAAATCAGAAGTTTATCCACACTCTTAAGGATCAATGGGTTGAGGAATTGCTAATAGATGAACTCATATGATGGGAGACAAAGGAATTTGAGAAGAAAAGGGAAGAACAAAGTCAGCGACTGCAACAAGAAATTAAGGACCTGACTGAAGATAAAAGAGAGATGTACAATTTACCCCTAAATCTCTTGGGCTGTAGAATGCCATCTCCATTGTACCCAGTTTTTCTGTGGGAAAAGTTTTATCTTTTCTAATTGAAGGTAATTTGTGAGAATAGACCCTATAAGGGTGTTTCTACTAGAACTTTTTTAGATGTATTTCATTCCTATGATTTTGATGAACAAAGTTTGTTGTGTGAACTCTTTTTGCACAATATATTTGTTAAACATGCCAGTTTACAAATGTTTGTTCACGTTTTCTCTTATGTTTGAGATTTACAATTGTGAACCTTCGTACCCTTTATGAGGAACCAAATTGATTTACATCTTGCCAAGACATCATTCGACAGGAACGAAGAAAGAAAAACACTGAAAATAAGGTCAGAGCCTGTTATGACTATGATCTTGAGGCAAGAATTCAGAAGATTCCTTGGTGCTCCTAACATGGTAGAGAAATTAACGCAGTACAGGAGAAGGATCATTGGGTTTTGTCTTAATATTTTTTCACAAATGAATAGGAGAGTGTTAGTGGGGAGCTTGAAATGATTGAGGGCCAGAAGTTAAACCTTATAGATGAGGGATCCCTTTGGATTTCACAACTTTGTGGTAGTTGTTTCTCGAGTTCTTGAGTATGCACAGATTATTAAATCAATGGGGGATTTTTGGATAGGGATTAAGTTCAAATTTCCTTTGATTTGGCTTCCGCTTGATAGCTACCAGCCTCGTTATCAACTAAACAGGTATGATGAAGGATCTTGGACCACTCAGCTTATGGCTACTCAAGGGTACATGCGAGAGAATGAAGACACTATTGATGTTTATGATCTCACAAAGTTGCATCAATAGTATGCCAGTGCAGAAGTAAAGGACAATTCTGAACATTTAGAAGAATCTGCATGAGGGCATGCAGTGGCTTCAGATGGGGGGGATGTTGGGTGTAGTATTTCAGGGTATTTTAGGCACCTTTTTCACTTCTTTTGGCCATTTATTACCACTGAATCCATCAATCCCTTGACAAAACGACACTCTCCCTCGTAAAAAAGAAATATTTTTCTATGACATATTATTATGACATTTTTGTTGAGTATTGAAAGAATCAATTTCTTTTTGAAATGACTAACCAGGGAAGTTGTAGAACATGTCTTCTGGATGTTTTTCTTTCAAGTGATGCTGTAATTATCAAGGATTTTAGTCAGACAGCTAATGTTGTTACATGTTGTTACACCTCAAAGATTGTTGCTACATTGTGATGTTGTTGCAAACTATCAAAGACCAAGGCAGTTATTCTAGAGATTTTTTTGAAGACCATGCTCTGTAACTTTATACACAACGTTGAAAAGACTTGAGAAGTTATAGATATGAAAAGTGGTATAACTATAATGGATCCTTTATTGGAAACTTCTTGTAACAAAATCTATTTTACTTCGCTTTTTTTAAAAGGATCAGCATGAGAATCACGATATTCTTATGACTGATTCTTTCCCTAATTTCGGCGCTCTGTAAGACTTTATAAGGAGACCCAACCCTCTAAGAAGTGGACAACAATTTTTGAAACAACACTACTATTTTGATCTTGTAACTTTCATCCATTTTCATACAACAAGTACTTGGTGCTGATGTTACTATTATTGTGTTGAATTCTTAAGTAGCTTCATTCCATTCCTGCACCTTGCTAGGGAGGAAGGGCCCTCCTCTTTAGTAGGGATCACAGTATTAGTAGTGTATATAATTTCTTAGATGTGTATGTGAATTTTATACTGTCATTGCATATATTGTGGGACAGACACATTTTTGTGTTCAAATTTATGGTATGTTGTTTATATTATTGTTGTGAGTCAATCAATAAATATATGGTGTAGCTATTTTTTTTTATGGAACTCATGAAGTGTGAATTTCTTCCTTTCCAAATGAATTTTCAATTGCATAGTGTGTTTTTCAATTTCTGCAAGTGTGAATTTGATTTTTTCAAGAGTATTTTCATAATTATGCATATGTGTTCAACGACATTCCTTTTCTACCTGTCCGAACATGTGTCGACACAAACAATGCTGTCTCCTTTGAAATAAAGGATCTACACTGGTTGAAAATTAATGTTTGTGATTCAACTCTTTTTTTAGCATGATAAAATAGACCAAACACTAATGACAAAAAAAAAATCCATCCCCAACCTTCCCTTCTCTGCTACACAGCCCCTTGAGCGATCCGCTCATCCCCTTTCGTGAAATCACTCAACTTCTGAATTCCTTGACATCCCCTATCCTGGGCTATCCATCCCTTGGAAAGGCTTCCTCAGATAGGAAGTTCAAACAACCAAGGCATATACCTACCTCAAAATCATCATACCTATCATATCATGCTCATGGAAATGAATGGACATTACTAGGTACCAGTGTCCCACAATGGCACTTCTCCTGAAGTGCTTTACCAACATACTGCTACCTATTCCAATTTATTTCACTGTCGCTGCTAATTCTTGCAGTCGATTTCAACCACCCTACCGAGTCATTTACCATGCTTCTTTGTACCAAGAACATAACTTCCAGTATATTTAAAATAAGTTGAAATAAATTCGCATCATACCTCATTGGTTTCCCACTAATAAGGTACACTTGCAATCCTATTTACTTCCTGTCACAACAACTCAAACTAGCATCTTTGACCAAATCATTATCTATAAACATAACACATCATGCTAGCTCAAAGAACAACTATCATAGATCAAAATCATAAATCACATGTAAGCATCATAAATCATAATCATAGATCACATGTAATCATCATAGACCAGATTCATGAATCATATGAGTAATAAAACTGAAATAAAATACTGATACTTATCCTTTAATCAATATTTAGCTTCTATCTTTGTCCTTATTCTATGCACACACTAGATCGGTTGCCGCAACCGATAAACACCTAGTTCCTTCTCTTCAACCATGTACACATACACATAGTGTACATCCCACGCATATGACCACACATGACATACAACAACATGCAATACATGCACCTAGACCTCACATACAACTCATAAACCTACATCCAATGTACAACACAACACATACATACACCTACACCCGGTGTATGACACAACACAATACATACATACACCTACACTTGGTGTATGACACAACACATATAAGTACACAGAGTACAACACAATGAATACACATGCCGCAATACTGCGACTACACAATGCACATATATAGTACTGCATGCCTACAACATAACATGTACGACATGCACACAATACCACATGTACATGAATACCATATTTACAACATGTACACAGTACCACTTGGACACAAGACCACCTGAAAAAGGTGTGCACATCATCACATGTACATGACATCACCTTTACAACGTGTACACAATAATAAATGCACACCGCACCACTTGCACAACGTGTACACAATACCATATGTACACACCAAATTCACGACATGTAAAAGACACCATATGTATGACGCCACATGCACAACATGAACACAACACCACCTGCACGACATGTACACAACACCACCTGCACATCACACCATATGAACAATGTGTACACAACATGACATGCACAAAACACCATATGTATGATCATGCACACAACACCATATGCGCATAGAACCACATGCACAACAAGCACACAACACCATATGTACATAGCACTGCATATTCAACATGTACATAGCATCATATATACACAACACTACATATCCAACGTGCACACAACACCATATGCACATAATGCCACTTATCCATCATGCGTAAAGTATGATATGTACACAACACTGCATATCCAACATGTACATAGCATCATCTATACCCAGCACTGCATATGAAATATTCACACAACACTATCTATACCACCCTATATATAACATTGCATAAACAACATGTGGACATGCTACATATACACAACACCGCATGCACACAACATCACATATGAAACATGTACAACACATACAACTTCTGCACAATAGTAGTACCACACATCCAAAACCATATTGTTTGTATGAAACAACGTTTCTTCCAGTGTCTCCCCACCATACATGCTTATCCTAGCATGCCACAGAGCACATTGTTTTCATTCTACTGATGTATCCTTCAACATTACTTGTCATACCATAAACATAGACATAATACATGCATACAATATCAATTCATATCCACATGATACTGACCTCATAGATTTGTCAGGGCTACTCTTCCCAATTGATTCATCGTAAGACTAGGGAACTCTTCATGTCGTTGACCTGCATATGGAATCAATCTTCCAGAAAAATGATCCCTGATGACCCTATCAGATAGTGACATAGATACATAGATACATACACATATATAAACATTAGAATCAAAAATCATGATCTCGTCAGACATCAATATGCATACATACACATATATACATATCAAAATCAACATATAACAACAATGACCTTAGTCAAACAACAACATACATACATACATATATGTATTAGCATAAACATGATCACAACATAATTACTGAATGTCATAAGGTCATGGTTAAGAGAACTCGCTTTATTTGTGCAAAACCTGCACAACATTGAGAACAACTTTTCCCAACATAGTCATGGAATTAGATGCCTCACACCCATTCACTTTACCTTTCCTATTAGATTTCTCATGATTGTCCTACCACCATCTATGTACACTAACAGACCCAACCAAATCTGTCGACATTAATACTCTTACCTTCAGCTGCCCTTACACATGCACCATCTTAATCTGAGGCTTGCATTGCATGTAGGGTTTCATCCCACTATCCCCAAACTCCATTAAATTTCCTCTTTCCCAAACCAATTCCCAAGACTCAAAAAATAAAAGGAAAGAAAAAGAAACAAACAAGAAGAAAACAATGAAAACCAATAGCAATACGACATCACAAACAAAATGGTATGTTCATGCACTAGAAATAGCAAAATTGTAATCAAACACAACGAATCACAAAAGAATGAGACACAAGACTAACAATAGACACCATGACTCAATCCCCATGGGTTCCCAGTGCTTCGAAGGGAAATGTGAACCTCAGCCTTCTTCAAGATTCCATGGAAATTTATTTTCCATGCAATTCTTTGTATCATACTTCCATAACACATAAGTGTTAGTGCATAAATAAATATAACAATATACCAATATATCTTACCTTACTACACTAAGGACGTTTCCTTGTAATTGAAAAAATACATGTAATCTCTCAAGGGACTGAAATTCCTTTGACATATCAATGACACCTTCAAAGATGAAATTTCGTAGTGGAACAAAGATACATTTACAAAAACATCAACAAGGACTAGATTGGACCCCTACTAGCCATTACAACAATTTCGTCAAACATCCCTCAAATATGAAATCTATAGGTCTTAACAGCAGAATTGAGCATAGGGGTCCAATACTTATCTGAGAATCGCTAAGAAGCATTGTTCCTTTATATCATTAGTTGCATGCTCATCTATTATATCATAAATACATTTTTCATTCATTTAAATATCAAAACCTGAGGAGAGCCATACATCATCATTGTCATGGTACATGCATATAACCATCATAATAACAACATAAATACCGAGGATAAATCAGCCATAGAATCCACATATAAAACAATATATTTACACATATTATACTAAGGAAAGAACCTCTTGTTAATTAATGTAAAATCAAACCCGATATGTGACTACCATGTTCCACCCGACCATAGATTGGCTGAGCCAAATCTCTCTTCAACCAATCACCCCTCTCCCATATTTGAATCATGAATGTGGAAATAAAACCAAAAGAACCAACTAGGGCATCCCGAGGCTAAACCACCTCGCCTCATCAATAGAAACTAGGCTTTATCGTAATCCACACTAGATCACTAGGCCAAAATAATAGACGTACAATAATAGGATTTATCGCAATCCCCACTGGGTCACTAGGCCAAAAAAAGCATGGGTGCCACCAAATTTATCCACCTACACTGTGAGGAATTTTCCTGTCTCTTAGTCTCTAGGCTTTACCAAAATCCACAGTTCGATCCAGGGATCACTAGGTCGTAACCAAGACACTAGTCTATAGGATTTACCATGTCGGACCATGATCCACACCAGATCAATAGGGCCTAACTAAGACTCCACCCTCTAGGCTTTATTGTATACCTCGCCATTTACCAACAAGGATTCCTAGTCCTAGTTGAGGGAAACCACATGTAGGATTTACCATATATCTCACCATTAATAGGTCGAGGATTCCAAGTCCCACCAAAGCACACAATACCTGGCCTCACCACAACCCACAGTCTGGTTCAGGGGTGACTAGGCCAATGGCATTACAAGAATTCACAGTCTGGTTCAGGGGTTACTAGGCCATGTTATTCTTTTATTCTAAGATCCATCTCACTCATCTTTGAATCCATTCGGCAATCCAACTCAAGAGAAACATGAGAAGCCCATCACACCATGGTTATCAGGAAATGGAAAGGCTAGGTTGAAAATGTTGTTCCACCTGGAAAAACCCATGCCATGATAGAAAATAACCACGTGCAATACCATTCATGTCAAATCTAGCAAGGAAATTACACATGAAAATCCATACCTGCAAAGAATGTTGTTGTAGCTGCTTGATCCTACTCTTCCTTTGTTTCTCCTTCCTTCATCTTTCCTTCTTTTCCTTTCTTGATCCAATGCCAAAAAGTCTACAAGAAAAATATGTGTGTCCAAGAGTGAGAAATAGAGAGATAAAATAATGACAGAGCTCCAAAACTGAATCGAAAAAAGGTTACACTCACCAAGCCTCGAGCAAAAAACTTGAGGAAAGGATTTCCAACTGATCCTCGAAAGCCTTTTTATTAATGAGGCCTCTATTTTCTTAATTTTCCATTATTTTCCTTCAATTTTCTCCTCACATGCAACCTGTGACCTTTCACCTTCCTTTTCTCCTAATTTCCATTATTTTCATAAATAAATATTCCAAAAATGCCATTTTACCTTTCCAAAGCCTTTTCCATTTTCCTTTAGCCATAATAACTGAAATGAACACTGGCTAGGATTTTTTTCCAAACATCCAACTTGGAATACGTGTCCCATGACCGTGGCCTTATATTTTTTTTTAAATGGATTTTTAAGCAGGGATGCTACATCCAACTTCTCTTTTTGATCCCATTTTATGCATGAAGTCTCAATTCTTCAGGAAGTACTGATTTATCCAGTGAATTACTTCAGCTTCCCCATTCCACTTGATTAAATATATAGTGTCCCCATTCCATTACTCATCATAACACAACAAAAAGATTGCCACATCAGAATAGTTTTGATCCTTGATAAAGGTAATATAAATTTGAGATTTAAAGATAATGACAGTATGATTTTTCATCACTAGTGTTGCTCCATTTCCAGTAGGCCTAGATAGTACCCTAATGGAGTCACTTCTGGAATACAAGTGTTCCTTCACTACCAGCAAGCTTAGACAGTATCTCGGCGAAGTCGCTTGCTTCACCTCTTTCCTCAATAAGCCCTTATCTTATTTCACCCTTTATTTTGTTTCAATTGTAGAATTGTGCTTAGGAACTTATTATTTTACTAGGGTGAAAGAGGGATCCTGAATTATTAAGGGTAGGAGGGGTTTCTCCTTTAGAGAAGTATATATAAAATATTGATGATGGTTTACTCACTTTAGGTTTTCCACACACCTCTCTATACTCAAATGGATAGGTAAGAAAACACCATTCAATAAACAAAAACTGAGTCTAGAAACAATGATCATAAATATATGTAGGTATCAAGATTTTGCTTAAGGTTTTCCAGCTAGAAGGATAGTATTCTCCATCCAAATATCATATAATTTTAAAAGATATGAAGACTAGGTAAAAGAAGAAGAGTAGAAGGTTAGAAAATGGTTACACCATACTACAATTTTCCTTTCCCAAACTTAGCCATGTCATCTTGAAGCTTAAAACCAACTTCCATGCACAACCTTATTGAAACCAACAAAACTAAAAATGACAATGAGACAAAGCACGATAAGTGAGACAATGCAAAGAAAACGATGCAATGCAGCTAACTACGTGCAACCTATCCTAACTTAAACTAACAACTTAGAAGTTCGGGACTAAATGAAATGAAATTTTCAATGCAGCCATAGAATTTTCCTCCGACCTTTTTGTCTAAATGTATGATCATGTATGATTGAAAAAACAAACAATGTAATGAAAAATATAAACAACCAACAAATTTGCACAGAAACATGAATGCATGCATTGCAAGAACACTGGTGTGAAATTACTAACTCCTTTTCTTGACAAAAGATACCACAATAACACTTATTACGCTCACATTTGTACAAAGTTTGATTGAATGCATGAAGGAAATAACTATGATCCATGGAACTCGACATCTAGGATTCTTGCAACCAATCCGCAACAATGTCATAAAAATAACCATCTGAAAATCCTTGCATGGAAAATTTAACCATTGACATATCTACATCATATACAATATTAATATCTAATTATGCATTGCATGTAGATTGGAAAAAATGTGTGTTGGTGTGTGGGTCACACTCTTTAATGGATGAAAATGTGTTTGATCGCAAGATTTAACAATCATTAAGGTCACTCATTGTTCCAAGCTATAGATAAAATATTTGCACGAGGAAGGATGTGTCAAGTGGCATTTAGATGTCTAATAAAACTTCATATCTCGAGGGTTAGAAAATTGAACACGAAGAAGAGAAAAATCACTCAATAAATAATTCACATCCTATGAGATAAAACTAATAACATAACTTTGTGAATAGACTTTAAACTAACCTAATTCTATTGTGTTGTTGGGATAGAAATGACCTGAAATAATCATAACATAGACTTAAGTGCCCCATATTTATGATAAAACTCTGAACCATTAAAAGATTCAAAATTTGACTCAGAGAGCATGATCAACTGTTTATTTGAACCAAACTCATTGATACAGTCATCATGCAGTGAACAAGAGCTATTTGAATCACAAGATTCATGGGATGGTTGGTGTTCATTTGATGAATTTTCAAGGTTGCAACAAAAATTTTCAATGATCAACATATCGTCGTTTTAAGTAAGAACATATATACCTAAAAGAAACTATGTAATGATCATATTAGACTCCTTTTGAAAATTCTGCAAATCCAAATCTTCCTACAAGAAGAAATATTCACTCATTACACTCGAACAATCATCATCTTGCAAATTAAGCGAAACCATGTAATTAGGATAATTTTTTTACCAAGGGTTGAACTTGGTTAATGGGTTCAAGATAGAAAAGTTGATTATCAAGAATATAAGATGAATGATTGATAGAACATAAATAATAATCATCTGGATAAAGAGAAGAAAGGAAATTTAGTTATTCATTATAATATTCCTTAGCATTAGGAGTTTTTTCCGAATGAGATTCATGAATTTGATTTTCCAATTTTTAGATCTAAATAGGCTAAACACGTGGAACATCAAAATGAGGAGGACAAGGAACAAATTGGGAATGATATTCCTCCTCAAATCATTGAATTTATTCTTGAATGGGGCAATGCAAAGTATTTGATTCAAAATATTTCATCAAAATCCTAACCAAGAATTGAAATTTCGCATCCAAAAATTCCCAATCCACATCTTCATCTGAAAAATGATAACCAAGACAAAGGAACCTATCAGAAAAGTGGTCAAGATGTTCATTCAATTCAAACCTAAGATAATTAGTTTATTTAATAACATATTGATATCCATATTTGTCAAAGACGCGATGAAGCTCATTAACCAATTGTTTAAAAGAAAATATGTAAGAAACAAGTAAGGAATAACACCACTACTTGGCACAATGATCCATTGTAATGGTAAAAAAACTTACAAGAATAAATTCATAATAGAATCCACTTTTAAAGCATACTTGAACAAATTCAACCACATAATCAAGAACGATTGTTGGACCCTTGTCATCGAACTTTAGATGCAACATGCTATGTAATAATCCCACAGGGATTGAAATATATAAATCTTCTGAAAAACACCTCAAGATTATGATATGGGATGAATACATTTTATATAAGGTATTCAAATAGACTTAAAGCTGGGATCAAATTTTCATCTCTCCCTCCTTTTAGTGCCAGAATGTTGACAATGTTGGATGTCACCAACATATAGGGGGTCTCCCCGATGTGAAGTCCCAATTAAACATTACATTGTTGGAGTAGGAGCCCCATCCATTTTTATTGTCCAGACACCATTGTGTGTGATTTAGAGGCATGCCTTGGCCATAAAATATAAAAAAGATATTGTAAGCATAAATTTAGGGTTGAAAGCATGTAAGCTTTGTGTAACATGGAATGTAGAGTGTAAGGGGAGATTCTACGAACAAGAGAGAGACAAGCCTCCAGTAGGAAACTAATAGTACTATCCTAGGAGATACATGTGAGTGAAAGAGAAATACTTGTTGAATAACATGCAAATTATTTCACAAGATAAACAATAATCATGAAATCATAAAAAATGCACATTCAACAAGTTCCATATCCAAAGCAACAAAATAGTTCATTATGTTTTGTATGTATTACATCAACATATACCGCAAACATATAAATAATAGTCTCACTACATTCACGATACATGAATGAAAGAGTGATGGCTCAAAGAGCTGCTGATAATTAATGAAATATTCCAAGATCATTGCTACATCAATGAAACATGAGGACCAATAGTTGAACATGAAGCTACAACTTCTTTCTCAAAAGAATGAGTGTCTCTCATAGAAACCACTAGAGAAGTCAAGGCCCAATCTATAAGATTCCAAGCCATTTGTTTGAGTTATGAGGATATATCTATAAAAAATAAAAATGACTCCTATTACATCCCCTGTTAAGCTTTGCACAAAAATTTTCATTCTAACCCCATCGTCATCTATTTTGTAGTTTTCAAAGTAGTCCTGCATTTTCTTAGTATGTTGAAGGGCTGGATATGAGCCAGAACCATCAAAGTATGAGATCTTGCTTTGGTATTCTTGAGGCAAAGGAGCTGGATTGGCCGGTAACTGTAGTGGGGCATATCTATTGGCCATGTTTGGTGGGACAATAGGGAAAGCAGGGATGAATGGGACAAGTGGAGGAAATGGGATGAAAGGGGTGTGTGTAGTTGATGGAGTGGTTGAAAGGATACCTTGTGAAGTGTATGAAGAACTAGGAGATTGTGGGCCAGTTGTATGAGGATGTAGAGAAGCCTTAGCAGGGGTTGGAATGTCAGTTTGGAGACCTGCTTCCGAACTTGAATCTGATAAGGTGCCTTCTGATTTGTGTCTCTTGAGGGTTCTTGCAATCAAGTTTGGATTTTGAAACTCAGGTGCTGGATCAGGATCAGGATCTGGGTTTGATCTTGTATAACGATTTTTCTTCTTGGGAGCCAGCTTCTATAACTTTCTTTGTGAGAATTTCTAAGGAGGTAGTGATCTTTTGACAAGGACTGGTCAGTTATGGCATGACTATATGAAAATTAATACTGAATAAAGATTGACTAAGGCAGCTTTTATATACTCCTGCAAATGCAAAGCAGAGGCAGTTTCTAAGGCTATCTGGCTGTCACTCAGGCTTTATCTACAGCATTAAGAATCAGATAGGAGGTTGCAAAGTTTATCCAGGTCCCCAGTGGAGTCGCCATTTATGTTAACACCCAGGTTGTTCCCTTTGACTCCCAAGGGAATACGGCCGGGGTAACCACTAGCCAAGCTTTGGATCACAGGTTTCTAGCCGACCTGTAATCAGAGAGGGCTCTCTCTTTGACTGTTTAACTTTGTTCTTAAGAATCTTAGGCTAGATATGAGGAGAGGGTTTGTTTTAAGAGTTTGGTTGAATGATGTCCTTCAGTACCTAAGGTGATATGTTCAGGCAGTTTTAGACCATTGGGCAATGGAGTCTGCAGTTGCAGGTTGTTTGAATTTGTTGAGTGTGATTATTGAAACAACAGGGCCATTTAAATATTTCATGAGACAAACTTGAAACTATAATGATGGAGTGTGTGTAACCAGTGGAAGGTAATTAAGAAATTTCCACTAAGTTGATGGTGCGAGAGAGAGATATATTGACCAGGAGCAGGTTTGAATTCCTGAACAATAATCACTGTGAAAAGTATAGTTTGGAAGTGCAGCAATTAAGAATTACACTCTTATAACTATACCTGTGGAAAACATACATAATAGCTTAGATTGAGTTCAGGGTATTCTCTGAATAAATCCTGATACTATTCTTTTTCTTTGCAATTAAACTTGTGAAACACAAAGACATGAATGGATTAAGAAGAGAATAACAAATATAACGAACAGGTTAAAGAAAACTTATTGTTTCATGAGAATACGCAGGAATCCTGTAGCATTTAGCAATCACCCAAAACGCATTAGACAACACAGAAATTCGGAAATTCCATCAACTTTGTATATTAAAACTCTGAACATTTACAACATAGTTTCTCCTGTTAGAGAAAATCAACAACCCCTGCAAGCTTATGCGAGGGGGAATATATACAATCGGTTATACAAAAATATCTTAACCGCTGAGTCACTTGATAATTAAATGCGCTCACCAACTTTACAAAATAGCAGATAAAGAAGTCATGACTGCTCTAAATACAAAATGAATACTCTTCAATGCTGTCAGAAGTCTTTTTGACCTTTGGAGGCCACTGAGTCGGTTGAGCGTTCTGTATTAATGCTGAATGATGTGTCTTTATGGCTTTGTCATGTTGTATCTTTCTCGACCCTGTCATTTGCAGCTGTCAGTATTGCTTTATTGGCCGAATCTTTCTGCTGAGTTGGCTCAGTCCACTCTTCTCCATACATACTGAATGCATAAAATTTTCCTGTACATG
The DNA here is from genome assembly GCA_031772625.1 of Pinus tabuliformis. Classification (NCBI taxonomy): domain Eukaryota; kingdom Viridiplantae; phylum Streptophyta; class Pinopsida; order Pinales; family Pinaceae; genus Pinus; species Pinus tabuliformis. The sequence goes on from CM062808.1 coordinate 196,477,895, forward strand.
GTAACTTATGTTTTTTTTTTTTTTTTGATGAAAAAACTTGATGAGAGGCTCTTGTTCACAGTATCAACTGTATCATTTTGGTCCACCATTCCTGTGTGGGCAATTGATGTCTCAAAATTGCATCTAAGGTCTCATCTGCCTCTGTATATTTGTAGAAGTTTGGAGGCACTTCAAACAAATGTTTGATCTCATTCATAATGAAAAATAAGTTCTCTACTCTGTTGTAGAGACTTTGCCCAGATGCTGGCCCTGTTTCTTCTGAGGTACTTGGTCTTACAGTGATCTGATTGGTAGCAAATGTATTGACCCTTTTAGCATAGTTCTCATGCGAAAGTAGTCTCCCTGCGCTGTTCAGTAAGCCAGGAAGACCTCTGCTTTGTAATGCTGCAAACTTGTCCATAAATTTGTTTACTTCTGTCTGCATGTCTTGGCTTCTTCTTTCCAGTGTTTGTACCAGGCTTCTTAATGTAAGGACCCTCTTTATCAGCAGGATAGTTTCAGTTCTGTTAGGGATTCATATTGCTGCCAGCTGAGGACCTGTACGGTTATTGAGCACGTTAATCATTCTATTGGCTATCTCAGGCATATTGCCTAGAGATGCCCTTGCTCTCTGGACTTCCCTGTGTGCTTTGCCTATGAGCTCCATTTTCTCATGAATGGTCTCTATATACTGCCACTGATCTGTGATTGATTGGCCAATGTTGGCCCATAAAACTGTCTTGAGCTCAGCCACCACTTTGTCAAGGGTGAGCTCTTTCTCCAGCTCCTTTATCTTCTCTTTGAGAGCCTTCACTTCTCTTCCCCTTTCAGCTATGCTTTGCTTTGACTTGTCATATTTTTCATTCAGCTTAGCTAAATTCTCCCTGGCTTCATTTAATTCTGCCATTTGGGCTTCTAAGGCTCGAATTTCATTCTTCAGCTTCTGCATATCAAGGCTTGGAGCCTGTTCTGTTGTTGGTGCTGGTGTTGATGTAGATGGCGCTGTTTGAGCTGTCTGCTCTGTAGGAGGAGCAGTAGTTTGAGGAGATTCCTCAAGGTTGATTATTTGTGGAGGGGGCTGTGATGTTTGGCCTCCTTCCTTCTGTTGTAGTGCTGCCTGCAGCGCAGCCTCTGACTCTCCCAATTTTTCCTCTGTCTGGATCAGCTGTTTGTATAATGATACCAGCATAGCTGCTGCATCTTGGTCATGCCTTAGCTGGGCAACCTCTTCTGTCTGAGGATGAAGAGTTGTTGGGATCTTGATCATTTTTCTTAATGCTGCCATGTCTGCATCTCTTAATTTCAACAGCGCTTGTATAGCCTTTGTGTCTTTGGGATCATGCCCAAGCTCTATGATGATATTGTCCAATGCTTTGATTCGATTGTCTTTTGCGTGGGAGGATGCTTTCTCCAACTCAAGTTGGGAAGCTGTGTTGTTTAGGCTATTTTCCAGCCTATAATTTACCAATGTTTTGTCTGCAAGGGTGGCATATACCATCTCACCCGTTTGCTTGTGCAATTCAATCTGATCCATAAGGTGGATGTCTTTTGCAAGGACCTCAAGGTTGGTCCTTATGTAGTCCGCAGCTGACTGTGGCTGCAGCATGGTTGGCATGAAATGACTCATTATCATTTTGCCCTGTTGCACATTGTATGCAGACATCAACCTCTGCTGGTTTGTAGGAGCCATTTTCAATAAGTGGTTGTACAGCTGTATCCTTATTGGCTCATTCCTCTTTTTGATATCAACAAACTGTTGTTTGATGCCTGTTTCAGCTCCCCTTTGGTGGCTTGAGGAGCTGACTTCTCCTCCAACCGTCCTTTCCTGTTCCTGCTGAAAGGAACTTGCAGATGCTTCCATGCTTGGTGGGCCCATGCCCAAAGATTGCCCCATAGGCATTTCTTCTTCTGAAAGGGGATTTAGCCTCTGTCTTTTCTCCCCTTGAGTTGTGGATGTGGTGAGGGGAGTCTCCTGCTCTCTATACCTCTTCTGATTTCTGTCTTCATTTTGTGGGGTTTGGAGGACCGAGGCATCCACTGTCGTTTCCTGCCTAGGAGGCACAGTTTCTTGTGCCTGCTGCCCAATGGATATTGGGGCTTCAGCTGTTTGTTCTTGCTGCACTGGCTGCTCTTGTTTTTGTTGTTCTTCTTGTTGCTGTACTTCTTCATGAGGTGGCTGTTCTGGCTCCATTTGTTTCTCTTTGCCTTTGCTGGAAGCCTGATAAGTAGCTTTGGCTACTTGCTGATGTGCTGTAGAAGATGAGGTAGCTGCTCCAAGTTGCCTTTGATATGAAGAGGAAACCTGTCCACAAGTTCCCAAGTCAGCCTATTTTTCAATATTCTTTGCCTTTCTCTGAATAATTTTCTCTCTAGTGATTGCCTCTTCTAGGGTGCCCTCTTTCCAACTTAGTAGATTGGCATACTTCTCAATATGAGGCAATATAATGTGAGCATAGCCACCCAATTTATGTTTTACCCTCCTGAGAGAAATGAAATGATTAGGGTCATAAGGTACCCAGCGAAAACTGGTTTCCAATCGGAGGGCCTCTAGCATGCCATCTGCTTCCTTCCATCCCTCCTCCCTTATGTTGTAAAGAAGAGAGCCTAGCTGGTTCCTGACTTTTAGTTGCACTTTCTTGTTTTTACTATGGAAATGGATTTGGTCTGCATTTCCAAACTGCCTGAAATACTCCAAGGCAAATAGTCTCATAGGGACATATCTTGGCAGCCTATAAGGGTCCAACTCACAGCCATATATTCTGATTACTGTATGGTGTTGGTAAAAGTACCAATCACCAATGCTGTAGGTCTTAGAGAGATGGAGAATTCTTTGCATTTCATCGGTCAATCTCGGAGGAGGAACACCAAATAACAAAGTCATAGCTGGATGAATGAAAAGGTCTATGAATTCACAGTATGTGTATGGTGAACAAGAGGTATGATGAAAAACTGAAGTCCAAAACACAACCGACCTTGGATTTCCCTAGGAATCAAGTTTCTTGAGAGGAATAGGGAAATTGTCAGGTTGATAAAATAAGAATAGATGATATATGTATGAGGTGTATCTAAACACCTTTTTCCTTTCCCGATTCATCAATTGCTCATAAATCTTGTTTGCAATGTATTCAGCATAGTCATAGTGCACAGTAGGAGCCTTCCCAGGAGAAAATATGGACAGCATGGCCATAATGGTGTTATCAACATCCTCAACTACCTTGTAGCCCAGGACATAGCTAATCAAATCTACAAGCATTTTGCCCAAGTCATTGAGATATGGATTTCCAATAGGAGGTGTTCTCACAGTTTCAGAGCTTGGCTGAATAAATAACTGATTAATTTTGATGATTTGGGCACTGGACAGGTTGCCCCCCTTCTTTAATAAGTCCAACATGGAGAGAGGAGTCAATGGTCTTGCAGTGTGAAAGTGCAGCATCTCATTTATGGCCTCAAGGGTGATATGGAACAAGACTGAGCCTGTGGGACTGAGAACAGCTCTCTGGCATGGATCATAGCATTCACAGCATCTATGGATCAAGTCTGGAAGGGAATTGACTTAAGGAAGGTTAAAAATGGGCAAATTGGAGTCCCAAATCCCCAAAATATTAGCTCCACTGAGGTGTTGGGCCTTTAACTCATTTAGCATATGGATGTTAAATTAGGTATTTATTGGAAATGACTCTATCATCTGATAATCTTTATCACCTAGAGCCTTCCATTCTAACTCTCTCTGTGGGGAATTCAGAGGTGCTATATTTAATGCTATTGGTGTTTCCATGGCTAATTAGGACTCTGATTTGTACGTGAACTGGTGTCACTGAACAGAGCAACACAGAGGGGTATCTCTGGAATAGAGAGGCGAATTGCAAAGGAACAGAGGGTAACTGGTAGTGACAGCAATTGAAATACTGCACAGAGGACTGATAGAACAAATTCCAGGCCTAGTAAAACCTTTCCACGGTGAATTAGTGGAGCTCGGGTCTTTAAGTTCACGAATGCGCGAACTAACTGTGAATTTAGGTAAATTTGACTAAATGCAGGTTCTGCAGATGAATTTCGACCTTACAACTGAATTAAAGTTGGTAACCAGGGTGTTTGCTGGTAAATATACTTGTCATCACTCCTTTTAAGCTATCTTTGGAGAATTATGGACAAAACCAGTCGCAGAGGGAATGATTTGGATAAATACCTTGTGAATTGCCAGCAATGGTTACAAATGCAGGTGGATTGGACGTGCCCATGGTCTTTGTAGCGATTTCTACAGGTTGGCGACAGATTGGTCGTAATTCGCATGCAGGGGGAGCAATAGTTGTTTTTGCAAAAAGTGAGAAAAAACACGAATTTTGGCTAAAATATGGACTTTTTGCGATATTGGTGCCTTTTTGGATGACGTCAGCATGATGTCATCAGGTGGGGGCAGGGTCGGGTGACGTCAGCATGACGTCATCGAGTGACGTGGCGGCCTCTTAGTGGTCCTCGGGGATTGCATAGGTGGCAGCATGTCGGAGCATTGGCGGACGGAGGCGCTGATGCGGCGGTGATGTGGCATGACGTGAGCGCGACGTGGTGATGACGAGGACGTGACGTGAGCGTGACTGGTCAGCGGAAACCGGAAGTGGTAAGTGGTAAGTTCTCGGACCGCTCTGGATACGGAAGCAGTATTGTCAGAGGGCGACCCGAGAAAATTTGGGGGCGACGTGTGGCAAAGGCCTGACGTCACCCTCTGATAGTTTCTCGGGTGGTAACTTATGGTCGTCGAGGCCGAACCGATATGGATATGGGCCATCGGATGGGAAAGCCCAGATCCGACGGTCGACGGGTCAATCAGATGCCAGGGCAATATGGAAGCGGGCGGGCATATAAAATAATATTATTCGGTGAAATTCGCGCCCGACAAAACATTGGAAAAATGGGTTTTTTAACTGTATTACGGGAAAAATGGGTTATGCACAGGTTTAGTCACAAAACCGAATTAAGGTTATTAATCCAAGCAGATTTTGGATTAATCCCAGGATTAATATATCAGCGCTCTTTGGGTCGCGCTCTAATGTTTTAGCGCTTAAACCATTTAAAACCAAACTTAGAGCTATAATGCTCGGGGAAGGGGATACATAGGTATTTTGGGGTTTTTTGCATAATTTACATAGTAATAGGGGAATAGGGGGTATAGGGAGTTACATAGTAAGAAGTTAGGGGTTAATATGAGTGGAAGAGGTGGATGAGGAGTGGAAACACTAAGTTTTATATGGAATCAACTTAGTTTAGGAAGTAGATCAAAATGAAAAGAATTTTACACAAGAAATGTGGCTTTTAAAGAAACAAGAACCACCATAAGACCTTGACTTTCTTTCATGAACATAACTGGTAATGGGATGTTAACAATGAATATGAGGGGGGGAAACAGGAAGTTAGACATGCTCCTTTGTATTGCTGCAAGATGATGGAGAAGAGGAACTTCTCCATCCACTGATGTTTCCTTTATGTTAGACCAGCAAAATTCAATTGAAACGAATGACATTTCTGCAACCCCCTCTACCTACCCATTAACTTGCCTAGCATTTTTTGTTTCTTCATGGAAGGTGGACTTAGACTTGCAGACCCTCATGTGCCTTTTCTTTTCTTTTGGCTTTTTCTTTTGATTTTCTATCTAGAACTACCCTTATTGCTTCCAAGGTCCCAGATTAAGCAGTTGGGAACCTTAATTCTCTACCTAACTACTGGTCTACCAAGATTGAACAGTTTGGACAGACTTCTTTCTCTGTTCTACAACGGAAAATTGAAACATGGCATGATCCAGATTAGGCTGTTGGACCATCCATATAAAATTGAGTCAACATCAAGCTATGTACACATATTACCTTCTCTTGAAAATATGGGATCTTTGCATCACCAAAGCAGAGCATATTTGGAACTTTCTTTACCAATCATGAAATATGAAACCTATTGGTATAGGTATCTAACAGTGGCTCCACATGGGGATGGTTTTTCCATTTGAAAGACCAAGAACAGCAGGTCAGAATGCCTTGGCCCTTGAATTCTTTTACCAAAACTTGGAGTTTTCCTCCTTGAAATCTCATAATTATGCTCTTCCCATCTCAGTAGATCTCTGAACTTATTTGCCTTTTGCTGATAACTTACAAGACTTGGGAAGCTGCATTTCCTACATGCTAACAGAAAATAGTATATACACCTGAGTATGTACAAGGGAGGATTCAGTTACAGACATGGATAGTAGTCAAAATAGTGCTTCAACATCCTGCCATTCACAGGACCTTCATCCAAATCAGCTTCATCAAGACTTTTAAGGAAGTAAGTAGTGTTTCCTTGTACTGCTTGAATAGCAAATGGTCCTCTCCAAAGGGAATCAAATTTTCCATGTTTTCCTTTATCTTCCCTTATTGAATCCCACTTGAGGACTTTGTCACCAATGTTGAAATCTTTAGCCTTAGTCCTTCTATCAAAAGCTTTCTTTAACTTTTCTTGTAAAACTTGAACTCTGCTATAAACTTGGTCTCTAGTTTGCTACAAACATATTATTTGATTGATCCTTCTTTGCATGTCATTGGGCTCAGCTTGACTTTCTTGAAGTAATTTCATAACAGGAACCCCTAGTGATGAAGGAAATCTGGCTTCTAATCCATAGACTAACTCATATGGGCTGACCCCAATTGATCTCTTGGTTGTTAGTCTATCTGCCCATAAGGCATTGACCAGCTTCTTATGCCAATTCTTCTTATTTTCTTCCAACACCTTCTTTATGATGTTTACAAGGCTTTTATTTGATGATTCAGCAAGGCCATTTCCTTGGGGATAGTATGCAGTAGAATGGCCCAAGGTAATGTGGAATTTGTGGCAGAAGTTCACCATCTTCTTGGATCTAAAGGCAGCAGCATTGTCTGTTATGATCTTATCAGGACAACCAAATCTAGACAATATGTTATTCTCCAAAAACTGAATGATTGTTGAATCATTTGCCTGTCTACATGGGATGGCCTCAATCCATTTGGTAAAGTAGTCTGTGGCTGTGAGGATTCATCTATGTTGGCCTGAAGATGAGGGATGAATTTCCCCAATGAAATCCAAGCCCCATTGTTGAAAAGGTCTCTCTGTTGCAATAGGCCTCAAAGGAAGTGGCAGTAACTTTCTCTTTCCCTCAAACACTTAGCATTTATGACATGAGGTGGTAAATTTTTTGACATCAGAGAAAACAGTGGGCCAATAGTAACCAGCCCTTAGTATTTTATCCACGGTGGACTTCCAATACAAGTGTCCGCCACAATCACCTGCATGAAATTCTTTCATGACATTGTTAGTCTCATTCTCAATTAAGCAGTTTAACAATATACCCTCATGGTTTTTCCAAAGCAAATTGCCCTCCATGACACAAAATCTTGAAGCTTTCATTTTTAGGAACCTACATTTAGTTCTGGACAATCCTGGGGGAGCACACAGGTTTTGTAATACATAACAGATATCAGAGTACCAAGAGGATTGTTCAAAGGCTACATTGATCTTTGGAGTCGCCAGCTCCAGTTCATTGTCCAGCTGGTTTATGTCTAAGGCTTGGAAGTTTGTTTCAGACATTAATTTGGCCAAACCTTGTCCTTTTATCAGTTTTGTAGGTTTTATTTCAATGTCAAATTCTAAAATGTTGGCAATCCATTTTCCTCTTCTACCCTCTAAGTTCTCTTGAGTAAGTATGTCTTTCACAATGGGACTTGGTACATAAGCTATAACATGGGAGTATAGGATATAAATCCTAAAGTCTTTGATGGCTTTGACCAAAGCATATGCTTGCTTTTCCATAATCTGATATTTCAGGGGTGCATCTCTGAGAGCTCTACTAAAGAAAGCAATAGGTCTCTCATTTCCTTGGTCATCTTTCTGTAATAAAACAGCAGCAATGGTATGTTGGGAGGAAAAAGAGAAAATGATAAACTCTTTGTCAAATTTAGGATTTGTCAAGACTGGAGTTTGGGTAAGGGCCAATTTTATTCCTTCAAAAGCTTGATTTGCTTCTACTGTCCATTTTACTTTTGAATCCTTTTTTAGCATGTTATTTAGTAATCTGCTCAATTCTGCCAAATTTGGGATAAATCTCCTTAGGAAGTTGATCTTCCCCAAGAATGCTTGTAATTCTTTGATGTTTCTTGGGTGGGGCATTTGCAAGATGGCCTGTATTCTGTCTGGGTCAATCCTAATGCCATCCTTTGAAATAATATGACCCAATAACTTGGCTTCTTCCAAAACAAACATGGATTTCTTGGGATTTAAGGAAATTCCATATTTCCTACAAGTTATGAATATTTGCCTTAGATGTTTCAAATGTTCTTGGTCAGATTTTGAGAAAGGTGTGAGGTCATCTAAGTAGATGACAAGGAAATCATGAATTTCTTTGGCAAACGCAATATCCATTGCTCTTTGAAAGGTAGCTCCTGCATTTTTCAACCCAAAAGGCATTTTTACATATTTGAAAGTTCCCCATGGGGTTGTGAATGTGGTTTTGTCTTGATCATCAGGGTGTACTAGGATCTGATTAAAGCCTGAGAATCCATCAAGTAATGAGATCCTTGAAGCCCCTACCACTCTTTGCAAGATGTGATCCATCTTGGGTAAGGGGTAATTATCTTTTAGGGACACTTGATTTAAGTTCCTTAGATCAACACAAAGCCTTATTTAACCAGTTTTCTTTCTTGTAGGGACCAAATTTGAAATCCAATCAGAAAACCGGATTGGTGCTATGATGCCAGCTTTAAACATTTTTTGTACCTCTTTTTCAATTGAAGGGAGAAGCATAGGATTGATTCTCCTCAATTTCTGTTTAAATGTTTTTTGATTGGTCTTGAGAGGGATAGTGTGTTGAATGATAGAGGTGTCATAGGACTTTAAATCCTCATAACTCCATGCAAAGACATCTTGGAATTCTTTAAAGAGGTCAATGTATTTAGGCTTCTGATCAGGTGGTAAAGATGCAGACAATTTAATTATCTTGGGTTTTTCAATAGTTCCAATGTTGCACTCTTCAATGACAGCATTAAGGGGCTGCAATTTCGGTTTTCTAGGGACATCATTTGAGTCAAAAATGTCCTCTAATGGAGCTAGGCCTGTTGGAAGAAAATTGTCTTTCAATTGTATAACTTCATCTTTAGCATCAGCTATTTCCTCAGAATGTAATTGTTCAAGTTCTTGTATTTTTTCCTGGTCAAAGTTTGTTGGACGAAGCATTTGATTTGCTGTTTTGAGTGAGATATTTGTTTGATGTTGTTCACCTAGTATTTGTGAATCACTTGCAGCCTCAGTATCAATGTTTAGCCCTGAGAATTCTTGCTGCAAAGTCAAGAAATTGTTTATTTGTGTGTCATCCTCAAACACTTGCCAGTCTTTAACATTGTTTGGGACAGAAGGTCTGTGTTTTATCTCGGCTGTAAAACTATGGTTAGGTTCAAAAGGCATTTTGCATGTACTAGCAAATGTAGCCAAACTATGAGCATGAAGATTATGGGTTCTAGGAATTTTGGTAATTTGAAATTCAGTGAAAGTTTTAAGCATTTCAGTAGCAGCAGACCTATAAGATCTCAGTCTTTTGTCATTAGTGACAAAGTTTCCCTTCACTTGTTAGATAATTAGGTCTGAGTCTCCTAGGATTGAAACTTTTATGGCTTGTAAGGATTTTACTAGCTTGAGGCCTAGTAAGAGAGCTTCATATTCTGCCATATTGTTGGTGCACCTGAAGTTTAACCTGTAGGATCGGCCCTCTGCATGACTGTTTTGTTTGTTATGTATCCAAACCCCCGCTCCTGCCCCTGATTTTTTGACTGATCCATAAAACTCAAGGAACCATAAGATCTCCTGTTTTAAGGGATTTTCCACATTCTTTCTATAATTTGGGATTATAAGTTGGAGTTCTTGTTTGTTATATGGTTTATCTTTTAGGAGTGACTCATCAATTGGTTTCTCAATTTGGATCTCTAGGGGACTCGGTTGCTTACTCTCATGCATGTTTTGTTCAAGTGTGACTGATTTATTATCACTCTCAGGACTTGTATCATCATTGAACAGAATGAAGGAATCCATATCTGAATGGACTGCATAAATAGGGAAATTTTGAGGCTTTTCTTCACTGCTCACCATGTATTTCATAAGTGACTCTCTATATAGCCTCTTGGGTTGACCAAAGACTGAGATGGTGGCATATGACATGTCTAATTGCAGGGAACCTTGAAGTTTAGCCCCCCATGATCTTGATAACAACATTCCATATTTGGGTGGGATATCAGCAACTACAATATCCATTAAGATTGTTTTGTTTGGATACTGGACAAGGGATACACATAGATCTTTTATCAAACCTAAACACTTAACTTGGCTGGAGTCAAATGAAAATAGGTCCTTATATGGTCTTGTAATGTCTAGGTTAAGTCTCTCCATCACTGATTTAGGCATAAGGTTATGAGAAGCACCTGAGTCAAACATTGCATTGTGTAATATTTTATCATGAACATGCAAGCTGACATAGAAAGGTAAGATCCCTGTAACTGCTGTCTTTCCATCGACCTCTGGACCGAAAAGTAGTTCTAGGGTATCATCCAACACATTGACATCATCTTTACTATGAGAAATTTGAAGGGACTTTTTGATTTGTTGTTTGTAAATGTCATGCTTGGCTAGCTCTGAAAGAGGAATGGCTATCTTCAATTTTCCAATTTCAGCTTCTAAGTCAAAGGGTTTTTCAGATTGGACCTTGGTGTTGTGGTTGAAAATCCTTTCTTTGTTGTTGAAATTTTCTTCTTGGTTTTCACTCTGATCTTTAGGCTTGTCTTTTCTACTCATCCTCTGCGAAGTAATGCTTGGATTAGGCTGCAAGGGTGATGCAGCCATTGCTTGTTGATTTGGGGAAGATGTTTCAGTTATTTCTTCAACTGTTACTTCCTTTGTGATTGAATCAGTCTTGTCAATTGGCTCTGTGACAATGGTTTTCTTGGGCAGAGGAGTGTCCTTTGTTTTCTCAGGCTGTGTCACATTTATGGTTCTGCTCCTTAGCTTGTATTGTTTATGAACTTCATAAACAGCTATGTCATAGCCTTGTTTAAAGTCGAATGACTCACCTGACTTGGTTTGAAACTGTTTAATATCATCATCCTTATGATCTTCTTGACTTAGGAAAACTTGTTGATCATCATTCAAGCCCATTAGGTTAATGTGGGTGTCATCTATTTTTTCATTAGAAGTGGATGCTTCGGTATAGTTTTCTTGGAACGGAGGTCTGATCTCTGGTTCAGAATTAGCTTTACCAACATTAGGATTTAGGTTTCTTCTGAAATTAGGATTCCTAATAGGATTATTCTGTGGTGCTTCCCATGATGACTTTCTCTCAATTGATTCTACTCTGTCACCTAATCTCTGCATACCAGTGATTATTGCATCCAATTTTTGATCCTAGCCTGAAGGCTCTTCTTTAAAGGTAGTCTTTCTCTCAGTTCTTGTCCTATTTCTCTTGGCTATTAGGTTAGCTTCTACACTTACTGCTATATCTTGCATTTCAGCTAAAGTTCGGGGAGCCCTTTCCCTTAATTGATATGCCATATCTGAATCAAACCCATCAGGAAAGGTATATAAGGCTAGATCCGGTGGGGGTCTAAGATTTTGGGGAATAGCATTGTAGACATTGTTAAACCGGGCACAGTAGTCCAGGACAGTTTCTTGGGGACCTATTTTGATAGTATTGTATTCAGATAATATATGGAGTGGGTCCTTTTTCTTCTCCCATCTGTTGATAAATGTTTGATAGAGGGCTTCAGGGTCAGCTATTGAGTTTGCTGCAAGTGACCTAAACCATGTTCTTACATCCCCTATTAAGCTTTGCACAAAAATTTTCATTCTAACCCCATCGTCATCTATTTTGTAGTTTTCAAAGTAGTCCTGCATTTTCTTAGTATGTTGAAGGGCTGGATATGAGCCATAACCATCAAAGTATGAGATCTTGCTTTGGTATTCTTGAGGCAAAGGAGCTGGATTGGCCGGTAACTGTAGTGGGGCATATCTATTGGCCATGTTTGGTGGGACAATAGGGAAAGCAAGGATGAATGGGACAAGTGGAGGAAATGGGATGAAAGGGGTGTGTGTAGTTGATGGAGTGGTTGAAAGGATACCTTGTGAAGTGTATGAAGAACTAGGAGATTGTGGGCCAGTTGTATGAGGATGTAGAGAAGCCTTAGCAGGGGTTGGAATGTCAGTTTGGAGACCTGCTTCCGAACTTGAATCTGATAAGGTGCCTTCTGATTTGTGTCTCTTGAGGGTTCTTGCAATCAAGTTTGGATTTTGAAACTCAGGTGCTGGATCAGGATTTGGGTTTGATCTTGTATAACGATTTTTCTTCTTGGGAGCCAGCTTCTATAACTTTCTTTGTGAGAATTTCTAAGGAGGTAGTGATCTTTTGACAAGGACTGGTCAGTTATGGCATGACTATATGAAAATTAATACTGAATAAAGATTGACTGAGGCAGCTTTTATATACTCCTACAAATGCAAAGCAGAGGCAGTTTCTAAGGTTATCTGGCTGTCACTCAGGCTTTATCTACAGCATTAAGAATCAGATAGGAGGTTGCAAAGTTTATCCAGGTCCCCAGTGGAGTCGCCATTTATGTTAACACCCAGGTTGTTCCCTTTGACTCCCAAGGGAATACGGCCGGGGTAACCACTAACCAAGCTTTGGATCACAGGTTTCTAGCCGACCTGTAATCAGAGAGGGCTCTCTCTTTGACTGTTTAACTTTGTTCTTAAGAATCTTAGGCTAGATATGAGGAGAGTGTTTGTTTTAAGAGTTTGGTTGAATGATGTCCTTCAGTACCTAAGGTGATATGTTCAGGTAGTTTTAGACCATTGGGCAATGGAGTCTACAGTTGCAGGTTGTTTGAATTTGTTGAGTGTGATTATTGAAACAACAGGGCCATTTAAATATTTCATGAGACAAACTTGAAACTATAATGATGGAGTGTGTGTAACCAGTGGAAGGTAATTAAGAAATTTCCACTAAGTTGATGGTGTGAGAGAGAGATATATTGACCAGGAGCAGGTTTGAATTCTTGAACAATAATCACTGTGAAAAGTATAGTTTGGAAGTGCAGCAATTAAGAATTACACTCTTATAACTATACCTGTGGAAAACATACATAATAGCTTAGATTGAGTTCAGGGTATTCTGGGAATAAATCCTGATACTATTCTTTTTCTTTGCCATTAAACTTGTGAAACACAGAGACATGAATGGATTAAGAAGAGAATAACAAATATAACGAACAGGTTAAAGAAAACTTATTGTTTCATGAGAATAAGCAGGAATCCTGTAGCATTCAGCAATCACCCAAAACGCATCAGACAACACAGAAATTCGGAAATTCCATCAGCTTTGTATATTAAAACTCTGAACATTTACAGCATAGTATCTCCTGTTAGAGAAAATCAACAACCCCTGCAAGCTTATGCGAGGGGGAATATATACAATCGGTTATACAAAAATATCTGAACCGCTGAGTCACTTGATAATTAAATGCGCTCACCAACTTTACAAAATAGCAGATAAAGAAGTCATGACTGCTCTAAATACAAAATGAATACTCTTCAATGTTGTCAGAAGTCTTTTTGACCTTTGGAGGCCACTGAGTCGGTTGAGCGTTCTGTATTAATGCTGAATGATGTGTCTTTATGGCTTTGTCATGCTGTAGCCTTCTCGGCCCTGTCATTTGCAGCTGTCAGTATTGCTTTAGTGGTCGAATCTTTTTGCTGAGTTGGCTCAGTCCACTCTTCTCCATACATACTGAATGCATCAAATTTTCTTGTACATGGTAGCTTATGTTTTTTTTTTTTTTTTGATGAAAAAACTTGATGAGAGGCTCTTGTTCACAGTATCAACTGTATCATTTTGGTCCACCATTCCTGTGTGGGCATTGATGTCTCAAAATTGCATCTAAGGTCTCATCTGCCTCTGTATATTTGTAGAAGTTTGGAGGCACTTCAAACAAATGTTTGATCTCATTCATAATGAAAAATAAGTTCTCTACTCTGTTGTAGAGACTTTGCCCAGATGCTGGCCCTGTTTCTTCTGAGGTACTTGGTCTTACAGTGATCTGATTGGTAGCAAATGTATTGACCCTTTTAGCATAGTTCTCATGTGAAAGTAGTCTCCCTGCGCTGTTCAGTAAGCCAGGAAGACCTCTGCTTTGTAATGCTGCAAACTTGTCCATAAATTTGTTTACTTCTGTCTGCATGTCCTGGCTTCTTCTTTCCAGTGTTTGTACCAGGCTTCTTAATGTAAGGACCCTCTTTATCAGCAGGATAGTTTCAGTTCTGTTAGGGATTCATATTGCTGCCAGCTGAGGACCTGTACGGTTATTGAGCACGTTAATCATTCTATTGGCTATCTCAGGCATATTGCCTAGAGATGCCCTTGCTCTCTGGACTTCCCTGTGTGCTTTGCCTATGAGCTCCATTTGCTCATGAATGGTCTCTATATACTGCCACTGATCTGTGATTGATTGGCCAATGTTGGCCCATAAAACTGTCTTGAGCTCAGCCACCACTTTGTCAAGGGTGAGCTCTTTCTCCAGCTCCTTTATCTTCTCTTTGAGAGCCTTCACTTCTCTTCCCCTTTCAGCTATGCTTTGCTTTGACTTGTCATATTTTTCATTCAGCTTAGCTAAATTCTCCCTGGCTTCATTTAATTCTGCCATTTGGGCTTCTAAGGCCCGAATTTCATTCTTCAACTTCTGCATATCAAGGCTTGGAGCCTGCTCTGTTGTTGGTGCTGGTGCTGATGTAGATGGCGCTGTTTGAGCTGTCTGCTCTGTAGGAGGAGCAGTAGTTTGAGGAGATTCCTCAAGGTTGATTATTTGTGGAGGGGGCTGTGATGTTTGGCCTCCTTCCATCTGTTGTAGTGCTGCCTGCAGCGCAGCCTCTGACTCTCCCAATTTTTCCTCTATCTGGATCAGCTGTTTGTATAATGGTACCAGCATAGCTGCTGCATCTTGGTCATGCCTTAGCTGGGCAACCTCTTCTGTCTGAGGATGAAGAGTTGCTGGGATCTTGATCATTTTTCTTAATGCTGCCATGTCTGCATCTCTTAATTTCAACAACGCTTGTATAGCCTTGGTGTCTTTGGGATCATGCCCAAGCTCTATGATGATATCGTCCAATGCTTTGATTCGGTTGTCTTTTGCGTGGGAGGATGCTTTCTCCAACTCAAGTTGGGCAGCTGTGTTGTTTAGGCTATTTTCCAGCCTATAATTTACCAATGTTTTGTCTGCAAGGGTGGCATATACCATCTCACCCGTTTGCTTGTGCAATTCAATCTGATCCATAGGGTGGATGTCTTTTGCAAGGACCTCAAGGTTGGTCCTTATGTAGTCCGCAGCTGACTGTGGCTGCAGCATGGTTGGCATGAAATGACTCATTATCATTTTTCCCTGTTGCACATTGTATGCAGACATCAACCTCTGCTGGTTTGTAGGAGCCATTTTCAATAAGTGGTTGTACAGCTGTATCCTTATTGGCTCATTCCTCTTTTTGATATCAATAAACTGTTGTTTGATGCCTGTTTCAGCTCCCCTTTGGTGGTTTGAGGAGCTGACTTCTCCTCCAACTGTCCTTTCCTATTCCTGCTGAAAGGAACTTGCAGATGCTTCCATGCTTGGTGGGCCCATGCCCAAAGATTGCCCCATAGGCATTTCTTCTTCTGAAAGGGGATTTAGCCTCTATCTTTTCTCCCCTTGAGTTGTGGATGTGGTGAGGGGAGTCTCCTGCTCTCTATCCCTCTTCCGATTTCTGTCTTCATTTTGTGGGGTTTGGAGGACCGAGGCCTCCACTGTCGTTTCCTGCCTAGGAGGCACAGTTTCTTGTGCCTGCTGCCCAATGGATATTGGGGCTTCAGCTGTTTGTTCTTGCTGCACTGGCTGCTCCTGTTTTTGTTGTTCTTCTTGTTGCTGTACTTCTTCATGAGGTGGCTGTTCTGGCTCCATCTGTTTCTCTTTGCCTTTGCTGGAAGCCTGATAAGTAGCTTTGGCTGCTTGCTGATGTGGTGTAGAAGATGAGGCAGCTGCTCCAAGTTGCCTTTGATATGAAGAGGAAACCTGTCCACAAGTTTCCAAGTCAGCCTGTTTTTCAATATTCTTTGCCTCTCTCTGAATAATTTTCTCTCTAGTGATTGCCTCTTCTAGGGTGCCCTCTTTCCAACTTAGTAGATTGGCATACTTCTCAATATGAGGCAATCTAATGTGAGCATAGCCACCCAATTTATGTTTTACCCTCCTGAGAGAAATGAAATGATTAGGGTCATAAGGTACCCAGCGAAAACTGGTTTCCAATCGGAGGGCCTCTAGCATGCCATCTGCTTCCTTCCATCCCTCCTCCCTTATGTTGTAAAGAAAAGGGCCTAGCTGGTTCCTGACTTTTAGTTGCACTTTCTTGTTTTTACTATGGAAATGGATTTGGTTTGCATTTCCAAACTGCCTAAAATACTCCAAGGCAAATAGTCTCATAGGGACATATCTTGGCAGCTTATAAGGGTCCAACTCACAGCCATATACTCTGATTACTGTATGGTGTTGGTAAAAGTACCAATCACCAATGTTGTAGGTCTTAGAGAGATGGAGAATTCTTTGCATTTCATCGGTCAATCTCGGAGGAGGAACACCAAATAACAAAGTCATAGCTGGATGAATGAAAAGGTCTATGAATTCACAGTATGTGTATGGTGAACAAGAGGTATGATGAAAAACTGAAGTCCAAAACACAACCGACCTTGGATTTCGCTAGGAATCAAGTTTCTTGAGAGGAATAGGGAAACTATCAGGTTGATAAAATAAGAACAGATGATATATGTATGAGGTGTATCTAAACACCTTTTCCCTTTCCAGATTCATCAGTTGCTCATAAATCTTGTTTGCAATGTATTCAGCATAGTCATAGTGCACAGTAGGAGGCTTCCCAGGAGGAAATATGGACAGCATGGCCATAATGGTGTTATCAACATCCTCAACTCCCTTGTAGCCCAGGACATAGCTAATCAAATCTACAAGCATTTTGCCCAAGTCATTGAGATATGGATTTCCAATAGGAGGCGTTCTCACAGTTTCAGAGCTTGGCTGAATAAATAACTGATTAATTTTGATGATTTGGGCACTGGACAGGTTGCCCCCCTTCTTTAATAAGTCCAACATGGAGAGAGGAGTCAATGGTCTTGCAGTGTGAAAGTGCAGCATCTCATTTATGGCCTCAGGGGTGATATGGAGCAAGACTGAGCCTGTGGGACTGAGAACAGCTCTCTGGCATGGATCATAGCATTCACAGCATCTATGGATCAAGTCTGGAAGGGAATTGACTTGAGGAAGGTTAAAAATGGGCAAATTGGAGTCCCAAATCCCCAAAATATCAGCTCCACTGAGGTGTTGGGCCTTTAACTCATTCAGCATATGGATGTTAAATTTGGAATTTATTGGAAATGACTCTATCATCTGATAATCTTTATCACCTAGAGCCTTCCATTCTAACTCTCTCTGTGGGGCATTCAGAGGTGCTATATTTAATGCTATTGGTGTTTCCATGGCTAATTAGGACTCTGATTTGTACGTGAACTGGTGTCACTGAACAGAGCAACACAGAGGGGTATCTCTGGAACAGAGAGGCGAATTGCAAAGGAACAGAGGGTAACTGGTAGTGATAGCAATTGAAATACTGCACAGAGGACTGAGAGAACAAATTCCAGGCCTAGTAAAACCTTTCCACGGTGAATTAGTGGAGCTCGGGCCTTTAAGTTCACGAATGCGCGAACTAACTGTGAATTTAGGTAAATTTGACTAAATGCAGGTTCTACAGATGAATTTCGACCTTACAACTGAAATAAAGCTGGTAACCGGGGTGTTTGCTGGTAAATATACTTGTCTTCACTCCTTTTAAGCTATCTTTGGAGAATTATGGACAAAACCAGGCGCAGAGGGAATGATTTGGATAAATACCTTGTGAATTGCCAGCAATGGTTACAAATGTAGGTGGATTGGACGCGCCCACGGTCTTTGTAGCGATTTCTGCAGGTTGGCGACAGATTGGTCGTAATTCGCATGCAGGGGGAGCAATAGTTGTTTTTGCAAAAAGTGAGAAAAAACACGAATTTTGGCTAAAATATGGACTTTTTGGGATATTGGCGCCTTTTTGGATGATGTCAGCATGACGTCATCAGGTGGGGTCAGGGTCGGGTGACGTCAGCATGACGTCATCGAGTGACGTGGCGACCTGTGAGTGGTCCACGGGGATTGCATAGGTGGCGGACATGTCGGAGCATTGGCAGACGGAGGCGCTGATGCGGCGGTGATGTGGCATGACGTGAGCGCGACGTGGTGATGACGAGGACGTGACTGGTCAGCGAAAACCGGAAGTGGTAAGTGGTAAGTTCTCGGACCGCTCTGGATACGGAAGCAGTATTGTCAGAGGGCGACCCGAGAAAATTTGGGGGCGACGTGTGGCAAAGGCCTGACGTCACCCTCTGACAGTTTCTCGGGAGGTAACTTACGGTCGTCGGGGCCGACCCGATATGGATATGGGCCGTCGGATGGGAAAGCCCAGATCCGACGGTCGACGGGTCAATCAGATGCCAGGGCGATACGGAAGCGGGCGGGCATATAAAATAATATTATTCGGTGAAATTCGCGCCCGGCAAAACATTGGAAAAGTGGGTTTTTTAACTGTATTACGGGAAAAATGGGTTATGCACAGGTTTAGTCACAAAACCGAATTAAGGTTATTAATCCAAGCAGATTTTGGATTAATCCCAGGATTAATATATCAGCGCTCTTTGGGTCGCGCTCTAATGTTTTAGCGCTTAAACCATTTAAAACCAAACTTAGAGCTATAATGCTCGGGGAAGGGGATACATAGGTATTTTGGGGTTTTTTGCATAATTTACATAGTAATAGGGGAAAAGGGGGTATAGGGAGTTACATAGTAAGAAGTTAGGGGTTAATATGAGTGGAAGAGGTGGATGAGGAGTGGAAACACTAAGTTTTATATGGAATCAACTTAGTTTAGGAAGTAGATCAAAATGAAAAGAATTTTACACAAGAAATTTGGCTTTTAAATAAACAAGAACCACCATAAGACCTTGACTTTCTTTCATGAACATAACTGGTAATGGGATGTTAACGATGAATATGAGGGGGGGAAACAGGAAGTTAGACATGCTCCTTTGTATTGCTGCAAGATGATGGAGAAGAGGAACTTCTCCATCCACTGATGTTTCCTTTATGTTAGACCAACAAAATTCAATTGAAAGGAATGACATTTCTGCAACCCCCTCTACCTACCCATTAACTTTCCTAGCATTTTTTGTTTCTTCATGGAGGGTGCACTTAGACTTGCAGATCCTCATGTGCCTTTTCTTTTCTTTTGGCTTTTTCTTTTGATTTTCTATCTAGAACTACCCTTATTGCTTCCAAGGTCCCAGATTAAGCAGTTGGGAACCTTAATTCTCTACCTAACTACTGGTCTGCCAAGATTGAACAGTTTGGACAGACTTCTTTCTCTGTTCTACAACGGAAAATTGAAACATGGCATGATCCAGATTAGGCTGTTGGACCATCCATCCAAAATTGAGTCAACATCAAGTTATGTACACATATTACCTTCTCTTGAAAATATGGGATCTTTGCATCACCAAAGCAGAGCATATTTGGAACTTTCTTTGCCAATCATGAAATATGAAACCTATTGGTATAGGTATCTAACACTACCAATACAAGTACATATCTTTCACTTCACCAAATCCCAACAGTGGAACATGGGTTTCTCATATCATTTCCCAATGAAAAACCCCAGCCTCGCTATAACTCACCCTACTATATTCCAATAGAAAAGTGCCTCTAGCTCTAAACAACAAATCATCTATCTAATCCAAGCCACAACTAAAATTCTAAAAGTCCTCCAACAATGAGGCATTAGGGAACATTTATAGAGATGAGGTGATTGTTCACCTACCGTGACCCTTGACCTACCCTCATGACTCTTGAACTTACTCACTTATCTCTCGTGTATACTACCTAACACATGTTCAATTTATCTCAACATAATTACAAACAACATAATGAGAACATTTACATATAGATAGAAGAGAAAGTGTGAAGAAAATACAGAAATTTTCAGAAACGCTAGGGTTCTTGTTTCCAATATTGTTGTGAAACCATGGAGACTTGCATGAACTATTGAACTACATTCTAATTTTCCTTTGTTGCATCCAATCATCCTCTATTTTTTGTGTTCTTGATATTTGCAATAGGTTTTAGGAGCTAGAGTGGATCCAGTTTTGAGCTCATTGAAACCCTAGTTACGTAGCTTCTATAAAAAACCCTAGCTTCCTTTATCTAGATAAGCATTTCTTTATCTAGATAAACATTCTTGATTTCTCTTCTTATTTGCAAGCAAACAAATTACATCATCCATATACATAATAGCAGACAAATAATAATATCAGAAATACTAAACAATTGATTGCGATTGAAACATCATTTTGGAGTCCCATATAGTCCCTTTCTATGCAATGGTGTTTTCAATTAATGTGGTCTCTGTGGGCAACCCATGGGCTCCAAAATGTTTGCAACAATTCCTAAAATAATTGTCCATATCTCTCTTTTCTTGAATTGATCATCAAGTCGTGCCTAGGGTGAAGGATCTAGAGCTTTGTTATCTTCTATGGAGGAAATGCAATGCCAAGAGGCATATAACTTCTTAGGCTTTAGGATCTAACACTCTAATGCATATGGCTCACTTCCTTTAATATTTTTTTGGACAAATATGAAGGTTTATTCTCAACTCCACATATTTTCATCCATAATCCAAACATTACAACAGTAAAAAAAAATGGAATCTCATAAGAAAGGTCGACAATGTAACTTCCATTATTTCGAATAAAAGGCACTCCATTAAGAAGACTAGTCTTCCTTGCAATTTTTTTCCTATTGCACGACCCTTCTCTAACTTTCTTGTCATATGGACATTATGAATATCTCCCTTTTCCATCGGTAATTCTATCTAGGAGATGATTTGTAACCAGTGCACCCCATGTAAACTAGCAGAAGTAGTTAATTGTTTTTCCTTTATTCACTTGATGAATGATTTTGTGTCATGGTTGTTGACATTCTCACCATTATTTTAAGGAAGAAATACACAGTGCTTTTTTTCACTGACCCACACAATGCCTTGAATTGATTTGAGAACACCTTCTTCAAATCAACATCATTTTCATTCTTGTGCTTCCTAAGAGAAAAGGCATCAAGATTGATCGATGGAACCAGAAAAAGGGGAGCCTTTTTGAAAATTAGAGATACCAAGTATCCCTACATTATTTTTTGCATAGCTAATACAAAATATATAATAATGATATGCATTCGACGGGCTCATCCCCATGCATTGTTTTTCATGCACATTTATCAATCTATCAATGCATTTATTTACTATATGAATAATTTATCTTCACTATGTGCCTAGGCATCATCTACTTCATGTTCCTAATTTTTTTCCAAGAAATCCCTATATTGTTACTAGATGAATGTTTTAACTTCGTGACCCAAGCATAGATCCAACACATTCACAATCATTTAAAAAGTCACATTTGGAAATGTGACTCAAAGAACTTCGATAAAATCAAGACCTGTTGAAGAAATCATGACAACCTATGAGGTTGTTTGTGACTTATAAAAGTTACATATTTGTGTTACAAGAAATATCACATCTTACGGTTGCTTCCACGAGGCATAAAAATGTGATTGTGCGACCCCAGTGGAGGTGTGACTTATTGGAGGTTGCAAAGTCACATTTTGGTTAGGTCACACTTCCTGGAGGCTTGTTTGAGGCATTGAAAGGTGATCCTTTGACTTGGGTGGAGGTGTGACTTACTAGAGGTTGCCTAGTCAAAATATAAAGATGGGCGCACATCCGAGTTACAACCCTGAGCCTTAGTCCTACAAATTTCCAACTTGTATAGTAGATGAGATGGTCCAGTCACAATTCCATCCTTTCTTGTTAGTGTTGTTATAAATGCATAACACATCTATTCACTGGTCCTTTATCTTCCAAACACATTATCGTAAGGATCCTCATTTCGACATGTATCACCATTTAATATATGGATCCATCATTACAGGAAATGATCATTATTTAATATGGCAAGGTAGTTGTAGATATAACATTAATCGTTTGATTTGTAACAATGATAACTCGTGTTTTGAAATGGCCTTGGAGCATGACCATTCATTTTATACATTATTTAAATGTTAAGCACATCGTATTCCTACACCATATATGTTATGTGTGATGGGAAATGATGTTTTATTTCGTGAATGCGCATTGTCTTCCATGTATTCTTTGGGCATGATATTCATGCATTCATTGTGATACAATATTTCGTTGGACATTAAGAGTGTGATTTTCCCTCAGTAATGGGCATCTCTCTATCTTTCGTTTTCCCCAACGCAAACAATATGATGCCCAAAATTTTAACTATACAATGCCCACCACACTTTTCTATCTGATACATGTACAGTTAATCCCAGTCATGACATTTCTTTCTATATTTCTTCCACTATTACATCACAACTATGATGCCTTCTATTGTCGTCTCTTTATGGAGGGATCAACGTTACATTGTATTTGATATTTCCATGACCCCACCTCAACTATGATAAGAGTGAGAGAGATAGTGTACATTGTAGATCAGAGGAGAGAAGATGGGGCATTGAGGGCCAAGTGTGCGCTGAGTGACTTGTACATTTGTGTTACAAAAGACTTGTATCCTCTATTGGTATGTTTATATAGCTGTGTTGAAGCCTAAATAATCATTGCTTACAACATGGGGGAAAACCACCTGGTCAGGACCTTGGTTGGTAGCTTCTTTTCCGTTTGGTGTAGTGGCTCCGACTGGGGATAATGGGACCAGTTTCCCAATATAAACTATGCTAGTGCTGATGGGGTGATATATGATATTTTAGAGGAATTTTTAAGCTAAAAGTAATCTAATCTAAAGTAATAATCACATGCATATATCCTAATTTAAACACTATCTAGCTATGACTATAATTGGGAATAAAATTGAGGTATGTGATCTACAATAATGTCCTAGAGCAATTGGTAATAAAGATCATTCAACTGCAATAAGAAGTGAAATCATTTTAGCAATAATCATTTTGAATAAATAGTTAGCCGAAACAATTGTGAAGGATATATCGCATAAGAAATTATTCATATATTCCACATAAAATTTAGGCCATCACCATACAAAAGTGCAATAATGCTAACCAAGATTTAAACTTTCATACATAAACAATTTGAAGGAAAAATATCGCTTAATACATAAATAAAACAAAATCACAAGATAAAAGTACCATTTGTAATAAGTTCTACTCATGTGTTTCAGCAATATCGACCTACTTCCAATCAATCCAACACCATCTAAGAGTACAGAAGTGCAATTTTAGTAGAATATGCCAGATAAAATGAAAATAAATCTTGTTCCATTCATTTCACCAGAACTTCCTCAAAGGGACAAAAGTGCATGTTTTGAAGATTGTTTCTAATAAAGTTTCTGGACCCCTCTCTAAATGCATGAGAGGGGTTTAAATAGTAAATTATAAATCCTAAGAATAGATTATTACAAAAATAATTGATGAGGTTTAAACGACCTTCCTCAAACTATGCAAAACAAAACAAAAATAGAAATAAAACATGGTGACTAACTCCTTTGCATTTGATCTTTGAGATCACAGATGTCTGTCATTAGTTTGAGCTATGTTAGTCAGCCAATTGTAGATTTCAACTGCCCTATGAACACGACATTAGTTAGTGCTGACACCATTTTCTGCGTGTAAGTGGTTAGGCATTGCAAGGTCATCCACTGGCTGTAAGGTTTAACTAAATATTTCTAGTATGCTTCCCAGTTTAACCTGGTTATTTGCCTAATTACTTCCCCTTTTTCCCTTGTTTCCTGCCTCCACTGTTGTTCAAGCTGTTTGATATTTGGAAGAAATCCTGGTACAGAATCTCCCACCAGGTTTGAGCTGTGTAATTTTCATTGATGTTTTCAATAACATTGTTTGTTGCTGCTGCTACGATCATTGTTTCATTTTCTTCTTGTCTAAGTCCAGTATAGGAAAATCAGCATTCCTCCCATCCTCTAAATTCTTCCAGGTGATGAAGTCAGAAACTCTTTTCAATACTTCATCATATTTGAGTCTCATGTCAACGACTTGACTCGTTAACTTGTCACTGGTCTCGCAATAAGGACTCAACTATGAGACCTTGTGGCATATAATTTATTTTTGGTGCATTAGTTGGGAGTTAAGGCTGAGCACTCAATTATAAACTGATCAATATTTGGACTGTCCTTCTACTTATCTGCTATTGCTTTTATCTGCTTGAATTCTTGTTGGAGCTTGGCTATTTCCAATTTCACTTGTTGGTTAGATTTTTCTTGCTCTAACTGTTGTTCCAACAACATAATTTTATTTTCCTTTTCTCTGAGCAACATTTGTACCTCTGTTTCTTTAACAATAGTCAATGTAGCATAGGCTCTTGAAAACTGTGACAGTCTAGTAAGGTTCTCAAATGGGTCGATGGGTGAATCTTTCCAGACAATATCCATAGGTTCATTATCAAGAGTAGTAGCAATTGTTTCATCCAACTTCCTCTTCTCTCTTTTCCTTTTGAAGAAAAACTTGTGGGTTGAGCTATACAACACATCTAAAAGAGGAATCTCATCAATTCTCAAAACAATTTCAGAGGTAGGAGTGGCAGGAATGTGCTCTAACTCTTGAGTACTTACAATTTTCTCTACTGTAATTTATTGAGTTGCTTTGTGTTGTGGATTCTATGGCTATGGTGCTTGTCCCTCTGTATGGAGATTTTTATTAAAATGCTCCCATTCTTTCTCTAAATCAATCACCAGGGGTTTTGTTGATTAGGTAGAGGTGGAGTGAATTTCAGCCTGTTTTTTAGCTGAGGTTTACTGAGTTGCCTTTTTCGTAGCTTTTCTAATTCCTTACTTTTACTTCCCCCATTTTGTGACTATGGCTCTAAGTTCTCTGACTCCTTGGTAGACTTCCCTTGAGACTCTGCTTCAGAATCATCTTTATAATTTTCTCTGGAGCTCTCTTCTAGGCTTACGCCAGGAGTTGGCTCCCTTATTGTCTCAATCTGTAATTGGTCCAATGGGACCTTTAACAATCTCCTTTCTCTATATTCATGATCTGAAATTGGGGCACTTAGGCTTCTTCTCTAACTTACAAGAACCTCTCCCACTCCCAAAGCTTAAATTATTCCCATGTCTTTATGATTAAACAACGCAGAATTAAATATGTGCTTGAAAATAGGTGTATGCTGGTCTCCTTTAAACTGTTTATGTGCTTTAAGTTGATGTGCTTACACTGATATATAAATACATATAACAATAAATAATGCAACAATATAACAAACACATAAGACAATAATTTAATTAGGATTTCACCCAAAACTCTTGGGCTACATCTTTGTGAGCTCTAGTCAACTCAACTAGTCTCTCTGCGAAAATGGCAAAGTCATTTTACAAGCTCTGCGGCTCAACTCCATTGGTTTGCATAGGGCTCTGAACTCTCAATTTTTTGGCCCTCGGCTCAGGCCCTGGCTCTCGGCTCTGGCTCTGGCTCTAGCTCCTGGCTCTGGCTCTTGGCTCTGGCTCTGGCTCTTTGCCTCTGGCTCTGGCTCTAGCTCTTCTGCTCTAGCTCTGGCTCTGGCTCTTCGGCTTTGGCTCTGGCTCTTCGGCTTTGGCTCTAGCTCTTGCTCTTTGGCTCTGGCTTTGGATTTCTACAGCTTTCAGCTCTTTCCCTTTTCACTTGACCTCGAAGTGACCCCAAAGACTCCCTCAACTGCTCTGCACATTAGCTTTCGATTTCTCTGCTTTCTTGCTTCTACCTTGGCACTACTTCTATTTGCTCCCAATTGATCTCTCTGCCTCCTTTGAGGTACTTTTCCAGCTTTTCGGATACCCCATCTATTTCTCTGCGATTCATTATCCCTCTACGGCTCTGCGGCTTCTCTGTTCCCTGTCTGTTTGACTGGCCATCTCGCTTTGTGGCTCCATGGCTTCAAAATGCATCATTTCCTATGAAAATTCCTACTTGCAATGTGGCATGATGATCAGGAGCGGTTATAGAGGTTTTGGGGCTTTCTCTCAGGCAAAAACCCGAAAATGGGGAAAAATACATTACACAAGTATTTTCCAAAAAATACACTATTAGGCATGTATTTTGGACATGAAATTACATTCAATCACCTCCAACTTCCCTATCGGGTCCACCATTAGGCAACATATTGCATCGCGCAGGCATATTGGGTAAAATCCCAAATACATGGAAAATACATGAAAACCCCATCAAAATCATTTTTATCGGACTTCAAAATTCGCATCCGCCCTATAATCACAACGGGTCCACCTTGGGTCACTTTCATAGCTCCACCATCGATCTAGGTGATCTCTGATCCAACGGTCAACATGCGGTTTCAGACGGCTTAATGGTAGGGAGGTTACCCACCCGAAAATGTTGTTTTCCTCTCTCCTCCGCCGGTCACACATCGTTCATTGTATGGGATTGGGTGAAGCTGGCCCAATACCATTTACCACTCGATGCCCACCCGAAATCCCGCTTACAGAACTCCAAAAACATGGCGCCATGTTTATAATTCCCTTTCGGGTCTGCTTTATCGCTTCCCTGTGTATTTTGGTTTTTACACCGAAAAGAATTAATACACAGAAAATGTAGTTCAATGAGTTACTAATCAATCAAGAAAGAAGGCATATAGACTTATAGATGAACCAAGAAAGAAGGCAACTGACTGGAAAACTGAATGCACACACACAAGTAACAACATAGGATTTACGTGGTAAGATCTTGATAGGGTGTCAAGGAAACATCCATGGGGCAAGGGATTGGAATCTCTATTCAATCAATAAATTATTCTCCATACAATAGTTCAGGCATTCATTAGTTTTATATGAAGCTCCTCAGATACATAAACGATGTTCCGGTATAAAACTAACTTGTTAATAATTAATACATTTTACCCAAATTTAGATAATTAGTTGTCAAATTTCCAACAAAATCCACCTTGACAACAATTTTCCTAATCCCTTGCCCATGCCCATTCATCATATTTTCTACAAGCCAAGAGAAGCTAAACACCATCATAGCTTCTCTACTGTAACTAGCTTTGTGAATATGTTTGCACAATTCTCTCGTGTATGGACCTTTTGAAGAGCTACTTTTCCACCATCGATCACATGTCTCAAAAAATGATACCTTACATCAATGTGCTTGGTTCTGTTGTGATAAGTAGGATTTGTAGCTAAATGAATATAACTTTGACTGTCACAAAGTACATTCACTTTCTCCTGTGTCCTTCCAATCTCATCAAGTAAACCCTTTAACCAGATTGCTTCTTTACTGGCATCTGAAGCAGCTATATATTCTGCTTAGGTAGTGGACAATGCAACTGTTTCTTGAAGCTTTGAAATCCAACTAATTGCTCCACCTGTAAGATTAAAGACATAACCTGTAGTAGATCTTCTTTTGTCCAAATCACCTGCATAATCAAAATCTGCATATTCGTAGATAGATCCTTCACTACCATTAAAGATGATGCAATGATCACTTGTGCCTCTTAGATATCAAAGCACCCATTTCACTACTCACCAATGTTCTTCACCTGGATATGCCATGAACCTGCTGACAACTCCAACTGCATGTGAAATGTCAGGTCTTGTAGATACCATCACATACATTAAGTTTCCTACAACATTTGTATATGGTACATGAGACATATACTGCTTTTCTTCAAAAGTTCTAGGACTTAAATCCGAAGAAAGCTTAAAATGGGAAGCTAATTGAACATTAACAAGTTTCACATTGTTCATACAAAACTTTTCAAGTACTTTCTCTACATACTTCTGTTGTGATAACCAAAGTTTACCATTTATCATGCCTCTGTGTAGCTTCATGCCCAAGATATGTTTTTTTGTTCCAAGATCCTTCATATCAAACGTCTTAGAGAGTTGAGCCTTTAACCTATTGATCTCTTCCATGCTTTTTCTTGTAATAAGCATATCGTCAACATACAAAGCTAAGATAATGAATATGGCATTGAAACTTTTGAAGTACACACAATGATCATACTCACTTCTTATAAAGCTCTAGCTCACCATGAAGGAATCAAACTTCTTGTACCATTGTCTGGGAGGTTGCCTCAGAGCATACAATGATTTCTTGAGCTTGAAAACTAATCTTCTACTGCGATCTTGTACAAAACCTTCTAGTTGTTCCATATATATCTCTTCATTGAAATCACCATGTAGAAAAGTTGTTTTAACATCTAAATATTCTAACTCAAGGTTAAGTAATGTAGTTAGTGCTGACACAGTACTAATAGAAATAAGTTTTACAATTGCTGAAAAGATCTCATGAAAGTCGATACCTTCAACCTGAGAATAACCTTTTGCTACCAGTCTTGCCTTATTCCTTTCGATACTTCCATCAACTTTCCGTTTCAGTTTGAAGACCCACTTGCATCCAACAACACTTCTCCCTTCAGGAAGTTCTACAAGATCCTAGGTATTGTTCTTGGTTTTTCGCTATCTGTATCATCTATTGCTTCCTGATAACAAGAAGGTTCCCCATCTTTAGTAATCAAAGAAAAAGATGAAGTGGAATATTCATACCTTTTGGGAGTTTTTCTTTCCCTTGTAGACCTTCTTAGAGTGACTGGTTGCTGAACTGGTTCAAAAACTTCAATAGCTTCCTTTGTATCTTCAACACCTTTTCCTCCAGAAGTCTCTTCTTCCTTTTGACTATCATTGAAAGGTCTAGCTTCCAACTGAACTTGTTGATTTGGCGATACCTATTCCTATTTAATTCTTTCAATATTTTATTTTAAAAGAAAAGATTCATCAAATGTTACATCTCTACTAATGACTATCTTCCACAATGTATGATCCCACAACCTGTATCCTTTCACTGCATAGTCATACCCAACAAAGACATAACATTTCGATTTTGGAGCTAATTTTGAATGTTGATTTCTAGGAATAAGAGAATAAGCATCACAGCCAAATATCCTTAAATGTGAATAATCACAAGACTGACCTGTCCAAACTTCTTTAGGAATTTCACAATTAATTGCTACTGAAGGTGATCTTTTAACTAAATAACAAGCAGTAGATACTGCTTGTGCCCACAACTCCTTTTGCAAGTTAGCATTGCTAATCATGCTTCTAACTCTTTCCATAAGAGTCTGATTCATATGTTCAGCAACACCATTTTTCTGAGGAGTATAAATAGTAGTTTTGTGTCTAATAATTCCTTCATCCTTACAGTATTGTTCAAATTCTATTGAAGTTAATTCACCACCATTGTCAGCTCTTAAATAGTTAATTGATTTGCCTGTTCTTTTCTCTACCATTGCTTTAAATTGTTTAAAGACATTGAATAAATCAGCTTTCTTTTTAGCATAAAGACCCAAACTTTATGGGAGAAATCATCAATAAAAGTTAAAAAATATAGAGCGCCTCCATATGATACAACAAGAGATGGTCCCCACAGATCATAATTAATATAGTCTAAAATATATTTACTATTATGATTTCCAGTTTTAAATCTCTGTTTACACTGTTTTCCACACACACATGTTTACAAAAATCTAGCTTCAAAGATTTCAGATCGGAAAGAGATTTACGTTTCATCAGTATCTGAAGACCTTTCTCACTCATGTGACCCAATTGCTGATTCCATAGACGAGTACCTGCTTTATTTTTCTGACGCAACCACTGCTTCACTGACCTGATTACTTCCTTTGAGTCTGTAAATATTTCCGACCTTT
Organism: Pinus tabuliformis; assembly: GCA_031772625.1. Lineage (NCBI taxonomy): Eukaryota > Viridiplantae > Streptophyta > Pinopsida > Pinales > Pinaceae > Pinus > Pinus tabuliformis. The sequence continues at coordinate 196,507,802 of CM062808.1, forward strand.
TCTGCTTTCATAACAACTAGGGCACCTTTCAAGACTTTCAACATGCCATTCTGACCTGTAAACTTATAACCATCTGAATCCAACACTCCCAAAGAAATCAAATTTTTCTTCAAATAAGGTACATGTCTAACACTAGTTAATGCTCTAACTGTGTTATCATACATCTTAATCCTGATATTACCCATAAACAAAGAACTACCATTTACATTTTCATACCAAGTAAACCAATTTCTATGTGGACACATGTGATGAGAAGCACCAGAGTCTAACAGCCAGCTTTCTAAACCCTGAGAGACATGACATTCAGGTAAAGTTTAATCTATTACACATAATTCTTCAGCAGATAAAACTTGATCTATCATACCTGAATCGACCTGATTTACTTCCTTCTTCAGGTTATCAGATTGCTTTCGTTTCCAACAGTCTTTCTTCAGGTGTCCAATTTTATTAGAGTGCCAACATTTTGCCTTACACTTCTTTCCCTTTGATTTAGATCTAGAAGACCCCCTTGTTTTTTCTCCTCTTTCCTTTGACTGTTCTCTAGCTATCATGGCTTCTGATGTAGCTATTTCAGTACTGGATTTCCTTCGTACTTCTTCAGACAAGAGAGCTCCCACAACTGATTCAAATTTCAAAGAATCAGTTGTGCTCAAGCTGATTGAAGTTGCGAAGTGGTCCCATGATTTAGGCAGAGAACACAACAAGGTTATAGCTTTGTCTTCTTCCTAAATTTTAACTTCCATATCTGTTAATTGGCATATGAGTGTATTAAAAACATTCAAATGTTCTGCAACTTTTGAACCCTCCTTCATTCAAAGACTGTATAGTTGTCTTTTCAGATAAATTCTATTGGTCAATGACTTTGTCATATAGAGTTTTTCTAGTTTTTCCCATAAACCTAAAGCTGTACTCTCTTCAACAATGTTGAAGAGAACTTCATCCGCTAGGCATAACCTGATGGTACTGAGAGCTCGGGCATCCATGTCCTCCCAGTTCGAATCAGTCATGGTTGCAGGTTTCTTAGATGCCCCATCCAATGCCTTATGCAACCCTTGTTGCACCAGAAAATCCCTAACTTTTAGTTTCCAAAGAGAAAAATTGCTCTTGCCGGTGAATTTCTCCACCTCGAATTTTGCATTCAACATCTTGGCCATTTTTTTCTCCTCCTAGGGTTTTAGTCTTTCAACTAGGGTTTATTTTTTTTTTGTTTCCCTTTCTTTAAGAAAAAAAACTCTTTGTACTTAAAAATAATTCCCCTTTTTTCCAAACAAAAAAAGACAACCCTTCAACATATTTTTCTTTCAAATTAATGAAAAGAAACCCTTGTTTTTCAAACCATAGATTTTTCTTTCAAATTAAGAAAAAACCCTTGTTTTTCAAACCCTTGTTTTTCTTTCCTTCAATTTTAATTAAAAAAAAACCTTTGATTTTCTTCCCTCCAAATTCAAATTGTTGGAAAAAATTTCCTGGGAAAAATTTCTCTCAAATTTGAGGAAAAATTACTCGGATCTAGATCGAATTCCTCTGGTGACAAGCTAGCCAGGCCTCTAGTATCATGCAGGCTCTACCCTAGCAGTACTTCTGGCATCACGCTATACACGCAGGGTTTTTCCAAACCAACATCGCAACCCCTTTTTTTCTAGACAACTGTTGCAGCGTGCAATCAACGCAACCCTTCAATGGACATGTAGAGGGTGACTCCTTCTTCACCGTTCTAGACTCTAACAGTGTGCAATAAATGTAGCTTCAACGGACATGCAGAGGGTTTGGTAGCTGCAATAGCTCCACACTTCCTCCTCATGCAGAGATCACACAGCAATCAACGCAGCTTCAATGGACACGAAGAGGGTTTGGCCGTGTTGAGGGCCCTAAAATCGGGTCAACAACAAGGGGGATACCCACCCGGTCCGGAACTTGGTTGGTAGCTCCTTGTCTGTTTGGTATAGCGGGTCCGACTGGGGATAATGGGACCAGTTTCCCAATCTAAGGGGTGTGTGTGTGTGTAGAGTTTGATGATGCTGATCTAGAAGTAATTTTAAGCTAATTTAATTCTAACTCATAAACTAACTCTATGCTATTGTAATCTAATAAAAACAACACATCTAATCTACGCTAACCCGGGGTAGATTTTTTTTATTATGCGATCTAAAAATATTTCGAACAATAACTGGTAATAAAGATCATTCAGCTATCATAAGAATATAAATCAATTAAGATAAACCATTCTGCATAAAAAGTTAGGCAAAACAGTTGTGAACAACATATCGCATAATAAGTTATTCATATGTCAAGCAAAAATAAATGACTCCACCGTACAGAAGTGCCAAATGGTAACCCACACATTCATACATTAACATATAAACAACTCAGCTGCATATCACTCTAAGAATATAAGCAGAAATTGGTCAAGAGATAAAAGTACCATTTATGACCGATTTCACTCACAAACTTCAAGCAATAACAATTTATCTCTACTTGTTCTAACATCTACTAAGACTACAGAAGTGCAACATCAGTAGCAGACATTAAAATGCAAACATATATAAATCTCGATCCATGCATTCATCAAAAATCCCCTCCGAGGGTGCAAAAGTGCATGTTCTGAGGACAAGTTTTTTGACAAATTTCCGGACCCCTCTCCAAATGCCATGAGAAGGGTTAAATACTACTAACTAATTAATCTTAATTACACAAATTTAGGAAACAGCTTCAAATGACCGCCCTTCTACTAAAACAAATTTATTTCTAAAAATTGGATCTAATTTCTAACCGTTTCTGTATCTGCTCCTTAGTGCTGTAAGCAATGCAACGTTCACCTGGGAAGAGTCGACTGGTTGTATTTTCCTTTCGTTCGAGCGATAAAAGTAGAAATAACAAGAGCTGGCACCTCTTTCTGACAAACTAGAAGATATTTTCGAAAATCTTCCTCTGGCTTGGTATATTCGCTGTGTGTATACTTGGTATGACCCAGATTTCTTTCAAACTGATTGTGTTGTTGCTATTTCGGTTTCCGGTCGTGCAAATGACTCAATGAGTTGGGGATTTCGTTGCCTGAACAATCTTCCGTTCTGAAAATTGCTTCCGTTCTTTGTTCCAGGCTTTTCTGGAGCGTCTTCCCTCTTTAGCGTCTTTCTTTTTGCTTTACCCAGTCTGAGCTTTAGGATCTTTTGTAAACATGCTGCTTTTGTGCACCTTTGACTCTGAGTCTTGGATAGTCTATTTCCATCAGTATATGTTGAGTGATACTCTGGAATCCGCGGTCCTGCTGCATGCGGCATCCATCTGCGAAGGCATCTCCTCTCTGTTCCCCGAGTATTGGCGCTTTCCCCTTTTCCTTAGATGTTTCCTGCACATTGATTTATATTAGTTCCTGCCTTACAGTTTACGCAAAGGAAAAGAGAAATGACGAAAAGATTGACATGAAAGCTTTAAGTTCTAATGAATGCATAATCATGACACTCGTAATGACTTGACTCTTCGAAAAACGCAACATAATCATTCTTGGATATTTTGGTGTACAATCATTAATTTCCCTTAAGGTGCGCGCTCAATTTTGGATTTACAGACTATGTCGAGGAAATTTTGCGATGAGTGGTTTCTGCGATTCGCATCGCAGTATAGAGGATTGCGATGTCAAGAAGTGTCATCGCAGGAATTGATAGTCTCATTCATCACAGATCGCAGATCGCAAATCGCAGGATCACAGATGGCAAGATCGCAGATCGCAAGATCGCATTTTATCATTCAATCACTGTATGCTGGTTATGCGACGTTGCGATATGCGACGTCGCATATCGGCCGTCGGTGATTCCTTAGGTTTCTCATTTAAGAGCGCTTTCAATATATGCGATGCGATGAATTTCGCATCGCTTCTTCGCAGCTTATTTATGCGCATAGGAAACGCTTCACTCTCTCTTCGCGATGCGATATAGCTTTAGGGAGTTAAATACAAAAATTTTGATAAAAATATTTTTTGGATTTTTTGTTAAGGGTCCCCCTTTGCTTGGTGTTATTGCTAATACCAAACAAAGAGGGGGGTTGTTGGTGACCACAACAACGGCGATTCACTGTGAAGAACCAGTTATCTTTGCTTTTCTATTGAATTTCCACTTCCGAAATAGAAAAATTTTCATATGTCTAAATTTTGTTATGGACAGATAGAGTATAGTACCCCTTATCGTATCAATGATACTTTGTCTCAACCTTTTCATATTCCAATTATCTGCTTCCTCAGGCTTAGTTCTTGCATTCATACCAGACATTACTCGGTCTTTTTAAAGATAAAATAAGGTCTTCTCTGCGTACTGGCTTTTTAAAATATGCTCATTTGTTGTAGGTAGAGCCTCTGCTGCTCGCAAGCGTCCATAGCCTCGACAGGGTTACCTGTTATCCAGCAATGATCCTTTTTCCTGCTTGAGGTTATTTACAACATTTCAGAGAAAAATCCTTTTCGACACTTTTTCCTTTTTATTCTCTAAAGAAAAATGTCTTAGTTTGGTGGCAAAATTATGACACAGTCATTCACTTGATTTACACTTTCGCTGAACAAGCTGGCTCGTGATGAGACCCCTTGTCTTTTGATTGCAACAATCTTGAGTCGTTGCCCTGTTTTGATAGACAGTATTGGCAAAGTCAGCAAGTTATAATATCTGTGATCATGATAAGCCGGCTCGTGATGAGACCTCTTATTCTTTGAGATATAGTGTTTTCTTGGATTGTTTCTCTGAATGCTGCGATTTCCTTTAGCAGGGAGGAAGTCATTGTTTTTCCTTAAGAAAGGTTTGGACGACAATAATAGAGTTTGAAAACAGCAGCTTTACAGAGAATATTTATTTTATTATTGATGATACCTTTCATTGTGTTGATATAAAACAATTTTTTACCAAAGGTTGCTTTCATCAAAGTTTTTTGAGGTTGAAACTAACATCATATTTAGGCTAAAGTTAACTCTATTTGTCAATAATAAAAATCAGATTTTTCGAAAAGTTTTGCTACTTGTACAAGCGAAATCAAAATCTGATAGAGAATTGGTGTGCTCTTTCATGAATCCTTTTTAGTGACCATCTACAACAGGTTTTATTTATAAGAAAGAGAAAAACAGAATAAAAACTAAAACTATCCTACAAAAAAAGAAGAATGATCTTCTATGGAAAATACATTTTAAGAATATGTCCATTCACAGGCAAAGAATCTCTTCTACCTACCAAATCCTGCAACACAAACGTGAATGGGCCTATGACTTCTACAATCTGAAAAGGACCAAGCCACAGCTTCTGAAATTTCATATGTTTGCCCTTTTCTTCATGAGCCTTATCCCATTTCAAAACTAAATCTCCCATCTGAAAGTTTTTTCTGGTCATTATGCTTGAGTCAAAAGAGGATTTTATTAGCGCTTGGTGGTGAGCATGGGTTTTCTTAGCCTGTTCTCGTCGTTCTTCTAGTTTGATTATTTCCATTTTTCTCAATTGTAAGGAGGAAGTAGATACTTCATCGATGTGTTGTACTAAAGACAAAGAGGGAATGACTAAGTGAGTTGGAAGAACCACTTCTTTCCCATAAACTAAATTAAAGGGAGAAGTGCCGATCGAAGCTTTCTTCATAATTCTATCTGCCCATAAAACACTTACCAACGCTTTGTGCCAATTCTTTTGGTTTTGGTCAACTGTTCTTTTAATAATCCTGATTAGGTTCTTGTTTGTTGATTCAGCCAATCCATTATCTTGAGGATAGTAGTTGGCAGAATATTTCAGTTTGAACCCTCTTTTAAGTGCAAACTCAGTCATTGTATTTCCAGAAAAGTATGAGGCATTATCAAACATTAAGGCCATTGGCAATCCAAACCTAGTGATGATAAATTGATCTATGAATTCAATAATGTTTTCAGAATTAGCTGTCTTGAGAGGAACTGCTTCTACCCATTTAGTAAAATAATCTGTTGCTGTGAGGATATACCTATGCTGCTTAGAAGAGTGAGGAACGATCTCACCTATTATGTCCAAGCCCCATTGACTAAATGGTTGCTCGATGTTAACCGACTGTAGTGGCATGGACGATTTCTTTTGTTTCCCTGCAGCAGTCTGGCAGACTTGGCATTTCCTTACGTAATTGTATGAGTCTTTGAACAGCGTGGGCCAATAATATCATGCACGTAAGATTTTATGTGCAGTAGCATCTCCAGAATAGTGTCCACCTGCTGGTCCATCGTGGAGTTCCTGCAAAACCTTTTCGGCTTCAGTTTTCTCAAGACACCTAAGAAGCACAGAATCGTAATTCCTTTTAAACAGAACATCATTTATGAGCTGGTATTATTTAGCTTTCAATCTCAGAGCTCTTTTCTTGGTGTGGTCTAGGTGTGATGGAGCATACCCGTTCTTAAGATAATAAATGGTGTCAGCATATAATGATTTTGCGTCGTTTAGGCTTACCTCATACGTATGTACCTCTTCAGATGAGTTCTCAGGAATTTTCAATGCTCCAGCTAACATCTTGCAGAAGCCTTGACCTCTTACGATGTTTGCTGGCTTGATCTCAAGATCGTATTCTTGTAAAGCGGTAATCCAATTCGCTCTCTTTTCGCCCACATCCTTCTGTATAAGAAGGTTTCTTACCGCTGGAAACGGTACTACGACTTTGGTATGGGCTTTAAGTAAGAAAGGTCTGAAATATTTGATCGCTTTGAAAACAGCATATGCATGTTTCTCCACGTCTGAATAATTGAGTTCAGCACCTTGTAAGTTCGAGCTAAAAAATGCGATTGGAGCTTCCGCCTTCTCTTGATTTGCTTGAGTTAAAATCGCAGCATAAGATTTCTCTGAGGCAAATGTGTATAAGATAAAAGATTCTGAAAAATTTGGGGTCGCTAAAGATGGAGAATTAATGATAGCTTGTTTAATCAAGTTGAATGCTTGATGCTCATCTTGACCCCATTTAAAATTTGAATTCTTTTTTTATCATATTTTGTAAAGGAGAAATAATACGTGAAAAATCCGGGACAAATCTCTTTACAAAATTGATTTGACCAAGGAAAGATTGCATGGCCTTTTTGTTATGAGGCATGGATATTTCAGAAATTTCTTTGATTCTGTTAGGTTCAATGTGAATACCAGATTTTGACACAATGAATCCTAGCAATTTCCCTTCACTTAATGCGAAAAAAGATTTCTTTGGGTTAAGTGAAATCCCATATCTTAAACATCGTTGAAATATTTGTTTCAAGTCTTTGAGATGGTCGCTTCGCTTCTTGGAGTACACTGTTATATCATCTAGGTAAATCACTACAGATTTATTGACTAAACCTTTAAATGTGATGTCCATGGCTCTCTGAAAGGTAGCGCCGGAATTGATCAGACCAAATGGCATCTTCCGATATGCATATGTTCCCCATTTAGTTTGGAATGTAGTTTTTAACTGATCATCAGGATGTACCAGCACTTGATTGTATCCTGAAAATCTATCCATAAAAGACATTAATTCTGAGCCTACTACTGCCTGTAATATTTGCTCCATAGGTGGGAGGGGAAAATTGTCTTTTTGACAGGCTTTGTTGAGATTCCGGAAATCGATACAGATTCTAATATCTCCGTCTTTCTTTCTAACGGGCACCATATTGGATACCCATTTGGAATTTCTGACGGGGAAAATTATTCTGGCTCTCAACAACTTATTTAGCTCAGTCTTTATCTGATTTTCTAAGTTGGGGTGGATTTTTCTGAGTTTCTGCTGGACAGGTTTTTCATTGTCAATCATAGGGATAGTGTGTTGAATGATAGAAGTGTCGTATGTCTTCAGCTCATCGTAATTCCAGGCAAAAACGTTTTTGTATTGTCTCAGAAGATGGATATATGCTGATTTTTCTTCAGGGGCTAGGCCGTGGCCTAGATTAACGTTTTGTGGCTTCTCATCGGTTCCTAGGTTCACTAATTCGTAGTTCAGAGTCGAACTGTAGAGTTTAGAATTGGTAGACCTTTTGAACCGACTTTTCAAATCATATAAGTTTTCTAACTTAACCACCGATTTAGGTATAGCATTATCAGTGCTATTTTGTTGTATTTGGTGATCATGATGGTCTTCGTCAATTATTTGGTTTGAGTAGGATCCTTCAGAAGTGAGGAAATTTACAATGTCAGGATCGTCGTTGAATACTCTCCAGTTGGTGATGTTGTCAGGGATGGATGGTCTAAAGATTAATTCTATTGAGAATCTATCTGGACTAAAATCATTGGAGGGAATAAGTCTAGAGGCCACGTTAGCTAATAGGTCTGCACTCGCATTTTGGAGTCTTGGGTTTGACAAAATATTGAAAGCTATGAAATGTGCAGTCAGATCTTGTACTAAAGATTGATAGTGCTTTAAATGACCTGATAGGCAATGTATGGTGTTACGTACCTGTTTGACGACAATCTCAGAGTCTCCAAAGACTTGAAGATACTTAACGTTCAACCCGATTGCTTTGTATAGGCCTTGCACCAAGGCCTCGTATTCCACTGTATTGTTTGTGCAATCGAACTCAAGTCTGCATGTAAGCATGGTCTTATTTCCGTCTGGGCTAATCAGAACGCATCCTGCTCCTGCTCCCTCGTTAGATTTAGAGCCATCAAAATATAATTTCCAAAACAAAGATGTATTTACAGGGTTATCTAAAAAATTAACACACTTTGAATTATCAGTTTGGGGAAAATTTTCAACTTGGGACAAACTGAATTTTCTAAGTAAGGTGAGGTATGAGCATTGAAATTGCCGAGGAAAGAATCTACCGAGTAATTGCCTATGATACTGATGTTTTATGCTATTGCTTCATTCTCTCCTTCCAATTCCGTCACTATGTACTTTTGGTGTAACTCTCGTTCAACCTTTATTTGATTCGGTTTACCGTTGTATGGCAACCACCTGTGCGACCAGTCGGTTGAGAAATATCCGTGGAGTTTTTCGGACCAATCCCTGCTAAGAATCAACCCATAGAATTCAGGGATATCAGCTACTAGAATGTCGATAACCTGACATACCTTCGGGTTAGACGACAATCTTATGGTCACTTGATTAAGTTCACCAATCACTTCGACTTGGGATCGATCAAGTTGAACTATGCGCATTGCAGATTTTTGTGGTTGAACATTCAATTTGGCACATATTGATCTGGGTAAAATATTCGTTGAAGCACCAGAATCAACCAAGCAATTGTGCACGTTTTTATTGAAAATTTCATAAGTGAGAAGAAAAGGGGGAGTATGAGATCTTGATCTTCCTCCAATCAAGGCGATGTAATTTGGGTCAATCTTATTGATCGTGTTGGTTGGAGGTCTTCCCATGTTGTGGGAAGCTACAGCTGTAGGTAAAGATGTAGTAGGCACGGCATGTAATTCTTTCATCATTATTTTCTGTTGATGTTTCAATTTGCTCAACTCGTAAAGAGTGATATTAGCCCTAGTCTTTTTCATGTCATCGATAATGTTATACTCCATTTCATCCGACACTATCAGTGTTCTTGATGGAGGTGTTTGATCTGATTGGACTGGGCTAAATTGGGTTGCTCTAGCAGTTGTTTTCTTTGTTGTGACCTTATCTTTTGTTGCAGCGCTTGCGCCCTTCTGTTTAGGGGTAGTTTGGGGAGGATCAAGTTGATTTTTGCTTCGTGTGCTAACCGGAAATGCTTCTTGATATTCTTCTTGTGGGAGGATGAAATCCCACATTCCTTGTAGTTCCACAACTTCTTCATCATCGGTATACCCTTCAGTGGTATTTTATTCTTCTTCTTCTTCTTCTTCTTTGGATTCGATGTTTGAGACAGCATTGGGTGGTTTCACATCCATGGGAGGATTTCTTTTAAAAGCTCTGTAGGGCTTTTTTGAAGAAGTTTCTGCTACTTGTTTTTTTATGTCAATCATCTCATTGGACATGGCCTTTAATACTTTTTGTAATCCTTCCAAATCGAAAGGATCTTTCATTTGTTTCTTCTTGGTGTCTTCTTTGAAAGAGATTTTCTTAGATTTGTGTTCCTCTATTGCAAATCTCTTTTCTAGGGCTATTACGCGTTTTTCTACTGCTAATGCCTCTGTCAAGTTTTCAACTAAGGTCGTCTTGTTTGCCCTATCTACGAAGATAGCCAAGTTTGATGGTAAGGCCGTGATATACCATTCACATCTTACTTCCTCGCTGGGTTGGGAAGCAGCGGGGATTTTGTTGAGGATATTATTGAACCATAAATTGAAATCTTTAATGGGTTCTCTAGCCTCAGCTTTAAGATTGGATAGGTCATTGATCAACGCCGCCATTGATCTGTCATCACCGAACCTGGTAAGGAATTGAATTTGAAAAATGTCCCAACTTGTGATCCACCCGAAAGGTAACGAAAAGTACCATGACCCGGCTGTTCCTTGCATTGTATAGGGAAAAAGTCGGACGACAGCATCTTCATTGGTAACTCCATTGAGATTAACCGAAAGCATGAAATTATTGATATGCTCTTCAGCTAGCATGCCTGTTTCTGGATTGAATTTAGGTAGCCATTTCTCAGGATGGGCCAGTATTGGGCTCAGGGGTGGAGGCATTAAAACCGCCCCAGGATTGTTCCATGGAGACTCGGCCATCGTTGAGCTGCTAGTGAATGAAAGTGCAGAGGATGATCCCTGATGCTGAGAAGATGAAGATATTATGATCTTTGATGATTGAAGAGGAAGGGTTGTGGAAGATGGATGAGTGATTTGGGATGAAGATGTGCGTGGCTAACTTCGCGGTGAGGGAGTTGAAATGGACGAAGTAGATGAAAGAGTCTCAGTGTCAGACTCAGGTGGTGTTTTCCTTGCTCTTTTCCTGGTGGGGAGAGGGAGTTCAGTTGGTTGGATGCCAAATTTTTCACTCTTCAATATGGTCAGGGGATGAGCGGGGTTGTACTGCGAAGTCACGCTGCTTTGAGATTTATCAGACCTCTGAGTAAAAATAGAGAATCCCTGAAGTATACGAATCAGAGTTTGAATTTCAGGGGGTTCAATGATAAGTTGGTATGATATATTATGGTATGTAGCAGCGGTGGATACTCGAGCGACTTCAAACTCTGAGTTTAATCTTACTGGAGAAGTCGGGGGAGTTGATGAGGGTGATTTTCTCTCAAAATGGTATTTAGATTTTGATTTAGGTGCCATTCATAGTTCGTGCCCTCCTTCTAGCGCCAAATATGTTGAGGGCCCTAAAATCGGGTCAACAACAAGGGGGATACCCACCTGGTCCGAAACTTGGTTGGCAGCTCCTTGTCCGTTTGGTATAGCAGGTCCGACTGGGGATAATGGGACCAGTTTCCCAATCTAAGGGGTGTGTGTGTGTGTGTAGAGTTTGATGATGCTGATCTAGAAGTAATTTTAAGCTAATTTAATTCTAACTCATAAACTAACTCTATGCTATTGTAATCTAATAAAAACAACACATCTAATCTACGCTAACCCGGGGTAGATTTCTTTTATTATGTGATCTAAAAAGATTTCGAACAATAACTGGTAATAAAGATCATTCAGCTATCATAAGAATATAAATCAATTAAGATAAACCATTATGCATAAAAAGTTAGGCAAAACAGTTGTGAACAGCATATCGCATAATAAGTTATTCATATGTCAAGCACAAATAAATGACTCCACCGTACAGAAGTGCCAATTGGTAACCCACACATTCATACATTAACATATAAACAACTCAGCTGTATATCACTCTAAGAATATAAGCAGAAATTGGTCAAGACATAAAAGTACCATTTATGACTGATTTCACTCACAAACTTCAAGCAATAACGATTTATCTCTACTTGTTCTAACATCTACTAAGAGTACAGAAGTGCAACATCAGTAGCAGACATTAAAATGCAAACATAAATAAATCTCGATCCATCCATTCATCAAAAACCCCCTCCGAGGGTGCAAAAGTGCATGTTCTGAGGACAAGTTTTTGACAAATTTCCGGACCCCTCTCCAAATGCCATGAGAAGGGTTAAATACTACTAACTAATTAATCTTAATTACACAAATTTAGGAAACAGCTTCAAATGATCGCCCTTCTACTAAAACAAATTTATTTCTAAAAATTGGATCTAATTTCTAACCGTTTCTGTATCTGCTCCTTAGTGCTGTAGGCAATGCAACGTTCGCCTGGGAAGAGTCGGATGGTTGTCTTTTCCTTTCGTTCGAGCGATAAAAGTAGAAATAACAAGAGCTGGCACCTCTTTCTGACAAACTAGAATATATTTTTGAAAATCTTCGTCTGGCTTGGTATATTCGCTGTGTGTATACTTGGTATGACCCAGATTTCTTTCAAACTGATTGTGCTGTTGCTATTTCGGTTTCCGGCCGTGCGAATGACTCAATGAGTTAGGGATTTCGTTGCCTGAACAATCTTCCATTTTGAAAATTACTTCCGTTCTTTGTTCCAAGCTTTTCTGGAGAGTCTTCCCTCTTTAGCATCTTTCTTTTTGCTTTACCCAGTCTGAGCTTCAGGATCTTTTGTAAACATGCTGCTTTTGTGCGCCTTTGACTCTGAGTCTTGGATAGTCTATTTCCATCAGTATCTGTTGAGTGATACTCTGGAATCCGCGGTCCTGCTGCATGCGGCATCCATTTGCGAAGGCATCTCCTCTCTGTTCCCCAAGTATTGGCACTTTCCCCTTTTCCTTAGATGTTTCCTGCACATTGATTTATAATAGTTCCTGCCCTACAGTTTACGCAAAGGAAAAGAGAAATGATGAAAAGATTGACATGAAAGCTTTAAGTTCTAATGAATGCATAATCATGACACTCGTAATGACTTGACTCTTCGAAAAACGCAACACAATCATTCTTGGATATTTTGGCGTACAATCATTAATTTCCCTTAAGGTGCGCGCTCAATTTTGGATTTACAGACTATGTCGAGGAAATTTTGCGATGAGTGGTTTCTGCGATTCGCATCGCAGTATCGAGGATTGCGATGTCAAGAAGTGCCATCGCAGGAATTGATAGTCTCATTCATCGCAAATCGCAGATCGCAAATCGCAGGATCGCAGATCGCAAGATCGCATTTTATCATTCAATCACTGTATGCTGGTTATGCGACGTTGCGATATGCGACGTCGCATATCGGCCGTCGGCGATTCCTTAGGTTTCTCATTTAAGAGCGCTTTCAATATATGTGATGCGATGAATTTCGCGTCGCTTCTTCGCAGCTTATTTATGCGCATAGGAAATGCTTCACTCTCTCTTCGCGATGCGATATAGCTTTAGGGAGTTAAATACCAAAATTTTGATAAAAATATTTTTTGGATTTTTTGTTAAGGGTCCCCCTTTGCTTGGTGTTATTGCTAATACCAAACAAAGAGGGGGGTTGTTGGTGACCACAACAGGCCACTTCCTCCTCACATAGAGAATACACCCAGAGACTGGTCAAGATAGCAACTGGTTGAGGCAGGTAGAGGGTAGAGAGTTTGGCAATAGCTCCACACTTCCTCCTCACACAGAGATCGTGCAACAATGAGTTGCTTGTACTCGTCTTTGCGCTCCTCATGCAGAGATCATGCAACCTTCACGCTCCACACGCAGAGATCACGCAGTAATGAGCTGTGATCCTCACGCTCCTCACGCAACCCTCACGCTCCTCACGCAGAGATCACGCAGCAATGAGCTACTTCTACTCACCTTCATGTAGAGACAACAGCTCCACACTTTTCCACTCTCATGATTTTCCACTCTAGTCCACGCGCAGATTGCCCCTTTTTTTTTTCTCCACAGGCAGATTGCTAACTCAAACTCAACTAACTTGCTCTGATACCATTTGTAGTTCAATGAGTTACTAATCAATCAAGAAAGAAGGCATATACAGTTATAGATTAACCAAGAAAGAAGGTAACTGACTGGAAAACTGAATGCACACACACAAGTAACAACACACGATTTACATGGTAAAACCTTGACAGGGTGTCAAGGAAACATCCACGGGGCAAGGGATTGGAATCTCTATTTAATCAATAAAGGATTCTCCATACAATAGTTCAGGAATTCGTTAGTTTTATATGAGCCTCCTCAGTTACATAACCAATGTTTCGGTATAAAACTAACTTGTTAATAATTAATACATTTTACCCAAATTTACATAATTAGTTATCAAACTTGCAACAGAAAAGTCCCTTTTACCAGAACTCAAATTTTATCAAACCATGCCTATAAAGTTCGTCGGGTCCAGTGTTATCACCCATTTATATTGTTGTGATGCGATATATCACAATCGCAAGTGGCACTGGCCCGGGGGTCCATCCCTTGCCCCGTGGCATCACCGATGCAGATTCGCTGATATCAGCAATCGCAATCGCATTACCCAGGGTCTTGCCATTGAACACAGGCCTATCTCTGACCCGATATATTGGAGATCAGAAATCGGGGTCTCTTTCGCCTCCACTTGAGTTCGGCTCTTGGACCATCTTCGATGCGATTTCCCTTTATAAGGGTTTTTTGCCCATTTTAGGGGATTTTGCCTCTTTTTCCAAAGAAAAAAGGGCATCGTCTTTCTGCAATAGCTTCTGCATCCTATGTCCATTTTAGCCCATTCAAGTTCTAGTAGATTTAGAATGAAAAGACCTCTGACATTTGGCTATTTCTAAGAACTTGCTTGGACTTTCATTTTCCTTTGTGAGGAACACTTAGACTTAGGAGTCTATCCAAAATCCATTTTGGATCACTCCTTCCCACTAAAGAACTTTTGGTCTCGAAAAGACTGATATACTGATCTGAACAGTAAATGAGAGTAACAACACCCTCTTCTTTCAGCCTCCATACACTTTCCTTTCATAGTTCCTCTGAACCAAAGCCTTTGACCACTTTCCTTCCTAGATATGCTCGTCCTCTTGGGAAGAATTGTCTTCCTCCTTGCCTTCCTGTAGAACTCTTGTTGAGATGGTCATAGAAGGAAGTTTGAAATTTTCTACCTTGATCATTGATCCAAGGTGGCTCAAACAAATGTGAAGTACACCTGCTCCACAAAACTTTCATTTGTACCTGTTTGACAAGTTGTCAACAACAACTATTAAGAGCAACAGAAATATAGACAACAATTGGATGGCCTAAACTCCTGCTTCAACAAAAGAAATAAATTTTCACATCTTGTGAACACTTCCATGTCTTACATCTGCATACAAATTATGGACTAGATAACAAGCCCACAAAACATGCCTTTAAAACAAATGACCCTTCAAGTCAAGCATGTAGAAAAAGACCATTAGGACTCTTTTTCAAAAGATGAAACACTTCATCATTATCTCCATTTTGGAGACCAAGTTAAATTCTCAGAGAGTCAACATTGTATCACACGCATGTCAAAGCAATCAACCCTGCAAGTTAATTACACATACATGTTCACATACAAGGAAATCATCAGCATCCATGTGTTCATGCACATCAAGCTTATGCATGCATTTCATCCTTCAACTTTCGCTTAAGCACACTGTACTTTCGAAGATGAAATGAAATATAATGTTGCAGCAACAAAGTGAGTCTCTTGCTCAACTTCTCCATTCACCTACTTGGTAAAATCCTACAACCTGCATCCTCATTAACAAAGAAATGCAAATAGATGCATCAATAGACATGCAATCTTAATCGGATAAGAACTCTAAATGTTTCTTACCAATCCCTTTCAAAGGTACTACCTTTGTCTGCACATGAGCATCAACATGTGAATCATCCTGAAACACATCATTAATGGAATCTTCATTTCCATTTCTGCCATCTTGTCTTTCCACTTTCTTCATCTTTTGTGGAAGCATTGTTGGATTCAAAGTCCAACATTTTGCAGCAAGATGTCCTTGCTTATGGCAGTAAGTGCACTACATGTGCATCCTCTTAATAGCATGATTTGCCTTGTCCAATGGACCTTTGGATTCTTGCTTATTTTCCTTCAAAAGTTTCCCGTATGTGGCCATTCTCTTCCAACATCTAGAAACATATGGTTATCCAAACCACAAAAGGAACATGCAATTCTTTTCCCATATCTATGTGGAAATTTATCATGCTTTGTAAAATCAAAAGGAAGATGATTAGAACCAGATTTATACCTTTCTCTTTCACCTTTATTTCCTTCATGAGGAGGTGAATTGAATGAAGTAGTGGCTCCCTTTAGAACACCATCAATCTCTTCAAGGCTATTAGAGTCTCCCCAACTCTCTGGTTCAAGTGTGTGCTTCTGAACACCTGCATATTGCAAATGATGTTTCAAGCTATTGCATTCCTCCTAAATACAATATTCACACTCTGCAATGCAAATCCTTCTTGAAGCTATTTTAATGGCCTTCATGGCTGCTTTGGAACTTTGTCCATAAGCTTGTCCATAGCCAAGACCCAAATACTTAGGCCTTTCCTCAATCATTATTGGTTTAACAATACCTTGTGCATGTCTACCCAAGCCGTTTCCTTCATAGCCCATCTTGGACATTAGCTTGGAACCTATTCCTCTGGTATGCTTTTCAAAAGAACCAATATGAGAATTCTTAGTGCAAATTGAAGAGAAAATGGAATTATTTACCTCTTCTTCAAGCTGATACTTGAACAAGGCTCCTTATGAAACAAAGAGCTATGCCTCCAACTCATGCATCCTTTCCAGGTTCATATTTGCAATATGAAGTTTCCTCTCCATTTCCTACAGTTTGTTAGAAAGCATCTACTTCTCTTCCTCCATGGAATTCAACTGCTCTCTAAGTATGCTACTCTTCCTTTCATCCTCATACATTTCTCTCACCATACCTGTTACACAGTAATTTGTCACTGTCTCCCTATCAGTCACCCTACTGTGTCAAGAATTCACAATAATCAAGTTCATGCCTTCTGAACTGGCCCAAAACCCATTTTTCCAAAGTTTTCCTCATCAGCGCGTCTGTTTCTAAAATATCCGCGATGACTGGCGGCTCGTAGTGTATTCAGTGCGCTGCCAGCGCGGAAGCACATCACTTTTCCGCGCTGGTCGCATTTTATGAGCCAGCGCACCTCTCCTTTGTATTGGGTCGCGCTGACATGACTTTCCCAGTTATTGAGGCGCGACATCAGCGCGTCAGTTACCTTATAATCCGCGCTGATCCTGTTTGGGCGAATTTGTTCCAACAGCCAGCCTTCCAGATAACTCCAGGCTTGGTTGTTGGCTTTGTGAGTATCGACTCCCTTCTATGGCATGTCTGTTCGACCCTTTGCAACCACTTCCCTTGAAGATAAGCTCATCCTTCCACCCTTTTAGGAGGCTCCTTCTCCTATATAAACTTCCACCATTACCATGAGCAGCTAGTTTTGGAATAGCTTGGATTGTATAGAGCTTATAGTGCTCAGATTGCTGCTACCATAGGTATTTGGTGTGCTAGGTGCGGAAGTGATTGATTGCTTAGGGAAGGTTGTTTTGTGTTGCTTGTGTGAGAGAGAGAGTTGCTTGTCTTGGGAGAATCATTTCCAAAGGTGAATGCTTGAGACACTTGCTGACTGGCCCCTCCTGAGAAGGTTACCGACGTCAGAACATTTGGTTGTACTCTTCTCTGTTTGATTAATAATAGATGACCGCTATTATTGTTCCATTCTCATTTGTCTATGCAATGGTTAAATGTGAATTACATCTTTTCTGACTGATGTATGGTTGCTTTTATTAGATTTCACGCTTGTGTTTGTTTCCTCTTTGTGTGTGCAGGTATCTATTCGCGGATATCGCGAAGGATCATGACCAGCCAAAGCGAAGGAGCGAAGGCAGCATCTCTTCGTCAAATAACAGTGCTGGAATCCAAGTAGGTGCTCTTTACCTCTTGTTTAATTGTAATTAGGAACATGCATAGCAGCATTGTTTGATTGTTGCTAGACCCTTGCTGGGCTAGTAGGGATCGCCTCTATCCGTAGAGGTGATTTACCTCTCCAACAATTTGGCGACTCCGCTGGGGATCAGCCTTTTTGTCTCTTGTGTCCACTCTTTGTGCTTGAATTTGATTTTTCTCTCTTTTCGAGTTTTGGGGATTTTTTTTCTGCTTGTAGCCTTCCTGGGTCCATCTGGGAAGTGTCTTAACTGTTAAAAGACTTTCTACCTTTGGTTTGGGAGTTTTCTGCCTTGATTCTACTTGTTTTCACCTTCGTCGCGGTTTAATTCAGAACAGACGTGCTGACGTCGCACCCCTATTTCTTTGTTATCCCTGTCATCGCGCCTGTACAATTAATAGTCGCGCTGACCTCGTTTTTAGAGACAGCGCGCTTTATCCGTGTGCTTCCGCGCCGACGTCTCACACCTGCTTCTTTGTTCTTCCTGTCATCGCGCCTATGTGATTAATAGTCGCACTGACCTCGTTTTTCTGGGACAACGCCCTTTATCCGTGTATTTCCGCGCTGACGTCACAAAGTTGCTACAGGCCTCCTCCTGTCAGCGCCGAGTTACTGAAGGCTACCCGCGCTGATCCTGTAGAATTCATTTTTGTCCAGATCAGCCTCCTGAACTTGTTGCTTTAGCTTTCCGCTCTTCTCTCCACTTGGTTTGTGACTTGTTTTTTATTATCTGAACTCTGAGCTGCTTGCTTGCGAAGTCTTGTCCCACAGGGTTTCGTTTTGCTCATTTTTCGGTTTTGCAAATACCTTCCTCTTTGCTTTCGCTGCTTGGTTTGTATTTCTGCCATCACTTTTACAGTTGCTGGATTGTGTTGAATCTCTAATTGACTGGTTGCGACTCTTATCCTCCGGGTGTTTGCTTTTCTCCATTGATTTCGCACTCTAGCCCTAGGGCATCTAGTGGCCGTGTGTGTGTCAAGCCTTCCGTAGGGATCTTGTTTTCTTGTTTTGACCAGCCAACTTCATATTTGTTGTTGCACTTGTTTAGTGATTGTTGAAGTTTTTTTGGTTGTGTTTCCGAGTGGTTTTCGCTTCCTCCTTGTTTGAATCCTTGCTTGTCTTGTCGAGCTTAGATCACATAGCTTGTGCGGAACTTGGTTTTCCTTTTGATTTGGAAATATTTGTTGGACGTTTTGGGAACTTTGTGTGCTTTCATTAAGTGATTTGCTTGGTGTTCCAATTCCTCCAAATTCATTTATATGCTTTGTGCCATTGAAAGAAAATCAAACTAGTAGTTTTGCTTTTGATAATTGAAAAGGAAAAGAACATTTCATTGATTTGCATTTTCAAAAGAAAAAGTTTCCTTTCCTTGCTTTTAGCTGCATTAGGATTATTTGATTGTTTGTATTCGTTTTGTTTGATTAAAAATCTCTTTACCCTTTCATAGCTAGAATTCATCGAACAAAATGAAATTCTTTGGCATGTAGTTTGCATCTAGGTAATTGTGAGAGAACATACGATAGAGCCTGAAATCGAAACTTAATTTCAAGATCAACTATAAAATGAACCGAATGAATTTAAAAACACATTGGAACTAAACGCAAACATCTAGAGGTCTAGGTTAGAGATGTGTTCCGGCGTCTTTAAACATAGTCACTGTTGTTTCACATTAGGTTGGGTGATTCCTCCTTCTGTGACTCGACAGTGGTCTAACACGGACTGCGCTCCCACGTACCGTCACGTATATAGGGAGACCCCACTAGGCTTTTATCCTTTATCCATAGGAAGCCGAGTCTGCCGCCTTGTGAACCGTAACGCACCGAACACAGCATTCGGGAAGATTGACTGCAGTACGGAAAGTCCTTGGCTCTCATACGATTGCTGAGGTGTATAAGCAGTTTTACGGGTCGTTTGGTAAACCTTATACCTAGAGTCTCCAGAGCAATCACTTTTGATCCTTTTCGGACTCCCTAAATGAAAAGGTGCCTTTGAGCGTCTTGTCACTTTGTGCTCATTAAACATTCGAAGGAGACTGGAGTCATCTTTTCGTCCTTTTCTCGACTCTTGAAACATGAAAAGGTCAAGTTTGGTTCTTGTGTCTTAAAAATTAAGTCGGCCACGATAACATCACCTGATTAGATCTTGTGTGCGTTAGTTTTGAGTAGGGTCTTTATCGTTAGTTTGCTTTAGGTTTTCTAAGGGGTCTTGTCATCCTGGCTGACCCGTCAACTCCCGGTCCAAGTGATCAAGGTTCTCCATCTTCTGTTGCTCCAGAGGTACCAGTTGTAAGCGGTACTCTTCCCATTGTTTTTTGTATCCAGCCTATCAACGTACGTGCCCCAGGCGACGAGGATTACATAGAAGATTGGAATCCTATCTGGGAGCCTGACAGCGATTATACCCCTCGTACCCCTCGTACTCCTCTCGGTATGTCGTCTCCGATGTCTACTTCCCCCATGGATGAGACAGCTTCCAGCACAGGTGAGACACCTGTGGTGACGGACATTGAGACTCCAATCCCGGCTTCCTCTCCACTCCCTCCACGATATCAATCCATGAGGGATAGGATAGCCGCTAGAACTACTTCTACGACTATATGGGATCCTAGTCTTATTGCCACCACCAGACCCTTTGTTTCGTGACCTCTTAGTACACCTCTTACTTCAGGGCTTAACACGCCCGTTACCTCAGTTCCCACCAATCCAACCGTTTGTGTAGCATGCTCAACTCCGGTCATCAGTGCTGTACCAGCATCCTCATGTGCAAACCCCTCAGGGGCAACCACTTTATGGCCTGCCTTACCCAGGACAATCTGGGGGCCCACAGGGACAACCCTCGGCCGTTGGAGGTCCGTCGTATTCATATCAAGGTCAACCTACTGGATATCCAGGGCAACCTGGTACCTAGCAAGGTTACCCAACTGGACAACCTGGGCAGCCTTACATTCAACAAGGCCAACCCGGTTTCCAGCAAGGGTACCCATCTGGACAAACTGGGTCAGTTTATAATCCTCAGAATCAACCAGCAGTCCAGCAGGGATATCCTCTTGGGCAGGGGGGCAACCCTACTTACAGCAGGGCCAACCTACTGCCCAGTCCGGTCATCTTTCTGGGCAGGGTGGGCAACCCTATGTTCAGCAGGGTCAACCCACTGCTCAATCCATGCATCCTTCTGGGCAAGGGGGGCAACCTGCTATATAGCAAGGCCAACCCTCTGCTCAGCCTATGCACCAAGGAGGGCAGCCCGCTATACAGCAAGCCCAGCCCTCTGCTCAGTCTGTTCACCCTGGGGGGCAAACGGGCCAACCTTCTATGCAGCAAGGTCAACCCGCTGTCTGCCCTAATCGTCCATCTGGACAAGCTGACCAACCTCAGCGTCGACCAGCTATCCAGCTAGCTCAGTCATCCGTTCCGCAAGGACAACCCTTGGTCGCGCACAGACAACCTGGTACCCAGCAAGTCCATCCTGCTGGCCAACCAGGTCTATCTCAAATCCAACCAAGTCAACCTTCGGGACAGATAGTTCAACCCCAGCCGGTTCAAGGACATTACTCTGGGCCTCAACCTCAAACGGGTTATCAACCTTCTCACCAGACGCAGCCTCCCTATCAGGCTCAATATGGGGCCCAGCAACCATATGGCTACCAGCAACCCCAGGGGAAAAATCAGTTTGCTCCTTATCAAAATTATCAACAGCCACAGGTCACTCCTTACCAAAATTATCAGTATGGCGCACCTGTGGGGCAAGATGCTAATACATGGGGAGCTAGGGGGCAGACACAGGGACAACCGTCCGCATATGGCCAGAATCCGTATGGACAAAACCCCTACGGGCAAGCTCCCTATGCACCAGGCCCTTTTGGGCCAGGTCCATCGGGACAAAGTTCTTACGCACCAGGCCCTTTTGGGCCAGGTCCGTCCGGACAGAGTTCGTGGGGGCAACCACCATCTGGTTGGAACCCTAATGTTGCCTCGAATCCGCAGCCACAGATGTCCTTTAACCCGCAGTTACCATTCTTAGCAACGTTGGAACTGCCTGATGTGTCCAAGTTAACAAATGATCCTATTTTGCATAATCCATATTGGCCACCAGTTCCAACCAAAATACCAGGTGATTGCCCAAAGTTTTATTTCAAAGCTGGTGAGCACCCTCAGGCCCATGTAGTGACTTATCACCTTCGGTGTTCATCTAACTCATGGCTTGATGATTCTATCCGGCTTCGCCTCTTTCAGAGGACTCTCACTGGTTCAGCTGCTAAGTGGTACATCGAACTCAATCGCGGCATGTTTCAAGATTTCAACTCGTTGGCTATGGCCTTTTTGACTCATTTTCAGTTACCCATTCGGTACGAGACTGGGACTCATCTTCTCATGTCTCTCAAATAGGATACGGCTACGCACATCTCTGATCATATACATGAATGGAGAAGGCGTCGTCGCTTGATTAAATTCTGGATTCCTGATCAACTCCTGACCGACTGGTTCACGACTTCCTTTTTCCCTAATATTGCAAAAGACATCGCAATGGGAGCGTGTGTAACTGAAGAGCAAGCGATCGCGCGAGCTCAGTACCTCGACTTAGTGTACTCTCAGTCGTGTACTTTGTATGAGTATTTTCCAGATGCCCCAAGGCCTGGACAGCCCAAGGCTCCACCAAAGCCTTCTGTTGATGGAGTCATTGGTTCTGTAAATTCGTCATCTAAGAAATCGGCCGCGAACCCTGGGAAGCAGAAACAGAACGCCTCTAACGAAAATGCTCCTCAGGGCCAATCTATTTCTGGGACTACCTCCGAGGTAAATGCCGTCCAGTCCACCGTGGCGGATAAATCCTCGAAAGGTAAAAAGAAAGGGAAGGCTAAAGATAAATCTGGACAGCCCAAGCAGAACCCTCCTAAACCTCCCTCCGAGGAAGGAACTAAACGAAAGCCTAAGTATCCTTGTCTCATCTGCGAGGAGGATCACTACGCCAAGGATTGCCCTAGGCGGTCCGAGGTTAGTCGACTTTTGAAAGGTGCTCCGGGGCCTCCTGCTGTGCTAAAAGAGCCTTTCCCTTCCCAGCAGATGCATCAGGTGGCAGATCCCTCTCAATCCTCTTCCTCGTTCGGTTCTCAAGTGTTCATGGCTGGAACGATTCCCATCCATGTTTCAACTCGAGCGAAAGATTATCCATCTCCAGCCGGGAAAGAGCCGGAGGTTCCCTCCAGCGCTCCTCCGTCCAGTTCTGGCCCCCTTCACATTGAACGGCCCAGCACTGAGACGATCCCCTGACCCCCTCCCAAAGGTGTACTCAGGAAGTCATCTTATAACCCCAATGCTCGTGCTGCCCAGCACTATAGCATTGTCGAGGACTTAGCTCAGGCTCCGTCTGCTATGTCCGCGTTATAAGTCCTCCAGAGCTGCCCCTCCCAGAGGAAGTCCTTGCTATCAGCGATTGGTGGCATAGACCCAGCAGATTCGGATTTAATTTCTTTTGATCTCGAGGGTTTCACACAGAGACTGCCTCATCAGGTGGCTTTCCTTATACAGGTCCTCATCAACGGCAAAACGATCCATCATACAGTCATTGATGAGGGTGCCTCAACCTGCATCATGTCAGTTGCTTGCTGGAAGGCTATTGGTTCTCCTGCTCTGAGCCAGTCTCCTACGACCCTGGAAGCTTTCGATGGAAGAGAATCTCGTCCATATGGTATCCTCCCGCGATTGCCTATCTCTTTAGAAGGGAAAACCGTAGAAGTAGAGGTTGAAGTTGTTGACGCTAATATCACTTACAACCTCCTCCTTGGATGAAGCTGGACATACGCCATGCAAGCCGTGGCTTCCTCCTTGTTCCATGTCATTCGCTTCCCCCATCAAGGAAGAATCGTCACGATGGACCAGCTGTCCTTTTTTGCTTCCTCTTCTGAAGGAAATGTGCCATTCGTGGAGCATACCTCAAAGTCATTAGTGAGTGTGGGTGCTGGATTATACAAAGATCCCTCCTTAATGGGAGTCTTTCCCCTCCCACCTCCGAATCTCGCCCCTGTTAACATGATTTCAGTGCGTTCTGATCCATGGGTTCTTCCTCCCTTGAATCAGGAAGACTCTTGGGGTGATATGATGCCGTTGAGTCCTGCCGAGCTCAACTACATCGAGATTGTCGCTGCATCGGCTCCCCCTCCTGAACCTGCTTTTCTGAGCAGTGTTCCCGATTCATACGATCATTTCCCTTGGCTGGGTGATGAGGCCACTTCGGATCCCTTGAAGGAATCATTTCCCTCCGATGAGGCCATCATAGAGACTATGTCTCTCGAAGAGATCCCTTGGTTAGATCACCACCATCGCTCTTCGTTCCTCCCTCCACATTCGGAAATGGTCGCATGTCAGCTATATCAAGTGTCTTCGGAAGGCAATATGGGTAACATCACGCAGACCCAGCCTATCGACATCTCTGTCAAACCAGGGATTGTCGAGAATATTTTCATTGGAGTCACATGCACTCCTGAGGAAGTTCAACTTTATACCGCTTTATTTCGTGAATTCCGCGATGTCTTCGCATGGTCTTACGAGGAAATGCCCGGCATCGACCCTAGTATTGTGGTGCACGAGATACCTACTTATCCAGGCGCTAAGCCTGTTCGTCAGCGCTTACGTCCAGTGCACCCTCGAAAGGCTGCAGCCATCAAGGCCGAAGTTCAAAAGCTTCTTCGAGCTGGTTTCATCTACGCCATTCCCCTCACGGAGTGGGTATCCAATATAGTCCCTGTGAACAAAAAGCAGGGCACTATTCGGGTCTGTGTTGATTACCGTGATATTAATCGGGCCTGTCCAAAAGATAACTTTCCTACGCCTTTTATTGATCAACTTATTGATGACTGCGCAGGAAGTGAGATTTATTCGTTTATGGACGACTTCTCTGGTTATAACCAGATCAACATAGCCCCTGCAGACCAGCATAAGACAGCTTTCATTTGTCCTTGGGGCACCTTCGCTTATAAAAAGCTACCTTTCGGTCTCAAAAATGCCGGTGCCACTTTCCAGCGTGCGATGTCATATGCTTTTCATGATATCCGACACATCGTACAGCCTTACCTGGATGACCTCCCAGCTCATTCATCTAAATGTAAAGACCATCCATCTCATTTACGCGAAATTTTTCTCCGCTGTCGACACTACCGTATTCAACTCAATCCGCATAAGTGTGTCTTCTGCGTAGAATCTGGTCGACTACTCGGGTTCATCGTCTCCCGGGAAGGCATCCGTCTGGATCCCCTCAAAGTCGAGGCCATTTTGAATCTTCCTCCCCCTGCCTCTTTGCAGCAATTGCAGAGCTTGCAGGGTAAAGCTAATTTTCTCAGACGATTCATTCTGAATTATGCCGATGTGGCTAAGGGTTTCACACGGTTGCTAAAGCGAGACACACCCTTTTGTTGGGATGCTATCGCCTAGGAATCTTTCGAGCGCCTTAAAGACCTTCTTGTCTCAGCTCCGCTCTTAAGACCTCCGAATTACCACCGTGACTACACTCTCTATCTTGCTGCCGCTGACACCACCATCGGCATGGTTCTAGTGCAGGATGATGATGCCGGCACCGAGCACGTTATCTATTATCTTAGCCGCAACCTTCTGGATACGGAAACTCACTACGCATATGTCGAGAAGTTGGCATTGGCAGCTGTCTGCGCCGTCCAACGATTCCGGCATTATATCCTGTTGCGCACAACGACCGTGATCTCTGATTGCAACCCCATGACCTACATTTTGTCGCGTCAGCTGCCGGGGGGCAAATACTCGAAGTGGATTGTAATCCTCCAAGAGTTCGACTTGGAATTCACTGCGGCCAAGTCTAAGAAATCTCTAGTCTTTGCTGAACTGCTCTGTTCCATACCATCTCACTCTGCACCATCTCGTTCGGAGGAGCATATCCCAGATGAAACATTGTTTCTCATCAGCACCCTCGACCCGTGGTACGGGGACATTATCGTATATTTACAAACGTCTTCCTTCTGTCCCAATGTATCAAAGGATGCTCGACGGCGAATTCGTCACCAAGCTCAACCCTACCGCATTTTGGGCGATACCCTGTACTGCCTCGGCGTTGATTTTGTTCTCCGCCGGTGCTTGACTCTCGAGGAGGCTGAGCGGGTGTTGAATGACTACCACTCCGGTGCTTGTGGCGGTCATATGTCCGGCTATGCTACCGCCCAGAAGATCCTCCATGCTGGTTATTTCTGGCCTTCCATCTTCAAGGATTGCATCCTTGCTGTACGTGCATGTCATGAATGCCAGGTTTACCACCGGAAGATGCGTGCACCTGTTGCACCACTGCACCTTGTTGTCACCGTAGGTCCATTTTCCAAATGGGGCATCGATTACACGTCCTGTAACCCTCGTTCGACCGGGGGGCATGGGTACATCATCGTTGCCGTGGATTATTTCACCAAGTGGGCCGAAGCGATGCCTACATTGAACGAAGACGGTTACACAGCGGCGTAGTTTTTATTCAATCATGTCATTACTCGTTTCGGAGTCCCTCAGGCTATTGTCACAGATCACGGAAAGCATTTCCGTAATCACATGATGACGGAACTAACGACCCAACTAGGCTTGCGTCAAGATAGTTCGACACCATACTATCCCCAATCTAACAGTCAAGTCGAAGCCGTGAACAAAGTTTTGATCACTATGCTTCAACACACCGTCAATACGCACAAGTCTAATTGGCATCTGATGCTGTTCCCAGCCTTATGGGCCTACCGAACTTCTGTGAAGGATGCCACCGGTTTCACTCCGTTTCAGCTGGTTTACGGACTGGAGGCTACCCTTCCTGTCGAATGCGAAATTCCTTCATTGAAATTAGCTGTCGAGTTGCTTCCCAACACCACTCCGGTGGAGGAACGGCTTCTGTACCTAGAACGGTTAGACGAGACTCGTCGTTTAGCTTCTCTGGCTATCGAAGCGCAAAAGAAGAGAGTCAAAGCTCACTTTGACCAGAACATTCATCCTCGTTCCTTCGTTGAGGGAGATCTAGTACTGCTCTACGATCAAGCTAAAGATAAGATGGGGGCAGGAAAACTCGAATCCATGTGGCTAGGTCCCTATATCGTGAAAAGAGTTTTACAAAAGGGCGCGTATGAGTTGATTGATTACGAAGGAAATCCTCTTGACAAGCCCCGCAACGGGCTGTATCTGAAGAAATATTATGCATGACTTCGTGCACTTAGTGTGTACATACGCGTGTTTGGTTTGTTTTGTGTGCATGATTTCATGTTTTTCTTTGGTGTGAAGACGTGTTTGCCTCTTATTGTGTTTTCTTCTTCCTGTGCAGATGTCTAGTGCACCTTATGTTGGTTTTGCTGATGGCGCCTGCCGTAGTACCTACAATTTGTCCTCTGCGGCATGGGCGATCTATGATCCTCACGAGAGTTGCTAGATCTTCAAGGAGTCTGCCTCGGTCGTACCACTAATAATGTTGCTGAATACAGTGCCGTAATTGAGCTACTAGCCGAAGCAGTCGATCTCGGCATTCATGCAATGATGGTAAACCTGGACTCCCAGCTTGTCGTTCATCAACTCAACGGGCGATATTCTGTCAGAGACCAACGTATCCTAAGGTTGTATCTACGTGTCAAATTGTTAGAAAGGAATTTTGACTATATCACATATCAACGTATTCCGAGACGATTAAACACGTTGACTGATGCATTGGCAAATCATGTGTTAGATAGACATTTGCGAAATAGATAACATCATACAAGAAGACATAGAAAGCATAATAGAGTAAAGCATATGTAAATAAGATATTTTCTCAAGCATAGTTTGCATGCGTGCGTGTGTGCTTTTAAGCTTGCATTAAAAACATTAAAATATATGGGTCATATGTTGTGCAATTCATACATAAGATCACATTTGTACTGAACATTTGCATAACATAAACAAAACATCATCACATGTAATAAGATCCATCCAAAAATCGGTATGTATATATGTATATATCGTGTGGCGCACTAAGGCGCTCAAAAATAAGTGTGTATGTCAAAAATAGAGTCACTGTTCTCAATACATCCGAGACACATGTCTCTCAAAACATAATAGAAGTAAACCTAGGCGACTAGTGGGCTGGGTTATGCTCTCTGTAGCATACAGCCGCTCGTGCCACCCGCCTCAAAAGGTGGTGCAGCCTGGGTGCCACCCCCACTGTGTGGATCTGGTGCTCTATAGGGACCTCCTCAACCCCCTGATAATCCAGCAAACCCTCAAGGTTGCGGGCCACAGTCTCCGATGTATCCACCCCTGGAGGAACTAAGGCCAAGGCTCCAGCGTCTGGTCCCTCTCTCCGTGCCGTTAGGGCTAGGCCCACAGGTCTCACAGGTCCCACATCTGCATACAGTGACTTTCATTAAGACATGTACATGAAAAATCAAAAACATTAAAAAATCTTAAAATGAGATCAAGTGACGTACCTCCATCATCCCAATGCTCTCCTGCGGGCAGTGGCATGTCTGGATCATTGCGGAAGTCCATACCGGCATATGGCCAGTCCTCCATAATGACAACCTGGCGCTCCAGCCACTCTCTGAAGTACACTCCCCAAGATACTGGGCGACCACCACCTCCACGTGGCACGACCCGGGCCCATCGACTGGCCCTCGTCTCCCGGGGACCTCTAGGTGGATCCACAGCCATGGTCTGTAGCTGTAGAACCGGCACCCGCTCCAGCATGAGCGACAGAAGGAGTGACCCATAGGCGAACTGCTTCGTCTCTCCACGACGGCAGTTGCTTAGTTGCCTCTTCATGCTAGCAGTCACAGCAGTCGCCCAGTCAAAGATAGTGGGCTGTAGACACTCCAGAGCTAATAGTAGTTGGTTCTTCGAGGCCTCATGGTTGGCCAAAGAACCCGCTGCCCGTGTCACCAGGAAGAGTATCGTGCGGAGAGGCATGTCCCGCACTATCGGGATAGCAACTTTCCCACTCCGTGTCTTTTCAGCTCCTGGGCATACCCTAGCCATCAGCTAGTCTAGAGTCTCGCCGCTAGGTCGCTGCCCCTCCAGGATGGGCCTCTGGCCCCGGCGCGACAAACCAGTCAAAAAATAGATATCCGAGGCATCAAACTCGATATCTTGCCCGCGGATGGTGAATTTCCCATCTACTGGGTTCCAAGCTCTGATCAGGAACTCCAGCAAGTCCGGTTGCGCCCTCAAGCGCGGAGTCAGGAAGAATTTTAGGAAACCGCATGCCCGCATTGCGTTCCGGCATTCGGCAAGCCCATATGCAACTATATCATCATTATCGTGAGCTCTCTCTTGCCACACGAAAGACATTGTGCCCTGCAAAGCCATGGAAAAATATTAGATTGCCGTTGGTGGAAAAATTTACGTTCAATTCTTTAAAATTCATATTTTTCCGCGCCAGCGCAACTGTTTTAAAAACAGTCACGCTGAAAATGGCGCCCCTTTGTTTTTTCATTGGGTCAGCGCGGAAGAACACGGGTTTTCCGCGCTGACCCAAAAGTTGGTACGTGTAATTTTATATCGGTCAGCGTGGTCCCGAGCGGGAAACCCGCGCTGACCGAGAGCGCACCCATACTCAAAAAATTTTCCCAAATGGGCGAATTCTACCGTTAAAATTTTGCTAAATATAATCAAAATGGAGCACATGGCAAGGAGAACCTACCTGGATCAAGCCGTTCGCCGAATGGTGTCCGCACGGGGAAGAATTTGCTCCGTCAACTTCACAGCTTCACAACGTTCTGAGAGGCCCAATATGGTAACAATGGTAAAAATGACTATTTACCCTCCTATTTATAGTAAAAATGGCTCAATTAACCATAGATTTTGCAAATGTGGGTTTTTGTCATGCTTTTACCATGAATTTAGCACTTCTGTCAATGTCTTATGCATGTTTTAATATGTTTTTAACATGTCGAATGGATTTATGCGGGTATTTTTCATTGTGCAGGTCCTCAGAAACAGTGAACATCACAATGATCCTAAAATCACTTGGTCCCAAAAATGTCGTCTTTGAGCTCTTTTCCGACATGAAACAAGAAAAGATGGTCGAGCTTCCTTTCAGCTCGTTAAAGGGAACGAGAGGCGGTCGTTTTAAGCTCTTTTTCCGACCATGTAACTTAAAAAGATTGCCGGGTGTTTGTCGTTTCGCACTCGTTATTGGCTCTAAAACGACGTGTTTCCGACCACTTTTTTACTTTTTCGGGTCGAAAGCACTATTTACGAAAAGTACTCCTCGATCGTAATGGTCGGGCGGTTCTTTCGAGCATAGTTTTATACTTTTTCGGGCTCGAGAGACACAACTGTACGAAAAAGGACCCCCCTGGAGTCTCCTTTTCCGCTGTCTTTTCAGACTCTCTAAACAAGAAAAGACGCCGAGTTTTTCCTTTGTCAGGCTCGTTAAACACTTGATGACATCAGGCATTGTCGAAATGACACTTCTCAAGCATATGCTATCCCCGTCAAGCTTGTCATCCAAAAATAACCGGGGTACCTGCCAGAAATGGTGGGGAAAATGGAACTGTAATCATAGTCGTGTCGGCAGTATGTCGCTCTTGAACATGGCACTCCTCTGCTTCGTGTCTGGGTGGGACCATCTCATCTTGTTTTTCGCTGGCCTCCATGGGTTTGGGTTATCCTGTTTGACCTCTCATCTGCTCATTGCCATTGTCACCATACCCTTTGCTCATTTGATGTCAAATACTGCCAAATCCGCTATAGTGCCACCGATATGTTCAAGAGAAGTTGACCTCAGCAATAATACAACCCCATCTGCTATCTCACACAAATCATGTTACCTTTGTCTCGTGTCGATGATGTGGGAAACATTATGGCCCACCTTCGATGAAGGTCACTTCCTGTCGACTTCAGCTCATTATCCGGGAAGGTGACTTAGAGACTCCCTTCAGGTGCCTTAGAGCCTGCATGCCTCAATGGCAGGTTCTTCGTGTTCGACGTGAGGTTTTCATCATTGGCCTCCGATTGGATGATTCTGCGGGTGTTCGCCACTAGCTCATTGATTCACACGTCGCAGATTGTACCTATAGTACCTTGAGGGCCATTGTCATTATTGGTGGTACCTCTCGCGTCTGTTAACAGTTTTCATCATTGACTGGTAATCAGACGATGTTCATGCATGTTCGACTCCAGCTCATGTATTCACATGCTTGAACTTGTACTTTGTTCGGGTCGGGACGGAGCACAAGACCCTGGATCCATGTCTGTTATGGTCCAGGTTGCGATTTTGTGGATGATCATTACATGACTCATTGATGGATGGCTACGCCCATACCTGAGTCTTCATGGATGGCTGCGACCATAGCTTGTCATTATTTTGGTCTCTTTAGCTGGGTGGCTGCGTCCATTCCATAGACCTTTTCGCATGTCTTTCGGATGGCTGTGCCCATGCCTAGACTGCATGTACTTGATTATCAGAGATATTCGGTCCTTCCTGGTGGTGTTCCAGTTCGGCGAGTGTTGTAAAGCATTTCACCCCTCCCACTCTCTCGGTCTTCATGCTTTAGGGGGCATCTGTTACATAGTAATTTGTCACTGTCTCCCTGTCAGTCACCTTACTGTGTCAAGAATTCACAATAATCAAGTTCATGCCTTCTCAACTGGCCCAAAACCCATTTTTCCAAAGTTTTCCTCATCAGTGCGTCTGTTTCTAAAATATCCGCGATGACTGGCGGCTCGTAGTGTATTCAGTGCGCTGCCAGCGCGGAAGCGCATCACTTTTCCGCGCTGGTCGCATTTTATGAGCCAGCGCACGTCTCCTTTGTATTGGGTCGCGCTGACATGACTTTCCCAGTTATTGAGGCGCGATATCAGCGCGTCAGTTACCTTATAATCCGTGCTGATCCTGTTTGGGCGAATTTGTTCCAACAGCCAGCCTTCCAGATAACTCCAGGCTTGGTTGTTGGCTTTGTGAGTATCGACTCCCTTCTATGGCATGTCTGTTCGACCCTTTGCAACCACTTCCCTTGAAGATAAGCTCATCCTTCCACCCTTTTAGGAGGCTCCTTCTCCTATATAAACTTCCACCATTACCATGAGCAGCTAGTTTTGGAATAACTTGGATTGTATAGAGCTTATAGTGCTCAGATTGCTGCTACCATAGGTATTTGGTGTGCTAGGTGTGGAAGTGATTGATTGCTTAGGGAAGGTTGTTTTGTGTTGCTTGTGTGAGAGAGAGAGTTGCTTGTCTTGGGAGAATCATTTCCAAAGGTGAATGCTTGAGACACTTGCTGACTGGCCCCTCCTGAGAAGGTTACCGACGTCAGAACATTTGGTTGTACTCTTCTCTGTTTGATTAATAATAGATGACCACTATTATTGTTCCATTCTCATTTGTCTATGCAATGGTTAAATGTGAATTACATCTTTTCTGACTGATGTATAGTTGCTTTTATTAGATTTCACGCTTGTGTTTGTTTCCTCTTCGTGTGTGCAGGTATCTATTCGCGGAGATCGCGAAGGATCGTGACTAGCCAAAGCGAAGGAGCGAAGGCGGCATCTCTTCGTCAAACAACAGTGCTGGAATCCAAGTAGGTGCTATTTACCTCTTGTTTAATTGTAATTAGGAACATGCATAGTAGCATTGTTTGATTGTTGCTAGACCCTTGCTAGGCTAGTAGGGATCGCCTCTATCCGTAGAGGGGATTTACCTCTCCAACAATACCCATCATGGTGGCAAAATCTTCCTTCATGTCCTCATCAAAGACTCTTGTGAGGAAAGAGGAATTTGAGGACTCACTTGTAGGAGTTTTCATTATACTAATGAACAAAAGAACTTCTAACAAGATTAACAAAGAGCTTTATTCAGCAACCTTTTACAACAAACCTCTTATGCTTCAAGGATTTCCTTGAGGTCCTTTGGGATAAGAAGAATGCCTTCAGTCCTTCTTCCTTCTTGTCCTTCCTGGACTGAGCTATCAATAGCTTTCTCTTCACCTCTACAAACTTAAAAAATAGTCAGTATGCAACAAGCATACAATCAATCAGACAATCAATCGTTGACTGCCCAAACACCATTCAGACAAGCAATCTTTGCTCTGTCAATCAAGCATTATGATATAACCTTCTTTGAAGGTGGGGTTAATCAATCTCAAGCTCTGATACCACCTGATATGAAAATGGGGCACTTACGCTTCTTGTCTAACTTACAAGAACCTCTCCCACTTCCAAAGCTTAAATTATTCCTAAATATTTATGATTAACTAATGCGTAATTAAATATGTGCTTGAAAATAGGTGTATGCTTGTCTGTTTTAAACTGTTTATGTGATTTAAGTTGATGTGATTAAGCTGATATATAAATACATATAATAGTAAATAATGCAACAATATAACAAACACATAAAACAACAATTTAATTAGGAGTTCACCGAAAACTCTTGGGCTATGTCTCCATGAGCTCTAGTCAACTCAACTAGGCTCTCTAGGATTATGGCAAAGTCCTTTTACAAGCTTTGCGTTCAACTCCATTGGTTTAAACAGAACACAATGGGTTTAGACACCATCTTATCCCTGTCACTGAAGCTCTCGACTTTCTAGCACTTAGCTCTTGCTCTGGCTCTCGGCTCTGGCTCTAGCTCTAGCTCCTGGATCTGGCTCTTGGCACTAGCTCTAGCTCTTTGGCTCTGGCTCTAGATCTGGCTCTTTGGCTCTAGCTTCTTTGGCTCTGGCTTTGGCTTTTTGCAACTTTCAGCTCTCTGGCCTTTCACTTGACCTCCAAGTGACCCCAAAGACTCCCTCAGCTGTTGTACACATTAGCTTTTGCTCTCTCTGCTTTCTTGTTTCTACCTTACCACTGCTTCTGCTTGCTCCCAATTGAGCTCTCTGCCTCCTTTGAGGTACTTTTCCAGATTTTCGGCTACCCTAGCCGTTTCTCTGCGATTCATTATCCCTCTGCGGCTTCTTTCTCCCTGTCTGTTCGATTGGCCCTCTAGCTCTGCGGCTCCGTGGCTTCAAAATGCATCATTGTGAAAATTCCTGCTTGTAGCATGGCATGATGATCAGGAGTGGCTACAGAGGTTTCAAGGCCTTCTCTGAGGGAAAAACCCGAAAATGGAGAAAAATCCATTACACAAGTATTTTCTGGAAAATACACTATCAGGCGTGTATTTCAGACTTGAAATTACATTCAATCGCCCCCAACTTCCTTATCAGGTCTGCCATTAGGCAGCATATCACATCACGTATGCATATTGGGTAAAATCCAAATTACACGGGAAATATGTGAAAAACCCGTCAAAATGCTTTTTATCGGACATCAAAATTTATTGCATCCGCCCTATAATCACATCGGGTCTTCCTTGGGTCGCTTTCACATCTCCATCGTTGATCTAGGTGATCTCTGACCTAACGGTCAACATGCGGTTTTGGGTGGCTTAATGGTAGGGAGGTTACCCACCCGAAAAGGCGGTTTTCCTCTCTCCTCCGCCGGCCACGCGTCATTCATTCCATGGGATCTGGCGGAGTCGGCCCAATACCATTTACCGCTCGAGGCCTGCCTAAAATCCCACTTACGGAACTCAAAAAAAGATGGCACTGTGTTTATAATTCCCTTTCGGGTCCGCTTTATTGCTTCCCTTTGTGTTTCGGTTTTTACACCGAAAAGCGTTAATACGCAGAAAATTCCCTTTTATTGGAACTCAAATTTTATCAAACCACGCCTATAAATTCTATCGGGTTTGGTGTTATCACCCCTTTATATCGCTGTGACACGACGTTGAAATGCGATTTATCGCAATCGCAAGTTGCACTAGCCCGGGGGTTCGTCCCTTGCCTCGTGGCATCGTCGACGTCGATCCACCGATATCGGTGATCGCAATCGCATTGCCCGGGGTCCTGCCATCGAACAAAGGCCTATCTTCGACCCAATATATCAGAGTTTGGTAATCAGGGTCTCTTCCAACTCCGCTTAAGTCCACCTCTTGGACCATCTCTGATGCGATTTCCCTTGATAACAGTTTTTTGCCCATTTTAGGGGATTTTGCCTATTTTTCCAAAGAACAAAGGGCACCTTTTTTCTGCGATAACTTCTGCATCCTAAGTCCATTTTAGCCCATTCAAGTTGCAGTAGAATCAAAATGAAAATATATCTGCCATGGGGCTATTCCAAGAACTTCCTTGGACTTTCATTTTCCTCTGTGAGGAACACTTAGACTTAGGAGTCTATCCAAAATCCATTTTGGATCAGGTGATGAAAGGCTTAAATATCTTCTAGGTCAAAAATTAATGATGTTATGTCCTTCACATCTGTGAATGCTTTTTTCTGTAGCAAGACGTCATCAAATCCATCTTCCTCATGATTGAATACCTTCACTTTCACCATGGTAGTGAAGTATTTGGTAGTGCCATTTGGGTCATACTCTCTTCCTGGGAATTTAGGTTATTTTAGATATTGCATGATCTTTGCTTCTTTAAATGCATGCCCCAAATTTTACGGTGCAAATGCAACACACTACAATGATAATGTAGGCCAAATGGCCTTTTTCTCTTCCCTTAATCCTTGGTCGGCCCACCCTCACTCGCTGTTTGATAGGCTATCTCTCTAGCCATCAATTTGTCGCGGACATAGTATGGGAGGACATGCGGTGAGGTAATGCTCCCAAATACTCTGATATATGTGAATGTTTCCTCCCCAAACCATCTAGCCACTAGGAGGATATCCACCTCGGCTTCATTAGAAAACCTAGGGGCATTTCGGTTGTAAACATGTTCATGGATAGGCAGCATGACTCCATGAAATGTTTTGTAAAAATGTGGGTGAAACTGAGACTCCCACATGTCCTTATGATATATATGAATGGGAAGTGGATCCTTCACAGTCCACTTCCATCCCATGATAGGAAATTTTGAACCAAAACAGATTGCATCCATCACATAGGCACTCATAAAAAATGGAGGGTAAACCCTCGAAGAGATACTCTTTTATCTCCTATAATCCATTATTTCCTTTGCTAAATTATCATAATTTTTTTTGGCCCAACTCATTATGGTTGCGTTTACGACTACATCTATTAATGGCAGCCATTTTGGGGAAAATTTAGTGCTATTGGGCTTACCAAACATCCTACATAGCATGGCTGCTGCAAAAGTATGGGGAGGAGAAATAGATGCAGTAGAGTACATACCCACTTTGTCCTTTTTGATCTTCCCCTCATTATTCAACCAGGTCTGGGTGACATCTACTAGGTCATCATTCTCCTTGGAAAACTTCTCAAGAAACTGTTTGTTGTAGATCGTTTGTGGCTCTGGTGGGTGATACATAAGCCTTAGGTTGTCTAGCGAAAAAGATCCCATAACCTCTTCGTTGTTATTATTAAATACTCTATCTGAGATATCGGCTTGATCAATACTCCACTTGTCCATATCTGTATAAGGGATTATCTTTGGGCGTGCGGCTATGCGATGCAGAAATGAGCATGTCATCTCAAAAATGGAGGCATCTAAGGAAACACGATTGTCAACTGTGACATTTGTTTCCAGAGGTCTTGGTTCCTCTTCTTCTAATAAATCATACATGGTTTCCCACGTAGAGGTTCATACTCCTTTATTGCATATAGTATTAGTGAATAAAGGAGACATTTCTGATTTCTCAGACGCAACTACCTTTCCCTTCTTTTCCATTCCTCCCAAAGACTCCTTCTGTGGATTTTTCTTGAAAATGGAGAAAAAAAAGGCTATCGGATATACAGAGATAAGAATGAACATAATATGGTATACTACAGATAACTTGAAAAGGTGATAAGAAAGGAGTTTTACTTGAACGCAAGTGAGAAGATATCGTATCACGTTGAATGAATTTTCACACATAAATGGCATTAACCTTTACTAAATGGCCACTAATGGTTCGTTATTTCTTAGCTTTATTGCTCATTAATGTCTGCATCATAAGTCGGGAAGAAAGCTTCTAGGGTGGTTAGCCTTTAAATTGCGAAAATGTTGATTTTGCGATTTGTGAAGAAATATCACAGAGCGCATTATCGCATTATGTTTGTACACTTTAATTTTTGTTTGTGCAAGATGCGAGTCACTTATTATTGTTTCCAAAACATAGCTCATTTGTCAGGTTTTCTTGTGTAAGGCCCCTTTTATTAAGCAGCGAACCTAAATCCCTGTTTGTGACGTATCTCGGGAGTGGGTCCAGGTCTCATTCGCCTTTCATGATCTCGACGAATGGTAAGTTTGCGGTGTTCTTTTAAATGTCCGAAATGCGATGTGATAAGGGAAATGTTGTCATACCAATTTCGCATCTTGCACATTTTAAGGTAACTCATTCAGGTGCGCCTTCTAAAATATAGCGATATGTGATGCATGCCTTAGTTTTAATAAGAAATGCCTTAAGACTTAGTTTATATAAGAAATGTACTAGTTTCGAAGTGTTATAGTGCGGAGCCCTCTTTTTATCACTTTTCGCCAGATTTGGTGGATTAGCAAGGCTTTCAATCGCACTTGATCTTGCGATATGTGGGAAAGGAAGACATTTACTAGTTTTTGAAAATGTGTTTGATTGATATCTTGTTTTATTCCAAAATTTAATATGGAAAATTCCTAAACGCTAAACTTATTTTTGGAAGGATTTTTTAAAGGGTCCCCATTTATTAATGTAATATTGACTACTAGTATTAACAAATGGCGGGTTGTTGAATAGCACAACAAGCTGCTAGGGCATTGGAAATCTGGCTTATGCGTGTGTTGTTGGAGCGTTATTTGTACATCTTCTTTGGCTTGTTGGAATGCATTTACACAATGCATGACCTATTAGATTCTCCATAGATATGAATGTTATTGGTTGCATGCCTCACCCCTAAAATTCCTCTATGTCCACCAATGCTTACAATTCTATTGGAAAATTAATTTTAGTCATAACAGTTGTTAATATGCAGTGAAACATCATGGCTTTGTATCCCAACGTTTAGTGGCCATCCCAATAGTGTATGTACATACTATTTGATTGTGGTGTATATACATCAGTTATACGGCCCTCCATCAACCTACTACATGACCATGACTTGAGGTGCTCCCTTTGTGCTTTGGTATGGTGCATCACTTTTATGATGTGGATTACATTCATTAACAATGTATGATATATCATTTACTCCATCTTTCCAGCAAAACATAAACCGATTACCTATAAATCAAGCATCCACCATACCATGTATAAAAAATGTGCCTTGTCCCATAAAATAAAATGTATTATTCTCCATGTTTAACAAAATTTCTTCCCAAATGGTGTCCTTCCAACAATGTTTCAATGTGATCCTTTGTTATTATATCCAAGGCAACTTTTTTTAAGCTCTTGTAAAGAAAACAAAATATACCATTATTTTATTATTAATTACTTTGCATGTGACAATCATAAAGTATGATAATTAATGAAGCAATTCACTACAAATCACCAAAATAAGCTATCATTAATTATTTTGGTTGAACAAAAGATACTTAAATTTGAAACCAACTCACGGTTCTTCCACTTTAGTGGGCCTATTGATTGCAAGTAACTATGATATTACTTGATTCCCAAGGTGATTCCACACTTATAGGAAAAAAATCCTAGAAGTATTTTTTAACATGTGTCCTAGAGATTGAGGATTAATTCAAAGCAAGGTTAGATCCTAAATCAAATAAGTCTAGGGTTACAAGGATTCAAGGGAATTATATCATTCTTGCAAACCCTAATGCACATGATGAGATGGGAAAGAAATCATCAACCTAGGGGGATATGATATGTAATGATTCTTACCATGATGGAATGCATGCCGATTAAAATGCACTCCTAGAGGTATATGAATCTAGTTAAAGCGTGAGGAAAACCTTTATTTTGACAATCTAGGGTTTCACCCAAACCCTAATATGGTCAACATAAGGAAAGTAAAATTGAAGTCCTTTCCGTCCACACACAATTTCTCCACTGATTGTGATGCATATTATGGAAATATAAGCTTCAAATTCACAGGAGGCTCTTAATACATTTTTGTAGCGACAAACCTTGAAAAAACTAATTCAATCATAAGGTCAATATTTGAAATATAACATGATGTGTGGATGCAATATGTAGCACATGAGTGGGCACATCAATAGGGTTTGATAGGAATGAGTTAGGGAATATTGACCGATGAAAATCCTGATCATAACCTCAATGGTTTAATGTGAGTAGAAGGGGACACAAATATGCCCAAAAAAATTGGGTGTTTTTGTAGCTTCTACAACAACTGGCAAACCACTGGTAGAATCCAACATCCCTTGTTAAATCCTTACAATATATCGAGTCTTTTGAATGGGTCTAGGAAGTATTTAATTAGGTATTATGGATAATCCTAGGGTTTCTTAACCTTTTATAGATATTCCCTTACCCTATCCCTCAGCTACGTCTTGATATTCATTAAACACCACACAAGAGTTTCACACATTCTAGTAGTTAATGATGATGCAGATAAAAAGATATAGACCTTATAGTATTAAAAATTTTAAAATAGTTTTCTAGTGTTTCTCTGCTGCTAGTAGACCTGGATAGTACCCTGACAGAGTCACTTCAAGAAATCACAAACATTGCTCCGCTACTAGCGAGCATGGTTAGTACCCTGGCAGATTCATCAAATCACATCTCTACGTAGGAATCCTTTCTTAATCCTTTACCCTTTACTTAATTTTACTATCTTACATGTTCACATTGGCATTATTTATTGAGAATTTATTGTGGTAGCATAGATGAGGGAATCCCAAATTATTTTACGGGAAAGAGAGCTTGTTTCTTGTTTAATGGAAATTCAAATATATTTGATTGGATTTTCTCTCATGCCCTTGTTCTACAACATATCTCCAATTGATAGGTGAATAATGAAAACGTACCAAGAAATATATAGAATCAAGCTATACATAGAGTTGAGGCTATAGATATAGGTCATTTAAACTGATTAGAATTCCCCACGAGTACCTACTCATAGTTTCCTTGTTAATGAGATAGACTGATAGGAGACATGTTCTGGACGCAGTTTTGATTACAAGTTTTATGAGAGGAAGTATCTTGGAGCGGGCACGATAGCCATAGCCAATCATTAGGGATAAGGTTTTTTGTATTAATGTAAAGTGACCAATTAATGTTTCTAGGGTTTCATCATGTGCAAAGAGGCTAAATGAGTTATTT
The DNA here is from genome assembly GCA_031772625.1 of Pinus tabuliformis. Lineage (NCBI taxonomy): Eukaryota > Viridiplantae > Streptophyta > Pinopsida > Pinales > Pinaceae > Pinus > Pinus tabuliformis. Next base: position 196,547,715 of record CM062808.1, read on the forward strand.
TAAGGTTTGAGCATGTGCAAGCAGACGTAAGAAATCTAGTCACAACACCAATGGTTTGAAGAGATCCAAGCTCATGAAGGCTCATATGGTGGCATGCAACATAGAGTGAATGTAATACTAGGTCAATGGCATGTTATGAAAGAAGGTGAATGCACACTGAAATGCAGTAGGAAGAGTTAGAATTCCATGTAATTTTCTATAAACACAAATAATAAATCAACTAAATGTAATTAAAAGATCCATGTAATGCATACGTATAGAGTTTGTGGAAGCAATGCAGTGATTTTGAATGCAAGAAAATGAATGCAAGTTAAATTCATCATGTTGTTAGGAAAAATACTGAGAGGGAGGTGAATTAGTATTTTAACAAAACTTGATTCAATTTTCTTATTCTGATTTTTGTACATGACTATTCTGAAGTAAACTTACATATGTACACGATTTTAATGTAGAAAACTAGCGTGTATCTAGTCAACTTAGTTATTCAGTCAATTTTATCCTAAACCAGTATGTTAGTACTTGATCAATATTAGTATATAATAACCATATGCACTAAGAATAGAATAAAGCATCACACATAAGCAACACATATGAACACCATGATTTTTAGGTGGAAACCCAATGTAGGAAAAAACCACCGTTTTTGTAGTATTTGTCTTTCTTTTATTATGATGACATAATTTTTATAGTCTTGTACATGCGCGAGCTTAAACTAACACACATAAATCCCCCTGTAGAAGGCTAAAACATTCTCTCATTTTCTAGCACGCATTGGACCACGTTTCGTATATTTTCACACTGGATCCACCTGATACAAAACATCAAATCTTTAGGCCATGTTTCATGAAATTTTTAGACTGGACCCACTATCATCATTTTACCCCAATACCAAATATGAAAATTGAAACTGATCACTGCAACAAGTCACTCAATTATTGAACAAACTGAATCAACCAATCACTGAACCAACTGAGACCCAAATCAATGAACTTATTTTCAAACAAATAAAGAATTTAGATCACTGTAAATGAATCCAAACACTGCATCAAATCACTAAACCAACTGAAAAACCTGATCAATAAAATTTCATAATATATACGTAATTTACATTAGAAAACCCATGTATATACACGATTTCCTTGAAGCACACCCACACACAGATCTTAAAGAATTGAAACTTGAAACTGAATCAATGTCATTTTGAAATAAAGTCCAAGTCACACACATAACTACTGAATCATTATGAAATAGTTATAGAACCATCACTGATATACAACTAGTAGCATCATCACCCTTCAACATATCAATCCTCAATCAATTCATCTACAAGAATCACTATTAAGACCATAGCATTAAGTAAGACTTCATTGACAGACAACAGAAACACATCAAAGACTAATTAGAGTAATCATATATCTTATTCAACAAAAGAGGTTCTTATATACGCTCTTTCCTCAAAACATTTCTGTGTGTATACACGCTTTTGCAGGAATCAAACCCACGTATAGATCTGAATAGGTACATGGCTTACTAGTGTTAAACCCACATCTGTCTGCATCTTTTGGGTTATCAAACTAGCATACATATCTGCAATTATTGGCCCAAATATTCATTGCATAACATAACTTCATACATAATCATATCTCAGCATACACTAAATAATCACACGTCAAGACATTATCATCATATATATAATCAATATTCTCATTTCAGAGCTATTGGATCTAATCCATCACCAAACTCTCGGGTGCATAAGATTAGACTATTCATTAATAGCCCATTACATGCACACTTGCTTCAAATCTAATTATTCATAAAATATTCACTACTTGCACACCTCAAACACTTTGACCTTCATCTCCTTATATAGATTATCCCTTAGACAATACCATAGGTCAAAACCATACTAGTGCCAATGGTATTCTTCGATGGGATCAAATATCCATTGCTAGGATCAATAGCATAGGTCAATACCATGGTAAAGACCCTTGGTATTTGGAATACCATGGTGCAGAATATGTATGCGCCTTTTCTTCTTCATACCTGTGTGTGTACATGGATTTTCTTCTTAGAACCTACATATACTCGACTTTTCTTCACCAAACATGAGTATGTACATGATTGTGCTCCATAGAACCTGCATATACTCAAATTTTCTTCACCAAACCTACGTATACATATTCAAACTTCATATTTATCATTCCCATGTTTCTGAATTGATATTCCTTTTCTGTCATATGTAGACACATCTAGTTTACATCTACATCAAGTAGGTTTCCATCAAAAGACAACTCACGGAGTAGGTTACCATCAACGACAACAAATTAGTCATAATGCCAACAATCTCCCCTTTTGGACTTGATGGAAACCACTTTGGTGTTTGGTCACCACCACCTATAGATACCTAGAAAGACATCTGTAGATACAAAAAGCTTTTAAAACACTAAGTTACTCTCCCCTTTGAATTCAAGTGAAAAGGGCTGACAAATGTTGAGTGGAGGCTTCTCTCCCTTTGTTGACATGAGCATTATAGATATGATCTGCTGAGTATGAATATTGAATATTGACCTAGTTCCCTGAGCACATATTGAGACTTCTGAAGGACGTGAAATGAAGTACAAGACTCTATGACTTAACTAAATATGAATTTTCCTATCACCAAGTAATCACACTTACGTCAATCACCCAATCACAATGGGGTTACATATTTTACTTCATTATTACATCAACCACCCAAAACGAGATTACATGACTTGACCACAATAGTCCATACATGACTAAATTTTTCATTGATTACATCATAGGTATTTACATGACATTTACATCAAATGACAGATATGGCACTTATAATCAACTAAAAATACCTCAATAATACCATGATAGTCATAAAAAACTATCATATACCATATAGGATTTGCACCATAAGCATATTTAGCATCAACATGAACAACAACATGAACCTTTGCATCATTAATCAAGAAATTCAGCAACATAAGGAACATCACCATTGATAAGCATCATTATGTACCAAGTAATTATGACGAAGGCATAGTGCCAACAATGCATTATTAGAATCATATAAAATGCTCCCCTTGAACTTGGCCATATCTGTAGACTGTACTTAACCAATTCCAGAATCAATAGGAAAAATTAGAACTTGTTTCTTCGCCATAGAAAAATATACGCTATTGTTTCATTCATAAATCACGAATATACATGATTGTTATTCATAGGATCCACATATAGAAGGTAAAACATTGAAATTTCATAACTATGGCTCCCCCTGGGTCTGTAATATCTGATCATGTTCACTGTGATGATACAAGATGCACTATTAGTAATAAGAAGATGGAGATCAAAAACAACCATGAGAATCATCACAAATACAACATATACATTACTCCCTTTGATATTGAAAGATTAATAGAGTGATGAAGTAGGGATCTTTCCTAATTTCTATCTAATATATTCAAATGCAGCACGTGGAAGAGGTTTTGTAAATATATCAACAACTTGTTCTTTTGAGGGAACATATTCCAGTTTAAACTTTTGTTCAAGCACCTGTTCTCTTAGAAAACGATATTTAATTGGAATATGCTTGGTCTGGAGTGCATAACAGGATCTTTTTAAATATAAATCACATTTGTATTATCACATAGAATGTACATGGGTAGAGAACAATTTATTTGAATATATTGAAATGTTTGCATCATCTAGAGGAGTGCAACAAGATGCAGAAACAACATATTCTGCTTCTGCAGTAGACTAAGAAATTGAGCTTTGTTTTTTGTTGAACCATGATACCATGCAGGGGCCCATATAGAATGCTTCTCCACTAGTTCCTTTTATATCATAAACATTTTCTGCCCAATCTGCATCTATATAGGCATGAAGACATAGATCTACATCTTTGGGATACCATAATCCAATGTCTTGAGTACCTTATAGATATTTTAATATTCTTTTGACTACTTGAAGATGAATTTATTTTGGATTTGCTTGCAATTGTCCAACAATCCCAACTGCATGCATGATATCTGGTCTCCTTCCTACAAGATAAGGTAGACTTTCGATCATGCATTTGTATTATGGTTGGTTGACTTTATGAGAATCATCATGCGAACTGAGACTACATCCTGTCACTATTGGTGTGCATACTGATTTGAAATCTTCCATTCCATATTTATTGAGAATCTACTTGACGTAACTTGTTTGTGAGAGGAAATTTCCATTCTTTGCTTGCTTTATATATAGGTTTCTATCTGCGGACCCCTTAGTGAAGCCTTGTTGTTGAAGATGCCTTGATGGAGTTTTTTTTGATGCTTCTATACTATCACTTCCTTATTCTAATGCTTCATTGATTCTTTCTTCAACATTCTTTTGGATTTTTGTAGGAGCATCTTCGTCATCTTAGGGTGCTTCCCTCTTGATACCGAACTAAAGTTCATAAGGTGTTTTATCTCTATTTACACGGATATGCGCTTCGTTGAGAATACTTACCACTGTATGTGCTGCTTCACCCTAGAAGGTATGAGGTGTCCCAGACTCATCAAGCATGGCACCTACGATATGTTGAATTGGTTTTTTCATTCTTTCTACTACCCCGTTTTTTAGGAGTCTTATCTATAGAGAACTATCTCTTGATGCCATGCCTGGTTTTCTTACCAAATTGACATGATTTGCATATAGTATTTTCTGGTATAGAGATGGTGCGAAAATCATGCACTGCTCCTAGATTGTTTGTCTTATGTATTTTATTAAATATTAGATTTCCCAATATTTTGTGCCACAACTAGCTTTCTTTTGCTTTTCTTAAGTAACATTTTTCTAGACCACATTCCAAGACATAGACATTACTTGGAGTTCATGTTCCTTTTATTATGGTTTTTCCTATATCGAGATTTCAAACCACACAATTCTTTGATATGAAAACAACTTCATTCCCTTGGTCACACATCTAGATAACACTTAATAAGTTATGCTTCAACCCATCAACAATTAAAACATTTCCAACTTTAAACTTTTATTTTAGAAAAATAGTTCCTTTTCCTTTGATAGCAACATGTGAATTAATTCCAAAGGTTACATTATTTTCTTTCTTTATCTCATTAAAATACATAAACTTATATTTATCACCCTTCATGTGTTTTGGACATCTAGTATCAATGTACCCCATGTTTTCTTGATCTCCTGCATATAAATCTAGACCAAAATTCTTAGATTTGATGGTTTTCTTCTTCAATACCTTAACATTTTCTCATTCTAAGGTGTTGATCATCCTTTGCTCCCACATTAAAATTCTTCATGCCCAAATTTATTGCAAAAAGATCACTCAAATTCATATTGAGGAGGAGGAAAGCATTGTGAGAGTATTTATTTACCCCAAACTCATTCTTTCGTTTATTTCTTCTATAGTCATGATAGTTTTCTAAGAAACACAATCAGAAACACTATGACCAAAATTGTGACAAGCGAAACATTGTCCATTAAAGTAGAAGTTTCTGGAAGTATAGTACCTTCTAGTGTTGTTTTCCTTTTGATTGAAAAGGGAAGAATTTACCTGTGAAGTATTTGGTCCTTTATTCTTTTGCAATAGGCTGGAGTTTTGTTGACTCCTTATTTTTACTACATTGAGATAACTTCATGTTTCTGTAGAAGACTTTATAGTCTTTGATGTTTCTTCATTGTATCCAAGACATGTCTTTATAAGAGGAGAGCATTGAACTTTGATGATTTCATCTAAGGTTTTAGATCCTTTAGCAAATCTAAGATTAAGACTATTTTCTTTCTCAAGGTCTTTCCTTAGACTTACTTTTTCACATTCTAGCTTTCCATTATGCTTTTCCTTTTCTATGATTTGTTTCTTCAAAATTTCTTTTGCTAATTTAACTTCTTCTAAACAAAACTTAAGTTGAGTTATTTCTTCAATAAAAGTATATTTTTCTTCTAGGGAATCCATGAAATTACCATTAGACTCATTACTACTTCTATCTTCAAATTCCATAAGTAATTGATATTCTTGATCAGACTCACCTTCTTCACCATTTGAAATACCATCACTATCTTCATGTGTATAAAAAATTCTCTTGTTTTCAAACCTTCTCCTATTTATTTTTGCATCTTCTTTCCATTTTTCATGATTTTCTCTATAGGGACACTTAGCAGTGTAATGACCAATTCTACCGCACGAAAAACACTTGGAGGGAGGCTTACCTCTGAATCTTCCAGTACCCACTTGGAGTTTCTTTACACAGTTTTCCTCTTCTTCTTCTAATACATAACCTGATTCTCCCTTTTATTTTCTTTTTGTAGTAGCTTTGAATGCAAATTCTTTGATATCTACGAGACCCACTTTTCTCATTTCATAGGTTGTTAGGATCCCATGAAGTTGTTCAATAGTAAGATTCTTCAAGTCCTACATTTCTTCTATGGCATAAACCTTTCAATCGAATTTGGGAGTTAGAGACCTTTATATTGTTTCAACTAGTGATGATTCTTTTATTTCTTAACCAAGATTTCTCATAGAATTAACGAGCTCATCTACAGTAAGAAAGAAACTTGCGATACTTTCATCATTGTGCATTCTGAGAGTATCATAATGAAATCTAAGAGTTTTAAGTTTGACATTTTGTGCCTTGTTGTCAAATTCATAGATTTGAATGATCTTGTCACATATAGCCTTTGTTGTATTCAACTTCTTGACTTTGGAAAATTCTGATTCAGCCAAGCTTCCTAACAGAGCATTGACAAATTCTACATTAGTCTCATATTTCTTCCTGTCTACTTCATCTATGGGAATGGAGGATGGATATTGATAGCCTCCTTCAATGATTCCCCATACATCTGCTCCAAGTGACTGTAAATAAGCTCTTATTCTTACCTTCCAGAAACTAGATTAGTTCCATTGAATAATGGTGGCCTCATAGATGTTGTCCCCTCTTGATTTCTCATCTTGATGAATCTTCCTTCAAGCGATCAATATTTTTCTTAAGTAACTACTATGGTACCAATTGTTAGAAAAAATTATGAGAGGGGCAGTGAATCAATATTTTAACAAAACTTTATTTAATTTTATTATTTTGATTTATGTATGCAACTATTGTGAAGTAAACTTGCATATGTACATGACTTCAATGCAAAAAACTAGTGCATATCCAATCAACTTAGTTTTGTAGTCAATTTTACCTTGAAACAATATGTTGGTACTTCGTCAACATTAGATATACATTAGGTACAAAATAAAGCATCACAAATAAGAAACACGTATGAACACCATGATTTTTAGGTGGAAAACCAATGTGGGAAAAAACCACCATTGTTGTCATCTCTGTCTTCCTATTATTATGATGAAGTAATTTTTAGAGTCTTGTACTTGCGTAGGCTTATGCTAGCACCCAGCCATTCACTTGCAGAAGGCTACAACATTCTCTCATTTTCCAGCACCAACTGGAAGGGAGCTCCAACTGCCTACACTACCGTGGACATCATTTCAAAAATTTTCACACTAGATCCACCTGATACAAAACATCAAATTTGTAGGCCACGTTTCATCAAATTTTTAGACTGGACCCACTATCATCATTTTATCCCAATACTAAATATAAAAATTGAAACTGATCACTGTAATAAGTCACTCAATTATTGATCCAACTGAATCAACCAATCATTAAACCAACTGAGACCCAAATTAATCAACTTATTTTCAAATAGCATGTTGTCACTCACTTCGTTATGGATTTCAATTGGTCAAGGTTGCCCAATAGAGGTAAATTTTGGAGCCACTTTTCTAGGAGATAGATGATATCAGAGCTAAATCATACCCTCTCCATTTCCTAATGCTCAGAAAGAGCTTTCCAACGATAAATAGAGGTCCAAGAATGGACCTCTGGATCAGAAGTTAGAGCATGTTGAAGATCACACTTAGAAAGCCCTGAAAACAAAGAAAATGACTAAGTATGAGGGAAAATCGCATATCGATGACCCCGTAATCATGCATCCCAAAGGTCCTGCATCCTGCATCTCGGTGACCTTGCAGTCCCACAGACACATAAATCCCGTAGGTCCCGCATCCCACAACTTGGCGACCCCTCAGTCTCGTAGTCACAGTAGTCCCGCATCCCGCACATGGTCCCGATGAGCAATTATTAGATAGCCCACAGTCCTATAGTCACAACAGTCCCACATCCTGCATTCAGCATAGCCCCACAATATCTAATGGGTCATCTTTAAGGAATTGCAGGGGGGGGGGATTGCCAATAATTCTGGGTCTTAGTGTTAAAGCGTCAAGGAAGCCGAAATCTAATTAACAAAGTAAATGCATGAAAAAAAGGAGTGGGCGGACCCCTTTATCTCTCCTCCACATGGAAATACGACATATCGGTGATGGAAAATCTTGCATTATTAGTGATTGTAGAAACAGAGGGGCTACCTCCCCAAAAACCTTGCAGTGTTGCGATTCTGTGATATAGTGTAAAAGCTTTGGGAAAGGACAAAATTCATTTATAAAGAAAATTAATGAGAAAACATGGCTGCGCAGGCCTTTTTCTCTCTCCTCCATGGGGCCATGTGGTAGCATATGATTGGTCGTCAGAGCTGACATGGAAGTTGATGTCATCCGTGATGTGGCATTACGGAGGGTGACATGGTCGTACGAGTGACATGTGTCATTCAGTTTCGGTTTTTCATGGGTCCTATGGGGGCCATTTATGGGTGATACATGCCACCACTCACAAGGTGACACATGGAAATGATGATACCATCCAGCATATCGGTAATTGCAATTGCCTAGGCGAGAAACTTAAGGAAAAGTGCATTCAACGCCGGGATGTGGGGTTCCGAGTAACAAAGAAAAAGGACCATGGATGCAATGTTTCATAAGTCATTTTTTATAAGGGTTTTGCGTCTGGGATATCGGCCGATGCAGTGTAAGGGGCTATCAAATGCATTTCAGGCTATAATGGAAAATGCCCCCAAGTAGAAGTTGAAAGCATTAATGCCCAAAGTGCTAAGCACTTGGTTCGAGCCCCCGTTCACATGAAGGAAGAATCATCAAAGGGGTTGAAAGCGTAAAGGCTTAAAGGGCAGTCGGGCTCACCTGTTTCAAAGTGTTCCTATGTTAAAAGCCCATGCTTAGAGGTTGTCCTTATTACATCATAATACATGACACGAGGCTTTTCAAAGCTCCGGTAGTGTCTAGCAGAGTTTTCATGGGAATATGGGCCGACAGCTAAAGACTTAAATGCAGCAGTACATGGGACTCAGGAAGATTAATGGCTCAGCATGGAGCCTCATCCCTCTACACAACAAAGGACCATAAATATTGTCACTTACAGTTGAACCAACCCCTAATCCACAGAGGAAGACCTTCAATTAGTAAAAGTGGAAGTGATGGGAGCCGAGTGAGTAGCATGAGAGGCCATATTATGAGCCAACTGCAATCTCTAACAGAAGCTATTACCAGGATGGACACTAACACAATTTAATGCTTCTTTTTGACTGATATTTATTTTGATATCCTTTAATCTGCCTTCCTTCCAAGGAGGCATTTAATTCTGTAATATTTTTGGGCCACATAGACATTTATGATTGATACAGCTAGTCGACTCGACAACTGAGTTGATACTAGAGATATTTTGTTGTAATGAATGTTCTTCCTCCACTGTCCAGATAAATAGCGGAAAGAAAGACTTAAAAAGGTTAAAAATTTCTATAGAAAACACTATATGTTATTTTCAGACTGTATCTCTTTGTAACATAGATTTTTCAGAATATCAAGGGAATGGTGGTGATTCTGTCTTCAAGACTTAATGTATGTGTTCCCTCTATTAAAACCCATTTTTTGTTCATATTTCTTCTCTATATTCATACAATTATAGCTGCTATAAATATTTCAAGCTTCCTCATAGATTTATTTATATTGATATGTGAATGCATGTTCCTGTAATTATATAACATATTCACTTGTCTTAATAATGTTGATGTATATACGTGTGTGGACTATTGAAATCATATCTCTAAATCTGCAACAAATGAATAATAACATTCAGCTCCTCCCTCATCCATTATTTCTGCTTGTAACTCAAATAAGTATAGAAATCCTTAATGCCTCAAGCTCTATGTGTTAAGTGTAGAAGTCATGAAGCCTTATGCTCTATGTGATGAGTTTCTCCTTCTCTTTTTCCTCTCTCATCTAATCTGCAAAAGCTTATTAAGCTATAAGCCCTTGGACTACTCGACCTCCACTATTTTTATGCATATTTCTGAGATCTAAACCTATGAAGAAGTACTAGAAATTCATATCTTATTTCTTTGAAAAAATGAACCAACCCATTTCCTATAAATATATGTATCTATAGCACAGAAGTGATGTCTGAAATCTCCTGTATATCATTTGAGACACAAAAATCTGGATGTGCCTAGGCACTGGTCTTATAAGTAATCTAAGGTTGTCTCTAGGAGTGACAACATCTTTTGGCACCATTGCCAGGGAGCGTATTGCAGGACTTCTCCCATGGGATACGACAAATTGAACACTCTTTGTGTAGGTGAGAAAATTCTGTTATGATTACATTCACATCACCTTGGCAACTCCACACACCCCTCATTATCATTCATAACCTTGGATTTTAAAAGGCCTCATACTTGATCAGATACATCCCAGCAGAAAGCCCCATTTGTATCTGACCCAAAAAAGTTAATTTCCAATAACATTTGGAGAGAGAAAACTCTCTCTGCCTGTGCTACCATCTCACCCACCATTGAAGTTTCCTCCCCTAGTTCTCAGCTTGCTGCTGCTCACTATTCATGACTTACTTCTAAGGCCCTGACATACCCTCCTTACCCTCCAAACACTGTGGTCTTGACACTAGTTCCTCAAGAAAATTTTAATACCCCTCCACTAATCTAGATGGCTCTTCCAGGATTTTTGCTAAACAAGTATGCACCTCTTGATCTACCTTAGCCCTTAAGTGTCATGCCCCAAAATTACCTAAATATTATACCTAGATTCAATGGCGAAGATGACGGCACAAGATAGAGACACGAAGAAACCCTATGTTCCTTTGTTGAGAACCTAAATGTGGAACAATTGGATGTGGTCATGAGACTTTTTGTACAAAGTATTGATGGAGAAGCCAAGTGGTTCAAAGGCCTACCAAATGCCACCATCACTACCTGGGAGGAGCTGGAAAATGCTTTCACCCAGAAATGGGGAGAAAAGAGGAATCATGAGTACCTCCTCACTCAGTTTAATGCCATAAGAAAAATAGTGAAGGAGGATACTGCAAAATTCATCAAAAGGTTCAATAAGTACAATAACCTTCTAGCCGACATAAAGCCTCCTCCAACTGCATCTTGTGTGGTTTTCTTGGGATAGTTTGAGTCTGACATTGGTTTTACCTTGAGAGAAAGGAAGTCTCTCACTCTAGACCAATTTCATATCGATGCTCTTGAAGTGGAAGTAAATTTGGTCTCGGCAGGGAAGTCAAGGGTAAAGAAAGAATCTACTGAACCCAAAAGAGGGAAATAATAGGCATCCTCCTCTGGTCGAGATGGAGAATCACCATACCCAAAGTGGGATGATCTGGACAAACTCATGAAGAGTTTATAAAAAATGTTTGGAAGACTTGAAATTGAGAACAAGAACCTCTCCAGAAAGAATGCTGAAGTCAACAATCGGGGCTATAACCTGTAATATAGAATACCTCCACTGCAAATACTTGCAAGGGAAAGAGAGGAACAACTTGATTAGATCCATCATCCCTTATAATTGGAAGATGGTCTCGACAAACAATTGTCGGATACATAGGAAATGTAGGGAAATATATATTCTACAGATGAGGAATATATGGATTATTATTGCAAACAGTTTGCAGAGTTCATGCAAACACAACCCCAACATAAGTATAATCTAAGATCTTCAAAGAAGAGGACGAGAGAACCATAAAAACAAGGGGAAGCTACTCCTTAAGTGGTTCCTCTAGCACCAAACAAAAGGAAAGGTAATTTCAATCCTAACCTACCCAAGACATGAGTCTCTGCAAATAAGGAGAGAAATGGTCCTAAGGGGCACACAGAAAAGGAGGCACCTGTTCTACTGAAAAATTCCATCACGAAGGGAGAAAGAATAGAGCGAGGAGACATAGGAAATGCCAAACCCACATTCAATCTCTGGAAGGAGCTTAAAAAGGTAAAAATTCTTGTTCCCCTAACTGAGCTCCTAAAACATCTTACTTACAAAGCTCAGGTCTCTCAATTCATGCATCCAGTCACTTCAGCACCAACCCAGGATAGTTTGAACCTCCAAGAAGAGAGGCCCATGGTTGTTTTTGAGGCACATGTGGAAGATATGGACCCTTCTAGTTCACCTTTCTATATGACTTTGGTAATCCATGACCTTTTGTTCCATAATTGCATATTGGATTCCAAGGCCTCACACAATCTCATGTAATTATCAGTAATGGAACAACTCAATTTGGAGATCACCAGACCATACAAGGACCTGTACTCCTTTGACTCCAGAAGAGTCAAGTGCTTAGGAATGATAAAGGATCTGGTGGTAAACATAGCTCATATACTAGTGAAAAGTGTGGTAATGGACATAGTGGTGGCTGATATACTTTTGGGGTTTCAAGGTGGGGTCTCTATCAAGCTTGATTTGACTTATGCCACAATTCCCACTTTTTGAGGTGTGAAAAGGAGGTTGTACAAAGAATCCAAGTTTGTGAAAACTGTGACCCCAGCTAAGGGCTCAAAAAACTCGCCATCTCATAGAAAGGAAAGTGACCTCTCCTTCCTATTCTTAGAAGAAGATGAGATACTCTTAGAAGAATCACCAATACACCTGACAAGGCAATTGAAATACCAACACTTAAATGAAAATGAAGTATGGAAATTGTACTTCGATGGAGCAAACTCAAAAGAGGGAAATGGAGTTGGAATATTGTTGGTATCTCTGGAAGGCATCATGATACCCCTCTCATTCAAGCTCGAATTTGAGGTGACCAACAATGTGTCGGAGTATGAAGCATTTCTCCTTAGGTTACAAATGACAAGAAATGAACATTGAATGCCTATCGGTCTATGGAGACTCTGAGCTAGTTGTACGAAAGATCTGAGACCAATGCCAAGCCAAACACCCCACGATGAGGACATACCAAAATGAGGTGTGGGACTTAATCAAAAATTATTTCTTGGCCTTTAACATTCACTTTCTTCCTAGGGAAGAAAACAGGTTGGCTAACTCTCTTGCAGTAGTTGTAAGCACTTTTAGGCCCCCACATAATCCACTCCTTAGATATGAGATAGAAGTTAGACACACCTTCAATACTTGATAATGTGAAATAATGGCAGGTATTTGAAGATGACGAGCAGGTGAAAAGATTCATAGAATTCATTGGGGACATTGCACACTCCACGATCGATCATGAAGAAAAAGAAGTAGAACAAGAAGCCACTTCGTGGAAAGGTACAATTGCTGGGAAAAAAAAATTGCAACTAAAAGGGAACACCATTCCCTCGTGGACTTGTTACACTAGAAAGACTACTTAATAAAGATGACATAGCTTCCAAACAAATAGTTGCAGAGAAGGATGAGTAAGTAGAAGGCTGCAACATCGGATTAGAGGAGGAACCCGAGACAATCATGTTGTCCAAAGGAATCCACTTTCAATACAAAACAGGTATTTATGTATATTCAAAACTTACAAATATGTATTTTCTTGGTCTTATGATGATTTGAAATCATTTGATACTAATATTATTCAGCATAATATTTCTTTGAAGTGGGATAAATCCATGCAAACAGAAACTTAGACAAATAAATCCACTCTTACTCCCCTCGATTGAAAAGGAGGTAAGAAAGCTATTGTGGGCCAAGATCATAGTACCTTTAAGATACTCTAAGTGGGTAGCTAATCTGGTCCGTGTCCAGAAAAAGAACGAAGAGATAAGGCTATGTGTGGATTTTCAGAATCTAAATAGGGCATCTCTAAAAGATAATTACCCTCTGCCCAAGATGGATAACATATTTCTGAAGGTAGTGGGTGTAGCCATAATGTCCATGATGGACAGATTCTCTAGATATAACCAAGTGGTAGTCCAACCTGAGGACCAGAAAAAGACTGCTTTCACCACCCCATGGGGAACATTGATGTATGCCCACATGCCATTTGGGTTGATAAATGCAGCGGCCACATTTCAGAGAGCTATGGACATAGCTTTCGTAAGTGAGAAAGATAAATTTGTGGTAGTCTACTTAGATGACATCACATTCTTTTCTAAGACTGATGAATAGCATAACCTCTATTTAAAGCTCACCTTCAAGAAGTGCAGGAGGTATGGCTTGTCTGTGAATCCTAAGAAATCTCAGTTCGCCATGAGTGAGGGGAAGCTGCTTGGACATATAGTAGCACAAGAAGGAGTAATGATTGATCCTGAACGAGTCAAATCCATTAGCCATATTACCTTTCCCAGAAACAAGAAAGAAGTTCAAGCCTTTTTAGGGAGGATAAATTTTTGAAGGTGATTCGTACCCAATTATGTTGAGATAGTCAAAGCTATTACCAACATGCTTAAGAAGGAGAATGAAGTCAAGTGGAGCTTTGTCCACCATGATTCTTTCACTAGAACCAAAGAAGCTTTGGTTAAGGCCCAGTGCTAGACAACCTCAACTATTAAGTGCCTTTCTACATCTTTTCTTTCACCTCTCCATATACCATTGTTGTTGTGTTGTTACAAGAAAATAAAGAAGGTTACAAGAAGCCCACTGCCTTTTTCACCCAAGTCCTAAGGGACACTGAGCTGAAGTATAATATATTGGAGAAACAGGCCTATGCACTTGTTAAGGCACTGAAGTCATTTCGTATGTATGTGCTGAAATCGGAAATCACAATGTTCGTCCCAACAACTACAGTCAAGGACATCTTGGTGCAGGGGGAAAACAAAGGAAAGAGCCTCTGATGGATAGCTAAAATACCAGAATGTGAGCTAGAAATAAAGCCTACCAAGTTCATTAAAGGCGAGAGGTTGGCCAAGATTTTATCTAGTTCCAACTACCAAGTTTTAGGGATAAACTTGATGACAAAGGAAGGCAGACCAAAGGATCACCAGAGCAGAATTAAAATGGTTGAGTAGAAGATCTATGCCAAATATGAGGGATCATCGAGATATAAGAACAATTTTCATTACCTCTTATTCCTAAGATGCCCATTAGGAGTGGATAGATCTAAATACCAAAGTATGAACTTGCAGGCACAAAAATACATTATAGAGTTTAGGCTTCTATGATCCATATCAAGTTAGAGAAAGATTCTTCGGCGAAAATCACATGGAATCTCATTTTTTGACGCGTTTCGAACCAACTAGTGTGGTTCATCGTCAGGACAAGTTGAAGAAACAGATCTAGCTCATCATGCTAAATAGTCTGAGCGGAGCCTCCAACAGCTATCATTTCTAACAGCTAGTTTGACTCAAGGACAGGGGTCAAAATTATTATAATAGTTTAATTCGTAAAAATAAATAAATTATTATTAAGGTAAATGGTACGAGACCTAATAATTAAAAATTATAAGTTAATTAATAATAAGTCAAATAAATGACCTTGAAATGCCTAAAAAATATAAATAATTTTATTTAAAAGTATTAAAAATAAAAGGTAATAAAGAAAAACAAAGTTAATAATTAAAAATTATAATTTAATTAATAATTTAAAAGGAAAATTAGTTAATTAAATGACCTAATGGATGAATAAAAAATTATATTTGGCATGAGACCTAATAAATAAAAAAATTTATAAGATACATAATAATTTAAAAAGGAAAATTGGTTAAATGAAGAATAAAAATATAATCTTATTTAAAAGTATTATTAAAATTGTGTGTTAATTAAAATAATAAAAGGTCATAAAAAGAAATAATTAAAATAATAAAAATAATAAAAGGTCATAAAAAGAAATAATAAAAATAATAAAAATAATAAAAGGTCATAAAAATAATAAAAGGTCATAAAAAGAAATAATTAAAATAATAAAAATAATAAAAGGTCATAAAAAGAAATACTTTTAAATAAGATTATATTTCTATTCTTCATTTAACCAATTTTCCTTTTTAAATTATTATGTATCTTATAATTTTTTTTTATTTATTAGGTCTCATGCCAAATATAATTTTTTATTCATCCATTAGGTCATTTAATTAACTAATTTTCCTTTTAAATTATTAATTAAATTATAATTTTTAATTATTAATTTTGTTTTTCTTTATTACCTTTTATTTTTAATACTTTTAAATAAAATCATTTATAATTTTTAGGCATTTCAAGGTCATTTATTTGACTTATTATTAATTAACTTATAATTTTTAATTATTAGGTCTCGTACCATTTACCTTAATAATAATTTATTTATTTTTACGAATTAAACTATTATAATAATTTTGACCCCTGTCCTTGAGTCAAACTAGCCGTTAGAAATGATAGCTGTTGGAGGCTCTGCTCAGACTATTTAGCATGATGAGCTAGATCTGTTTCTTCAACTTGTCCTGACGATGAACCACAGTAGTTGGTTCGAAACGCATCGACAAATGAGATTCCATGTGATTTTCGCCGAAGAATCTTTCTCTAAAAATACATTATATCAAATGGACTACTCTACTGGAAGGACCCAGTGGGGGTATTACTACTATGATTGGTTGAGAAAGAAACCCATGAAGTGATTGAGGATTTCCACTGGGGAGTTTATGGATGACACTACAATTGGAAGACAACATCACATAAAATCCTTAAGGCAGCATTCTACTGGCCCACACTATTTGGAGATGTTTATTCCTAGGTGAGGTCATGCCAAAAATGCCAATTGTTTGCAGAAAGACAGAAGTTTGCTCCTTTCCCCATGATTCCTATGCATGTAGAGAAGCCTTTTAGACAGTGGGGACTAGAATTCATTGGAGAAATAAACCCACCATCTAGTGGCCAACACAAATGGATTTTAACAGCCACTGACTATTTCACCAAGAGGTAGAGGCTATCCTAGCTACAAATGCTATTGATTCAATGGTGATAAAATTCATGGAGGAGAACATACTATCCCGCTTTTGATGTCCTTTTAAAATGATCATTGATAATGCATAGGTCTTTAAATCTTCCAAGTTCACCAACTTCTGGTATAAATTGAATCTCATTGTTGGACACTCCACTACATACTACCCTCAAGGGAATGGCTTGGTTGATTCTTCTAATAAAACTTTGGTGATGGTTCTAAAGAAGACCATCACTGAAAATCAAAGGAAATGGGACTCCCAACTGAAGTTTTCTTTGTGGGATAACCGTGTCAAGCCCAAACGATCCAATTGGAAATCACCTTTTGAGCTAGTATATGGCAAGGTTGTTGTCTTCCCGATCCAATTAGCAATGCCAGTAGGTAAGTTGCTACAAGAAGTCGAGGAAGAGCAAAGCATCTTGACTAGAAGGATAAATTAGTTGGTGGAGCTTCATAAGAGCAGAGAGCAGGTGGCGACTAAATTGTCAAACTACTAGCAAAGGATGAAATCTATATTTGACAAGAAGGCTAAGGACAAACCTCTTCAGCAAGGAGATTTAGTTCTAAGGTGCGATGTCCGATGAGAAGACAAAGGGAAACATGGGAAATTTGATCCGCTATGGTTCGACCCCTTCAAGATTGCAGAAGAAAGGGGAAATAACACTTGATTGCTTGAAAACTTCGATGGTGAACTGCTGGAACTACCTATAGCAGTCAGTTTCTAAAATGTTATTTTTAAAATTAGAGATATCTATCTCTTGCTCATAGTGAATATCCAGTGTGTGTGTTGAAATTGTTATTTGAATTTTTCAGTTTATTATAAAGAAAGTCCTTTTCTCACAGAATTATATTTTGTTTAAGAATGACTCCATGCCCAACGGAAGGAAAAGCGACTAGTTTGTAGGTCCTCAATACCTTGCCCGCAAGGCACTTTCCCCAGTTGGAGACAATGTTGTCAGTCACTGCAATGTGGGTTTCAATTGGTCAAGGTTGCCCAAGAGCAATGAATTTTGGAGCCTCTTTCCCAGGCCACAGAAGATCTTAGAGATAAATTGGACCCTCTCCATCGCCTAATGCTCGGAAAGAGATTTCCAACGGTATATAGAAGTCCAAGAATGGACTTCTGGATCGTAAGTTAGAGCATGTTGAAGATCACACTAGGAAAGCCTTGAAAACCAAGAAAAGGACTAAGTATGAGGGAAAATCGCATATCGATGACCCCACAATCGCACATCATGCAGGTCCCACATCCTATATCTCGGTGACCCTGTAGTCACCAAAATCTCGCAAGTCCCACTTCTCGCATCTTGGCGACCCCACAGTCTCGCAGTCACAACAATCCCACATCTTGCACATGGTCCCAATAAGAAATTGTCGGATACCTTGCAGTCCCGCAATCATAGTGGTCCGGAAACCCAGATCCCACATGGCCCCTGTAGTACCTGATGGGCCATCCTTAAGGAATTGCGGGGGGTGGCAGGGGGGTGATTGCCGATAAATATGGGTCTTAGTGTTAAAGCACTAGGGAGGCCAAAATCCAATTAACAAAGGAAATGCATGAAAAAAAGGAGTGGGTGGCCCCCTTTCTGTCTCCTCCACGTGGCGGTACAACATATTGGTGATGGGCAATCCTGAATCCCTCAATCCTACATTATCAACGATTGTAGGAATAGAGGAGCTACCTCCCCAAAAACCTTGCAGGGTTGTGATTCTGTGATACAGTGTAAAATAATTGGGAAAGACCGAAATTCATTTATAAAGAAATTGCATGTGAAAACAGGGTCAGGCAAGCCTTTTTCTCTCTCCTGCAGGGGGCATGTTGTGGCATATAATTGGTCCTCAAAGATGACATGGCAGCTGACATCATTAGTGATGTGGCAGTATGGAGGGTGACGTGGTTGTATACGTGATGCGTCTCATTCAGTTTTGATGCTTTCGGGGGTCCTATGGGGGCCATTTATGGGTGACAGGGATCACCACTCACAAGGTGACATGTGGGAACGATGATGTCGTCCGGTTTATTAGCGATCATGGCTGCCTAGGGGAGAAACTTAAGGAAAAGTGCATTCAGCACCGGGATGCGGGATTCTGAGTAACAAAGAAAAAGGACCCTGGATGTGATGTTTCATAAGTCATATTTGATCAGGTTTGCACATCTGGGATATTGGCCGATGCAGTGTAAGGGGATATCAAAGGCTTTGCAAGTTAGAAAGGAAAAGGCCTTCGTGCAGCAATTGAAAGCCTTAGTGCCCGAAGGGCTAAGCACTTGGTTCAAGCCTCCGATCACATGAAGGAAGAAGCATCAAAGTGGCTCAAAGCGTAAGGGATTGAAGGGAAGTTGGGCTCACCTGTTTCATGGTGTTCCTATGTTAAAGGCATGCACTTAGAATTTGTCTTTATTAGATCAGAATACACGATACCAGGCTTTTCAAAGCTCCGGTAGTGTCTATCAGAGTTTTAATGGGTAGATGGGTCGGTAGCTAAAGACTTAAATGGAGCATGGTGCAACAATGGAGCAGTACACGGGACTCAGGAAGCTTAATGGCTCAACATGGAGCCCCATCCCTCTACATAGTAAAGGACCACAAATACAGGAACTTACAATTGAAGCATCCCCTACTCCACAGATGAAGAGCTTCAATTAGTAAAAGTGGAAGTGATGGGAGCTAGGTGAGCATCACGAGAGGCCATACTGTGAGCTAACTGTAATCTGTAATAGAAGCTATTACCAGGATGGATGCTAAAACATTTTAATGCTTCTCTTTGACTGATATTTATTTTGATGTCCTCTAATCTTCCTTCCTACCATGGAGGCATTTAATTTTGTAATATTTTTGGGCCATAGAGCCATTTATGACTGCTACAACTAGTCAACCCGATAACTGAGTCTAGACTAGAGATATTCTTTTGTAATGAATGTTTTTGCTCCCCTCTCTAGATAAATAGGGGAAGCAAGACATAACAAAGGTTCAGAAATTCTATAGAAAACACTACATGCTATTTTCAAACTTTATCTCTTTGTAACACTGATTTTTCAGAATATCAAGGGAATGGTATTGATTCCCTCTTCAAGAATTACAGTATGTGTTCTCTCTGTTAAAACCCATTTTGTGTTCATATTTCTTCTTTATATTCATGCAATTATAGCTACTAGAAATATTTCAAGCTTCCTCATAGATTTATTTGTATCAACACGTGAATGCAAGTGCCTGTAATTATATTGAAAATTCACTTGTCTCAATAGTGTTGATGCATATACCTGTGTGGACTATTGAAATCATATCTTTAAATCTGCAACACATGACTCATAGTATTCCACTCCTCCCTCATCCATTATTTCTGCTTATAACCCAAATAAGTATAGAGATCCTTTATGCCTCAAGCTCTATGTGTTAATTGTAGAAGCCTTGAAACCTTATGATTTATGTGATGGGTTGTTCCTTTTCTTTTTCCTCTCTCATCTTCTCTACAAAACCTTATTAATTTGTAAGCCTTGGACTACTCGGCCTCCACTATTCTTATGCATATTTCTAAGATCTGAACCTTTGAAGAAGTAGCCGAAATTCATGTCTTATTTCTTTGGATAAATGAACCAACCCATTTCCTATAAATATATGTATCTAACGCATAGAAGTGATGTCTCCAGTTTCCTATAAATCATTTGAGACACACAAATCTAGATGTGCCCAAGCAATGGTCTTGTAAGCATTTCAAGGCTATCTATGGGAGCGACAACATAGACAAAGTAGTTAGATCACTATAACTGAACCCAAACACTGCATATTCTCACTGAACCAATTGAAAGCCCTAATAAATAAAATTTTAGAATATATACGCTACTTTACTTTATCAAACCCACATGTATACATGACTTCCTTGAAGCATACTCGCATAAAGATCTTAAAGCTGTTGAGCAGTAAAAATGGTCTTTTTAACTTCTATTTACCCTACATTAATTTATCAATCTAGGAACGATTTGTTATCTCAAGAGCGTACTCAGTCTGAGGTAGTCAGTTGTCAAGAATAATGCTAGTAGTATAGTGCTTTTACAAAAGTAAATAAATGCTGGAAGAAAACTCTAAATGTAATGGAAAGAAATTGAAATGATTTGTAACTAAACCATTCACTTAAGAAACTACAACACTCATCAGTCAAGGATGTAGCAATGATAACTCTTTCCTTTGTAAACTGATGCAAATGAAAAGCATCAAAGAGAAGATCTCCAATCTGGAAACTAGACAGCAATAGTCAATGTTTGCTACAGTTGCAGATCATTCTGTTCACACCAAAGCAATTACTTAAAATGACAATCCAATTAACAGAAAAGGAACAACAATTAATCTATTGAAAAGATTGAACAGCAAGGCTTAACTTACAGGAAGGAATTAATCAACAATCGTAATCTAAAGGGTTTGAGCATCAATCTTTAACTAGTAAATGAATTGAACAGCAAGCTAAGAATGGAACAACAACCTTAAATAAGCCTACGAGATATTGAACAATGAACTAAATCAAATATAAACCCACAGCGAATGAAATCACATGTTAACACACAACGAATCTAGAATGATGGAATCGGTAATCTGAGTTTAGCATAATAAATATTAACCATAGTTATATGGGAACAACAATTGCAGTTGCAATGGGACGGTAATCCGAATGAACAACAATCACAATTAGAGGTAAACCATAGCTAAATGAACAACAATGCCAATCCGTAAACGAACAACAATATTACTCTGTAAATGAATAGTAATGTTAATCTGTAAATGAACAATAATGTTACATAGTATTGTCAACCTGTAAATGAAAAACAATGCGATATGATTTTAGAATGAACAACATAACATTTCAGTTGCAAATGATAATCTTATTATTCAAATACGAATTAAATATAACAGAGCCAGTAAATGAAATGTTAAGGAACAATATATTACTGAATGAAGCAAGGAAAGAAAACCAAACCACACACGACTTGTAAATGGGAAATAATGATACAGGAAGTAAGTGATCCACTAGGGCTGGCCCCTTAGCCACCAAGGATGCAATGTTGTGGTTACTCCAGAATCAAAGACGGAAGAGCAACAAAGTTTGTGTATTAATCATGAAAACAGAGTTACAACAATCGCTCTTTAAAGAGAGTCAATGATCAAAGTTCAGTTTGCAACAAAAAATTCTATAAAACAACAATAATTTGCCCCTTGGGCTAGTGGCACTGTCCCTTTTTATAGTGGCCAGGTGGAAATACCAAAGATACAGATATTCTTAAGGTAGCGATCCCTCAAGATCAAAGGATCTTGAGGGATTCGCCATATCGTTATTCTTCAGTTTTCTCTTCGTCTTCTTGTGCTGATATGGCATTTCTCCTTCCTTTTCCCAGCCCATGCGCTCCGATCTCGATTGCCTCGTTTGGATGCGCTTCCCTGTCAATGGGATAGTGGTTGGTTTTTCCTTGTCTTTTCCTTTGAAATGGAAAGATTCCATTTTCTTCATTTTCTGCATAGAAAAAGGTAATAATTAGTCATTTTACGTTAATCACAAACATCTTTAACTTTACCATAATCCTTTATCCTATACCCATCTTAGAATGTAAAGAAGTTATGAATTAAAGGAAAATATAAAGAAATAAGTGGCAATTATATACCTTTTCTAATGCTGAACACACCCCCCTACTTACCCTTTTTCATGCCCTCATGAAAACATTGTAATTGACATGCAAGGTAGTTAGGGAATAGGCTGGAGAAGGATTTTCAGTCAGTGGTCTAAAACCATGATTCCTAGCTAAGACATCAAAAATATGCCCTGTTTGACCTTCAGGTAGCTCATATAAGGCTTTATACCCTAGTGCAGGATACCAGATGATTGGACTTCGAAACCTACAACCTAACCAAGACGGGCCTTCTCTCAAGATGAGATCACCATAGATAACCAAGCGGTCAGCAGCAAGCTTAAAATTCTCATAATTGAATGGCTCCCTGTCTTGGATATTCCGATTAGAAGTTTGGTATCGGAATTTGGCTGCTGCTATGGCGCTGTCTTTGACGGTTAGGAAGTATTCTACCCCTTGCCAGATGATTGTTGTGTGAATACGTCCCAATGTCTGGATCACACCTTGAGTTCTCATTAAGATCCTATGTTTATTCCATAATCGCAATGGGTTTCTAGGTTCACCCCTTACCCACAGATCTAACCCATTCTCCTGTCTCTGGAAGATATTGTAGGCTTTATGCCACTTGATCTGATTAATAGAAAAAGAAATAAACACCTGAAGTTGGACAACACCAACGAAAGGGCTAGCGTTCTTTTATGTTTCTCCATCTAACACAAGATTGTGCAAATAAAATTCACATAACAATCGCTAAACTTTCACCCCGTATTGCTTACAACAGTTTATGAAATCATCAATGTTTTTTTATCTCTATAGGCACTCTCGCCTTGATAGCCTTAATTTTCAATTGTAAATATCTTTCCTTAAAAAACAAATCATAGTTTTTGGCGGGTGCCCTACACGCTAGAACATCAGTATACAAAGAACATAATGTATCCATTTGATTTATAACTGTGTCTTGTCTATGGGTTACCTTTTTGACTCTTTCCTCTTCCCTTCGCCATCCATTGAAGGCCTGGCTTTTTGATGCATTGATGTTCTATAGCTGCTGTTGTAACTTCTGATATTTTTCTTGAGGAACAATTTCCTCTATGAGTTTTTCTATCGTTTGTTGGGCTTGTGCCAAATCTTTTTGCAGAGTTACTATCGTCGGGTCATTATCCATCATGACAATTTTGGGTTGGAGATATACTTGGATCTCCTTATTGTGACAATTGGTTTTTATGGTCTGTGTTTCCTTCTCTTGGGTTGTCCGGTTGGTTGTAATGTTAGAGGACACTGCCTTTGTCTAGACATACTTATCACAGGCTGGTGTGTTGTCGGTTTGTGCTTCTGCTTTTGCAATAGCCAAATGCTGCTCCTCGTGATTCTGAATAACAAGTTTGACTTGAGTCCTCTTGGTATTTTTATTATGGGGTTTTTCCTGGGTGGCTGCACGCTTTTCCCTAGGGGTTCCTTTTGAGTTCTTCCCCATTTTTAAGACTCTTATTTATTGTCAAAGTTGCTTAATTACGTTAAGCAATCTCTGTTGTTCCTTTCACAACTTTTTAATTTCATCTGTTTTCTTAGAAGGAACAACCATTTCTTTTCTTAGGCCTGGGGTTTGTACTTCAGGTATTGTACCTTCTCCTTGGCTGATTTCCATGTTTCCTTATTGGAACACCTCTTCAGTGTTCTTTTGATCAAGTTTTTTAGGGGTAGAAACCCTGGTTTGTTCTGCTGTCTCCTGGGGAGCATCTTCTTCTACATCTTCTTCATCGTGCATTTCTTCAGGTGTATTCTGACTGGGGGCAGATTGTTCTTCTTCCTCCTCCTCATCACCCATCTCCTCAGATACACTCTTATCATGAGCAAATTGTTCGTGGGACTATTCTTCTTCTTCCTCTTCGTCGCACATCTCCTCAGATGCGCTCTTATCATGGGCAGAGCGTTCCTGCGGCCCTTCTTCGGTATGGGGGTTGAGTGTCCTGTGATGTTGGACATACTCACCCATATTGGCCAAAATTTGGGCCAATTCATCTTCTTGTACAGGGTTTTGCAGTGGACTTTCACTGTGTTGTTTTGCTTCCTCCCCTTCTTGAACAGATTGCTCAGCTTCCTCTTCCGGTTCTTCGTCTTCATTTTCTTCCAATTCTTCTTCATTTTCCCCTCCTTCAAGTTGTGGGGTTTGTTTGTCTTCTGAGTCATCTATTTCTACTGGCTGGCTACTGTTTCCTTCGGCATTTCCCAGCATTCCTCTGCTTCTTGCCAATCTAATAGATTGTCTTCGTTTTGGTGGTCTAATTGATGTGCTCGCAATGTGTTTTCATTTTGGGGCTGGTAAGGGCAGTCCCCAATCTATTGAGAAAACCAATTCTTCCCAACTACTTTGCTGTTGGGCAAGACTGTAACTGAATATCAACTGAATTAAACCATGATTGCTTACTACTAATTCTACATGGTGAGATTTTCTTATACTTCGGGCAACATCATGCAATAAAAAATTTAAGAACACAGGCACATTCACAACACATTTTTGCTTTAATACGTCTAATAGTTTGAAATGGCATGGTCTTACCACGTCTTTTTTTCCATCGCAAGTGATGTAGCTTTGGATAATTCTTGCCAATTCTGCCCAAGGCTCTCCCAGGGTTGCCGGCAGGACTCCTTTTCCTTTAACAGTAAGGTTCTGCCCTTCGTTTCAGAAGATGGTTATGGCGTCTTGCAGTCCCACCTTTTTCAGTGTCCATATAGGTCCAATAGCTGGTAGTCCTGAAACTTCAGAAATTATGTCATCTATTACTATTATTTGTCTTCCTCTCACCATGGAATGATTTGCCTGCAAATTTTGTAGAAATTCAATTGCCACCGTCTCGTTAGATTGTTGTAGATGGTTAAGGTAGGCTATTCATCTTGCCCTTGCTAAGATTTCACGTGCAGCGTCAAAGACTATTAACACTTGTGGCTCACTATGAATTGATCTTCCTCCCATCTTGTTTAAGCTTAGCACACAGTAGCAACACAGAGATGACAATGGAACAGCAAGCTGTTCATATTTTTAGCTCACTGTTAAAAAAACACAAGGAAGATGATGGAACAACAAGCTGTTTAGACTTTAACTCACTACTAACTTTTATAGAGAAAAACACGGAAATGGCATTGGAAGAGCAAGTCATGCTTTTTGGGAAACACAATACCATTAGAATTGCTATTCCCTTCTTTTGGTGAAGTTATAATACCTCTGAATAATGAGTTGACACATATGCAAGTGAATTATGGAGATCACCCGTGCCCCCTGCAATGTGATAGGTCGTCCTTAGCCATCAAATAGAGGAGCAACATACTGCAATCGTACAGTAGAATAAAGGAACAACGTATAGATATATGACATGTTTACAAAAATGAGCGGATTATCGAAATTGAGGCTTATGATGGAAATTGCTAATAAATATGGAAATGTCGTGATATGATGCGACAAATTAGAGGATAGGACAGCTGACGTGAGTAAAAGTTCTTATGCGGTCATTATTCACTTTAACCATCATGATTGAGTTGTAAATGATTTTCATGTATCAAAGGTTTGAAAGGGTTATATGAGATATTCTCATTTGAAATCACTATAAAGATATAAGAAGAAGGGTTTATAATGACTATTGGTGTATGAAAATTATGACTTGAATACCATCAACAGAGCTCTGTTGCCTGCAGTTGTCCATAACCTTGACAGAGTTGCTTATTTCACCATTGGAACCATAATCCTTTGTGTATGCCTAGGAAAGTGCTGTGTGATGTCAGAATGGAGGCCATTGTGGTGGCTTGGTAACCAGATGAATCACAATGCCATTCACCAGGAAGGAGTGAAAGGTGGATAGTGCAGCTCGTGATGAGACCTCCTGTTCCAAGGAATTTTTATTTTTCTGATGTGCCTCTTGGATCATATCCCTAGTGTGGTGGTCATAATGGGAATGCCACTTCACTTTCTTCCTTATGATCATTGTAGGCTGGCTCTTGATGAGACCCCCTATCCTTCATCTAGAAAATCATGTTAGTAATCATATAGATATGTATCTTTTTTTTTTTCTTAATTTCTTTTATATAGCACTTTCCTCTTTATATACATAGCGTGGCTCATCAATCCTTAAGAGTAGGGATGGTGGAAGAGGTCTGAACATCTCAATAAAGGAAAATATGCCCTTATTCTTATTCAATAATAATGATCAAAGAGAATTATGGGGATTTAGGAAGAACCATCATGATCAAAATAATCAATCAAATTGGTGTCAGTGAAAATAAATACAGCAAAGTGATGTAAATAGTTGTGTCATTTCTTCTTTTCTCTTATCAATTCAAAGAAATTTCTCTAAAGATAATGATTTTTCTTTGGTTTGCTGATTTTAGTTCCTCTAGTTTTTGTATTCTTGCATAAATATATAACTGTGCCTTAAATGACCATCACTCACAAAAGTCCTCTAAATGGTAAAACACACATACAAACATAATAAAAATGCACTAAAAAAAGTGTTGTTCTTTAGTTGGAACAACTGTTGTTTCTTTAGAGGGACAGCAAAAGAAAACAAAAACCTTAGCTCCTTTAAGAGGCATGGCAATCAAAAGAAAAACATACTAGAAACTGCTGTCCCTTAAGAGGAACAGTAGTTGTTCCTTGATCGGAACAACAAATAAAGCAAGCGCAAACAAAAATGCGGAAATGTTGTTCCTTCAGAAAGGAACAACAAAATGAAAGTGTTGTTCCTTCGGAAAGGAATAGCAAAAATGCAGATGTGTTGTTCCTTCAGAAAGGAATAGCAAAAAAACGAAAGTGTTGTTCCTTCGGAAGGAACAGCAAAAATGTGGAAGTGTTGTTCCTTCGAAAAGGAACATCAAAATGTGAAAGTGTTGTTCATTCGGAAAGGAATAGCAAAAATGCAGGAGTGTTGTTCCTTTGGAAAGGAACAACAAAATGTGAAAGTGTTGTTCCTTTGGAAAGGAACAGCGAAAATGCGGGAGTGCTATTCCTTCGGAAAGGAACAACAAAATGTGAAAGTGTTGTTCCATTGGAAAGGAATAGCAAAATGGGAAAAATGTTGTTCCTTCAGAAAGGAACAACAAAATGAAAAAGTGTTGTTCCTTCGAAAAGGAACAGCACAACGACGAAAGTGTTGTTCCTTCGGAAAGGAACAACAAAATGTAAAAAAAATTGCAGAAATGCAGAAATTTATATAGAAAGTAATTTATACAAACAAAATAGAAAAAGTTATGTACAAAATTTAAAGCAATAAAATTACTTAGTGAACCAAAGGCGAGGAAGAATTATCTTCCTCAGCTAGAATCTGCATGTCAGAATCTTCCCGAAGTTGCTGGTAGAAGGATTCGCGAGTAAGCGGTTTATGGTACAATCACACTTGGTGTGCATTTGCTTTAAAGGTATGTCCAAATCTATCAATAATAGTCAGAATAATAGTGCCATTGTCATGAACTTTCTGGATTTCATACGGTCCAAGCCAGTGAGTGTGAAGTTTTCCCAGAAAATCCTGAAACCTGGAATCGTATAGGAGTGCCGAATCTCCTTCGTGGAAGATTTTCTTTTTGGTCACGGTGTCATGCCATTTTTCTCTTTGCTGTTGGATTAATGCAGTATGTTAAAGAGCCAAAAGCCTAATTTCATCTAGCTTGTTGATTTGTTGTAGTCTATTAGTCTGGGCCTCACTTAAATCTAGACCGACTTCCTATGTTGTTCTTAGCATTTTTATTTCGAACTCTATTGGAAAGATGGGTTCCTTTCCAAATACTAGCTGATATGGTGAATAACCGGTGGTGTTTCTCCACATTGTTCGGTATGCCCACAAGGCTTCCAGTAATCTTGTAGCCCAATCACATCTATGTGACGCAATGGTTTTTGTTAATATTTCCTCTATGACTTTATTCGTGCTCTCTACTTGGCCATTTTCCTGTGGGTGATACAGACTGGTAATCTTGTGTTGAATGTGATAGTTTTTTAATGTTGCAGCAATTTTATTACCTGCAAACTGTGGTGCTCTGTCCATGATTGTGTCTCTTGGAAGGCCATATCGCACAAATATTTGGAATAGAAAATGAATGACAGAGTGCTCTGTAGCTCTTGGAAGTTCCTCTGATTCAACCCATTTGGTTACATATTCTGTTGCCACCAGAATATATGTTTTCTAATTTGATGATGGGTTGATCGGACCAACAAAATCAAGCGCCCGACGCTGAAATGGTTCAATTACTAGTTGTGGGTTCAAAGGCATTTCGTTGGACTATCCAGGGCGTTCTACTCTTTGGCAACTGTCATAGGCTTGAACAAATTTCTTTGCGTCTTTGAAGATTGTGGGCCAGTAATACCCTATTTGCAGAACTTTGTGACTAGTTCTTCAATCTGTGAAATGTTCGCCACATGGTCCATCATGACAGGCTTTCAGAATGTCAAATATTTCATCTTCACGAATGTGTTTTCTTTATGTGCATATCTGCCCCTGTATGAAATAGGTAGCCCCCAATCCAAGAAAATCGGGTACTATGTTGTACATTCTTTTTTCGTTCATTGGGGGTCAGATGCTTTGGTAATTTTCCTACTACTAAATAATTTGCAACATCAGCATACCAGGGCGTCTTGACAGTAACAACAAATAAATGTTCATCTGGAAATTGATCTTCGACTGCTACTGCGTCCACTAATTTTTGCATTAGTGAGAGGAAATCAGCTACATGATTCTCTTTCCCAGGTTGATCTTTTATTGTGATGTCGAATTCCTGCAATAAAATCAGCCATCTTGTTACTCTACCATTTGTAATTGGTTTATTTGTTAAATATTTTATGGCAGAGTTATCTGTATATAAAACAACAGGATATCCAGTGATATAATGCATAAATTTATTTACAGCATGTATTACAACTAAATAATTCTTTTTCAGTAACAATATAATTTAGCTCAGTAGGACACAAATTATTGCTAATATAGTAGATTGCATATGGTTTCTTGTCTTCTTCTTGTCCAAGGACTGCTCCAATAGCTGTGTCTGAAGCATCTGATGAAATTTGAAATGGTAGGTCCCAATTTGGGCCTCTGAGCACTGGGGCTGTTGACACAAGCTTTTTTAGATCCTCAAAAGCATGATTGCATTTATCTATCCAAACAAAATCAACATTCCCTATTAGTGTGTATAGAGGTGCAGCTATTTGAGAAAAATGTTCTATAAATCTCCTATAATAACCAAAAAATCCAAGAAAACTGCGTACCTCTATCTGTGTGGTAGGAGTAGGTATTGGCAAAATTATTTGAATTTTGGCCGGATCTACTTGTATTCCAGCCGGTGAGATATAATGACCTAGGATGAGTCCTTCAGTCATCATCATATAGCACCTTTCATGGCTCAAACAGAGCCTAGTGGAAATACATCGTTACAGCACCTTTTCTAATGTGTCTAGTGCTGGGTCGAAATCATCTCCATATGGTGTGAAATCATCCATGTATACTTCGAGCCCTTCATTTATTAAATCTGAAAATATGCTGAGGATGGCCCTTTGAAATGTGTCAGGGGCATTGCATAGGCCAAAGGGTAGGACTCTGTAGGAAAATTTTCCCCAAGGACAAGTAATAGTAGTTTTGTCCTGGTCTTCAGGGGCAATCTGAATCTGATTGTACCCACTGAAGCCATCCAAGAAAGAAAAGAATTTCTTTTCTGCTAATGTATCTAATACCTGATCAATGAATGGAAGGGGAAAGTGGTCTTTCTGGGTTGCTTTGTTTAATTCTCTATAATCTACACAAATCCTCCACTTTCCATTCTTCTTTGGCACCACTACTAGCGGAGAGACCCACTTGCTATTGGAGATCGGATAAATAAAGTTTACATCCAAAAGTTTTTGTAATTCAGCTTTCACAATGTCTTTCAGGTGAGGGTTAAGTCTCTGTTGGGGTTGGCGAACAGGTCTTGCATCCTTTTCTGTATAAATGTGGTGTGTACATAGCTGGGGATTGATTCCCTTCATGTCTGGATAATCCCATGCAAAAACTTCCTTGTATTTTCTCAGTAGTTGGACTAGCTTCTCTTCTTGTTCAGGAGTCAGGTTATTATTGATGTTCAAGATTTTTCTTGGCTCAATCTCTATAGTTTTTCTATTTGAAACAGAGGTAGTGGGCATTGTTTTATCATGAGTGCTTTTGAGAGGATCTTCTTCTAGTTCGTTTTCAAATTATGCCTCTATCATGTGACATTGTACGTGGGATCTAGATTCAGCTTGGTTAATGAAGTTATTAATAACATCATCCTTTGTTTGATCTTTAAAATCGAGGGCATCTTCTATGGTTAATGGGGATCTAATGTTTTTTGTGAGGTATGATATAGTATGTTTGTTAGTTTTTATTATTGTTACACTTGGCTAGGCTAGAGGGTATAGGGCTATATTCTTGATATTACTTCCTCGAGTTATGGTCATACTT
The DNA here is from genome assembly GCA_031772625.1 of Pinus tabuliformis. Lineage (NCBI taxonomy): Eukaryota > Viridiplantae > Streptophyta > Pinopsida > Pinales > Pinaceae > Pinus > Pinus tabuliformis. Next base: position 196,578,796 of record CM062808.1, read on the forward strand.
CCTTGTCAGTAGCCAATGTAAGCATCAGCGGTCGCAAGCTAAGGTCTACCTAGAATTAACAGGTGTCCATCAAGTCGGTTTTTGGGGTTTATTATCAAAAAGTTGGCAGGATATTCCCAGCAATCAATAGATACCATGACATCATGTAGTGTACCTTCTGGCCTAACTATTGATCGGTCAGCCAGTTCTAATAAGGTGGAGGTTGGTTCTACTAATGTAATACCCAGTTTTTGACAAGTGGTGGTTGTTAAAATATTAATTACAACCCCTAAATCAACTAAGGCATTTGAAAAGGTTTGTCCATTGATTTGCACTATCACTATTGGATTTCCTTGGTCTTCATATTTGACAGGTGCTTCTCTTCCTGATAACGGATCAGATAAGGTGCCAACTATGTGGACTGTTGTGTTATTTGTTATTTTCCTCCTTGGTTTTTTAATACATAGCTCTTTGATAGTCTTTGCATATATTGGGATATCTTGGATAGCTTGGAGGAGTGGGACTTTTTGTGTACAAATTCTTTAGTTCTCCCAGAATATCAAAGTCAGGATGTTCTATAGGGCGTGGTATGATTAATCATTTCGGGAATGGAGGAGAAGATGTGGTTGCTTGTTCATGTGTATGTTGTCTGACCACATCTTCTTCCTGTAATGGTTGTTTTGCGAGTAACTGATTTTAAACTTGAACATTTTTATCTCCCTCGGTTGTTATAATGTGCCCAGAACTTAATTGAAGGTCATTTCACTCCCTTAGATTGGTTTCTAGTTCTGGTGTTTCAATTATTTGAATGGATTGAACTGGTCTGTTATTTGGGTTCGGGTTGGGTTGGGCTGGGAGTTGCGGTCTTAAGTTGGATTGGGGATTTTGTTGTAGTGTTAGCAGTGTAGGTTGAGGGAGTGGAATGGTTCCTGATGGCTGACTCATTGGTCTATCCTAGTTTGCTTCCCAGGCTTGACTCTGCGAAGTGGGAGGGGACCATTGTGTTGGAGATGTATTTTTTTGCCAATATGGTGGAGCGTAGGGAAAATTTGGCCAATTAGATTGACTTGCTTGATTCGGCCATGGTGATGATGAAGGAAATGGTTGTTGTGACTAGTTTGAGAAGGGAGGTTGATTTTGCCACGTTGTATTATATTGTTTAGCATGATATTGTGGAGGTTGGAAAGAAGAAGATGGATCAAGGAACATACTTGATTGTCGCGGCTGCCATTGATGGTGCTCATTAAGTAGGTACACCAGTTTTGGTTCTTCTTTCGCTTCTTTGTATATTGCTTTCAAACCAGGAAGTGAGGGGTAGTTCTCTATAGAGTGGTCTTTTGTACAGATAGCGCAGACTTGAATTGCATATAATGGGCATTCTTTGTGGGTGTGTTTCTTTCTGCATCTGCGGCAGAATACTGCCAGATTCTTCTCTGCTTCCGCTTGTTTCTGTTTTGCTTGCATAATATCGAGATGTGTTGTTAGAGTCCCCAATATATCAGTTTTGAAATTCTCCAGTAAATTTCCACTTTCTGCGCAAGTTACTCCTTCTCCAGAGATCTTGTTGTTCCTTGTAAACCTGTCATGTTCCGCTGGTTTTAGCCTTGTGTTGCCTTGTGATCTCCTGATACATAAATCAATGATGTTAGCAAAATGTTCTTGATAGATGTCTCCTTTTTCCATAATATTTAGTGTTTCAATCCATTGTTCCTTCATACCTTTAATTAATGTTGATTTTAATACATTGTCAGGTAAGGGTAATGATGCATACGGAGATCTTTGAAGATTATACTCAAAACGTTCAACGTATCCTTCTAGTGTCTAATTAGGTCTAGCTACCATCTGAAATATTTCATCTTTTAACTCTCTGGACCTACAATAATCCTGATATTTCTTCAGGAAGGCACCTTTCATCCGATCCCAGTCATTTATAGCACCTCTACCTAACCCCATAAACCATCGTAAATCAGCTCCTTTTAATGTAGAGGGAAACAGTTTCAGCTTTTGGGGATCAGTGGTATAGTCATACCCCCTAGACAACACATCAAATTCAAACAAAAATGCCTCCGGATCTTCTGGTGTTAATCCATGAAATGTAGGGATATGCTAGAGAGGAATGGCCTTCATAGGTGCATTAACTGCAGTATCTACATTGGGATATTGCAGTGTGGAGGTTTGGGGGGTTTGCTGGTTCTGGGCCATTTGGTCAAATATGTGCCAATAATCTTCTTGGATTTCTAGGAGGGTATTCCTAGGATGGCTAGAAGGAGCAGGAATGGCCTTAACAACACTTCCTTTGTTCGGAATGATGAGAGTTCCTTGCTGAACTAGTGTCTAGGGGAATTTTAGCTCTTGAGGTTCTTCAACTTCATTCTGGATGATTTTTATAGCACTTCCCTTATCTGGGCTACTTAATGGCTAAATTATCCCAAGAGGAGATCTTAGTTCTTCAGTTTCCCCTGTTTCTCCTCTCCCTTCACGGAGAATACTAAGGTTCCCTTCTTGCAATGATTTTGGGCTAGAATTCTCAATTTCTTAAAAATCTTGCTCCTCTGTTTGGCTGTGCACCTCATCAAAGGCTACAGATAGTGATCCTGTGGCCTGAAGGGAACTAGTAGGTTGTCTAGAAGCAGCTTTTCTAGGTCCCACTAAAGGCTGAGATTCTGCTTTTTTAAGGATTTCATCTATAAAGGTCGATCGGCCAAGGGTCACTGGCCCCTTAGCTTTATCAGGTTTGGGTAGTGGTTTAAGATTCTTTTTAGGCTTTTTCTACTTAGTCATGCACACAAATCAAATGCTGATTTCTACCCAAAATAACAACAAATCTGCAGCAAAGCAGGTGGGGGAGCAGAGCTATTACATGCTTCGTACATAGGTTCTTAACTTCCACTTTTAAAACCCAATTCTCTCCTAGCAGGTACTTACACTACTCTCTCTTCAAAGGAAACAAATGACTACACTCTTCACTGGAAACGGCGCCAAAATGTTGAGCAGTAAAAAGGGTCTTTTTAACCTCTATTTACCCTACATTGATTTATCAATCCAGGTATGATTTGTTATCTCAAGAGTGTACTCAGCGTGAGGCGGTCACTTGTCAAGAGTAATGCTAGTAGTATAGTGCTTTTACAAAAGTAAATAAATGCTGGAAACAAACTCTAAATGTAATGGAAAGAAATTGAAATGCTTTGTAACTAAACCATTCACTTAAGAAACTACAACACTCATCAGTCAAGGATGCAGTAATGATAACTCTTTCCTTTGCAAACTGATGCAAATGAAAAGAAATCAAAGAGAAGATCTCCAATATTGAAACTAGACAACGATAGTCAATGTTTGCTACAATTGCAGATCGTTTTGTTCACACCAAAGGAATTACTTAAAATGACAATCCAATTAACAGAAAAGGAACAACAATTAATCTATTGAAAAGATCCAACAACAAGGCCTAACTTATAGGAAGGAATTAAGCAGCAATCATAATCTAAAGGGTTTGAGCAGCAATATTGAATGAGTAAATGAATTGAACAACAAGCTAAGAATGGAACGACAAGCTTAAATAAGTCTACGAAATATTGAACAACAAACTAAATCAAATATAAACCCACAACGAACCAAATCACATGTTAACACATACCGAATCTAGAATGATGGAATCAGTAATCTGAGTTTAGCATAATAAATATTAACAACAATTATAAGGGAACAACAATTGCAGTTGCAATGGGATGGTAATCCGAATGAACAACAATCATAATTAGAGGTAAACTGTAGCTAAATGAACAACAATACCAATCTGTAAATGAACAACAATGTTACTCTATAAACGAACAGTAATGTTAATCTGTAAATGAACAGTAATGTTACACAATACTGTTAATCTATAAATGAACAGCAATGCGATATGATTTTAGAATGAACAACATAACATTTCAGTTGCAAATGATAATCTTACTATTCAAATACGAATTAAATATAACAGAGCCAATAAATGAAATGTTAAGGAACAACAGATTACTGAATGAAGCAAGGAAAGAAAACCAAACCACACACAACTTGTAAATGGGAAATAATGATACAGGAAGCAAGTGATCCACTAGGGCCGGGTCCTTAGCCACCAGGGATACACTGCTGCGGTTACTCCAGAATCAAAGATGGAACAACAACAAAGTTTATGTATTAATCATGAAAACAGAGTTACAGTAATCACTCTTTAAAGAGAGTTGATGATCAAAGTTCAGTTTGCAATAGCAAATTCTATAAAACAACAATAATTCGCCCCTTGGGCTAGCGGTGCTGTCCCTTCTTATAGTGGCTAGCTGGAAATACCAAAGATATAGATATTCTTAAGGTAGTGATCCTTCAGGATCAAAGGATCCTGAGGGATTCGCCATATCGTTATTCTTTAGTTATCTCTTTGTCTTCTTGCACTGATATGGCATTTCTTCTTCCTTTTCCTGGCCCATGCGCTCCGATCTCGATTGCCTCGTCTAGATGTGGTTCCCTGTCAAAGGGACAACAGTTGATTTTTCCTTGTCTTTTCCTCTGAAATGGCGATCTTCCATTTTCTTCATTTTCTACATAGAAAAAGGTAATAATTAGTCATTTTACGTTAACCACAAATCTCTTTAACTTTATCATAATCCTTTATCCTATACCCATCTTAGAATGTGAAGAAGTTATGAATTAAAGGAAAAGATAAAGAAATAAGTGGCAATTACATACCTTTTCTAATGCTCAACAAAAGCATTGAATCGTGAAACCGAATCACTCTCATTCTGAAATAAACTCTGAGTCACACACAAAACCACTGAATCATTATGAAATTATCATAGAACCATCATTGATATACAACTAGTAGCATCATTACTCTTCAACATATCAATCCTTAATAAATTCATCTTCTGCAAACATCACTATTAAGACTAGATCATTCAGTATAACTTCATTGACAAACAACAAAAATACATCAAGACTGATTAGACTGATCATATATTGTATTCAAAAAAATCATGGCTTATATACATGCTTTCCTCAAAACATTTCCGCATGTATACACGCTTTTCAGGGATCAAACCAATGTACATATATGAATAGATATGCGACTTAACAATATCAAACACACATCTATACATGCCTTTCAAGTTATCAAGCATGCATATAGAGCTAAAATTACTAGCACAAACATTCAATGCATAACATAACTTCAAACTTACTCATATCTCGGAATACATAAAAAAATCACACGTCAAAAAAATATCATAACAGATACAATAAATATTGTCAATTTAGATCTATTGGATCTGATCCCTCATCAAACTCCCGAGTGCATACTTAGTTTCAGATGAAACTATTCATTAATAGCCCATTACATGCACACATGATTTAAATCTAACTATTCCTAAAATATTCATTACTTGCACACCTCAAACACTTTGATCTTCATCTCCTTATATAGCTTAGCCCTTATACAATGCCACGGGTCAAAACCATACTAGAGCCAATGGCATTCTTGGATGGAATCAAATATCCATTGATGGGCTCAATACAATAGGTAAATACCATGGTGCCGAAAATTTACGAGCCTTTTCTTCTTCATACCCATTTGTGTACGTGGATTTCCTTCTTAGAACCTGCGTATACTCGACTTTTCTTCACCAAACCTGAGTATGTACATGAATTTGCTTCGTAGAATTTGCATATACTCGACTTTGCTTCACCAAACCTGCATATACTTCTTCAAAATCCACCTTTAACGTTCCCTTGTCTCTGTGATATTCCTTTTCTATCACATGTAGACACATCCTGTTGACATCTGCATCAAGTAGGTTGCCATCAAAATACAACTCATCAAGTAGGTTGGCATCAAGGACAACAGATTATTAATAATGCCAACAAATGTCATGCAGCAAAATAAATTCCTATGAGAAAAAAAGATGAAAATGTATATCTAAACATTAGCCATAGAAGAAAAATCAAATGAAAAACAAACCTTAATTAGAAAATTAATAATAAAAACCTAAAACCTAACTAGTATAATCCAAGAAACCCTAATTTATCTAGAGAGGAGGTCAGGTCATGTGAAATCAAACTTCCAATGTAGCCACCATATCAGTTCTTAAGCTATAAAGACATAGATGTCAACTGTTATAGTCCATTTTGTCACATCATCCCAAAACGTCTGCAAACTGGATCAATCAATATCCATGAACACTTTGTCATAATCCCTTTGCAAAGCCCTAGGAATAAATTCTCCAAAAGGTATATGTTTTTATGTCTATCTTCTCCAAAACCATCTTTTAGGGCTGGGACACTATTACTTCTTATTCATCAATGTTGGGTGTGAGTTGCATACTTGCAAATTAGCACTGACTGGCACAGGTTTCTCCCTTTTACAGGTGTGCTAATTCTAGAAATTCGAGGAAAAAAAAATCTAAAGCTTCCTCTTATAGAAGCTTCCAAGGATATTTTAACTATTTACAATTGTGTTGATGGTGCTGGACCCACCAACACGTCAAGGGATGTACCTAGTAATAAGTCCCAATTAGACCTCAGACTGTTTGGTGTAGGATTCCTAGCAGTGGGTCATACTATAATGCCTTGACCACTGTTTCGCACAGAGGCAAGTAAGATGTCCCTATTGGTAGAAAGAGTTTGACAACTATGGTAAGTCAAGGAAGGTGAATGAGACATTCTAACACATGGAGAGTGAGGTGAGTGCACCCCTTGGAAACCTGTAATAGTACACGGCTTGGAAGGGAACACACGAGCAAAGATGCATCACAAGTTGGAAAACAAGTTTGCGAGAAATCCAAAATGATGGTTAAACCAACAACACATTTCAGAAAGATTCATACATACTTATACAAAATAGTCCATACATGCATGCGTAAGCAAACAAATATATATCTCAGTTAGAGTAAACTAGATAGCATGGAATACAATACAACATATGCAAGAAATGTGTTGGCTCTATTATATTAAGAAGTGTAGGTTCCAGTCATACAATACATCCATTTCCAACCACTAGTTCTGATAGAGGAAAGTTACAACCATAACCGCCTACTCCTCAAAAGAGATATACTAGCTCTGCGCAGTGGAGAAGCCAAGGTACATTACAATATTGTCCAAGCTTTCTCTAAGATACTCCTATCGAAGCTTGGCCAACCAAAGGCCTATACAATGAGTTATGAGGTACTATTTATAGCAAAGGGTTGGGTGACCCTTGACATCCCTGTTTGTGACAATTCATCTACCCTCAGGACTCTTCATCTACTCTATGATTGTTTCGTCCAACTATTGACACTTGAACTTCCACTTGACAAGAAGTTAAATTACAATGCACATGTGCCCATGTGAGACAAAATGGCTTGAGCAGGCCATGCAAGGCATCATTGACACTCGGTCCATTTCGGTGACACCAACTCTTTGACATGCTTGTGATCGTCAAGGTGGTGAGTTGATGCCAAGCTTGGTTGTTCGTGATTGTGTGCATGTGTTACATGCTGACATCTTGCTGGAGAAAACTATTTCCTCTTTGCATCCTGTTGCATTGGTATGGCTTCTCTGTCTAATTTGTTCGATTGCATGTGCATGGTCTTCTAAGTGCAACTGAAATGGAAACACACTGATGCATAGTGTTCATGATGATCTTGAAGTATGTGTTGGTGGTCATGCACATCAACTTGTCGAAGTACATGTTCAGCTCTACTTGAACTTGCTTCTTGTCTTCACCTCAGTGACTGTGTAAAATGGGTGGGATTGCATACGTGCACATAATGACATGCATGCTGCTACATTCCCTTGCATGCGATCGACAAGACTGCTCACCTTGTCTGCTCTGTGCTAGCTGTTGGGATGAATCTATAACTTGTATGGGCGCAGTTTCATCCTTTGTGCCTGTTGTGGCCCCTGTTGTACCTGTTCCTACTGCAACTCATTCTCTCATCTATGCAGCTCTTGTTCTTCCTTGAGTTTCTTCTTGAGCACATGCAACTCCTTCTCTGTTTCGTTATTTTCCATCGCATGATCTTCAAGTTTGTTAGGTCCCTATAATACTAGTGATTCCCCCATTACTATTGTCATTATATCCATTACTGTTATTGTTGTGCCCCTATTGTCCCCATATCATTATTATTGTTCCCCATAGAAGCCCACTATTTTTATTTTTGTGCCCTTATGTTATTATTGTTAGGTTGTCTTTGGTTATATTGTGACCCCTTAGACTCCTATATATAGAAAGGAAGTTTTGTCATTTATCATCCAAGAATTATTCATTTGGATAATGTAAAGGAGGTTTCCCCCTGAAAGAGGCTGATTTATAAGTCATTGATCTTTCTTTTCTATCTTTTTGTGAGATGGTTTCATAACATTTGGTATCAGAGCTTTTGATTCTAGGGTTTCGCTACTCCAAACAGGTCATCGTGGCATTTGCGATATAACTTTTTCTCTACACAGTTTAGAAGCTACAAACAAAAACCATTTGCGCCAAAAGCGTTTTTAACCTTGGGTCCAAATTTCAGATCTTCTCTCACTATATTTTCAGAGATATGATCTGAGGAAGTTAGGGTTTTTCCAAGCTCCAAAATTCCATCTCAAACAGGTCATCATGGAATTTTCGCTATAATTTGTTTTTTACGAAGGTTCCGACACTAAAATTAAAACCCATTTGAGTTGAATTCATGGTAAATCTCGGGCCCTAATTTTAGATCTTGTTTCGCTATATTTGCAGAGATACAGTCCAAGGCATTCAGGGTTTTTGTAGGCTCCCGAATTACATCACAAATAGGTGACCTAGGGAAAATCGTCATAGCTTTCTCTCTAAGAATCAGATTGAAATTACGTAAGAAGCTATAGAAATAGAATGAACTATACTTTCATGTCTATTGTTTTGAGGTCCGAACGTCGAAATAGTAACACATGGCACTTCGTACAAGTTCACTCTACTGAAAAAGTATATAAGTAGGTCATCTTGGGAGGCGGGCATAAATCTTTCTTGGAGAATCCAATTTCGATCAGACTAGTGGCAGTGGAAATAGGGCACAGAGGGATATTGCAGGTCACAATTTAAAACCTTGGAGATCTGAAATTATAGTTACAGTCATTTCAATATTGAGTTCTTACAAAGTGAAAAAATGTGTGTAGTTTTTTTTTTAAATTTTTGCATAAGTTTGGTTTGAAGAATTAGTTTGAAGGAATTCAAAGGGCATAGTGAAGCATTATTATCAATAATTGATGCCCTGGAGAAAGAAAATAGAAACACCTAGTAAGCAACCTAAAAGCTCTAGCATGAATCCGGAAGAAGAGGAAGAAATGCAACATGATATATCAAAATTACGAGACCAGGTGCAACAAATTCCACTCACACAAAAAGTAATAGAAGCTAAGATGGATGGTTTAAATAAAGACGTAGAAGATAAGATGGATGATTTAAAGAAAGGCGTGGAAGCTAAGATGGAAGATTTGAAGATAGATTTGACAAAATTTCTACAAGAAATGCTTACTAATGGCGAAAGGGTAGTAACGAAAACTCAATATGAGAACAAAATAAATGTTAATCATGATTTCATAGACTCTAATTTTGGATCGAATAACCACCATGTTCCAAAGATCGATATGAGGAAGTTTGATGGCAAGGATCCCACATCATGGATACTACAGATGGAGCAATTTTTTGAGCTCCATAATGTCCAAAACACACAAAAGGTACGCATTGCAACTTTATATTTGGAACTAAATAAGTTTTTATGGTATCGATGACTTTTCTCTCGTAAACAAATTGTCACTTGGGCTATTTTTACAGATGAAATGATAACACATTATGAGGATACAAAAATCAACACTTTTTTTAGTCAATTGATAAATCTTAAACAAAAGGGTTCAATGATGGAGCTCATTGAGGACTTCCAAAAATTGAATATAAGAGTAAAATATATTCCATAGGAGCATTGGATTGATGTTTTCATAGGGACTTTAAAGGATAACATCCAACATGAGGTTCACCTTTGGGAACTTGATTCATTGGAGAAGGCGTTCAGGTTGGCAAGAAAAATGGAAAGCAAAATTATGGCAAGAAGGAAGCCTACCACTCACAATCATAAAGATGGAAGTGTTGTTGCCCCTAGCCATCCAAAACCTACAAGGTTGACACCACAACAATTGGAAGAAAAAAGAGAAAAAGGGCTTTGTTACCGTTGTGATAGAAAATACACTAAAGGTCATAAATGCGCTGAGAAGAAATTATTTTACATAGATTGTGAAGAGGAGGAAGAAAAGGAACAAGAAATGTCAAAATAAAAGGATATACACCAGGAACAAACCTAGAGAAATAAGAAATGAATCCAACCATATCTTGTAATGCATTGGCTTGCTTACCACTCCTCAAACTATGAAGATAGAAGGGCATATCAAGAAGAAAAAGGTAATAATTTTGATTGATTCGGGAACTACCCATAATTTTATTCATTGTAAGATAGCCAAGGAATTGAATTGCTTCCTATATCCAACACCAGAGTGTCAAGTGATAGTTGCAAGTGGAGGAACCATAAATTTCTCAGGAAAGTGCCATAATATCAAACTATCCATGGGATAATATGTATTGAATAGCCTAATGCTCTCCATTCCAATGGGTGGTGTTGATGTTGTATTAGGAGTCTAATGGCTACAATCCTTGGGTACAATAGCTTTTAATTTTCAAGAACTTTTCATGAAATTTTATTTAGAAGGAAAGGAAGTTGAATTAAGGGGTATCACAGGGAAACCGAGAAATATGATAAGCTCTAACAGAATGACAAAGCTTATAAAGAAAGAATAATGAGGAATAATTGCACAATTATTTTCACTAGAGGTTCCCACATCGAAATCATCTATTTCTCCAGATCTCCAAAAAGTCTTGGACAATCATTCCAAGGTATTTGAGACTCCCAAAGGCCTCCCACCTATTCGTGATCATGATCATCCTATTCATTTGATTCCAAGAAGTGTTCCTCCAAACATCAGGCCTTACAGATATCCCTATGCTCAAAAGAGTGAAATTGAACGTATGGTTCCAGAAGTGTTATAGGCTAGTATAATTCAACCTAGTCAAAGTTCTTTCCTTGCTCTAGTAGTATTGGTTCACAAGAAGGATGGATCATGGTGCACGTGTCCATATTATAGGGAGCTCAAGAAGCTCACTATTAAAGTTAAATTTCCCATTCCTGTCATTGATGAATTATTGGATGAATTGCATGGATCAATTTAATTCACCAAGTTGGATCTTCGTTCAAGGTATCATCAAAAGAGAATGAATACTGAAGACATTCCAAAAACAACATTTAGAATTCATGAGGGTCATTATTAATGTTTGGTAATGCCTTTTGGCCTTACCAATGCACCTTATACATTTCAAGTTTTGATGAATTCCATTTTCAAACCCTTCCTTAGAAAATTTTTGTTAGTATTTTTTGATGATATACTAGTCTACACCAAGTCTTGAAAGGATAATGTTCAACATGTTGACATGGTGCTCAAACTATTGGAGGAGAAACAATTATATCCAAAAAGCTCCAAATATTTCATTGGAGTAAAAGAGGTGGAATATTTGGGTCATATTGTATCTCATGAAGGTGTTAAGGTAGACCCTAGAAAAATTAAAACCATTAAGGAATGGAAAATCCCCACATCCATAAAGAATCTACGAGGATTTTTCGGGTTGACAGGGTATTATCACAAGTTTGTTAAGAATTATGGAAGAATAGCAGCACCTCTAACAACATTACTGAAGAAAGATGCATTTTCATGGACTCCAGAAGCAACGAAGGCCTTTGAAGATATTAAAGAGGCAATGTGCCAAGCACTGGTCTTAGCTACACCGCTCTTCACAAAAACCTTTATTGTGGAATGTGATGCCTTAGGAAATGGAATTGGTGTTGCTTTAATGCAAGAAGAAAGACCCATTGCTTTTGAAAGTCATCAAATCAAAGGAAAGTATTTAGAAAAATCTATTTATGAGAAGGAAATGCTGGAAATATTACATGGACTTTAGAAACGGCGACCCTACCTAATGGGAAGACACTTCAAGGTAAAAATAGATCATGATAGTCTTAAATACTTTTTAGAACAAATATTATCTTTGGAAGAGCATAAAAAATGGGTCACAAAGATGTTGGGTTATGACTTTGAAATCATCTACAAAAAGGGGAAGAAAAATGTTGTGACAAATGCACTCTCAAGAAAGGATGAGAATGTGGAAGCATTTCTTTGCGCCATTTCTATTATCTAGCTAGATTGGATAAATGAAGCAAGGGATGAATGGAAGAATGACGAAGAGGTGTGGGCATTCATTCCAAAGATACAACAAGATCCCAGTACATCTGATACATTTAGCTGGAAAAATGATTCGTTATGGTACAAATATCGTTTATACCTATTTAAGAATTCCCAACTCAAATAAAGGATTCTGAGGGAATTTCACACCTTTCCCTCAGGAGGGCACTTAGGATTTCTAAAAACTTACCACAGGGTTAAGAAGTAATTATTTTGGGATGGCCTTAAATCGGATATTCAAAAGTTTGCGGCAGAATGTTTGGTTTTCCAAAAAAATAAAGTTGAAACAATTAAGACCCCAGGTCTATTACCACCTTTATCCATTCCAAGCCAACGTTGGGAGGAGGTTTCAATGGATTTTATCACAGGTTTACCCAAGTTCGAAGGAAAGAGTGTTATCATGGTGGTAATTGAAAGACATACCAAGTATGCACACTTTTGTGCATTATCTCATCCATTTAAAGAGAGTACAGTTTCTACTGCATTTATGGAAACAATTCAAAAGCTACATGGAAACCCAAAAATTATTGTAAGCGACAAAGATCCCATTTTCACTGGAAATTTTTGGACAACATTATTTTCTTGTCTTGGTACTCAATTATCTCATAGCTCATCTTATCATCCTCAATCTACTGGGCAAACAGATATAGTAAACAAATGTTTGGAACGATATCTTCGTTGCTTTGTATTTGATAAATAGACACAACGGGTCAAATGGCTACCTCTAGCTAAATGGTGGTATAACACTTCCTTCCATACTGCAACAAAAATGACCCCATTGATGGCACTTTATGGATATCATCCACCATCCATCACATCATATTTAAGAGAAAATTCTAAGGTTCAAGCAATGGAAGATCACATCGAGCATTAACAATAAGTTCTCCAACTCTTAAAGGATAACCTCACCTTGGGGCAGAATAGAATGAAACAGCAAGCAGACCAACATCACAGCGAAAGAAGTTTTGATGTAGGTGATTGGGTATTCCTATGGCTACAACCATATAAACAAATTTCCCTCGAGAAAGATAAGAAGCATAATAAATTATCACCAAAGTATTACGGTCCATACAAGATGTTGCAAAAGATAGGCACTATGGCATACAAAGTGGAGCTTCTTGCAGCTTCCCGAGTGCACCCAGTTTTCCATGTCTCATGCTTAAAGAAGGTTATAGGTGACAAGCTCCCATTTCAAACAATATTTCCAGAACTTGATGAGGAAGGAAAAATCATATTGGAATGTGAAGCAGTCAAAGAAATAAGAACTCGACAGCGAAAAAATCGATCAATTTCAGAGTATCTCATCAAGTGGAAGAACTTACCCATTGAATATTCCACATGGGAGGATGAGAATTTTATACAGAAGCATCCTGAACTACTCAAGAATTAAGGACAACACTTTTCTGAAGGAGAGAGGCATGTTAGGTCCCTATAATACTAGTGATTCCCCCATTACTATTGTCATTGTATGTCTTATTGTTATTGTTGTGCCCCTATTGTCCCCATATTTTTATTATTGTTCCCCATAGAAGCCCACCATTGTTATTTTTGTGCCCTTATATTATTATTGTTAGGTCGCCTTTGGTTATATTATGACCCCTTAGACTACTATATATAGAAAGGAGGTTTTGTCATATGTATCATTAGAGAATTGTTCATCTATGTAATGTAAAGGAGGTTTCCCCCTCGACGACACTAATTTCTAAGTCATTGATCTATCTTTTCTACTTTTTTGTGAGTTGGCTTCATAACAATGTTGCATCATCACCTCATAGCCTGAGTCTCAAAAGTTGCTCTCACCACAAGTAAATTTGCTTGAGCTTGCAACTTTGTTTTGTCTCTGTGTTTTCAATAACCTTCCACTTGTGTTCGTTGCATCTGGTATGCTACCTTCAACTATTGTTCATGGTGCTGCTTGTTGTGATGTTGCTACCGTCACATCTTAATGTCCTTGTCTACGAACAACTTGATGTCTTTGTGGGTAGTCAAGTTCATAGACACTTGATTGACTGCATCCCCAAGTCTGCTCTGAATAGCGTCTTTGACTCTACTCTCCTAGAAACCATTGTACCTATGTTGCTGAGAGGCAGATGAACATTTGTGATACCTAGAGACATGGTAACACTCATGGCAATAAATTTGTCAATTGAAAACCAAAATGAACTTGAGAACTTTCTTGAAACATACCTGTGTGACTGATCATTAAGGTTACGCAATTTCTGTCGATAGGTCGAGAGACTGACTGCCAAGACTGTGGAAGGAACAATTTGCATTGTGAGGACATTGACTGACTATTGGAACTGCGCAATGAACAGTCTAGCCTGCCTACTGACTGTTGGAATTGTACAATGCACAATCTCAGCTAGCAATGGTTGTAGGCTCAGTGACTGCATTACACAATTTTCTTAGCCATCAGTGACTGTCCCTCAGAATTGCACAATGCAAGACTAGAGGGCAGTCGTTGGTTTGAAATACGCATTTCATAAGAGGAAGACAGAGCCTTCCATTTCAGGATTGCACAATGTTGTGTTGGTGAGGCAGAGGGTGGGCCAAGGCTGCCCAGACCTGCTGACGGGCAACTGAAAGTGAATGTGAATGTGAATGCATGGCGATACTGAGTGTAGGCATAAGTGAATGATCGTGCATGAAAACAGTGAATGACAGATTCATAAAATGGAACAACATGCATGTGGGTGAGGCAAGTTGCCGAATTGGCAACCGTTCATGAAAAACAGTTTCATGCATGCGACATCAGTGATATGTTAACGAAAATTGAAACGATGATAGTACAAGCTTGTATGTGTCAAACCGACAACAAGAAATCACTTCAATCAAGCAGAGATCATTCATATGAAGCGAAACACAAAAAGCTCTAAAAATGCAACATAATACATGGAAGGCGGGCTTACCCCAAAACAGCTAAGCTGAATGTGCCGATGACTCCTAGATGTGATGTGGGATGTCAGAGATGCAAGGTTGATGTGATGAATGAGCTCTATAGCATTTGGTTCATGAGTTTTGATAAAATCGAAGATGTGACGCGCATGCCACAAATCTAGGAAGAGCGACACTTGGAGGGAGGTTTCTCAAATGATCCTTTCATGTAACCTCCATGTTATAGACATATTTGGGCACATCAACCCCAAAATTATATGTCGATAAAATATGGCTCATCAACCTCTAAAAGAGTTGTTTCATACCCTAAAA
Source organism: Pinus tabuliformis (assembly GCA_031772625.1). Taxonomy (NCBI): domain Eukaryota; kingdom Viridiplantae; phylum Streptophyta; class Pinopsida; order Pinales; family Pinaceae; genus Pinus; species Pinus tabuliformis. The sequence continues at coordinate 196,594,285 of CM062808.1, forward strand.
GAGCTTAGTCATCTGATTACATCATTCCCCAAAAGTTCCACCTGAGAAACCATCCAGAAATGGCCTAAACTGAACCATACTGACTGCTCCATTGGCAAAGTGCGATGCATACTGTGTGGTACACTGCTAGGGTGTGATGCATACTAATTAGGCCTTCTATAGGGTGCGATGGGTGAGGATGGACAAATGTCTAAGATAGATTGCTAGGTGGTTGCTCATGGAATCTTCTAGAAACTTCTCCTATGCCACTTGCCTCTCTGAATTCACCCAGGGATGAGTACGACATCCAAGAAATATCCAAGTGGAACCAATTGTAACAAGTGGAATGACACTAATCGAACCCCAGAGATGACTCACATCCATGCGCACATCTATAAATGGATCCCTCATCTAAGAGATCCAGGGGCTGGAATATTGTGAATTGCAAGGAAGTGCTGATAGTTTGTAATTGAGGAAAGAGCATTGTATTGTTGGTGTGATCTTGCTATTTCATGAGGTGAAGAGGGATTGAAGCCGGGAGGATGATGCTAGTCCAGACAACTGGGTTGTAATTTTCCCTTCTATTTAATAAAGTTCTTCAAGTTTTCTTCCATATGATTGTGCAATTGTGAATGTTATCATTTGTGAATGCTATCATTTGTGAATTATATATTTGATTCTGTAATGTTTATGTTGTAATAGATCACGATGATTTTACAGTTCTTTGTTTCTATACTTGTGCAGGTACTGTCTGAGTGGGTTAAGTACAGAGAGGAGTTGCAAGCTCTGTCAAGGGGGAGAGAGATCAAGCGAGGGATTAAACAGAAGTTCGAGGTTGGTTCCTTTATCTTTCTCTTATCTGTTGCACATAGAAGAAATCATTGAATTACTTTAAGTTGTTGTTTCTAGGGTAGCTTCCAAACCTAGAGGGCTAGTCGTTTCACAAGACACTATTTTTCCCCGAAACACTCCACCTACTAAAAGTAGATCCCTGATTCAAAGGATGCCTTTGCATGTTGCCTTGGGGGAAGTAGTCCATGCATCCAAATCGGTTTTGCACGGTCCTAGAGGGAACCAATCAACTGAACTGCACATGTGAGAGGCTGCTCAACTACTGGGAGAAAATGCGCATTTCTAGATGGGAGATGGGTTGGATTCCCAGGAGATTTGTACAATTCCTAGGTAGAGTAGTTGGCTTCTGCCGAGGATTGTGCAATTCTTGGGTTGAGCAGCCCTGCTGGGAAGAGTTGTGCAATTTATGGAGGGAAGGTTGGTTTCCCTCCAAAATTGCACAATTTCTTAAGGGAGATGCTCATCCTGCAGCTCGACTGAGTCTGGACAAACATCTTGTGAGGGTGGTGCATCAAGCTCTGATAGACAAGATTCCTTTATGCAGGAAAAGCAATGGAGCTTTTGTACTTGATGAAGCAAGACATGTTGCTGTGAAAGGTTGGTAGGGAGGCTCCAAAATGAAGTTAAGGAAAAATTTTGGAGTGTGTTTGTAGCCGATACAACACTTGGCAACACATTGGTAGAAATACAGCTCTTTGAATGGACCTTGTTCGTGAAAAACAAGTCTAACACCTATGGAAGTATTTTTCAGTTCTTAGTTCGTCTTCATTTCACACTAGCCTGATTGTAAGATGTAGCATCTGCCAAAGTCTTGGTCAATTTACACACATTCCAAGCCAAGGAAACATAGTTGTTTCAATTGGGGTTGAGGGGTATATTGGTGCACAAGAAATATAATCATTAGAGTCTTAGTTTCATCTCTGGTGTTGCTCCGCTGCCAAGAGGCCTAGACAGTACCTCGATAGAGTCATGCAGGAACACAAGCATCACTCAGTTGCTAGAGAGCTTGGTCACTACCACAGAGGAATTACTTGCATCACCTCTTTGCATAGGAAGCCTTTCTCTTCTTTTGCCTTATTCATTTTTCATTTCTTCAAACTTTTTTCTCTTTTCATTTTTTTCATTTTTCATCTTCATAAATGTGCATAGCACTTATTCATTTCAGAGGTAGAAGAGGGATCCCAACTTATTAAGAGCAGAAGAGGTTGTTCCTTCAGAGAAGTAGTTTATGTATACCGCTGATATGCCTATTAAGGTTTCCCCCATCACCTTACTCTACTTGACTGAGCTAACAAGGGTTAACCCAAAAACAATCGGCTAGAGTAGGTGACACTAGTTAGCATGTAGGTGTTGTGTTTTCACCAAGGTTCACCTTGAACATTACGTATTTTCCTTCGACATATCATGGAATAAAGGTAACAAGTTCATCATACAGAGGTAGGATGACAGATAACCAAGTAGTGAGTTGTACAAGGCCTCTTGTACTTTACCCAGCTTGTTTCAAGAGTCATACATGGTTTCATGTGAAACTGACGTAGAAACAAAAAAGAAAACAAACAACAAAGCAAAGAGGAAGAAGAAGAAAATGCGAAACCAAAGTGAATAAGCAAACAAGCAAGCAAGCAAACAAACAAACAAAACAAGTAAGCAGACAAGCGTGCAAGCAAACCAACTGAAAGCAAACACTACTCCTACTCCTAAGCTAACAGTGCATGGGCCTGGTCACATGAAGTGATATTTCCAATGCAGCCACCAACACATTGGTTGACCCATGTTAGTGAAGGCTTAGTCCATGAGCAACCTAGTTGTGCAGACCAAAAAGCAAGAAAGATATAACAATGAAGACAAACACACTTCATGTTTAAAAGTGTCCATGGGACATAAGTGAGTGGAAGTGCATGACATATGGTCCATGGACTTGTCACAATGTTGTGTGACACTGCGTACACCTTTGAATCATACACATACTCTTGACTGTGACATGCAAGAAAACCAAAGAAACAAAGAAAACTTGCGTCACGCACACATGCTTGCAGTATAAGATTCATCCAATGCATGTGTGATGGGATTGTGTAGTTTGAGTGGAGGAAGCATGATTTGTGTGTGATATTGATCTTCAATGCATATAGATGAGTGATGAGGAGCCTTGAATGATTGAGAAATTTCCTGATTGGAAGTGAAACTAGCCCCAAGAGAGCTAGGGCCTAACATAACCATCAGCTCGGGCTGAAATGGCTCACCAATCTTGGGTGTTTCGACTTCATTGTCATATATATCATCATAAAACTGTGTCTTAAAAAAATCAACTGCGATAGAAACATGATCGTGATCGAATATGGGAGTAAATGGATAACGACAGCCACAATCCGAAAAATCAATGATTTCATCGTCATCCTCGTGATCTAATGAATCAAATAGAGGGATAGATAAGAAGCGAACAAATTTATCCTCTGTGTTTTGGGAAAATCCAGATGAAAAATCAAGTGGATTTTCAATGAATAACTTATCCTCTCCATTATCAAATGATGGACTGACATCTGGTGTAACCTGCGAGTGATCAACAATGGGTGCATCCATGGATTAAGATACACATGTGAAATCATGGATGGAAGGCTCACCAAAGATGTCAAGAAAGAATGGAGGAGGCTCGAACAGAAGGGAGTCATCCTTTGCCGAGTGCTAGTGCTCAAGCTCCTAGTCATACTCTTCATGAATGATAGCGCATGTTTTTTGTGCAACAGCAACTCCATCAGTCACTTGTTCCTCATTCACAACAAGTGTAGAGTCTGAAATGGAAGAACAAAAGAAAGTATCATCCATAGGATTAGTTGAGTATGAAGATAGAGTTTGTGGAATAAAATGCATATGACAACTCGATGGACTCATAACCAAATCTATGCGAAAATTAAGTGAAGTGATGTTGGGAGAATGTGACAACTGAACAGATGTGCAAGCATGATCTCCTAGATGACTCTGTAGTGGTGGAGATGTTTGATGAGGGGATGGTAGATAGTCACTTGTGACAGTGACAACATTCGTCTGTGATTGCGCAACTCCATCACTGAAGAATACTAAGTGAGGCTTGATTTCAAACTTCTTCTTGGGATGAGAAGATTTCTTAACGCAATACTTGAATTGGTCCCAAAGATAGAAAAACTTCATCTGGCTCTTCAGAGCTTGAAACTTCAAATCACAGAAGTGCTACCAAAAATCCATAGTTGATTCATGTGAAGCCTTCTGTTTTTGTAACAATTTTTTGTCAATATTTTCTAGATGAAAATGATAGAAAGTGTCTTCAATGAGATCATAGAAGTGATCAAGTGAGTGGATTCTATCAGCTGGTAGGTTGCACAACCATAGATGTGGAGATTCATGAAGTGTGTATGCAAGTAGCAAGCTGGCTTGTTCATCAAAACATACATCTTCCTCATGAAGCATGGAAATAAAGTCATGTAAGAACTCAGGCCAGGCCACTTCGCCTTCACCATCATACGTGTAAGTAGACAAGTGATCAAAAAACTCCCTCATGATGGTGACATATTCGTGGTTCAAAAAACATCGTGGACGGAGAAGAGTGCAAGAATCCATAATAGATATGGAAAGGTTCACAATAGGATGAGAGGACAAAGCTTGTCATCTGACCCTCCATCTAGCGCTAGAAATGTTGACGGTGCTGGACCCACCAATGTGTCAGGGGATCTCCCCGGTAAGAAGTCCCAATTAGACCTCAGACCATTTGGTGTAGGAGTCCCAGCAGTGGGTCATACGATAATGCCTTGTCTATGGTTTTCCATAGAGGTAAGTAAGATGTCCCTATTGGTAGCAAGGGTGTGACAATTGCAGTAAGTCAAGGAATGTGCATGAGAGGTTATAACACATGCAGAGTGAGGTGCGTGCGCCCCTTGGAAACCTATAATAGTACGTGGCTTGGAAGGGAACACATGAGTGAAGATGCATCATAAACTAGAAAACAAGTTAGCGATCAATCCAAAGTGATGGTTAAATCAACATCACATTTCAGAAAGATCCATACATACTTATATAGAATAGTCCATACATGCATGTGTAAGCAAAAAAATACATATATCATTTAGAGTAAACCATATAGCATAGAATACAATACAACATATGCATGAAACATGTTGGCTCTGTTATATTAAGAAGTGTAAGTTCCAGTCATACAATACATCTATGTTCAACCACTAGTTCTGATAGCGGAACGTTATAGCCACAACTATGTGCTCCTCTAAAAAGATATACTAGCTCTGCACAATGGAGAAGCCAAGGCATGTAACAATACTGTCTAAGCTTTCTCTAAGATAATCCTATCGAATATTGGCTGACCAGAAACCTATAAAATGAGTTATGAGGTACTATTTATAGAAAAGGGTGGGGGGACCCTTGACATCCCCCTTTGTAATAGTTCATCTACCCTCATGACTCTTCATCTACTCTATGATTATTACATCCAACTATCGACACTTGAACTTCCACTTGAGAAGATGTTACGTTATAATGCACATGTGCCCATGTGAGACAAAATGGCTTGAGCAAGCCATGCAAGACATCATTGACACGTTCTATTGTGGTGAGACCAACTCTTTGACATGCTTGTGATGGTCAAGGTGTTGAGTTGATGCCAAGCTTGGTCATCCATGATGGTGTGCATGTGTCCCATGGTGACATCTTGCTAAAGTGAACTCTTGCCTCCGTTGCATCCCAGTGCATTGGTATGGCTCCTCCATCCAACTTATCCAATAGCATGTGCATGGTCTTCTGGGTGCAGCTGAACCGGAAACATATTGATGCATAGTCTTCGTGTTGATATTCAAGTGTGTGCTGGTGGTCACACACATCAACTTGTCAAAGTACATGTTCATCTCCAGTCAAACTTGCTTCTTTTCTTCGCCTCGGTGAGTGTGCTGAATGGGTGGGATCGCATGCGTGCACATAATGACATGTATGCTTCTACATTCTCTTACATGCGATCAACAACATTGTTCACCTTTCCTACTCTGTGCCAGGTGCTGGTATGAATCTATAACTTGTACGGGGGATGTTTCATCCATTTGTGCCTATTGTGCCCCCTGTTGTACCTGTTCCTACTACAACTCATTCTCTCGTCTGTGCAACGCTTGTTCTTCCTTGAGTTGCTTCTTGAGCACATACAACTCCTTATTTGTTCCATTCTCTGCCTTCACGTGATCTTCATGTCACGTCATCACCTCATATCCTGAGTCTCCACAGTTCCTTTCACCACAAGTAGATCTGCTTGAGCTTGAAACTTTGTTCCACCTCTATGTTGTCAACAAATTTCCTATTTTTTTCACTGTATCCAGTATGCTGACTTTAGCTGCTATTCATTGTGCTGCTTGTTGTGATACTACTGCCATCATATCTTAATGTCCTTGTCTACGAACAACTTGCTGTCTTCATGGGTAGGCAAGTTCATAGACACTTGATCGACTGAATTTCCAAGTGTGATCTGAATGGTGTCTTCGACTCTGCTCTCCTAGAAACCATTGTACCTGTGCTACTGAGAAGGAGATGAACACCTACGATACCTGGAGACATGGAAACACTCATGGAAATCAATCTGTCAGTTGAAAACCAAAATGAACTTGAGAACTAACTTGCAACATACCTGTGTGATTGACCGTGAAGGTTGCTTAATTTCCAGTGAGAGGTTTGGAGACTGACTGCCAAGACTATGTAAGGCATAGTCAGGGTTGTCAAGAGCTTGACTGACTGTTGGAACTGCGTAATGTACAGTCCATCCTGGTTGTTGACGACTGGAATTGCACAATGTGCAATCTTAGCTAGCAATGGTTGCAGGCTCAGTGACTGCATTGCGCAATTTTCTAGGCTAGAATTCACGGTCTCTCATAATTGCGCAATGCAAGACTGGAGGAATGTCACTAGGAAGAAATGTGCATTTCCTAAGAGGAAGATAGAGCCTTCCCTTTCAGGATTGCGCAATGTTGTCTTGGAGAGGCAGAGTCTAGGCCAAGGATGCCTAGACCTGCTAACGAGGAACTAAAAGTGAATGTGAATGTGAATGCATGATGATACTGAGTGTAGGCATAGGTGAATGATCGTGCATGCAAACGGTGAATGAAAGATTCAGAAAATGGAACAACATGCATGTGGGTGAGGCAATTTGCCAAATTGGCGATTGTTTGTGGAAAGAAGTTTCATGCATGTGGTAGCAGTGAGATGTTAATGAAAAATGAAATGGTGCTAGTACAAGCTAGTATGTGTCAAAATGATAGCAAGTGCTCACTGAAATCAAGAAGACAACATTCATACGCAAAACACAAAAAGCACCCGAAATGCAATACTATACATGGAAGGTGGGATTACCCCAAAACAGTTGAGTTGAATGTGTCGACAACTCCTAAATGTGATGTGGGATGTTAGAGCTACAAGGTTTATGTAAGGAATGAGATCTGTAGCATCTGGTTCATGAGTTTTTATAACATCGAAGATGTGACGCACATGCCACAAATCTAGGAAGAGCGACACTTGGTGGGAAGTTTCTGAAATGATCCTCGCATTAAAACTCTAGCTGCTAAAAGTAGATCCCTGAATTAAGGGATTCCTTTGCATTGTGCCATGGGAGAAGTAGCCCATGTAGGCAAATTGGTTTTTTTCAGTCCAGGAGGGAACCGGTCAACTGAACTGCACATGCAATAGGTTGCTCAACTACTGGGAGAAAATGTGCATTTCTCGATGAGAGCTGGGCTGGAGGCCTAGGAGATTTTCACAATTTTTGGGTAGATTAGCTGACTGCTACCCAGGATTGCACAATTCCTAAGATGAGAAGCCCTTCTAGGAAGAATTGCACAATTTTCTGGATGAAGTCTGATTGGCAAAATTGCGCAATTCTAGAACCTAGCAGGCTGCCAGACTGAATTGCACAATTTATGGAGGGAAGGCTGGTTGCCCTCCAGAATTGCACAATTTCTTGAGGAAGCTACTCATCTTGAAGCTGGACCAAGTCTGGAAAAACAACCTATGAAGGGGATGCATCAAGCTCTAATAGACAGGCTACCTTTCTGCAAGAAAAGCATTGGAGCTTGTGTACTTGACGAAGCAAGACAGGTTGCTACGAAAGGTTGGTAGGGAGGCTCCAAAACGAAGCTAAGGAAAAATAGTGGAGGGTGGTTGTAGACACTACAACATATTGATATAGAACTTGTATCCCTATATGATCCTATATTGGAGACCTTATCTCTTATCCCTTTAGATTATCCTCCCCCATAAGGGGATCTCAACCCTATATTGGTAAATCCTAAACTACCATGTTTACCCTATAAATTTACTACCTCCCATAAGGTCTGGGTTGGCTTTTGGAGATTGCTAGTTACGTCATGCTACTACTTTGAGCATAAGGATTCATATTTCATTTTCATTAGCGTTGAGTGTGAAGGTGTGATTTGTGACAAGGAAGGAAAATTCAAGTGGGGAGACACGTCTACAAAGTCAACTTCTATTTATGGTTGTAAATCTCTCCTTTATTATTAATACAAAAGCCATCTTTTTTTCATATACTTGTGCTATGCTTATTCTCTTGTATTTCACTGCAATGTTGACTCATCGAATGAATATATTGGATTATTGTATGTGGATATTGTGGTTTGTTTGATTGTTTTAGTCATTGTTGCAGGTTCAATTTATAATATGTGGAGCTAGGATTGGATCTTACAAGTAAAGAAGAGAGAAGGACTTACTACGCATTCTAGCTATGCCTGTGCTCCATACTCCAATCTCTTTAAGGAAAGCATTGATTATTTTTTCCTCTTTTGTTCTAGATCGGACCACTATATCTATAGAATTTATTTTTGTTCACAGAAGTGAAATTCCATATAACAAATTGGTGACTCCACTAGGGATTGAACCGAGAATGTCCTGTTTCGTAGATGGTCTTTGACGATCTCACTGTCTCTTCTCATCATAGACAATGAGAGATTAGATCCTCTCCGAGATAAGCTCGTTAAAAACTAAATATCCTCACCCTCTATCTTGAGATTGTGTGCTCCAATTTTAAAGCATTATCCTTGAACATCCCACGCTCTCAGTAGATATTCCATTAACTCAACCTAAGCTGTCATCCCTGGAAGAAAAAATAACTTTAGGTTCCCATAGTTCCTTAAGGCTTGTACTATTGCTAGGTCATTTGCAGCTTATAGATATTGGGACTCATGTTCTATTTCTCTCCAAATAAAAACCATTTTTCTCCAATAGATACCCGCAATATCACAAGTGAGACATTTAGAAATAATCTCACCCAAAAATTTGAGAGAAGTTCAAGTCAAAATCACAAATTCATGTTTTGAACTATGCCTAGTGCACATGTTTTTAATAGGGCATTGCATCCTAGTGCACCTCCCCTTCTTGGTAGGGTGTGCTTAAGTGCTCTTCCTAGCATTAGCTGAGAAATCCCAACACACTTTGTGATGCGGCTGGGGTGCGCTAGACATAGGGGCCAAATCTAAGACCCTACATCACACAAAACTCCCAAAAATTTGCATGAAATAAAAAATGGAAACCATGAAAAGAAAGAGAAAGGATAGAGCTTCTACTCGGAACTAACGACACCCAAAATAACCCACCTGTTTTGCTACAATCACTTACTGAAGATCGAGGGTAAAAAACACTCAGAGCTCACTCACAAGATGTAAAAATGAAAATGGTAAAAATTACTTTTTCCTTTTTCCTATTAATGGTCATTTTCATTATTATTTTATTATATTTTTATTATTTTGACCTAATTTTACCACATTACATATTTTTAATATTTTGATGATTTTTTGCGTAGGTTTACAACTATTTGAAGGATCTGCTTACAACTTACAGGTCATTTTGATAAAATAACATACTTTTATCATTTTTTCAAACTGTGTATACTCACCAAAAAGGAACCCCCTAGATTCCTCTTTCATCTCTTTTCAGTCTCCCTAAACATGAAAATATTGGGGAGCACTTGTCTTTTTGAAATCATTAAAATAAATGAAAAGACGTCTTCGCAAATTAAGTTTAACTCCTTTTTGGATAGAGATAGACTATTTATAGAAAAGTAATACCTTAGTCGAGCATGGCTAAGAGGTTCTCTTGATTATTATTTTCTTCCTTTTTAGACTCAAGAGACAATTTTGTGAAAATAAACCTTTGGAGTTTTCTTTTTCACCTCTTTTTCAAACTTTCTAAATATGAAATAGGAGTTGAGTTATACCTTCACTTGACTCTTAAAAGCATCAAACAACGGTTCACTCCTAAAAAATAACTTGACCAAACCACTCCCTCTTAGGGTTCATTAAAAATTCTCAGAAGGATTTGTTCAAAGGATGAACTTATAGATCAAGCATCTGTTATCCTCCTCAAGCTTGTTAAAAAATAAAGATGCACTAGCCATAAACACTTGGGGAAACTGGGAAAATTGGGTACCTTAATTTATTAATGGAAGTGAGCCTCTCTTGAACATGACACTCTTTCACTTCATCTCCATGACTGTTAAGTTGGAAAATCTTCTTGTCTTATTGGTTGAGCACATCGAATTTGGTTTTTGGTCAATGCTTCCAACTCCATAACGTGTCACAGGTATGTTCAAGATAATTCCTTCAGTTATATCTGCTACAAAACTCTTAAGCCTTCATTTATGTCTATCACTCCTCAACCAACTCTTCATCAACATCATTCTGTCAAATCTTGATACTCATTTCGTCTCATTGATGGAGGTTACATCAAGGCCCTTCTATGATTGGTCACTTCATGTCAATATCAATTCATCATCTAGGAAGTTGGCTTAGAAAGTCCCTTTGCTACCTTGGATCTTGCATACATCAATGACATGTTTCCTCACTCTTCATGATAGGTCCTCATCATTTTCCATTGAATAGAATATTTTGTGTGATGTTTGACTTCAACTCATTTATTAACACCACATATATTTTACTATAGTACCTTGAGAGCCATTAAATTCTTTGGTGGTTTCTATCGTGTTTGTTAATGACTTACATCATTAGTCGATAATCATATGGTGTCTACCATGTTTGATTCCAGCTTACCTATTCACATGTTTAGACTCATACATCAAGTGATCGAGGGAACAATATAGAATACCTCGGATCTAGTTCCATCCATTCGGGCTACGGTTTCATGATTAATACAAAATTACAAAGTTTGATTGCTATGATCATTTAGGCAGTCATTCAAGCATGGGTCCACACTATGTCATCAATGGACAAAATTCTTGATCATTGTACATGCAATATTAGCTTATATGATGAGCATGGGTATACATCCCTTAGAAATGTTATCATGATGATAATATGTATTGTAATAGATGATGATCTTAACCAATTTGTTCTTGATATGGACTCATCACAAGGTAAAGGACTTTAGTCTTCATCCATTCCATCTAAATTTTTACTTTAGGGGGCAATATGTTACAATCCATTTTTTCACGTTATCCCAAAAGGCCTGCAAACCAGATCAATCAACAACCATGAACACTTTGTCATAATCCATTTGCAATTCCCTGAGCATCAATTCACTAAAAAGTTTGAATTTATGGGTCTATCTACTCTAGAACCATCTTTTTAGGGCCAACACACCTTGTTCCCTTGTCCACCAGCGTTGGGTGTAGGTTGCACACTTGGGCATTATCGTTGACTAGTGCAGGTTGCTCCCTTTTGCAAGTGTGATTATTCTAAAAACTCAGGGAAATTAAAAATGTTTCTGAAGCTTCCTCTTCTAGAAGCTTCCAAGGTGGTTTTAACTATTTACCATGGATAGAGATATCAGATTCCTATTTGATCCTATCTTGGAGACCTTATCTCTTATCCCTTGGGTTTATCCTCCCTTATAAGTGGATCTCGAGCCTAGATTGGTAAATCCTCAACTACCATGTTTACCTTATAAATTTATTGCCTCCCATAAGGTCTCGGAGGGATTTTGGAGGTTACTAGTGCCCTAATGCTACTGCTTTGTCCTTAAGGAGTCATCTTTCATTTTCATTAGGTTTTAGTGCGATGGTGTGCTTTGTGACAAGGAAGGAAAAGTGAGGTGGAGAGACACATCTACAAATTCAACTTCTATTTATGGTTGTAACTCTCTCCTTTATTATTAATACAAAAGGAATCTTGTTTTCCTATACTTGTGTTATGCTTATGCTCTTGGATTTCAATGCCATGTTGACTCATTGGATAAATATATTAGATTATTTTATGTGGATGTCGTAACACATATTTCATTAAATTTGGAATTAAATAGTGGATATAGGATTTCAAAATAACCAAGAAAATCAATTATAGTGATGTCTTTGTAATAAATTTTTTCCAATTTTAATGAAATATGTATTTTGTGGTTTCTTTGCATGTTTTAGTCATTGTTTCAGGTAACTTCCATTTTTTAGTGTGTGGAGCTAGGATTGGAACTTACAAGCAAAGAATAGAGAAGAAATTGCTCCGAATTTGTAGTAGGCTTCTTCTCCATATTCTAATACATTTAAGGAAAGCACTGATTCTTTTCTCTTTTATTTTTCTAGATCAGACCACTAGATATAGGGAATTTTTTTTTTGAAGAAGAAGAAGTGAAATTCTATATAACATCAATGATTAGAACCAACATAAATTGTTGTGCTAAAACAATAATACTTACTTGAGAAACATGCACAGTAGAAATAAGGTGACGCCTACTCGAAAGAAAACGTGTCATAAATGATTGTTGCAACCAATATTGAACTTTATCCTAGTAAAAATAATTCTAAAATTGAAAAACATGATCATCCAGCCATGACACACATTCATTCATGCTTAACTTAACCCTAAATTCAACATAAGTGAGGTAATATGCTACCTGTTTTTACAGGAATTTTCCAGATAAGATCCTTTAAGCCATTCAATAACATTACCATTATATTGGGGATGATCAACTTGGTGACTATGAAATGATGGGCATTTTCCAGGTGTGACTGAGATACCAAATAATTCAAGCACAAGAACCCTAATTTGAGGTTGTTCATGGATTTTTTTAATATTGTGAAGACCTCTTGATGGTGCTAGAAATCTGTGAACCAAGGGTGTTTCCCCGATGTGAAGTCCAAATTAAACCTCACACCATTTGGAATAGGAGCCCCACTTGGAGCATCAACCTGACTACCATATATTATTATCAATTTTCCTTGGCTACAAAGTTCAGGACATGAGATTAATGAATATGTATTTTCCCATTAGAAAGTGAGTATGCCTTTTAAAATATTCAGTCGTGGAAAGTATCAAGTTCCTTCTACTAAAAAGGGAGAGATAAGTGGGCCCTTTAAAGACACTTATTATTACTAATCGAGAAAAGGAAAACGAGCATATACATATTAATGAACCGTTGATGAACCAACAAAATAGTTCGCAAGGAAGCAATGATTGTTAAAGTAAATACAACATGCCTTCGACAATATAAGTACCAAAGCCACTGAAATAGTTCAATTTCCTTACCATAAATGAAAAGAACATACTCAGAAAAATTCAAAGAATAGTCTTACAATATTCATGGCAAATGAATGAAAGCATGTTGGCTCAAGGAGCTTCTGAATTAAGTTAAAGTTAGAAGCTACATCAAGACAATGAACACCACTAACCCCAATAGTGGAACATTAGAGTAGTCACTCACTCCTTCGAAACAAATATATTCCTCTCTAATTCTTGGTAGGAGGAGCTAAGGTGAAAATTCATTTTGCATGAACAATGAGGGTGTATATATAAAAATGAGGTGATCATTCACCTCCCTTGTGACTCTTCGACTACCCTCATGATTGTTTCACTTTTGTATAACCTTTTGACTTCATACATGATGTTTTACATTACATGGATGACTCTTGGACTTCCACTTTACATTTCATTTCTCCCATATAGAATTTATATAATCCACCAAATGATGTGGGATATTATCACTCATGACATGACATGACATTAAACTATCGACATGGACTTTGTGATGATATGGAAATGTCAAGTCACCCTTTGTTGCTAGTTTCTTTATCTTCTTGAAAGATGGTACATGCTATTCTTCTTCCTCCTCTTCATGACTTGAAGATAGTGAGTCTTCAATGTGATTTCGATATTCCATCTTCAATTGTAATCTTGTGTTCCTTCATCTTCTCACCTGATGATCATATGGTTTCTTCAACTCCATAGGTGTATTCTAGCATGGTTTCCTTCTTCATCTACTTCATCATCATCCTATCATAGCATGAAGAATTCCTGCAACTGCAATCCACTCATGACAAGAAAACATCAGTACGATAAATCCCTAATCTAACATGTTCCATGAAATCACTTATTAGGGTTGGAATTGGTGACTATTTGAGTGACTGATTGAGGGATTGTACAGTTCCAAAGGTCAAAGTCCGGGATTGAGGCTTGAGACTACGCAATGTGAAGTTCTAGAGGCTAGGGTCAAGGGATTTCATAGTTAATGGGTTCAAGAGCTCAAGGTCCTATATTGAGCCTTGAGACTGTGTAGTTCACAATTTAGGCTAGTCTAGGTTCATGAATTACACAATTGGGGAACTCAAGGATGTAGGTTGAGGGCTTCAACACTGAGCTTTCCCACTACAGAGTTATAGAAGGAGAAAAAGCTAGGGTATTGCACACTTGAGGGGTTCAAGGGTTCAATATTTAGGCTTGTGTCATGAATTTTCCAAATCCGTAATTCTGGAGGGAGGATAGTCTAATATATTGTAAAATTGTGCACCTCAAGGTGTCAGGCTGGAAGCTTGAGGCTTGACACTACATAGTGTGTAGTTAAGGCTGATTAGGAGACATAAAGTGTGCATTTTTGGAGCTCATGGGTCAAATTTGGGCACTATGACTTCACAACATGCAATTCCAAGAGGAAAGGTAAGGGCTTGAGGGTTCAGACTAGGCAATGCATAGTTCAAGAAGGTTGAGTAAGGTCAAGTTTCCCGGGAGTGAAATTTTCTAGCTGAGGCTAAATGCGGAATCAGTAAGAAGAAAGTGAACAAGGAAAAAACTTGAGCATGATCACACACTTAGAACACTTGAAGACACAACATTGATCACTCAGAATACATGAAAAACATACTTCCCTCAATGCGAAAACATTCCGACGACTTTCCCTATGTGCGATACTAAAGGTACACTTTGCAGTGACATTGATGACATGCATAAAGATTTGGGAATGAGTGTAAAACATGTCTAAATGCATAGCGGGACTCATCAAAACCAATATCACTCTTTGAAAGAAGCCAAAACTCCACTGTACATGATAAGCGACAGTTACCATGCCAAAAGATGACATTTGCTATATGAAGAGAAAAGTGCAAATGACACTTGTGATATACAAACGATGATGAAAAAAGCACTTTCCAGAGTGAAGATGAAATGAAATTGACACAAATTAAAGTGAAATTAGGAAAAAGGGACAGTCGAAAACATGAAAACAACATTCATGAATG
The DNA here is from genome assembly GCA_031772625.1 of Pinus tabuliformis. NCBI lineage: Eukaryota > Viridiplantae > Streptophyta > Pinopsida > Pinales > Pinaceae > Pinus > Pinus tabuliformis. The sequence continues at coordinate 196,609,589 of CM062808.1, forward strand.
TGAAGGTGTGCAAAAGTAACAATTTGAAAAAACTCACCGATATAGAAGTACAAACACAGTTAGAAGTGCGAAAATATCAATGACAATGCACACCTACTATTGACATAAACTTGAAATTGCACAGGCACCATATTGGTGGAATTTTCTAGGCTTTTTCAAGCTTGCATGAACAAATGTGTTCATGAATTTATTACGGTCTGAGCATGTGTGAGTGGGTGACTTATACACTTACAATCCAAGAAAGGAGATTAAAGGATTAACAAAGTATCAACCTAACAAGACGTGACTACAAAAAGTCCTATCACAAGATCTAAATTAGGCTCCAAAATTCAAGTACATGCAAAATTTTGGAGGGTGTTTGTCGTAGCGACAACACTTGGTGACACACTAGTAGAACTATAGCTTCTTTTCTTTAGTAAATTATTTGTGTGTGGTCTAGTTCTTAAGGGAGTATTGATTTGTTGTTCATATTAATTTAGCTTCCCCACTTACCTCGTGTATAAAAATAGTCCCCTTCATCCTTACTTGAACACAATCATAAAACCAGCTATATGACAATTTTTCCAATAAGGAGAAGGGTAATGTTGTTCGTGAGATTAAGATATTCAGAGCACATTTTTTCATCTTTGGTGTTACTGCACATCCAACAAGCCTAGACAGTACCTTAGTGGAGTCACTTCAGGAACACAAACATTTCCTTGCTACAAACAATCCTGCACAGTACCCGAGTGGAGTTTCTTGATTTACCTCCCAACGAATAAAGCCTTTCTCTTATTTCACCACTATTTATTTATTTTATAGGATTGTGCATAATAAATTTTCCATTTCATGGGAGAAAGAGGGATCCTAAATTATTGAGAGAATAAGTGGTTTTTCCTTTAGAGAAGCATATATAATACCTCTGATATTATTTTGCTCGTTTTGATTTTCCCCTTGCTCTCCTCTACTTGACAAGATAAGCACAGATAACATTGAAACATAAAGAACCAAGTGTAGGCATGAAATTTATAGAGTAGACACGGATATCATGGTCTGACATAAATATTTCCTCATGCAAGGGTCGAATTTTCTGTGAGAACATCATCAACCAATAAATAACCAAGACGCGGAAGAAATAATGATGGTTAGCCAGATGATGCAATGTCACAAAGGCCTTTTCCATTCTGCCACATTGTCCTAGATCCAAAGGGGTCATCCTTCATGTGAAGTATTATTAAACAAAACATGAAGAAATTCCAAGACATAACAAGAAAGAAAAATCAAAAGGACAAATCGAAAGGAGTTTCAACCAAAAACAGAGTGTGAGAAAAACATCAGAAAACACAAAACAGACTACAGAAAATGAGTGGAGGATGAATGTGTAGGTAAACTAATATGTAACTAGACCTACTCCTAATCTAACCGATTAGAAGGTTAGGGTTATGTATATTGAAATTTCCAATGTGACCACCATAGCTATTCCTAACCTACATCCACAAAGATACGAGCAATTAAAAAAATTATAAACAATGTGCAAAGGAGAAGATAGAAGGTTGAATAACTTGCACAAAAAATTGAAGATCTTTCCTATCAACAAAAAAATGTGTCATAGTCACTACTATGTAGCTTGCGATCTTACCTTCTCAATGAAAATTATAAATAAAGATAACTCAAAAGCTTCTAATGAATGCACCTTCATCTATTTCATCCTTCTTATTAAGCATGAGAAAAGACCAAAACTTGTTATTAGCAAAAGGGCTTGCTAAGTAAGATGCCTCTAGGAAATCATAGATATGATAGTGAAATTCAAAACAATCCTCTTGAAAACCCTGAAATGTTTGAAAATATTAATTTTCAATTAAAAGAGAAGGATCAAGATGAAAATATTGTAAGGGAAAATATATCTGATCACATTCAAAAGGATTTTGAAGATTGTGAGAGCCTAACATAACCATCAACGAAGGCTGAAGTGCTTCAGTTGCTTCACAAGTATCGGAATAGTGAGATAAACCATAAATATTAATTGATGTATAACAACTATAATCATATATACTGGTGGTAAAATGATAAAAAAATGAAAATTATGATCATATGGATAGTTTGTGGCATGGGATTCTCAGTTAGAAGACGACACAAAATAACTCATGCATTCATTAGCACTCAAGAGGATTTCAAGTGTGATGAAAAACAATATTCACGATATAACATTCACAAGAAAAACCAAGATCTAATTATTATGAAATGAATTTGATAGACATGATTCCTTCTGTCAAAGATGATGTTTGAAGTGATCAACTTCACAGTACCATGACTCTATGAGAGATACACATTCCAAACTTGAGTTCAATACCATAGTCTTGCATGGAGATAAATCATCTGAGATAGAATCTTAAATCCGATAAAAAACTAGATCTCAAAATTTCGAAATACTACATCTAAAATACAAAACATCTTTCAAGAAGGAATTTACATTGAGTGAAACCATGCAAGGAAAAGGATTTTGTGAGAGAAACCAGATTTGACTTAGTTAGGCGACTATACTATAGTCGTGAGATCTTGGCATAACCATCAACAAAAGTTGAAGTAACTTGTATTCCTGACAAGTCCAAAAACTCCGAGGGATTGTAAATTTTCATTTTGAACATTGAACCATATCATGCATGGTGTGAGGATATCTACCACCACCAATTTCAACAATACCACTTCTGACCAGATGACAACCATCTCTGTCATTGATTTGGTCAAATTTTACAACTCTAACAACCAGATTACCTAAGCAGAAAGATTCTTCTAATCACAAATAAAAATATATATGAATCGGGGAAATTTCATAAGCAATCTGGTTTGAAGAGTCGCCTTCATGAAAATCAAATGAGGATGAGGTATGGAAAGAATAATTAATGATTTGATTTTTTTCTTTTTCATCATGGATAAATTCACTACCTTGTGTCAATTGATAATTCAACTCATCAGGTGAAGAACTTAAACCGAAAGAAGTATCATCATTGCAAGTTGATGCACCATAAAAGGTAGAACACCCAGGACAATGATATGAAGAGGAAGTTTCCAAAAGAGCATATTCTTCGAGTGAATCAAATTCTAGATCTAAACTTTTCAAATAAAAATCTTTTGGAGGAACCAAAATATTGGCTAATATACTTGGGAATTCATCATTGCATAAAATAATAGTCACCCTCATCAAAACTATTGTTTCCCAACACTATAGATCTACATAAATTTTTTTCATTTGATTCAACACAAGGATCAACAGAGTAAATATTATCCAAGAATGAAAGGGCATCATCTTTGTTGGGTTGTGTTATATTCTTTCCACATAGTTAACCGGGGGTTTGAAGGGCACCCGTAACCCTACTTTATGGGGTCCGGGGCAGCACCCTGGAAAGTTTTGGTTTTGGACCCTATGTTAGGTTGGGCGGACCCACCGATGGTTTTGTGCATGATTTTCGCACAAGTTTTTCAGACGCGATGGTTTTCGGTCCATGGTATTGGACGCGATAGTTTTTGCTCCATGGTATTGGATGCTTCAGCATGTATAAATATGTATTGTAACATTGAAAGGAACATAATGAAAAATCAAGCTAGTAGTCTCGGTTTTGGGATCCAGCGGGAAAATCTTTGTGTATATGTGTTTTATGTATTATGCTCTCACATTGTTTATTTTTCTGTGTTTTAGAATTCGTGTGTAGGTAATTTCTGTACGGGGTTAAAACCTACAATCTTGACATGAGGAACTTTGAAAGAGTGAAAATATGTCAAAAGTCTCCCGAATTTCTTCCTCCTCTACTTGTGTCATGTCACTCCCTTGTACCCAATCACAATTTGAGACAACAACCTGAAAATAAAGAGAACGTGAAGAGCTAGTTGGTGGAGAAGATTGATCAAGCATATCATGATACGTAGTGTCATTGAATGTAGATGATAGAGGTTGATAAATTTCCCTTGAATAAGGAACACTTACAATGGAACCAAATTCGAGGTTTGGGTTAAGAGCGATAATGTCATCTTTAGGAATGGAAAAATTAGTTTCCACAGTAGGCTTCATGAACCATTTTGGGGTTTCATCCATTGTCTCTAAATAGTGAAAAGTGGAAGGAGGATGAGAAGATGGATTAGGAATTTTATTTGTAGATTTCCCAACTTGAGTATTATCACAAGGAGGCACCTGAACTGGTAAAGGAAAACGAGACGGACAAGGAGAAAAAAGAGTAATAGGTTCCTACTCTAAAATTAGAGATGTTTCATGATTTACAGGAGTTGGTGAAGTAGAAACATCAGGGGGTTCAAATTGACCATGCAAAGAGGTATGAACCAAATGACTAAACTTTTGTTTAAATAAATCCCAATCTATGTCTTCTACCAAAAATTCATAACAAAGGTGAAGGAACCAATCAATGGAATCTTCTATTGATTCACTAGGCTTCATTTTTAGTTCATTAATTATTTTAATAAAATCCTGTTGGCTTATTGGGCCCTGACCCAGGTTCGGAAGAGATATTTATCCAAACAAATCCTGCAACTCCCGACCCTTTCGGCAATAGCCCGCGGAGCGCAAACTGAGGTATCACCGAAGCTAGCAGGGGAGGGTGCTAGAACCAGGTTTCTGCAGCCTTGGGATGTCGTGATGTGGTCTGGAGGAGTCGCACGCCGTTCTATGGCATCGCACTACTCTACTTCCACGTAGATCCAGAACAAGGAAATTCCTTAATACTTATTATTAATGAGTTTTTATAGATCAGATCTACTTTTTACGGTCTTTAAGCAAACATTTAATAGAGATAACCTGTTCACGCACCTAGAAAAGTTATAGATTTGCATAAACTCATCACATAAGCATAAGCACATAGATCAAATAGATATATCAACCATAAATTAACCAGATCCACAATATTTCAGATTCAACATAGTATTTCAAAACCAACTTATCTTTATTCAACTGTTTCGCCAATACATCCAGATCCTCCCTACGCAGTCAGCTGCGGGGGTATGCGCACACAGTTGTGGACTCTAACAGGCCTCTACACAGACAGCTGCAGAGCCTCTACCTACCCACCAACACCCTCGACTCAGACTTACAGGCACTTCAAGACTTCTTTCTTCCTAAACCCATTACATTCAAGATCCGAAAGTACATACCAAAAAACTGACTCCTAACTCTAGAGCCTTGCTCTATTTATACATTTCCATGGTTCGTGGACCATGGGTGGGCAGACTCCATTTACATTATTTTTGGGTGGACAACTCTCTGACTTGACTCATTACACTTTGCGCTCCGCGCATCTCGCGGAGCATTTACCACACATTTACCCAAAATTGTGGGCTTTGAGCCCCAAAACTGTTGCGTGGGGCCTCTGATACCCAACAATCCCCCGACACAATCATTGTGACTCCTCCCGAGTCACTTGGCTGGTGTGACAATCTTTGCATGGAGGTTGGTTAGAAACTTCTGTGCTTCACTGGTACTTGCAGCAAACTCTTCTACCATCTATTGTACTTGTTCAATGCGTGCCACCGCCACATCAGTCTCTGTCTCAACTGCTTCCCTAGGTGCATATTCTTCTTGCATGGAAACTGCGAATGCCTCATCAAGCCATGACCAGAGACGTTCTTTAATCACTGCTTCCTTCTGTCGGGCAACATCAGCTTGTATTTTCAGGGCCTGGGCCTCCCTCATCTTGGCCAAGCACTGTAGAATGGCAACCATCTGCGCAGTCCCTCTGACATTATCATTGGCTTGCTGGAGATCCCTTGCCTCTATTTCCAGTCGTTGTACGGTGGGATCTGCCTGCAGTGAAGTAAACGTAATAAGCGACTGAGCCAATAAGTTGGTGCATTCCTTCATGAAGCGTGTGATCATTTCCCGCCTGGAGTTAATGATGCTTTTGTGCTGCTCGGTGACCTCTGGTGGCATCGAAGGTTGTAGCTACAGTTTCAGCTTTACGATCTGCAAACTAAGATCCAACTAAATCCTCGCGGCCTCCTCCTTTGCTTCACGGAACCCACTAGCCAACTTTTGGATTCGTATGTCAATAGGCAACTTGGCCGCAATCTCCAGCTCAAGGGCATGTGAACCTGCTTCCCCTACCAGTTGCTCCAATTACTGATTCTGTGCAACGGCTTTGTCCTGTTGGAGGCTCAGTTGTTCTATATTAATTCTTTGTTCGCTGAGTACCTATTCCGCACGTCCTTCCCTGGCACATAGCTCCATCGTGGTGTTGCCCTGGAGCTGGTACAAGCTTTCGTGTGGGAGGGTAGCCAAATTTAATCGAAGCCCTGTAAGTCGTCCTACCAAAGCTCTGTTCGCCGCATTTGTTGTTGTCAATGCTCCCACTGGAATTGCGATAGTAAGAGCCATTTGGGCCTTTAGCGGCTGCTAAATGGATGACATACCTGTAACCACATGAGTAGCGATGGCTCCCGTCTGCGCTGCCTGTGTCCCAAGTTCCTGTATGTGCGCGCGGAGCTCCCCCAACACAATCTCTTGCTCTAACATGGCCTTGTTGATTGCTTCCTAGGTGATTTTGTGTGTCCCCTATGTCACCTAGCTCGCCCTCGTCAATGTGGTCAGTTCTACATCCCATTTAGATGCCTTGGCCTTCTTCTACAGCTTCGTTGGTTCTATCTACGGTGACCGTTTTAAGGGCACACCTGTGGTGGTTGACGGTGTTCCTTCCATCCCTGTCTCCATGGCTGTCTTTGTGGACACCTTCTGACTACTTTCATCCTTTGTTTTCGCAACCCCTCTTGCCATTTCCTTCTCTGTCGAAGTCTGTGCCACCTCTCGAGCCTCCCGAACCTCTGCAATGTGTTTTTCATTTTTCTTTTGCTGTGTTGTGCACTTAGCTTCAGTCTTCTGTTTTTGGATAGCGACCTCATTGCGCCGCACCACATCTGGTCCATACCATTCCAGTGGCCAAGTATCCAATACCGCATTGATAGCTTCGTTAATGGCAAGGAAATGGAGTGTGGTTGACATCTGGTTAGGGTCCTTGTGCGCCTAGATGTAGAAAAAGTGCAAGTCCGCTTTAAACTCGGTGATGTGCTTCACACTATCATGTATTTCGTTGGACAGACAGGGTTGCTGGTTGATCCATTGTCAAATGTTTGCATCCATCAGTATCCAGAAAATCTTGATGCCGTGGATTCTTGCAGCATCCCTTGTCGCCCAGAGTGACGCATACTTGGTGGCTTCTAGCCAATCCTAGTCCAAGGAGGGAAACGGGCTATCTTCGGGTAATTCAGTGGTAACCAACACAATGGAAAGCAGTAGCCACACATAGTGGAAGGTCTTTCCCTCCTCTTGGACCTCCCTACAGTTGGTCAGGAACACTTTACAAAGGAACTGTGCCTAATTGAACCATTCTCCAGTTGCGCATTCCTCAGCTAACATAATGACTATCGCTGGAACCTCGTTTCCATGGCATTTCCACATCACTTTCCCTGCCAGCAACTGGGTAGCAACATGGACTGCTTTGTCCAAAATACTATCAATAGCATACCCTCGCTGCCCTTTCTCCAGCTTAAATTTATTTTTGAGGGTTTTTTCCATTGTCACATCGCCACTCTTATCGACAATTTCCCTAAGGTCTCTTCCTTCGCAGGGAAGCTGTGAGATCCTATGAATGAGTTTTGCCATGATGTGGATTGGTTTGCCGATCCATAAGTATCCATCATGTACTAGACAAAGCAACTATCTGATGACCAATATTGTTATAGGGGGTCGGAGAAAGTGGGGAATGGACAGGAGACAGAGCAACCCGACTTTTTCCACCCTTTGTAGCCATTCCTTTGGCTGAAGTGTTGTAACAATCCCTTCCGCGCTCTGCTCCATCAGTTTGCTAGTCGCCAAATGGGGAAATTTTGTTGTATCTGCAAGGTCCCAGTCTTAAAACTTCATCGTTGAAATATGGCCAGTCACATGCTTTCAACTAGAACCCCTTTTGGAAGAGACGGGATGATGATTATATTGTCAATGTCATCCAGATTGGTAGGGACATTAGCCTTCCCTTTGCTTGGAGGAACATACTTGGGTTGTCGTATTGGCTGGATATTTTCCTCGTTGGGGTCTATTTCTTCGACATATGTCGGAGATCCCTCGCCCTCCTCGTCTCTTTGAATTGTAATAGCTTTTCCCTTTTCTTCCATAGTGAGCTTGCTAAAGTGCGGATTTTGTGGCAACCTCCTTACTCGTCCCGGATCTGGGGATCCTTCCTGGTCCGTGACGTCCTGGGTGATTTAGGGGGTTCGGCTGCCTGGGGCATGGGATTCTGTGGAATCTCCTTGGTGGGGTTTATCGACCTGAGGAATGACTCTCGGAATTCCTTTGGCATTGCCTAAAACCACAGGCTTTCTTCCATTAGTTTGTCATTCATCCTTCTCCACTCGGCTTGAACCCACGGCGTCCTATTCCTCTAATAATCAAGCTTTATTGTGTGCCCCTTTACTTGCTTGTTATATATGATTTCAAATTCAAAGTCGGTCATTCACCCTCTTTGTGGCTCATTAATGCGATTTTGGCAGTTACCCTTACGCCTTAATTACCCGCCGCTCACTCCTTCGTGTCTTAAATGGGACATATTATCATGAACAGTACCTGCAACGGTCACCTTCCATCCCTCCCTCGTGGCAACGCAGCCCCTGGTACGCAGATGCGTCCTATGCATTTGAATGGCCTTGCACGTCGCGGCCAAATTGCGCAGCTTTCCTGCAGCTTGTTTTATAGTCATGTGCCCTCTTCCAACTACGTGGAGCACTGAGACTGGGCCTCCTACAGATAGTGAGGTGGTCGCATGCGTCGTGTGAGTCTTTCGCTTCCATACTAGCCCAGGTTGCGGGCACCATTCGCGTTCCTTTGAGTCTGATAGCGTATCACGGTTTGTGCTCCCTTGTGCCCTAGGGTGCAGTTACAACCATGCTAGCAGGGTCACGGCTTGTCCTAGTAGTGTAGGAGAGCTGGCCATGTCCGGTCCCCTCAATGGCTCTCTCGCGCGGCCTGCGTGGGTGACTTCTAATTTTATTTTATCAATTTCTTCATCTAGTGTTATCAATTAAGAAGCAATTTCTAAATTGTTCACATTAGTTTGATTGTAAAGGTTAGGTGTTAGTCCGGATTTAGTTTTTCCATGTTTGCTTTAGTGTCTAAGTCTTAGGAGTCTTGTTCCCTTTGTTAAATATGGTCAACAATCTTGTTTTACCCACCATTGGTCCCAAATTTATTCAAAGTGTCATGTGTTAAGGCTGTTTCAAAAATTACATGCATTTCGAAATCAACTAGGAGTTTTCGTAGTGCAAACTCAGAAAAATACACTATGTGTGCTACGAAAACACCTAGACAGTTTCATAACTAGGAGATTTCGTAACGAAAAACATAGAATTTACACTGGTTGCGCTACGAAATCAGGGATTTGTGCCATATCTTGTCTAACTGTCTTTTCCATCAGAATTCGTTAATTTTTCATCACCAATTTTCAGTCCATACACCTTGCCTATCACATTCAACTGCTCATTCTTATCATTAGGTTCGTTAGGTGTCTTGGTGTGCTTAAGTTTCAAATTTGAAAAAAAAAGGTCCCAATTGTTTTCAGTTATGATTTAGGTTTGGATTCATGCATGAGGAGCACATTGAGAGGAGTTCAATTTGAATTCTTTGAAGATCAAGCGAGGCAGCTTTCCTTATCCATTCCAAGCAATGCAGTGATCGAAATTGAGATGATGCAGGCTTCTTTAATATTCATGTTGCAGGAATTCCATGGAGGGGTATACAGAAAGAAAGGATCCCACAAGACCATTAGTAATTCAAGACACACCCCAGCAGGCTAAAAAAGGGAATGGTCAGATCAAAGAAAAGATACAAGAACAATTCACAGGTGAAACGGTACAAAGAAGAATAACCAGGAGCAAATTAGCTAAAAGAAATCACACAGCAAGTAAGGCTAAGTCCTAATTTTTGTCAAATTACCTTTTGATGCTTACCTTAAAGAATGGTGTCTTGTTTTCAGTTTTGAACAAATTCCTGGTAGATGGAAAGGCCATTTCAAGCAAAGGAAAGATCAAGAGAGCTGAATTTTTGGCCTCAAGCTGTGTTTTTAAAATTACACAACAGTTTTGTAGTGCGCTACGAAATTGCTGTAATTGCACATTATGATTTCATGGACCAATGTTGAAAGACAAATGAAAATATTCTACAAGGGGAATCTCTACAAAGGATCATTTAAAAGGTGTCAACATTCAGCAAGGGCAAAACAAGTAGAGGAGAGACATTTTTGAACTCCAAACTTTATCAGTCAAACTGTCTTCGTGTTTTTACCAGTCAACTTCTAGAAGAGTTTCTGAGCAGTTGAAAACTCCTCTCTGAAAAGTGAAAGAGGTTTTCATTTCTAAGATACTTAAGTACAAAAACCTCTTCTACTTTATTCAAATCTATTATTATCTCGGAGAAATGAAGGACCAAACTTGCGCTACGAAACTGCTGTAGGTGCAGTTTTTCACAAGCATATTTCTCTGTTTTACACCTGTTTTTCAAACACACATTATGGGCGGTAGGAAATGTGTTTCAAAACACCAAGAGAGGTTTTTGTTCAGCCCGGATTGGTTCACAAAGGCCTCCTTCAGTTTTTCTAAATACATTTTTTATGAGAAGATATGAGCTCTGTCCCAAGACCTATTTTTCAGCCAGAACAGAGCAAGGAACAGTCTCCTAGTTTCTAGGAACAGTAAAAGGATGAGTCTTCAAGGGCCAGCTCGAGGGTTATGAGCATCACAAAATTCGAATTCATGGATTTATAGGTGTCAAAAGGAGTGTTTAATTCCTAGATAAGGTTGTTTTAATCATAATGAGGAGTTACACTCCTAATTGTTTTAGGTCTCTAGGACTGCTAGTTAGCTGTCATTTGAATTTAATAGTTAGTTTTAAGTGTCAATAGGTGTCAGGTCAGGTAGAATTCGAATTTTCCTCATCCTAGAGGAGGAATCTAAGTCATGTAAAGAGATATATATATAGGAGAATATCTAAGGTACAAAGGGTTGGAAAATTTCAGAGAAAGACTGATATTGTGCCATTGTAGAAGATTATGTTTTTATGAATGCAGGCTTTGGCTTTACTTCTCAGGATTCAGAAGGAGTTCAATGGTGGCTTGTTTATGTTTGTCCTTATTTCCTTATGTGCAGTAGTATGAATGTATGATACTTAGAACTCATTGACATGCTCTAACTTCCTTCATACATTCATGTACTGTGTTTTCCTACATGTCTCTATGTGTTAACTGATATATTGAACTTTGATGCCCTGACTTCCATGTTTAGCTGATATTGCTATCATACTAAGATTTTCTGACTCCATAATCCAGATGGATTTTTGTTGATTGTGTTTAAACCACTTACATTTCTTCATTTGTTCAATAGAGTTAGCCATCTAATCCATTATCAATATCATTAATCATTTGAGAGAGCCCTCTCAGGTCTAGGAGGCTAAGCCTCAGCCAAAAGTAGGTTTGAAATAGTTACTCAAAGTCTTCCTAATTAGCGGCCTATCAGGGGCTGATTTTGTCATAACATTTTGGTGCGTCTGCCAGGAGCCTGAAGTCTATTCATTCCCGAAATCAAGAAGCTGAACTTCTGAAGGTAGCAGGAGCTCAGACATATTTTTGAGGCTGCAAAACTACCTTGGTGACTCCACACATCAAATAATAAATTGAAAGGTGGCTCCACTACTAGAAGATCAGTAGCTTGATGAAGTTTCAGGATGAGTTCCATTGCAAGAATGAATGCCAGGTATGCCCCTATGAATCGGTCTCATATCCCTGGTTTTCCAAATCCTATGCCAAAGTTTGATTGGTTAGATGATCTTCCAATATTCAAAGATGAAAAGAAAGACAATGCTGCTCTTCATTTGGTTAGGTTCCATATACATGTACGCACTCTTAAGGTTCATTTCCCTAAATATTGTCTCATGAAGATGTTTATGACCACTTTAGAAGGAAAAGCATGGTCTTGGTATAAAGGTTTGGAAAATGGTTCAATATATTCGCTTGCTATTTTTCATGATGAATTCTATGAGATGTATAAAGAATGTCACCCTTATTGTTTCTCAAAGATTGTTGTAAACATTCTTTAATTCTTATTCAGTATTTGGCGGATTGTTATGATGATGATGAATTTATGCATGAAGAAATTTTAGAGGCTCTTCATAACAATGCGTTTCAACACCAAGAAGAAAGTATAACATCCCATGAAATGCAACATGAAAATCAACAGGGGTTTACTTATGAAAACCATGTTACATCCTCTGATATGAATGAGAAGATGCAACAAACTTGCCAAGATTTTGATCACAACGAGTATGAAATTGACTGCAAACACCAAGAAGAAGTACTGGAAGATAGCTTTTATAATCCTCAAGCAGAGGAAAAGGTTGTTCATTTTTGTAATTCCTTGCAGTAGCTTGCATCAAAGAATGATCTTTATAATGAAGAAAATTACATTGTTTGTGGGCATCATTCAGAAAAGCAATTGGATAGCATATCAAAGGAATTTTGTGTGGCTGAGGATCAGTTGTCTGAAGATATAGAATGTTATGATGATCACCAAAATAACCATGTCCTCTTTGACCCTATAAATGAATACATGGCAAAGTTTTGCACATCAGTATTTCATTTTCATTTGCATGATGAAGATCATATACATTATAAGTTGATTTGGTCATCTCACTATCATGGTTATTTTGAGGTTGAATGCAGTCAAGAGATTCAAGTGTCAGATCAGATTGTTCATTGGCTTTATTGGAAATAACATGTTGCTTGACCTAAAGCGGAAATTGCAGCTGGTAGGTAGGTAGGAAAATGAAAATAAGGTCAAGGTTGACTGAGAATTTTTTAGTAGATATAGATTTCTTTCTCCTACAGTGATCATCAAGCTTAAGCCCGAGGTGAAGGCCCAAGAAGCCTAAAGGGGATGCTTGTTAAGCAAATGTTCGTTTGTCATAAGAGGATAAAGCAAGAGACCTCCGAGTTCTTAGTGTACTATAGGAGCACACTATCCCAAGTGGAGCCACTATTATCACTTACGAAGCAATTTCTAAATTGTTCACATCAGTTTGATTGTAAAGGTTAGGTGTTAGTCCGGGTTTAGTTTTTCCATGTTTGCTTTAGTGTCTAAGTCTTAGGAGTCTTTTTCCCTTTGTTAAATATGGTCAACAATCTTGTTTTACCCACCATTGGTCCCACATTTATTCAAAGTGTCATGTGTTAAGGCTGTTTCAAAAATTACATGCATTTCAAAATCAACTAGGAGTTTTCGTAGCGCAAACTCAGAAAAATACACTATGTGCGCTACGAAAACACGTAGACAGTTTCGTAACTAGGAGATTTCGTAGCGCAAAACACAGAATTTACACTGCTTGCGCTACAAAATCAGGGATTTGTGCCATATCTTGTCTAACTGTCTTTTCCATCAAAATTCGTTAATTTTTCATCACCAATTGTCAGTCCATACACCTTGCCTATCACATTCAACTGCTCATTCTTATCATTAGGTTCGTTAGGTGTCTTGGTGCGCTCAAGTTTCAAATTTAAAAAAAAAAGGTGCCAAGTGTTTTCAGTTATGATTTAGGTTTGGATTCATGCATGAGGAGCACATTGACAGGAGTTAAATTTGAATTCTTTGAAGATCAAGCGAGCCATCTTTCCTTATCCATTGCAAGCAAGGCAGTGATCGAAATTGAGACGGTGCAGGCTTCTTTAATATTCACATTGTAGGAATTCCATGGAGGGGTCTACAGAAAGAAAGGAGCCGACAAGACCATTAGTAATTCAAGACACACCCCAGTAGGCTAAGAAAGGGAAAGGTCAGATCAAAGAAAAGATACAAGAATAATTCACAGGTGAAACGGTACAAAGAAGAATAACCAAGAGCAAATTAGCTAAAAGAAATCACACAGCAAGTAAGGCTAAGTCCTAATTTTTGTCAAATTACCTTTTGATGCTTACCTTAAAGAATGGTGTCTTGTTTTCAGTTTTGAACAACTTCATGGCAGATGGAAAGGCCATTTCAAGCAAAGGAAAGATCAAGAGAGTTGAATTTTTGGCCTCAAGCTGTGTTTTTTAAATTACACAGCAGTTTCGTAGAGCGCTACGAAACTGCTGTAGCTGTACATTATGATTTCATGGACCAATGTTGAAAAACAAAGGCAAATATTCTTGAAGTGGAATCTCTACAAAGGATCATTTAAAAGGTGTCAACATTCAGCAAGGGAAAAACAACTAGAGGAGAGACATTTTTGAACTCCAAACTTTATCAGTCAAACTGTCTTTTTGTTTTTACCAGTCAACTTCTAGAAGAGTTTCTTAGCAGTTGGAAACTCCTCTATGAAACATGAAAGAGGTTTTCATTCCTAAGATAATTAATTACAAAAACCTCTTCTACTTTCTTCAAATCCATTATGATCTGGGAGAAATGAAGGACCAAACTTGCGCCATGAAACTGCCGTAGGTGCAGTTTTTCACAAGCATAGTTCTCTGTTTTACACCTGTTTTTCAAAGACACATTTTGGGTGGTAGGAAGGGTGTTCCAGAAAACAAAGAGAGTTTTTTTTTCAGCACGGATTTTTTCACAAAAGCCTCCTTCAGTCTTTCTAAATACATTTTTTATGAGAGGATATGAGCTCTGTCCCAAGACCTATTTTTTAGCCAGAACAGAGCAAGGAGCAGTCTCCTAGTTTCTAGGAACAGTAAAACGATGAGTCATCAAGGGCCAGCTGGAGGGTTATGAGCATCATAAAATTCGAATTCATGGAGTTATAGGTGTCAAAAGGAGTGTTTAATTCCTAGTTAAGGTTGTTTTAATCGTAATGAGGATTTACACTCCTAATTGTTTTAGGTCTCTAGGACTACTAGTTAGCTGTCATTTGCATTTAATAGTTAGTTTTAAGTGTCAATAGGTGTCAGGTCAGGTAGAATTCGAATTTTCCTCATCCTAGAGGAGGAATCTAAGTCATGTAAAGAGCTCTATATATAGGAGAAGATCTAAGGTACAAAGGGTTGGAAAATTTCAGAGAAAGACTGATATTGTGCCATTGTAGAAGATTATGTTTTTATGAATGCAGGCTTTGGCTTTACTTCTCAGGATTCAGAAGGAGTTCAATGGTGGCTTGTTTATGTTTTTCCTTATTTCCTTATGTGTAGTAGTATGAATGTATGATACTTAGAACTCATTGACATGCTCTAACTTCCTTCATACATTCATGGACTGTGTTTTCCTACATGTCTCTATGTGCTAACTGATATATTGAACTTTGATGCGTGACTTCCATGTTTAGCTGATACTGCTATCATACTAAGATTTTCTAACTCCATAAGCCCAATGGATGTTTGTTGATTTTGTTTAAACCACTTACATTTCTTCATTTTTTCAATAGAGTTAGCCATCTAATCCATTATCAATATCATTAATCATTTGAGAGAGCCCTCTCAGGTTGAGGAGGCTAAGCCTCAGCCAAAAGTAGGTTCGAAATAGTTACTAAAAGTCTTCCTGATCAGCAGCCTATCAGGGGCTGATTTTGTGATAACATCTAGCATCGCACTTTCCTTTCGTAGTCTCGCCCCCATTTCTTCTAACTCACGGAGTTTCATTCTGCCGCGCCGAACAGCTTCCCATAACTGTCAAATCCCTTCGCATAGGTCTTCACATTCAGGTCAGACTATAGGGGTAATGGACTATTTGACTGTGGATAGAGTTCCCTTGGCATACCCTGCTTGGTGTACGGTCTTATTAGCCTAGTGAGCCCTTGTCACATACAGATTCAGTGGGGTCGAGGGTTCTACAACATACAACTATACCCTTCATTGTAGATGGATTCCAGCCCTACTCCAATGTGGCTACTGCACACATCCTCCAATCCGTACCTGGAACCACCTTCTACCTTTCATCTTCCTCTGTGCACACCATCTTGGTGCGTGTGACACTTCTTCTGACGCACCATACTACTTCTGGGCTACGATTGAGGTGGAAAGGTTGACAGATTGCCCCTCATTTGTTGCACCATTATCTGTTGGTCGTTGTCTTACTTCAGTGGTCATGCATCGCAATGATTTAATCATCATATTATAGTTGAGTGTTGTGACTTCATGCAATCGGTTTTTCCATCATTCACTCTCCTCATCTGAATCCGATGTGCAGGAACTATCGCATTCCCATGAGATTCTTCTATCCTCTGTGGGATTCACCTGATCCTAATCTTGCGTTGTTATCTGGTAGATGCAGTCCAGTTCATCATCATTGTTCTCGTCGCTCACCAGTTTGGTGTAGCGCTCTCCTTCAGCTGGGTCCAGTGGAACTATTACCCATAGTGACTTCTTTTCGAATGTCGTTTTTAGTCTTTTTAAGTTGATGACCCCATTCATGTCCGTGGCCTAATTAATTCCTAGCAGTGCAGCGTAGGGATTAGTGTCATCAAAAATTTCTATTACCTCAAAGTTGGCCTGCGTACTTACGCCTTCAATGTCCACTGTCACCCCTTGCAGTCGGCCCATTGGTAAGATCTTTCGTGGTTGGCCATCCTTAGTAGAATAGGAGACAATGCAGTGTGGGCCTACCCATGCGTTCCCACGTTTGCTTAGGTAACACATTCGCATCGGACCCTAAATCCAAAATGACCTGGTCCATATCGTACTCACTAATTTGTGTTGTCATATGCATCTCCCATCTGGTGCGTAGAGCATGTCTTCCCAGTTTCCGGACTACGAGTGGCTCGCCCGACCCTGCGCATTTAGTGATCAGCTCTTATAATCCTGGCTCAATTGGGTCCCTTATAGCTGGAGTAGAGACTTCCGTGAAGCTCTTCTAAGCTTCCTTAGGCATCTTCTTCCCCTGTTCCACCTCAAAGTCAGGTTTCGTTGTAGGGGCATTGCGACCCTTTGCGTCTTCTGCAAACTCTTTCCGCGCATCTCCTCCCATGGATACGCCACTCCTCAGTACCATGTTTATGTTGGGGTCTTCTTCACATGCTGTTGACCTCATCATTTGGACATTTTGAGTTTCCGTGGGCTGTAATACTCCCTTTTCACGCAATTTGGGAAATTAACGTCAGACAATCTACCATTTCATTGTCAAACTGCTCATAGTATGGGCAAGATATCCTCGTCAGGTTAGTGTAGTCATGAGCGTAGTGTCTTAGCCCTCCGCAGTTATAACAGATCAGTTGTTCGCGCCCTCGCCCAGGCCCCATTCCTCTTCCTCTGCCACGTCCTTGAGATCCCCCGTATGGCCCTACAGCTGGGTGAAAACCTCACGCTTTAGTCTACAGTTGGTAGGCTAGGTTCCTTTCCATCATTAAGTCGTAACTTTGACATGTTCACTCATCGTGACCCACTAATCTACAAAAGTTGCAATACAGCTGTTGCGGGGTCTGGGTATACTTCTACAACAGGTGGCAGTTGTCTGTTGTGTGCTTTCCACCTACTTGAAATATCGTGCACTAGAGCACGGGTGCTGCTCTTGGCCCTGCTTGTACCTCCAGCTTTAATGGCATTGGGTCCCCCCACCAAATAGTTCGCAAATATGGGGCAATGGTCCTTTTCATGTCCTTGACTTTTGCATTGAATGCATCCTCCCTCTGTAGGCGTCTCCGATCGAGTCGCCCTTTCTTGCTTCAAGCTTTTCATTTCTAAGCTCAGGTTTTGTAGTTGCGCATGGATTTGCTGAACTCCCAACCTTGGATCCTGTATTGGAGTTTCGTGCAACCTCATTGTTGTCTCTAATGCTTCAGCTTGGGTTGAGATCTTTTGCTGTGATAGTGCCATCCTCAGATGTGGTGTCAAAGATGCCACAAACCACGTGCAGTGCTGTGCATCCGTCAATGTCATGTTAGCCTCACGGATGGTGCTTTTCAATCTCTGATATAGATCCCATGGGGTTTCGCGAAGTAACATCGCGATCTCCTTGAACCCAATGACCAACTGTGTCTATGATTTTGGCCGACCAAATTCTTTGCTTAATGCGTCCTGGATCAACGTCTTCTCGCATTCAGATGATTACTTGAGTACTTTATATACCACGTCAACGCGCGGTCCTGCAGCGTGCTAACCAGAGTAGCCTTTTGATGTTATAATTCATTATGCCTTGGGCTTCCCATACAGCCCTTACCACAAACCAAAAATGACCTGGTTCCTCATTTCCTACACCCTTAAATACCAGCAACTTGACTACACTCGCCATCCCAACCTTCGGTGGTGGTGGAGGTGGAGCCTGTGAAGATGGATTTGATGTTGGTGAAGTAGGTGATGGCATATACAGTGGTGGTATCAGTGGAAAGTGGTGCATAATCAACCAGACTGCACTTCTTGGAGAGAACCTCGTGAGCTCCTCCTCGCTTTCCCGTGAAATAGAAATCAGTTGACTGTTCTCTAATTCTTCGGTTCGTTAGTAGCCTCTTCCACTTTGTCTTACGCAAGACATCAATAAATGCACATAATATGTTTCTCACACAACAACATCTTAATCCAAGTATTCAATGATTTGATATACTTACCCCGCGGTCCTTGGAGAAAGTGCCTTTCTCCTTCACTATAACTCACAGTTGTGTCTATCGCGAACTCAGTAATAAACCCTCCTGTTATCCGATCCAAGTAGTGATCTACTACATGAGAAATTTTATCTTTGGATGCTTCTAGCATGCACACCAATTCTGGAGTCCCCACAATAGGTTGATCTAGTCTGCACCTTCCCACGCTATCAGCTAACCTCGCGATCCACTCGTACAAATCTATCCGGAATGTCACGAAGAAGATCTCATGGATATCTGTGTATATGTAACAATCCAGCCATCCTTCCTCCAATATCCACGGGTTTCTGTTTTCCTCAACCATGAACCCATGAAGCTTCTGATCCAACTAATCTTCAAGCTCTTTCTTTGTAGGATTCCAGTGTTCTGACATCAGACATCCCTTAGGTAGATTTCGGTCTCGGCAACGAAACCATTTGTTGGCTAATTTGGCCCTGACCCAGGTTCGGAAGAGTTATTTAGCCAAACAAATCCTACAACTACCAGCCATTTCGGCAACAGCCTGCGGAGCACGGACGGAGGTCTCACCCGAAGTAGCAGGGGAGGGTGCTGGAACCATGTTTCCGCACCCTTGGGATGTCATGATGTGGTCTGGAGGAGTCCCGCACCATTCTATGGCCTCGCGCTACTTTACTTCTGCGTAGATACAGAGCAAGGAAATTCCTTAATACTTATTATTAATGAGCTATCATAGATCAGATCTACCTTTTACGGTCTTTAAGAAAAAATTTAATAGAGATAACCAGTTCGCGCACCCAGAAAAGTTATAGATTTGCATAAACTCATAACGTAAGCATAAGTGCATAGATCAAACAGATATATCAACCATAAATTAACCAGATCCACAATATTTCATATTCAACACAGTTTTTCAGAACCAACTTATCTTTATTCAACTCTTTCGCCAATACATCCAGATCCGCCCTGCGCACTCAGTTACAGGGGTCCATGCACACAGCTACGGACTCTACTAGAAGCCTCTGCACACACAGCTGCAGAGCCTCTCTCTACCCACCAACACCCTCGACTTGGACTTACAGACACTTTAAGACTTCTTTCTTCCAAAACCAATTACATTCCATATCCAAAAGTACATACCAAAAAGCTGACTCCTAACTCTAGAGCCTTTATCTATTTATACATTTCGCAGGTCGACTCAATTTACATTATTTTTGGGTAGAAAAACCTCTGACTCATTACACTTCACGCTCTACACATCTCGTGGAGCCTTTACCATAACTTTACCCAAATTTGCAAGCTTTGAACCCCAAAACCATTATGCGGGGCCTTTGCTAGCCAACACATCCTGGTAATCATACCTATCAAATCATTTATTATGTTTTGTAAGCCAGTCAAATGAATGAATAAAAGTAATAGGTAATGTATGAAACCATCTCTTAACACAACCTTCAAAAGTGCAAGTGAGTAATCTAGTTGTGACATCCTTGTAATGCATTCCATTAGAAAGGAAAAATCAAATAACTTGAAACAAATGTTCACAAAGAATTAATTCACCCTCGCCATCAAACTTAAATTGGGACAGGTTATGAATAAATTTTGCGGGGATGGTAAGATTAAGCTATTTAAAAAAATATTGTGGGATCATGATTTGGGGAAGAGCCATTTTTGATAAGAGATTCAAAGAAGACTGAACAAGCATAGCCTGTCATCAGGTTCTCCTTCTACCGCCATTTTTTTGATGGTGTTGGAAACCACCAACCAACGGGGTATCCTTGATGTGAAGTCCCAATTATACCTCACACCATTTGGAATAGGAGACCCATCCCGAGTATCGGCTCGACTACCATATATTATTATAGATTTTCCTTGGCTACAAAGTTCAACACAAGAGAGTAATGCACAGGTACTTTTGGATCAACAAGTGACCATGCCTTGTGAAATGTTCAACTACGGAAAGTATCAAGGTCCTTCTACTGAAAGGGGAGAGAGTAGTGGGACCTTTAAGGTCAATTAATAATACTAATATATAAAAGGAACATGAGCATATACATATGAATGAACTGTTGATCAACCAACAAAATAGTTCACAAGGAAGAAATGATTGTTAAATAAAATACAACATGCCCTCAACAAGTTAAGTACCAAAGCCACCGAAATATTTCAATTCCCTTAGTACAAATGAAAATAACATACATCACAAACATTAACATAACATTCCTAAAATATTCATGACATATGCATGAAAGCATGCTAGCTCAACGATCTTCTAAATTAATTAAAAGTTCAAAGATACATCAAGACAATGAACATGACTAGCCCCAATAATGGAGCATTAGAGTAGTCACTAACTCCTCCTAAACAACTATCTTCCTCTCCAATGCCTGATGGGAGGAGCCAAGGCGAAAATTATTTTTTCATGAATAATGAGGTTGCATATATAACAAATTGGGTGATCATTCACCTCCCTTGTGACTCTTCGACTACCCTCATGATTGTTCGACTTTTCTATGACCTTTTGACTTCCTACATGATATTTTGAATTACATGGATGACTCTTGGACTTACAATTTACATTACATTTCTCCCATATAGAATTTACATAATCCACCAAATGCTGTGGCACATTATCACTGATGACATGACACTGCCAATATGGACTTTGTGATGACATGGCAATGTCAAGTCACCCATTGCTACTAGTTTATTTGTCTTCCTAAAATATCGTGCATGTTATTATTCTTCTTCCTCTTCATGGCTTGAAGATAAGGAGTCTTCAATGTGATCTTGATCTTATTTCTTTTACTATAATGTTTTTTTCATCCATCTTCTCTCTTGATGATCATCTGGTTTCTTCATCTCCATAGTTGTCTTCTTGCATGGTCTCCTTCTTCATCTCCTTCATCATCATCCTGTCATAGCATGAAAAATTCTTGTTACTATAATCCGCTCTTCAAAATACGACATCATTTTGATATATCCCTAATCTAACATGTTCCATGAAATCACTTTTTAGGGTTGGAACTGATGAATGGTTGAGTGACTAACTCAGGGATTGCGCAATTCCAGAGCTCAAGGTCCAGGATTGAGGCTTGAGACTGCGCAATGTGTAGTTTTAGAGGTTAGGGTCAACGAATTGCACAAATTATGGGTTCAAGAGCTCAAGGTCTTAGAATGAGCCTCGATACTAGGTAGTGCATAGTTCAGGACAGGCTAGGCTCATCAATTGCACTGCTGGGGAATTCAAGGAGGTAGGCTGAGGGCTTGAGCACTAAGTTTTCCCACTATGTCGTTTTGGAAGGAAAAAAAGCTGGGAGATTTCATAGTTGAGGGGTCCAATGGCTCAAGCTTGAGGATTGAGGCTTGAAGTTTTCCAATGCACAATTATGGAGGAAGGACGGTCTAATAGATTGTGAAATTATGCACTTCAAGGTGTTAGGCTAGAAGTTTGAGGCTTAACACTACATAATGTGCAATTAAGGATGACCGAGAGATAGAAATTTTCTAGTTTTGATCTCAAGGGTCAAATATGGGTGCTGTGACTGAACAGTTCAATATTCCAAGACACAAGGTTAGGGCATGAGGGTCAAGTCTACGCAATTCATAGTTTAGGAAGGTTGAGTGATGTCAAGTTTCCCAGGAATGAAAATTTCTGGATGAGGTTAAGTGTGGAATCAATAAGACCAAAGTGAAAAAGGAGAAAGCTTTAACATGATCACACACTTAGACTACTTGAAGACACAACATTTAACACTTGGAATACATGGAAAACATACGTCCCTCAATGGAACAACATTGTGATGACTTCCCCCAGTGCGACACTAAAGGTACACTTTGTGACGATAGTTACGACACGTGTGTGACAATGCCTAAAACTTTGGGAATGAGTGTAAAACATGTCAAAACAACTACATGATCTCATCAACACCAAATTTACGCTTTGAAACAATCCAAAAATCCACTTTACATGATAAGCAACACTTTCCATGCCAAAATATGACATTTTCTATATAAAGAGAAAAGTGTGAATGACACTTGCGATATGCGAATGATTGTTGGGTGTGGAGCTTGATTATCTTCTTTATTCAAAGGTACCACCTCGTTGGACCCCAGTTCCTAATAGGACCACAATCCCACCCATTTAATCATCATTAGGGGGTCCAGGTGGGGAGGATGATGATTTTATGAGCCCCCCTCATAGGGATTCGAGGCTGATGGCCCTAAAGATAAAATTAGATGTAAAATGGCCTTTCAAAACATTGTAATTTTGTAGTAAATAGGGGTTGTTCATTATGCGGATGATTTGACAGTTGAATTTATGTTTAATTTATGGTTTTTTTCTCTAGATGGAAGCCCTCGATATATGTGAGGGAATTTTATTGCAGCTGTGTATTATTATTCTGAGCGAGAAATAGAGACGATACTGTGTGAGAGAGAAGATAAAATTGCAATGAATCTGTTGTAGGTTGTATCTCTTCATTTTGTTGGATAATATAAAGGAAGGACTAGATGTTTCTCTATTGATGTAGCCCAAATTGGGCGAACTGTGTATATCTCTATCTCTCTTGTTTTATGCATTTTCTGTGTTTGCGAATATGCAATATTTTGTGTTCCATTACGCTGTAATATATAATTTTATAACAACGATGATGAAGGAGAGTCATTCCATAGTGAATATGACATGAAAATGACACTAACTAAAGTGAAATCAAGAAAAATGGATAGTCAAGAACATGAAAACGAAATCCATGAAAGTGAAGGTGCGTAAAAGTTAGAGTTTAAAAAAAATCACCAAGATATAAGTAAAAACACAATCGAAAGTGAGAAACTGTCAATGACAATGCATACCGATTGTCAACATGAATTGAACATTGCACAAGAATTGTCTTGGTGGACTATGTTAGAACTGTTCAAGCTTGCATGAAGGAATGCACTCATGAATTCATTACGGTTTGAGAATGTGTGAGCATGTAACTTTTCCACTTACAATCAAAGTAGGGACCTTAAATACTCAACATAGTATATACCAACCAAGAAGAGACTACGGAACAAATGATCGGAAGACCCAGAATAGGCTCCAAAATTCAATTATAGGAAAATGTTTGGAGGGTTTTTATCGCAATGAAACATGACCTGAAATAACCATCGACGAGATCTAAAGTGCCTCACTGCCTTGGCACTCCTCTAAAACCTCAAATGGTAAATCATCAAATATAGGTGGTTTTTTAATATCAACAAATGATTGCAAATAGTCCCCATCAAATTTTTCATCACAATCATCTCTGAACATATTGATGATTCCCCAAATGCTATATTATTGATAGGATGGCAGTTCAAAAGATCAGATTATTTTGATTTCCAAGGTGCAGGTGAATTGATCAAAAGAGTATTAGTAAAGAGATTAGTTATGTGACCTTCCTCACACATGGTGTAATGAAAAACAACATCAAATTTTACCTGATCATAATCTACATCAGCTAGGTAAGAATCAAAAGGATTTCAAATGATGGCTGTTGCATTTTCTTCAATAAATAAATCAGTGTACAAGGGACGATGTATCTTCAAATAATTGAAAAATGAGATTTCATCTGACAAGATAGTGCTAAGAGAGGAATCATGAGAGTAAACCCTAATTATAGAAACCATGATTTGACTTGATTTAGGGGTCTCATCAGGATTGTGAGAAACTGATATAATCATCAGCGGAAGTTGAAGTGCCTCAACTTCCTGATGAGTCACTAAACCTTCAAAAGGTGAATAATTATATTTCGGTGGCTTAGTAAGATCAACATGTGAGTGTAAACAACTATTATTAGAGCTTTCAATGAATATATTATTAATTGGGTTGTAGTCGTCAAAGCCATTGATTTAATCATATATAGCATATGGAACATAAGACTCTTCAAAGTTTAAGACTAACGACGAATCAATTGGAGGACTATCTTAAACTTACCAAGAAGTGGGGTTTTTTTCTTCACTTGTTAGAGATTACTAATTGACTAAGATCATGTGCTAGGGATTCACTATCCACATCCTTTGATTGTAAAACATTACCATCAAGTAGATTCAAATCATTTGGAGAAACCGTTGATGTATCAGATTCATGGAATAAGTGAGGGTATAGTGGATGAAAAGGTTCAGGTGAAGAGGCCTTGATTTCATCTATATTTAGTTCAAAAATAAAACCTTCGACATTAGCATTAACTTGAGAAACCAATGAATCAACACACTTGATATGCTCCATGGAATTGATAAGAAATTCAACTTTATCCAAGATAAGACCTAATTCATTTACCATAGGTGAATGAAGTTCAAGAATATGTTTAGGCATATGTTTAATGGGCTTAAGTTGGGTCTCATCTACACGGAGAGATGTTACATCAAATTTCTCTTCAAGTTCAAATTTAGTAGAATGTATGAGAGCTTCAAAAGTAAGATAAGTTGGTTCCTCATCCTGCAAACATTCTTCATCATCTAAATTGTTTATGGCTGAAATTACGTTAGGTGATGAATCTGCATGAGGATGAGGAATTTCAACAATAGTAATCACCTCCTTGGAGGCTTGAGGCTTTTCCTAAATCACAAAAATAGGCAAGATGAGGTTATGGATAAGATCTGGATAATTTTTAACTTGCAGATTATCATGATGATGATGACTCATTTCAGATTGAGAATGTTGTACAGAAACATAAACCAAAAGTCATAATTTGTCACTCAAATACACCCAGTAAACATCTCTTTTAGGAAATTCGCAACAAAGATGAACAAAACTACAAACAAAATATTCTAATGATTCATCAGGTTCATTTTAAGCTAATTTATCCTTCTAAAAACACCTTGAAAATCACACCTTTCAAAGGAGTTTCTCAAACGAGTGGATAGAAGAAGTTGGTAATGTGTGGCACCAATTCTTGACATGACCTTCAAGCGTGAGGGTGAAAAATATGCCCATAACAATTTACAATTAATTCTATTAGAGTGAGGAAAACAAATAACTTGACACATGTGTCAAAAGATTATTATTTGGCCCTCAACATCAAACTTCCACTATGACAAGTGATAAACTATTCCCATGGGCACCGAAAGATTTATGTTTTTAGAAAAACACCCCAGGGTATATATTCAAGATGGAGACATTTATAGATATGAAACTAAACTTCAAGTTCCAAGGGCTCAACTTGTCATGTGTCCCTCCTTCTAGCACCAAATCTATTGACAGTGTGGGATGTCTCCAACAACCAGCGGATCTCCCTTGTGTGAACTCCCCATTAGACCTCACAACGTTTAGCATAGGATCCCCATTCAGTATATGGGCCCAACTTCCACCATGACTATTTTTACTCTTGGTTGTCAAATGAAAAGGTGTCAAAGTGAGGAAAAGAATGAAATGCTTAGATAATGAAACAAAGTCAACTCAAGATTGATAAACTAAAGAAAGATGTACAAGTAAGTCTCAACAATAATAACAAGAAGTATGCCATGATAAGGATAACTAAGCTAAAACCCACTCAGACATACATGAACAGGAACATGCAAGAGGTTAATTGCAAATTAGTTCAAAATAGATCACTCACATGGCATGGAATTAATAAGCATATATTCAAAAGAAAACATACATGCAATGACTACAAACCAATCCATAACACAGTTCATATATGAAAGCACACATATAAATACAGTGCAAATACTAGAAAATCAATACAACCACTATCAGTAAACATGGAATTTAGTGCCAAACATCAAGAGCATATTAGTAATACTTCTGCTAATATAATTACATAGTCTGCAATTCATCGAAGCCTAACAATGGAACATGGGTTTCTCATATCATTTCCCAATGAAAAATCCTAGACTCGCTATAGCTCATCGTAAGAAACTCTCTAATCCTATCCACAACTCAAGTGCTAAAATTTCTCCAGTAATGAGGCATGAGGGCACATTTATAGAGATGAGGTGAAAGTTTACCTACAATGACCCTTGACCTACCCTTATGGCTCTTGAACTTCCACATTTCCCTCTCATGCCTACTACCTAGTACATGATCAATTGATCTCAGCATAACTACTGAAACAATGATGAGAACATTTACATATTTATAGAAGAGAAAATGTGAGGAGAATAGAGAATTTTTTAGAAACCCTAGTGTTCTTGTGCCAATAATGTTGTGAAACCATGGAGACTTGCATGAATTGTTAAACTTCCTGCTATTGTGCCTTGCTTGCATCCAATCATCCACTACTGTTGTGTTCCTGATATTGTCAATGGGGTTTAAGATCTTGAGTGAATCCAGTTTTGATCTCATTGAAACCCTAGTTGTGTAGCTTCTATGAAAAACGATAGATTCCTTCATCTAGGTCAACATTCTTTCTTTCTCCTATTATCTAAAGTAAATAAATTACATTAGTCATTTACATTTTGGAATCCAAAGAATAATATCAAAAATATTAAAAAATTGAATAAGAGTGAAACATTAATTTGGACCCTTGTATAGTCCCTTTCTGCACCACATTGTTGTCAATGAATCCAATCTCTATGGGGTTTCCCTAGGCTCGAAAATGTTTGCAACAATTCCTAAAGGAACTGCCCATATCTCTCTTTGCTTGAACCAATCATCAAGCTTTGCTTAGGGTGAAGGATCCTAAGATTTTCAATCTTCTATGGAGGAAATGCAATTCCAAGAGGCATATAGCCTCCTCGGCTTTGCGATCTAACACTCTAATGAATGTGGCCCACGTCCTTGAATATGATTTTGGAAAACTATGAAGGATTCTTCTCAATGCCACATATGTTCTTCCGTAATATAAATATTACAGTAGAAAAAAATATTAAATCTCATAAGAAAAACCTGGAATGTAACTTCCACTATTTCAAATAAAAGACAATGCCATTCAGAAGACTGATATTCCTTTCTTTGTTTTCCTATTTCACGACCCTTCTCTAACTTCCTCATCATTTGGAAATTGAGAATATCTCCATTTTCCATAGATAATTCTATCGAGGATATGATTTGTAACCAATGCACCCCATGTAATTTGGTAGAAGCAATAAATTGTGTGTCCATTATTCACTTCATGATTGATTTTCTCTCATGGTTTTCACACATTCTCACCATTATTTTAAGGAATAAATGCATAATGCCCATTTTCACTACCTTCACTACCACATACAATGTATTGAATCAGTCTGAGAAGACCCTATTCAAGTCAACATTGTTTCCATTGTTGTGTTGCCTAAGAGCAAAGACATAAGGATTCATCGATGGAAGAAAAAAAGGTGATCCTTTTTTAAAATCAGGGATACGGAGGACCCCTCTAGTAATTTTTGAATAACCAATCCACAATATATAATAGTGACCCACATCTGACAGGCTCATCTCTATGCATGGTTTGTCATGCACATTTATCAATTTGTCACCGCATTTATCAATTATATGAAAAAAAATTCTTCACCATGTGCACAAGCATCGTTCGCTTCATGTTCCCAATTTGTTTCCAACAAATCTGTTCATTGTTACTAGATGTAGGCTTTAACTTCATGAGCAAAGCATAGATATAAGACCTTCACAATCATTAAACTAATCGCATTTGGAAATGCGACTCAAATAAGTTCAGCAAAATCATGACTTGTTGAAGAAATCATGGCCTTTGAGAGAAATGGCAACCCGTGAGGTATTTTGTGACTTATGAAGTCACATAGTCACATTACAATAAATTTTCATCTTCTAGATGCTTCCCTAAGGAATAAAAATGTGATTGTCCGACCCTAGCTAAAGTGTGACTTATTGGAACTTGCACAATCATGTTTTTCCTAAGTCACACTTCCTTGAGGCCTTCTTGAGGTAGTGAAATGAAATCCCGTGACTTGGGTGGAAGTGAGACTTAGTGGAGGTCGCCTAGTCGCAATATAAAGCTGGTCACACTTGAAAGTTATATCCCTAAGCCTCAATATTGCAACTTTCCAATCTTTAGAGTTGATGAGATAGTCTAGTTGCAATTCCATCCTTTCTTATACGTGTCACTGTCAACGAATAACACATCTCTTCACTGGTCCTTTTTCTTCCAAATGCATTATCCTAAGGATCCTCATTTATACATGTATCACCATTTAATATATGGATCCATTGCTACAATAAATCATCATTGTTTATTATGGTAAGGTAGTCGTAGATATAACATCAATCGTTTGATTTGTAACAACTGCAGCCTGTGTTTGGTCTTGGAGCACGACCCTTCATTCTATACCTTCTTTAAATGTTAAGAACATTATATGCCTACACTGGATATGTTCTCTGTGCTGGGTAGCAATGTTTTATTTTATGAATGGAAATTTTCTTTAATGTATTCTTTGGGAAAGATATACATGGAACCATTTTGATACATTGTTTTGA
This sequence comes from Pinus tabuliformis, assembly GCA_031772625.1. NCBI lineage: Eukaryota > Viridiplantae > Streptophyta > Pinopsida > Pinales > Pinaceae > Pinus > Pinus tabuliformis. The sequence goes on from CM062808.1 coordinate 196,638,484, forward strand.
TCAACTTTAAGAGCATGACTTTCCCTCTATAATGGGAATCGCTCTTTGTTTCCTTTTCCCAAACGCATACAATATGATGCCCAACATATTACCATGAAAAACACCCACCTCACTTTTCTAGATGATGAATGTATAGTTAGGCCCATTCACGATATTTCTTGCCATATTTGTTGCATTGTTACAACAAAACTATAATTCCTTGCGTTGTACGCTCTTTATGGAGGGTTGGTGTCTACATTGTATTTGATATTCCCATGACCCTGCCTCAACTGTGATAAGAGTGAGAGAGATAGCGTACATTGCATACAAGAGGAGAGAAGATGGGACATTGAGGATCATGTGTTCACTTGGAGACTTGTACATCTTTGTTACAAAAGACTTGTGTCCTTTATTGGTATGTCTATATAGTTGTTGGGGCGTTGGACATTTGGCATGTGCGTGAATTGTTGTAGCATTATTGGTACATATTATTTCGCTTGTTGGTATGCATTGGCACAATGCATGACCTACTAGATTCTCCATATATCATAGAGTTATTGGTCTCATGCCTCACCCCTAAAATTGTTGTACATCCACCAATGCTACCAATGCTATTGGAAAGTGAATTTTAGTCATAACATTTGATGGATTTCTATCCCAACCTTTACTATCCATAACAATAGTGTATGTACATACTATTTGAATGAGGTGTATATACATCAGTTATATGGCCCTCCACCAACCTACTACATGACAATGACTTGAGGTTCTCCCTTTGTGCTTTGGTATGGTTCATCACTTTTATGATATGGATTACATAAATTAACAATGTAGGATATATAATTTACTCCCTCTTTCCAAAAAAACATAAATTACTTTACTATAAATCAAGCACCCACTATACCATGTATCGAAAATGTTCCCTGTCCCATAGAATAAAAGGCAGCATTCTCCATTTTTAACCAAATTTCTTCTGAATGGTGTCCTTCCAAAACATGGATCAATGTGATCCTTTTTTATTATATCCAAGACAAATTTGTTTAAGCTCTTGCAAAGAAAATCAAATATACGAATATTTTAGTATCAATTACTTTGCATGTGACAATCATAAAGTAGGATAACTAATGAAGCAATTCACTAAAAATCACCAAAATAAGGTATCATCAATTATATTGGTTGAACAAAATATACTTAAATTTGAAACCAACTTAATGTTCTAGAACTTTAGTGGGCTTATTGATTGCAGGTAACTCTAATATTATGTAATTCCCAAGGTGACACTGCACATATTTTACAAATGCCTAGAAGTATTTATTAAAATGTATCCTAGAGAGTGAGGATTAATTCAAACATTGTTGGATTCTCAATCACATAAGTCTAGGGTTGCAAGGATGCAAGGGAAATATATCATTATTGCAAACCCTAATGCACATTATTAGATGCATAACCAATCATGAACCTCACGGGATATGATATGCAATGATTCGTACCATGATGGCATGCAATGCCGATGAGAATGAACCCCTAGAGGAATATCAATCAAGTTAAAGCATGAGGGGAACCCTTATTTTAACAATATAGGGTTTCTCCCAAACCCTAATATGGTCAACATAAGGAAAGGAAAATTGAAGTCATGCTCGTCAAAACATAATTCCTCCACTGATTGTGACGCATATTAGGAAAAGATAAGTTTCAAAGTCACAAGAGACTCATAATATATCATTGAAGTGACAAACCTTCAAAACCCTAATGCAAGTATAGGGTCAATATTGCAGATATAACAAGATGTGTGGATAAAATATGTAGTGCATCAATGCAAAGATCAACAAGGTTTGATAGGAACGAGTTAGAGAATATTGACCAATCAAAATCCTCATCATAATCCTAATGGTTTGAAGGGGACCCAAAATTTTAGATCTGCCCAAAAAATTTGGGTCTTGCTGTTGCGGCTACAACACAATGTTAAACAATCAAAACTTATGCAATATATTTACCTAGACATATCTAATACTAGATAGACATTTCATCAAATAAATAGTAAAAATATAAGATACATGTCATAAATGCATATTTGATCATAAACTTCTGTAATTCGCCAAGAAGGCTCAATGCTCTCTCAAGCTAGTTGCAACAACACTTGTAAGCCCATGCATCCATCAACCATTCAATTACTTATCAAATGATGTGCAATATCCATAACTAGAGCACATCACAAAACCATGCACATAGCCATCATATAACCAGAATAGAAACTATGATAAATCAACCATAAGATCACCAAAATAACAAGTACAAGTGATCATAGATCACAATAGGAAAATAACTCATATTAACATATGAAAATTTCAACCAAGTCAATGACTTCTACATACTACCCGACCGTAGATTGGGTTGAATCAAATATCTCTTTAAACTAATCATCCCCGCACCATATTCCAAGCATGGATGTGGGATCATATGGGTTAAACCAAAATAAATCCAACCCGAGCTTCGAAAGGAAAAACCACCTCAACCCTCAAACATAATGATCTCACCTATACCGTTCAGAAATCGCTAACATCAACCAAATCTATCTCTACACAAGATTTTGAAGGCTCTGGGACCTAGTAGCTCAACACACAACATCCAGGGAACCCAAGTTGTTTTAGGTCTCAACAATGTTTTTCCCAACCTACAGGTTCTAGCGACTAGTAACTCAACCCACAAACTCTAGAGAACCCAAGTTGTTTTACAACTCCAGAGAATTTTCTCTAATGCACAACCATAGGAAACCTGAGAACCAGTTATAAAACCAAGTGAGGAAATCCACTACACTATGGCTATACAAGAAATGGTTAGGCAAGGTTGGAACCACTATTAATCTAGGAAAATCTCCATGCCAATGATAACAGATAATCATGGAACCACATGCATATACCATGCATCCAAAAACTAGTAAGGATGTAACACATGCAACTTGTAACTTGGAAGATATCCCTACTATAGCTATTTATCCAACCTTCTCTTCCAATTCCTTGCTTTCTTTTGCTTGCTTTCACGAAATCCAAGTGAATGCTAGAGTGCTCCAAGAATGCTCTAAGTGTAAAAGAGTGTAACAAAGCCAAATTATAAACTAACCAAAAGTCAAACTGAAAGATGTGAACTAATTCTATGATGCTTTTTTTATCGTTGATGTCTCCTTTTTCTTCATTTTCCTTCATTTGTTATTTAATTTCCCTTGCATGCAAATGTGCGTCTCTTCACCTTCCTTTTCTCCTATTTTTCTTTATTTTCATAATTAAATGTCATTTATTGCTTCTTTTCCTTTTCCAATGCCTTCTTCGATTCCTCTGTCTATTACTAATCCACAAGGGATACCCACTATAATGTTTACCCACCATTCATCTTGGAAAATGTGTCTCAAGACGTTTGTCTTATTTTTATTTACATAGATAATAAATGAGGGGTTGTTACAAACACCACCCCCCTTGGGGGAACACCATCCTCAGTGTTCAATGACACTTATAACTAGAAAAACATCCTACCCATGGATATTTATAACACAACTCTATGCAACATTTACATCATACAAACTGTTGAAACCATGAACACCATACTTCTTATTGGAGCTTTATAACACATCTCGATGTAGTATTTACAACATAATTCTTATTTGAGATTTATAAAATAGCTCATTTTAGTATTTACAATATACATATGCATATAAAAATATAAACCAAACACATCTTCTCAACCAAAAAATAAAGAATCATACAAATCTCATGTTTGATCAAACATCTCCCATGAAGCTTCATCCAGACCAAAGTGCTTCCGTTGCACTTTAACTTTCTATAGTGTTCGCTTCCAAAGCATGCATTATTTCCACTGCAAAATGACTGTGGATTTTTATAGAACTCTCCCTCTGGTTCCAATTGCAATACAGACCAACCAATCACATGATCAACATCTTGGACATATCTCTTAAGCAACGAAACCTGGCAAACGTTATGGAATTTCACTATTGGTAGCATTCAAAATATGTAGGCCATTGGTTCAATCCCTCAAGGATTTCAAAAGGTTACAAAATGAAGGCTCCAACTTAGCACATGACCCCATCCTCAAAGATCTCCTCTTGGGCTTGATTCGTAAGTACACACACTCCCCAAGTTGAAACTCCTTGAACACTCTATGTTGATCTGCATAACTCTTCTTCCTATCCCATGCTACCTTCAAATTCCTTCTAATAACTTACATTTCCTGCTCCACCTCAGCTAATATATCTCATCTAATAAATAGTTAGTTCACTAGATCACTCCTACTGATAATAGTATTACAACTATGCCGATAAAGAGCCTCAAATGGAATCATCCTCAAGGACTCCTTATACCCATTGTTATATGAAAACTCCAATAATGAAAGATACTCCTTCCACCTTCTTTGTTGATGCATGACACTCATCCTCAACATATCCTCAATAATATTGTTAAACATCTTTCCTTGTTGGTCTATCTGTGGATGATAAGTTGTGCTCAAGGCTAACTTTGTCCCCAATCTTGTAAACAACGCCTTCCAAAACATTGAAGAAAACTTGGAATCTCTTTTTGATATGATCTTCTTGGGAAAACCATGTAATCTCACTATCTCCCTAATGAATATCTAAGCTACCTCACTAGAAAAATTTGTAGACTTCACTACAATGAAGTGAGATACCTTGCTAAACTTGTCAACCACAACCATGATGGAATCATGCTGCTTTGATGTCCTTGGAAAACCTGTAATGAGGTCTATAGAACTGACCTCTAATTTCTATTCTAGAATAAGAATAGGATATAATAGACCAGCTGGGTGATTACACTTAGCTTTCACCTCCTAACAGTCCAAACATTTAGCAACAAACCCAACCACCTTTCTCTTCAGATTCAGCCAATAATAGAATTTCTTAACAACTGCCAAAGTCTTCTAGTATCTTGAGTGGCCTGAATATGGCTTGACATGAGACTTCCTCAAGAGAAGCTTCTTGACCTCACTAATATTTGACACGTAAATCCTATTCTTTCATTTGACCAAACAACCTACCGTGAGGTGATACTCTTCATTCTTATCACCTTCACCCTATTGCTGCAATCTCTTCTTCAAATATTGATACCTCTCATCATGCTGACCTCCATGAAATATTTTCTCCTATAAATTTGTCCCATATGAACTCACAATTGAAATATGATTCACCTGGACTCTCCTACTAATAGCATATGTAACCTTGTTCTCCTTGTCATTGATGTATTTGATCTCAAAGTCAAACTCACTAAGTGTAGCCAACCATGTATATTTCTTGGCATTCATATTCGGTTAGTCAAACAGGTATCTCAGCTCACTATGATCACTCATCAAGAAAAAACTCCCATCAAGAAGATAATATCTTCACATCTTCAATGCCTGAATGATAGTTTCCAACTCAAGATCATGAGTCACATAGTCCTTCTCATGCTCATTAAGCTTCCTTGACATAGCACACCAACTATCCTTCTTGCATCAGGACCCCATTGAGTCCTTCTTTATAAGAATTTGTACATACCACGAACTTCTTATCAGGATCTAAAATCTTCAAGACTAGAGAATTTGTAAGCAAATGCTTGAACTGCTCAAAACCAGTTGCACACTCCTCTTTCTATTCAAACTTATTCCCTTTCCTATGCAAAGATGTAATAAGATATTTGATTCATGATAAGTTCCTCATGAACACTCCTAGGAGCTGGCCATTCCATGATAGCTTTGATGTTTTACGAGTCCATTGATATCCCTTCCTTGGAAACAACATGTCCTAAGTAATGAACTTGAGATCGAAAGAAACTACACTTGTTGATCTTGGAATAAAAATGATGCTCTCTAAAAAATATCAACACTACTACCAGGTTCTCTACATGCTCTTCCTCATTCTTAGATAATATTAATTTATCATCAATAAACACTATAAGAAAATTGTCCAGGTAAGGACACAACACACTGTTCATCAAACACATGGAAGTGGATGGAGCTTTGTTAAGACCAAAATTAACCACCACAAACTCATAATGTCCATACCTTGTAAAGAGCGAAGTCTTGTAGATCTATTATTCATTGATGCACAACTAATGATATCATGATCGCAGATCAATGTTTGAAAACACCACTACTCCCTTCAGTTGATTAAACAAATCATTGATCTGAGGCAATGGATACCTATTATTGATAGTCACCTTGTTGAACTACCAGTAATAAATGCACAACTTAAGAGTACCATCCTTCTTCTTTCCAAACAATATCGGTGCACACCAAGGTGATACACTTGGCCTTATTTATTATTTATCAAGCATTTTCTTAAGCTGAAACTTCAATTCCACAAACTCTGGAGTGCTCATCTTGTACAGTGCCTTAAATTGTGGTGTTTCTCCCGACATTAAATCAATAGAAAATTCCACTTCCCTATGAAGAGGAAACATTGAAATCTCTGTTGGAAACACATCCTAAAACTTTTGCAAAATAGGATACCTCTTCAACACTTCATCATCCTGAACATCCTTCCCCTTTTCACTAGAAATATGAACTGTGAATAACACACATCCCTTCCTACAAGTGTGATTTTTCTGCATAGATGTAACCATTCTCATTGATATATTCTTCTTCTTTCTTTGGAATAATATCCTTTCCCCTTCACCATCTTGACACTCAATAGCCTTATCAAAGCAGTCCACTTTAGTCCTATGAATGAAAAACCAATCCATGCCCAAAAGAAAAATATATGATCCTAGAGGAAGAACATTTAGATATGATACTGTAAGGCATATCATTCAAATCAAATGTACAAGATCTCACTACATGATGAACTATTCTCTTGGTCCTTGTATCCAGCTACACCAACCAAGATTTTGCATGCACTTATTTACTCAAGAAACACTTATCCACTAGGAAAAAAACTAAAATAATTATAATTATATCTAGGATCAATCAAAATCGAAACAACTTGATCACGAAGCTTACCTTCCATATCAATAATGGATATTTGGTGATGTGCTTGCTTGTTAACCACTACTACATAAACAAGAGGAATAATCTAACCAACATCTCCAACTGTCTGTGCCACCCTGGTGGGATGGGAATTCACTCCTGTGATGCTCTCCACCACAAGTCCAACATCTCAAAATATTCCTACTGTCACCCTTATTCTACTCCTCGGTTTGAAATCCATGTTCTTTTTCAACTACATTGAACTTCTTGTATGAAACTACATTATCCTTCTCACATGCATCGTAAAGTATTCCTCACATTTGAGCCCACTTTCCTTTAGTATTCTCACTCCCTTTTTGATCCCTCTTAGGCTCATACTTGCACTTAGACTACTCATAACAATGCTCCAACTTCCTGATGACTTCCTCCAATGACTGAGACTCATCATACTCAATGCGATCTTTAAATGCTAATGGAAATCCACCGATGAAGCTTTGGACCTTTGTTTTGTCATCCTTGAGGTAGGTCACATACCTCAACAACTCTGAAAAACTAATTATGTACTCTTCATCTGTCATGGAACCCATCTTCAAGTCATAGAATTTCTTGGCCTTTTCATCCTAATATCTCTCTGACAAGTAATTCTTCCCGAAGAGTGTTTTAAACTCATGCCAACTATGTTCCTCTAGCTTAATTCCTCTGAAAAGCTTCAGCACTTCCCACTAGATATCCGATTTTCCCTTGAGACTAAAAATAATTATCTTAGCTTTCATATTCTCTGAATAGTCATGCAATCAGAAGAACATCTTTATCCCAGGTAGCCATTCTTTTACATATTCTAATTTCTTCACATCCCCATCAAAAGTAGCAGGCTTGGATTTCCCAAACTCCTCTGGAAAATACTGCTTCTCAATTATCCTATAAGGATACTAACGGTAATGATAATGATGTCTCTCAGAAAAAAAAATTAGAATAGAATCCATGTCTGCTAACCCGCCTATCAGGTGTATCCAAATATCTTCATTTTACTGTGTCAACTTTTTCCAACCTGTATCTTGATCGATAACTATTGCTATATGCCCCATTTTTCTTTTCCTACTGTCTATGACCGATCCTTAGTTGTCCCTGCTTTTGTAAATTTGAAAGGCTCTCAAGGATGATTGCATTAACCTATGCTTTATTTTCTTAACCTTTGGCAAGCCTTTCATGTTCCTCAATGAACCTACTATTATATGCTTTACAACTTTTGATTTTTTCCTTCAAAATTCTCAGTGAATCTGCTATATTAGGAAAGTACTCTTCTCCTTGCTTCTCAATTGACCCATCCAATTCCATTGAATTCACATCAATCTTGTAAGGGGATTCATGTGAAGTGGTTTGTCATTGTACTCTTCATCAATGATCTTACAGCTCTTGCAAACATATAATGTTAGATAAACTAAATAGAAACACAATCAAAAGCATACCTCAGTGTATTTCAAGGGAGGTTATCGCATCTACACAATCATTCATGATTAGCATGATATAGATACATAATGACATCAACATATCAACATCATGCATGGTAACACAAAACTTATATAATGACCACAGGCATGATAACCATCATTATAACAATGCACGCATAACACTATGCATTTAGCCCATCCAGTCCAAGTGTTTGAACCTATAAGCTCTGATACCACCCTATTATGTCTCCTCCCACATTTACCCACTTTTACAAGATATCCATGGTAAACATGAGTTGAATTTTACTATGATATGACTCAACCTCCAATTTTAAGTTATGGAAGTGGGTCCAACCAACCAACAAATTACAACCATCCCCCAGGACTAAAAACCATGTAGGAGCTTACAAACCACCCCAAGTGATCAATCCATTAGCTGGAACATTTTTTAGAAGAGAAACTGGCCAATTGTACACTTAAAACTCCATGCATGCGCATGCAGTTTGGAGGCTATAACCACACACATAAGCCTATATGAATGTGTTTATGACACAAATTCCTCAGCTGAGAGCATGCAATTGTGACATTTATGCCACTTTCTAAGGCCAACATCTAGACCACAACCCAAAGATGTCTGTAACTTTCCATAATCATGACAATGATGATAACAATGTTAAACAGTCAAAAATTGAGAGAACATCTTGACCTAGACATGCCTAATATTAAATAGACATTTCTTCAAACACATAGTAAACATATAAGCTAGAGGTCATGAATGTATATCTGATCATAAACTTTTGAACTTCATTTGAAACTCACCAAGAATGCACAATGCCCTCTCAAGCTAGTTGCAACAACACTTATTAGCCCATGCATTCATCAAACATTTAATAACTTATCAAATCATGAACAAGATCCATAGCTAGATCACATCACAAAACCTTCCATATAAGTAGCATATACCTAGAATAAAAACTATGAAAATCAACCTTAAGATCACCATAATAACTAGTACAATTTCTCATAGATCATAATAGAAAATAGCTCATATTAACATATGAAAATCCCAACCAAGTCAGGGACTTCCATGTACCACCCAACCATAGATTAAGCTCAACCAAATGTCTCTTTTATCCAATCACCCCTTTGTCATATTCCAAGCATGAATGTGGTATCATATGGGTTAAACCAAAATAAAACCAACTAGGTCTTAAAGAGGTGAAACCACCTCAACCCTCAACTACAGTGATCTCACCTATATTTTCCATAAATCACTAACACCAACCAAACCTATATCTACACAAGTTTTCTAGGTCTTAAGGAACTAGTAACTCAACCCACATCCTCCACATAACCCAAGTTGTTTCTGGGCTCCATATTGTTTGTCCCAACCCACAAGCTCCAAGGACTAGTATCTCAACCCACAACCCCTAGCGAACACATGTTGTTCATTTATCTAGAGAATTTGTTCCAACCCACAACCATAGGGAACCTTTAAACTAATCAGAAAACCAAGTGGGGAATCAACTACACCATGCCTATCGAGGAAATGATAAGGCAAGGCTGAAACCACTGTCAATCCAGACAAATCTCCATGCCAATGATAACACATAACCAAGGAACCACATGCATATACCATGCATTTAAAAACCAACAAGGATATATCACATGCAACATATTGTCTGCAAAGTGTCCCTCATCTAGCTGTTGGTCCATCCTTCTCCTCTGCTTCCTTACTTTTCCTTTGCATTCTTTCTCCAAATCCAAGTAAATTCTAGAGAGCTCCAAGAATGCTCTAAGTGTACAGGAGTATACGAGAGACAAATATTAAACTGACAAATGCCACACCAGAAGCTATGAATTGATTCTTTGAGGCCTTTTTTCATTGGTCTAATTTTTCTTCATTTTTCCTCTAATTTCCCTTGCATCCAAATTTGTATTTCTTCATCTTCATTTTCTCCTATTTCCTTTTATTTTCATAATTAAATGCCATTTATTACCTCTTTTCCTTTTCCATTTCCTTTGCTAAATTCCATTGCCATTATTAATCCACAAGTGATGCCCACTATAATGTTTGCCCACCATTTAGCTTGGAGTACAAGTCCTATGACCTTGGTGATATTTCTATTTACATGGAAAATAAGCTAGGGGTTGTTACAAGAATAACTTACTTGGTGATATCCAAGCCTTCCTGACATGTTTCTTACTTCATTCTCTCAATGAACTGCTTTATCTCCTACACGAGGACATTCCATGTTTATGTGTCGGAGACTCCAAAGAGTTATGAAGTCGACCATAAGAAACTATAGTGTTGGTCGTTTTTTACCAACTGATGAGTGTAGTTATGAATATGGAGTCTTAACTCTACTATATCCATCTCAGTAGCAATTTTGTCCTTCATGGCTAACTACTCTCGAACATCTAGATATTTAGCAGCCCACTCATGTATCAAATCTAAAGCCCTGTTTGCAACCTTTAGAGCTTCAGGATCTCCTGAGATTTCTTCTGTATTCCGTTCAGGAGTGCCACCATCTCATGAAATAAAATCATCTTGTTACATAAATGTTTCATAGTGTCCTCCATTGGCCATAGTTCTTGAAGTATAGTTGGTTGGAAGTAACCTATGCTAAGACTGATCTACTTGTTTCTTTGTCACAACTAACTCCTTTCTTAGTTGAGTATTCTCACACATCAGATATTCTAAGTTGTATTGTGATGCAGTTGCAAAATAAAAATTTGCTTCCATCACCTATTCAGGATATCTACTGATATTAACTACTATTAACTTCTCAGTGGATATGGATATTAGATGTTTAGTATCATTTGGTAAGTACCATCACCTTTCTTTCACAATCCTTTTCTTCAATTGTCAAAGGTAACACTGCGTACATCCATGAACCTATCTTCTGATGAAGGTACAATTCCCATCTCGTTGAATGAGAGAAAAGCACTTGTAATAAGAGGTTCGGATGGAATGCCTGGTTTGTCTCCAATAGATTCTATAACATACTCTTCCTCTAATTTTGCATCGATCTCTTAGGCCGTCAATTCTTCCTCAATTATTTGCATAACTTCTTCCTCTCATGACTGCTTATGTTCTTCTTGTTATTGTTCTATTCTTTTCCTTTCTTCTTGATTTTTCTGTGAGCATTACTTCTCTATTTAAGTTGGCTTCTTTCTTCTATGGAACCTTTGTAAATTACATCAAATTTAAACTTTATGCCATGTTTTTCCACTAGATCTAGCTTAATATTCTTCCTAGGTTATACTATGTTCACTTGAGTAGTTTCCACCTTATGTATCTCCGCGATCTATGCATTTGGATGTTCTGGGATCTCAGAGGGACCGACCTCATCTCCCAGGTCATTCTTACTTAATTTTTTGGACCAATTCTTAACCTTTTCATCCTATGAAGTAGTCATTCATATCTATGCCCAAGTGTATTGTATCATGTCACAGTGTTGTGTGCAGACCTTTCAAGGATTGTATCTATGAAAAATGCTACTCCCGAAATGAAGGCGCTTGAATTCTCCAACTTCCATTTTTGTTACCTTAAGGCTCTTTCCTTCATAGAGTCCATTCCACAAAGGGATAGTGGGCCAAGGATCCTTTCTCGTCCCATGGAGTTGTGCAGATAATCTAATATTCCACTGATAGACTATATACCGCATGACTACCTTATTGATCACTTACCTTGGCATAACGTGAGGGGCTTTATAGAACCCAAAGAATCTAATGTATGTGTCATCTGATGTGGCCAACTAATCTACAATGCCATATTGTGCTTCCTTTGCCTATTCAATCATGTAAGGAGGATCAACCTCATAGGTCAAGTGATAAAATAATACAAAGAATTGTTCTACGAAGTGATCATAAACTCCTGTGAAATTGACCTCTCGTGGTAATGTATGATATAAATAGATGAGTATCTTTCCTTGTGACGTCCATTTCATTTGATTCCTGGGAATTTATACCGGTTGCAGGTCCCATCTACCAGATATGCAGGCATGTAAAATTTTGGTGCTTGGTTTGCTTGTAAGGCAACTTTGGCTTGCTATACATGAAAACGTAGTTCATTGGAGAGGATATATGCCTAATTGAAAACACTACCTCTGGTAACAAACACGTTGAGAAGGAATATCCAATTCTCCTCAAAGTGTTTTGCATTCTTCTTCCCATGTAATCTACAACACATTGCTATGAGATACTGATAAACCTTTCCCAAGGTTCTTATTGGGTACACCTCACTTGGTCCCTAACATAATGTAACAGGTTCTTGGCAACAAGATTTCATGATCTCCTTAGTGTTGAGAGATTCCTATGTTGCATAAAACTAATTATTTTCATATTATCTACGCTTTACCATCTTATAATAAGAATGCATGTCGTGTGGATGGTGAGTGGCATTCTCATTACCACTTTCACTACATAAGCCCAAATTTGTGTTTTTCATGTGTAATAGGATCATTCATTAGTATCAACACATGGAATCACTGGGAACCTGCATGCAACTCTATGTATTTTGGAATTTTTGATGTTGATGTAGGCTTCCTTGTCCTCCAAACTTTCAAGGAATTGATTTTGCATGAAAGTATACTTAATATATTTCGATGTGACATTGATATATTTGTTTATAAATCATTGTGTTTTTGCAAGAATAAGAACTGTAGGCTTGACAATTTCCACTACATCCTCGGTACATTATTCTTAGGTTTCTTTATAAATATTTCAACAGGTGGTAGGAAGAATTTTTTTGGTATATGATGAAAGAGTAATATAACTTGTACCTATAACACCTGTGTGTGGAAATGTTGTCATGGTGAATAAGGATTAGTTTCAAAAAATTCCTTATCTAGCACATGTAGCCTTAGCAAAAGACAGTGACAAAGTGGAGATCAGAGAAATCTAGATATACTAGCCTATCAATGATGACTCCAGGAAACTTAATCAACCATTAGGAGTGAAATAAGCATCATGACAAGAGGAGGGCACATGTCGGGACAACAATGGCTAGAAAAGGCCTATTTTAGGCTTAAGGGTGCACCTTGCACTCAAGGAAAAAGAGAAGGATAGGTTGGAGGGTGCAAGGTGTAGTCTTAGGGTACAAGGGAGGCACACTGAAGCTTGTGAGTGTGTTATGTGCTCAAGGGAAGCTAGTGAAGGAAATTACTGAAGCTTGTGTTTCACATTTTTACTCAATTCCACAATTTTATTAAGGTTGAATATCTTCTTGTGACATTTCCATTAAAATACAAGAAGGAAACTCTAGTTCATCGTTCTAATAAGGTCAAATATGTTATGTCAATGACCCTGAATATTGTACAAATATAACATTCATATTTTATCTCATGCTAGCTTCAAGAGCATTAGAAATAAGAGCGGACCTAGTTTCGACTTATATGGTTGAGATGGCTAACCTAGAAAAGGTGTTCCATTTAAGCATGGTAGAAGCACATGGATTTTTTGATACATTTGTTTCAATGGGTCCCATGAGAATTTACAAATATAAGCAACCAAATTTCTACTAGAAAAACTAGCAAGCAAATTATTTCAAGGTTTGTTTGCTAGGCCACGTACTGTCACCGTCGCAATTGGCTGAGAGCCATTACAAGATATCTCTATCCTTGAACTCTCATTCATATTTATGTATTGAATGCATATTTTGAATATTGTGTGGTTTCTTTCCTCTCCCGATGTTTATGTCTCTTATGTATTTCACCTCTTTCTCTCCCCCCCCCCCCCCCCCAAAATATTTGGATCAATAAAATAGATGTGCGGAAAAGAAGCAAGACATATTAGGAAAAAACCATGGGTTTTGGAAGTCAAGGAAAGTAATAAGGCCCACCTAGGGAACCTTAAATTTCAATAGGTTGATATGAAACCTCAGTCATCGACTTTAGTTGTTTATGTGTGAGGAGAAAACACCCAATCTTGAGACCCCAAGATCACGTGGGGAAACAAGCCCTACCTTAGACACATGGGAAAATGAATCGAAGCATGGTCTCATGGCATGGTAACGTGAAACCCATCCACAAATGTTGTGGGAGTGTCATGTAAGTAGAACGGAGGAAACGTGGGTGCCACCTGGTGTCCTTATGTTGACTTGACCTCTATTAATAGGCCAAAACTTCTAAGAAGCATACATTTTGATTCAAATCTCTAATTGAGGTAAATTTTATATATTTAGAAAGCTTTGGAGTATTTGTTCTTAATAGTGGTGTTAGAATTAAATTCTGTACACATCCAAAATTGAATTTCCAACTGCATCTCCATAATAGAGCTTGGGGATTAGATCAAACAGGTAACACCTTCCTCAACCCGAGAATCATTAAAGGGGGTGGAACATAGAAGTGGTACTAAAGCTAATTGTTAAGCTCATGAAGAAGAATAAAATTTGATATCTTGTATCATTAATCAAGCATTAAGGCACCAAGTATGTTACAAGATGTTTTTCACATAGTGATGTCAGGTTTTCTTTGATTGCACCACACTGTGGTGTTAGTGAAGGGTTATGTTCAAATGCAATGTGGGGATATGCTCATCACAATGTGATGTAGGGAAATGATGTAGGAGAATGTTCATCACTTTGTGAAATCAGGTTTGTTTTCTCACATTATAATATCAATTTATTATTTGTTAATATTGTTACTAGTGTTAATAATAATGTTAATATTATTGAATAGATGTTATTAATAACATTAATATTAAAAATAACATTGATGTTAATACTAAAATTATTACATTATTACATTAAAATTCAAAAGAGTGAAGGGAACTCTACTTGAATGGTTCATGAGGCACAATACTTGCTAAGGTTTTGCAAATGGGGTAACAAGCTACGTGGGCTTGATTGTGGGGAAAACTCTACAGTTAAGCACGCTTGAGTGAGAGACGATCTGGGATGGGTGACCTCTCGGGAAGTCCTGGTTACAAGGTGCAAGCCCTGGAAGTGATGATTGATGCTATGTGATTCATTCCATTAGTTTCAATCCCACTTCTTCACCCATGTGAGCATCACCCAATGCAATGAGTGCTAAGTGGACTATTCAAAAATCACGAGAAATTAGTCAGTTACAACTACCTCGCGTGGAAATGGTCATACATGAATGACTTACTTGATATTGTAACATTGCTAATGTTATTAATGATGTTACTACTACTAATATTATTAATATTAATGACATTAGTAATAATTTTAATATGACGTTTGTTATATTATTTACATGAATATTATTATTAATGATATAAACAACACCAGCACACTCTTAAAGTGGTTGTAATATGTCAATAGGAAACCTTTTCCACCTTTTTAATGATGTTGGGAAATGTATGGAAGGTATAAAATGATGTCGATCAACATATCTCATCCACATTAATAATGTGGTTGACCTAGTTGATGATCGACATCCATGGGAAGGATTAGCAAGCCATGGAAAACTATAGTTAAATATGCTCAAGTTATGGTTAGGGAGGGTTTATTATGGTCAACATGTAGTTGACTATGGATGGCCATGGTTGTCTAAACCTAACTATAGTTCACTACGATATATTAAGATTGACTATGGTTCATCATGGTTTTTCATGTTTCATTATGGTTGAGCATTGTTACCCATGGTTGAAAATAATCAACCAATATTTACTATAGTTAACCACGATGACCATAGTTAGTTAACAATGGTTGACCATGGTTGACATAGTAAACCTAATAAACCTAATAAATTTAGGTTATCCTAGTAAACATATGTTAACCTAGTCAACTTAATAAATGCACGTAAACCTAGTTGACTAGGGTTGACTATTTGATTTAAATTAACCATGGTCGAGTATGGCTGGCTTGCTAAACATAGTAAACATAGATTAACCTAATAATGTAGGCCCACCAAGCAAACTTAAGTTACCCTAGTTAACCTCATAAACCTAGGTCAACCTAGTAAATCTAGTAAACTTAGGTAAACATAGTAAACCAAGGTTTACTTAGTAAATCTAATAAACATAGTTCTACATAGTAAAATTAATTCACCCGGTAAGCCTACGTAAACCTAACAAACTTAGGTCAACCTAGTAAATTTAGCTCAACCTAGTAAATATAGTAAACTTATTGAGCCTAATTCAATCTAGTAAATCTAGGTAAATTATGTCAACCTAATAAACCTAGGTCAACTTGGTAAACCTAGTAAACATAGGTTAACCTCGTGAACATAGTAAACCATTTCAATAGTGATAGTAAACCTAATAAACCTAACAAACATTAGTCAAACTAGTAAACATAGGTCAACCGATTCAACCTAGGCGACCACCTAATAAACCTAACAAACATTAGTCAAACTAGTAAACATAGGTCAACTGATTCAACCTAGGCGACCATACATTGTTGACCATGGTTAACAATGACTGACCTAGTAACACCTATTAAAACTATAACCGAAGTCAACCTAGTAAGACAAGGTCAACATAGTAAATCTAGTGAACTTCACTAGACCTAACAAAACTAAAAGGCCATGGTTATCCTAGTAAACCTAGGTATCTACTAAACCTAGTAAATGTATATCAACCTAATTAGCCGAGGTGAGCCTAGTAAACATAGTAAACCAAATAAACCAAATAAAACATAGTCATCCTAGTAAACATATGTCAATTTAGTCAACCTTGTAATGCTAATTGAACGTAGAAAATCTGGTAAATGTAGTA
Organism: Pinus tabuliformis; assembly: GCA_031772625.1. NCBI lineage: Eukaryota > Viridiplantae > Streptophyta > Pinopsida > Pinales > Pinaceae > Pinus > Pinus tabuliformis. The sequence continues at coordinate 196,655,559 of CM062808.1, forward strand.
AATGTAGGTCGAAGTAATATACTTGTAAACCTATTAAACCAAGGTAAGGTCAACCTAACAAACCAATTCAACCTAGATCAAAATATTGAACCTAGTAAATCCATTACATCTACCTATTAACTTAGTAGACCTAGGTCAACCTAGGTGAAATTGTTGAACCTAGGTTTTCTAGGTTGACCTAACTTTGTTAGGTTTACTATGTTAACCTACATTTACTATATTTACTAGATTAACCTAAGTTTACTAACTTACTAGCCTTGCTAGATTTACTATGATAACCTACCTTTACTATATTTATTAGATTAACCTAAGTTTACTAACTTAACTAAGCTTACAGGTTGGGCCTTTCATAATTTAAAATTTTTTGTTAAAAATATGAGAAGAATTAGATAATGGGCTAATATTCTTCGTCCCCCGAGAGACGGAGGGCTGAGATTTCACTAAAATCCTGATATTGCACGTTACTGTATCAATTAATAATTAACATTTATTTTAAATAACACAGTTACCGCTTCATATGGTGTTGGTTTCGACAGTGTGGCGCGGTCGCCCCGTCCGTTTCCTATCTGTGGATGAGAGGAGCGGTCAGGCGTGGGCGTTTCGATTCACAACCTACAGCGTTTCAATTCACGATGCTTTCAAAATTTAATTCAAAGAAATATAAACTTTGCAGTGAAAAAGTAAACTGGCTCGAAATGTTGAAGGTTCTTGTGAGATACTTCAAATATGCATTGGATTTCGTTGATCATTAGATAAAATGTCTAGGTAGCACCCTTTCGATAAGTGGCGTCAGTTTTTTCTGAAATATGCTTCGATGCACTAGAAATGCCTACAACTTCCTGATTCTCAATTTCCAAACTCGTCATGGAAGGCATATTTATGCGACAATTTATACATTTGACGCTCACAGCGACATCGTCATTTCGCCTGCAATTCCTGATATTAGTGATACGGTCAAACGCTGCGGACGGTGCTTTTACTTGGTTTTGTTAATGTTTGGCCCTGAGACATTGAAAGGTGATTGGTTTGGTTTGGTGGATATAAATTTAGGTTAAACTAGTTTGAAAATGAATTAATAAAACAATACCATGATTTATTTCATTAGCCTCTAATAACTTCATTAAAAAAATAGGTTCTCTCGTGTAGCTTTACTAACCACGGCACCATGTGTCGTGTTTGCCTTCTTTTACAAACAGGAAATTCATAGCCAACATCACCATGGCTGCTTTGGTTCTCTTCTTACTTGTTTGTTTTGCGTAAAACATTCAATTGGTTTGCTTGGTGAAGTACATCCAAGTTTCTCACTAATGGAATTTACCCCCTTTTTAGGGGATGCAGGGTAAAGTATTCCATTGTATTTTCCCTATTTATGCGTAATGTAATTATGTAAATTTTTTTTTATGTAAATTTATGTTATTAGTGATGATGATTAAGGTTCACTAAGATTAATTTGATTTATTGCACATTAACAAAATAAGAGATTAATTGTGACTCTTTAATATTTTATGTCTATAATAAAAAAGGAGGAAGAGAATTACTACAAGATCACTATTGTTAACTTAACAAGTGAAAAATATTGGAAGTGTGACAAATGTTTTAGAAATGAGAAAGGATGTGAGTAAGAGTCAATACAATCTAAGAGAAAGTGTTTTTCATCTTCAACCCTCTTAGTATATCAAAGGTGGCGGAGTCGTGTCTTGGAAATAAACCAAACTGCGGTTTCATTTCAAAGCTCATGAGAATTAGTTCTTATCTATGCATTGTTCATTTTCTTCTTAGTACTGGTTAGAACAAAGATATAATTCTAGTTAGCAAGGGTGGGGTTGATCACCTTCTTATAATACCTTAGCTTCATTTTTTCCTCTAGCTCCTTATCATCACATAATTTATCCTTAAATTTGGAGATAGTAGTACTTTTAATGTTATACTCATTCCCCAAGATGATCTCCTCCTTTATTCCCCAATGGTCGAGCCAATACTTGACATCCTTATGCCATCCATCCTTGAGATGGAGGTGGGGGTTTTGGCTAGAGTTAGAGGAAATTTTGGGAAACCTCTTAGCTTCCACGTTGTTTAGCTTTTCCTAGTACATTGAATATCTAAACATAGCCACACTTTTAATGGGGAAAATGATACGGAATATTTCCATTTGTCTTAGGTTGTAAGTTGTAAATTTATTTTCAATCATCTTAATCTTTCTCCATAATTCTATGAATACACTGCATCCCCAAACTTCACAACCATATAAAATAACAATGATAATGAGAATTCAAAAAAAATATTATATTATAATTATTAAATATTTTTTTATTGAAATATTTTATTATAAATTATAAAACTATTCAAATTTATAAATTTAATTAAGTTAATCTTATTTTTCTAAAAAAATATTTTTACATAAAAAGCATAAATTATATTGATAAAAATAAATATCTATTAATATTTTTAAATATTTTTTCATAAACAAATTTGTTAATTCTTTTTAATCTTATAAATATAAATTACAATTATTACAATTAAATTAAAAGTATACAATATTTAAAGATAAAAGTATACAATATTTAAAGATAAGTATTGAATTTTAAACATGGTACAATAAAAGTATTTATATAATGATAAATTTTTTAATAATAAGTTATTGAAGGGTATATAACATTAGTAACCTACTTAATAATATAAATTATTTTATAATATAAATATATAATTTAGTAATTGTTTATATAGTAATAATATAAATTATTTTATAATATAAATATATAATTTAGTAATTGTTTATATAGTAATAATATAAATTATTTTATAATATAAATATATAATTTAGTAATTGTTCACAACTATATAAGTTAATAATTGTCAGTGAGGACTATAAAGGTACATTGCTATAAGGTGAAGAAGTGAAATATTTTTAACTTTATCATAAATTATAATGACTGAAAAATAATAATATTCAAATCCGAGTAATCTAATTTTTTTTAAGGTAATTTTCAATATATATTTACGTAAAAGATAATGAAAATTTTAAAGATAATAAATCATTTTTTAACTAAATATATATTGTCAAAAGGATATGAAATAAATAATATTAAGGAAAGCAAACAATTTTTAATCTATAATAAGAGTAAAAGGAAAAATTTTGATACATATCTATGTATTTTTTATGAAACAATTTTTAGAATGTGGAAAGCTGATAATCATGGATGTTTATAATACATTAATTTATACATTACCCTACACATTAACACATTTCCAAGGCATTAATAATACATAAATTTACACAAACAAATTGATAACATATTTAACTATACATTAATTTATACATTAACACATGTGACCTATGCTTGAGTATTGTTGACTTAAGTTTAGTAGGTTTACTAGGTTAACCTTTATTTGATAGTTTGACCTAGGTTGACTAATAAATATATATTGTCAAAAACTCAAGAAATAAATAACATTTATGAAAACAAACAATTTTGAATCTAGAACAAGAGTAATAGACAAAGGTTAAATGGATAACCATGCAACATTGTGTCAAACAAGATCTTAAAATGTGGAAAACCCAATAATCATGGATATTAATAATGCATTAATGTACAAATTACCCTACACATTAATCTATTTTCCAAGACATTAATAATACATGAATTTACACATTGACACATTGATAATGAATTAACTATATATTAATATATACATTAACACATGTCATTTATCATTTACTATGGTTAGATATGGTTAACATGGCCAACCATAGTCTACATGAAAATCAAAGTCAACCATAGTGAAAATCGGTGCCATGGAAAACCATAGTCACCATCAAAATTAACTCTAATATCGTTCCCAATGTGACAAACAATAAACAACATAACAATGTGACAAAGGACAAACAATGTCACAATGTGACAAACAACAAACAAAGGGAAAATGTGACGAACAAAGCAAAATATCTGCATTGGACAAAACAATGATGTCACAATGTTATGAACGTGAAAGAATGTTATAGTTTTACAGACATGAAAAGATATAACAACATGATCAACAACAAACAATTTCATAATGTCACAATCAACAAACCATGTTGCAATGCAATAACATTGAAATGTGACAAACATAAACAAACATGTCAAACTGAGAAAGGACAAATGATATCATAATTTGATTAACAACAAATGAACTTGCAATCTGACAAACAATAAATGACATTGAAATTTGAACTAGGTTTACTAGTTTCACTAGGTTTACCTACGTGTACTAGACCAACCAAAGTCAACCATGGTTTACAAAGTTGACCCTAATTTACTAATTCTACGGAGCTTTACTAGGTTAAATAGAGTGACATAGGTTTGCTAAGTTAATATAGGTTTATTATGTATATTAGGCTTACTAGTTTTACTAGATTAACCTAGCCTTACTAGGTATATTAGGTTGATCAAGGTTTTCTAGGTTCACTAGATTTACTAGGTAGGTTGAACTTGGTTCAATATTTGACCTAGTTTCAATAGTAAATATATATTTTCAAAAGGTCATCAAATAGATTAATATTAAGGAAAGAAAACAATCTACAATCTAGAATAAGAGCGGAAATCCAGGGTTAGATGCATGAGGATGGATCTCTTTACCAAATAAAATCTGAGAATGTGGAAAAAGAAATAATCGGGGATATTAATAATACATTCATCTACCCATTATCCTACCCATCAACCTAATTGCCAAAACATTGATAGCAGATAAATTTAAATATTAACATATTGATAACATGTTAATTATACATTAATATATCCATTAACACATGTCACCTGTAGTTAACTGTTTTTGGTTATGGTTAACATGGTTAACCATAATCAACATGAACATCAATTTCAATCACAAACAACATGGGTGACATGGAAAACCATAGTCACCATGGGAAGTAACTTTAATATTGTTCGCTTTATGATGAAAACAAAGCATAGCTGTGAAAAAAAAACTATTGGAATTGAACAAAACAACGATGTCGCAATGTCATGAACATGAAACAATATTGTAGTTTCACGAATAGGAAATGACATTACAACATGATGAATAAAAAATAATGTCGTAATGTGATAATAATCAAACCATGTTGTAATATAAAATTATTGAAATGTGAAAAAAAACAACATTCCAAAGTACAAATAAAAATGATGTCACAATGCGATTAACAATAAATAACATTGAACTCTAACAAACAATAAATTTTGTTGCAATAAAAACTAAGTTTACTATCATTTGCTATGTTTACTAGGTCAAACCATAGTCAACTAGGTTGACCTAACTTTATTGTGTTTATTATATTAACTAGGTTTACTAAGTTGAGCTAGGTTTACTACATTTATTAGGTTGGCCTAAGTTTATGAAGTTTACCTAGGTTTTTTAAGTATATTAGGCTTATTAGGTTTACCAAATTCACTTAGGTTTATTAGGTTAGCCTAAGTTTACTAGGTTTGATAGATTTACTTGGTTGGCCTAGGTATACAAGTTTGATTGGTACAACCTCGAAAACCTAGTCAACCTAGTAAATTTGGATCAACTTTGTAAATCTAGTAAATATAGGTCAACTTTGAAAACCTAGTAGTCCAAAAGAATATAATAAACTTGGGTTAAATGAGTAAACCTAGTCTAAATAGCTTGACATAGGTTCAATAGTTTGACCTAAGTTGACTTACTTTTATTAGATTAACTAGGTTAACTAGTATTGGGGGTTTTTGAAGTGCATTATTGGATATCATTTTTTGGGATTCGACTGTGTTAAGTAAGTCATTCATCTATTACCATTTCCATGAGAGGTAGTCGTAACTGACTAATTTCTCATGATTTTTGAATAATCCACTTAGCACTCATTACATCAAGTGATGTTCACAGGGGTGAAGAAGTGGGATTGAAACTAGAGAAATAAATCACATAGTGTCAATCATCACTTCCGGGGTTTGCACCCGGTAACTAGGACTTCCCGGGAGGTCAGCCATCCCAGATCACCTCTAGATCAATCACACTTAAATGTGGAGTTTTCCCCACAATCAAGTCCACTTATCTTGCTACCCCATTTGCAAAACCTTAGCAATTATTGTGCCTCATGAACCATTCAAGTAGAGTTACCTTCACTCTTTTGAATTAAGTATTGGGGGTTTTTGTAGTGCATTATTGGATATCATTTTTTGTGATTCAACTGTGTTAAGTAAGTCATTCATCTATGACCATTTCCATGAGAGGTAGTCGTAACTGACTAATTTCTCATGATTTTTGAATAGTCCACTTAACACTCATTGCATCAGGTGATGCTCACAAGGGTGAAGAAGTGGGATTGAGAGTAGAGAAATAAATCACATAGCGTCAATCATCACTTTTGGAGCTTGCACCCAATAACTAAGACTTCCCAGGAAGCCATCCCAGATCACCTCTGGCTCAAGCGCACTTAACTGTGGATTTTCCCCACAATCAAGCCCACTTAGCTTACTACCCCATTTGTAAAACCTTAGCAATTATTGTGCCTCATGAACCATTCAAGTAGAGTTCCCTTCACTCTTTTGAGTTAAGTATTGGGGGTTTTCACAGTGCATTATTGGATATCATTTTTTGGGAGTCAACCACGTTAAGTAAGTCATTCATCTATGACCATTTCAATGAGAGGTACTCGTAACTAACTAATTTCTCATGATTTTTTTATAGTCCACTTAGCATTGCATCAGGTGATGCTCAGAGGGGTGAAGAAGTGGGATTGAAACTACATAAATAAATCACATAGTGTCAATCATCACTTCTGGGGCTTGCACCCAATAACCAGGACTTCTCGAGAGGTCACCCATCCTAGATTGCCTCTGGCTCAAGCATGCTTAACCATGGAGTTTTCCCCACAATCAAGCCCACTTAGCATGCTACCCCATTTGCAAAACCTTACCAATTATTGTGCCTCATGAACCATTAAAGTAGAGTTGCCTTCACTCTTTTGAATTAAGGATTGGGGGTTTTCACTGTGCATTATTGGATATCATCTTTTGGGATTCAACTGTGTTAAGTAATTCATTCATCTATGACCATTTCCATGAGAGGTACTCGTAATTGACTAATTTCTCATGATTTTTAAATAGTCCACTTAGTACTCATTACATCATGTGATGCTAACAAGGGTGAAGAAGTGGGATGTAAACTACATAAATAAATCACATAGCATTAATCATCTCTTCCAGGGCTTGCACCCGGTAACCAGGACTTCTCGGGAGGTCATCCATCTTAGATCGCCTATGGCTCAAGCGCGCTTAACTGTGGAGTTTTCCCTACAATCAAGCCCACTTAGCTTGCTACCCCATTTGCAAAACCTTAGCAATTATTGTGCCTCATGAACCATTCAAGTAGAGTTCCCTTCACTCTTTTGAATAAAGTATTGGGGATTTTGATAGTGCATTATTGGATATCATTTTTTGGGATTCAATTGCGTTAAGTAAGTCATTCAAGTATGACCATTTCCATGAGAGGTAGTCGTAACTGACTAATTTGTCATGATTTTTGAATAGTCCACTTAGCACTCATTGCATCGGGTGATGCTTATTGGGCGCGTGATGTCTCAAGGAATGTTTTGGGGGTTAAAGCCCAGATTTTGACTAAAAATTGTAAATCCTATGTAAAGAATCCAGATTTTGTGGGCATGGAGCGTGAAGCTGTAAATGAGTCATAGGCTTGTCCACCCTTAATTTTTTATGTAATGTCGACTATAAAGGTCTACCCTTGGTCCACGGACCATGGGATTGTATAAATAGAGTGAGGCTCTAGGTTGTAAAAAGGGGAAGTCAAGTAATGACGATCGAATAGAAGCATAACAGAAGATCTAAGGGTAGAGTCGAGTCCTTGGGTCGTAGAGTAGGAGAAGGCTCTGCAGCTCAGTGCGCAGAGGCCTAATAGTTCGCAGCTGAGTGTGCAGGGTGAGTCAAGTTTGTAACCATCGAAGCATTAATAAATGGAAGTTTTACCTCAATTATGTGTACTTATTTCTTGTTTTGTGCTTTGAATGTATTGGGTATAAGTTGCATTTCTCCTGTTTATATGATACGCGAATATATGTAGTTGTGTTAATCAAATGAATGCAAGATAAAATCTCTGATTACGCGAAGATAACTAACATTTATAATAAGATATGTAAGATACGTGATGTAACTTGGGGAAATAGCACAGATTGCTACCATAGCAACGAGAAAGCACCGCAGTCCCTGGTTAAGGCTGCACGAAGGACAATTATAGTGGATCGCAAAGGTATTACAGGTCAGAAAAGTCCATGAAGTGACCTCCACGAAGGTAGGCATAATTGGGCTAAATCGATACCTCAGACATCTCAAGGGTGTGAAAACTTGGTTCTAGAATCCCCCATACTGCTTTGGGTGAAACTTCAGCCCACGCACAATGGGCTGATGCTAAAAGGGCTAGTACTGTAGGGATTTGTTTGGCTAATTAACTCTGAACCTTGGTCAGGCTCGAACAAGCCAACAAATGGTTCCGTTGTCGGGAACAAAATCTACATAGAGATGTCTGATGTCGTATCGTTGGAATCCAACTAAAAAGGAAATTGAAGGTTGGCTAGATAAGAGAATTCACGAGTTCACGGTGCAGGAGAATAGGAATCCGCAACTAACAAAAGAAGAGTGGTTAGACTGCTACCTATATAGAGAGATCCACGAAATCCTCTTCATGTCTTTCCCTACTAAGCATTACGAGTGGAAGCATCAGAAGGTAAGATTGTGTGCGTTGTTGATCACTGGCTCGATTGGATTATAGGAGGATTCATTACTGAGTTCGTGATAGACACTTCAGTGAGATATAGCGAGGCAGAGCGACGTTTCTCAAAAGATTGTGAGGTAAGTATGTAAAGTCTCTGAATACTTGGATTAAAATGTTACAGTGTGAAAAGATGGTTATGCAATTACCTTGATTTTTGGAGTTACGTGAAGTGGAAAAACCTACAGAAATGAAGGAAGTAAGGGACCAAAGAATAGCCCCTTGATTTCACTTCCGCGAGGTGATGAGGAAGAGCTCACAAAGGTCTCTCTACGAAGTGAGATCCATTTGATAGGGAAAATAATTCCGCGCATACCACCCCCACCAACACCGCCACCAGCTTCACTGCCATCACCTTCGTCTTCACCCATACCACCTCCACCACTACCATGTTTCAATATGACAAGCATGATAAAGTTGCTTATGTTCATGGGATTGGGGAATGAAGATCTGGACCAATTTTGGTTCGTGGTAAGAGTTGTATGGGAAGCACAGGGGGTTACAAATGATAATATCAAGAAAGCAACACTGCTTAGTGCCCTGTAGGATCGCGTGTTGACCTGGTACACTAACCACTCAAATGATATTTCAAATGCGGGAATTGCAGATATCTAAAGTGCGCTGAATAAGGAATTTAGCAGGCTGAAGTTTGAAGAACAGTCGATCATTGGATTCAAAGAGATCATAATGCTACTAGGCGAGACTCCTTGGGAGCTAGATCAAAGGCTGAAGTGTATGATTCGCGAAGCTAATATGAATCTGATGGATGGATAGCACAGCGAATGGTTTATAGCGTCGCTAATGCCACTTTTGAGGAGCACGCTGTCACAGCAGAAGTTAGCGACTCAGGAAGAGGCCTTAGAGATCGCAAATGAGGCTTCATGAGACCCCAACGGAGGATCCTAACTTGGGAGTTTAGAAAACCCATGCATAGGTGAAAAACATATGCCTTGAGATGCAGAGTCTGAAACAAGACAAGACAACTTGACCAGAAGTCCGCGAAGAGGTGTGGTGCATAAAATGCAAGGGTGAAGGTCATGATAAGGACCACTTCCCGGTGTTCGAAAATTACCTCGCGGGAGGAGGACCGATGTTGTTAAGGCCAGAAGCACAAGCAGGTCCTAGCATGGCACCTACTTTATGGTGTGTGATTTCTCAAATAAGTGGAAGGCATGCTACAAACAACTGCCATTTGTTACAGAAGTACATGTAGAATTCGCAACAGTTGTTTTGTAATTTTTGTAGGTTGATGGGAGATGATGAGCACACTTGTAGAAGCTATGAGTTGATTATGGATAGAACTCCCACCTTTAGGGTTCAGGCTGAAACGTGGCCCCTAGATCAGAACGTAGGAGTGGCACAAACAAGATTTCAAGGGCGCGGATGAGGTCGAGGTGGAGAAGCACCTAGAAGAGGTCATGGACAGCTGATATGCTACAATTGCAGAGGGCCATGACATTATGCCTGTGATTGTACGAACCCAACATGCCCGTCATGTTTATATTTGTTATGAAACCAGCTCACAAAAGAGATCCACGCCTTAGAATTCAACCTCTTCGAGGGGGAAATCTCCTTTACATTACATAAGTGAGAAATTCTTGGATGATACAAATTAAAAGACCTCCTTTCTATATATACGAGTCTAAGGGTCATAACATAATCAGAGCCGACATAACAATAATAATGTAAGGGCACAATAATAACAATAGTGGGCTTCTATGTGGCACAATAGTAACAATATGGGCACTACATGGGTACATCAATATAATAAGTGGGTTGTACTAATAACAATAAGGGGTTACACTAGTAGTATAAGGGCCTAACATGCCCCTCTCCTTCAAAAAGTGTTGTCCTCAATGCTTGAGTAGTTGTTGATGCTTCTGTATAAGATTCTTGTCCTCCCATGTGGAATCTTCAGCGGGTAAGTTCTTCCACTTGATGAGATACTCTGAAATTGATCGATTTCGTAGCTGTTGGGTTCTTGTTTTTGTGACTGCTCCAGGTTCTAATATGATTTTTCCTTCCTCTTCAATTTCTGGCAATATTGTTTGAATTGGGATCTTTTGTAACTTTTGAATAAGTGGCTATACTTCTTTGTCCTTCTTCCATTCATCCCTTGCCTCATTTATCCAATCTGGTTGGATAATAGAAACAACACAAAACAATGCTTCCACATCCTCATCTTTGAAGAGTCTTCCCATTCAGTAAGGTCGCCATTTTTTAAGTGCATGTAGTATTGCCAACATTTCCTTCTCATAAATAGCTTGCTTGAGATGTAGCAGTAAAAATACCCAATCACCTACATCAAAACATTTTTCACTACGATGTTGATCTACCTGTTGTTTCGTTTGATTTTGCACTGAAGTGGCATTATCCTTTAAAAGTTGGAGAACTTGTTGTTGATGCTCGATGTGAGCTTTCTCTACTTGAAACTTTTTTTTCTTGATATGTCCTTCTATTTCTAGAGTTTGAGGAGTGGTAATTTCTTCCAATCCTTTACAAGATATGGTCAGATTCATTTCTTGATGCTCGATGTGATATTTCACTTCTTGATATGCCCTTTTATCTTGATAGTTTGAGGAGTGGTAATTTTGACCAATGAATTACAAGATATGGTTGGATTCATTTCTTCTTTCTCGATGTGATCTTTCACTTCTTGCACCTTTTTCTTCTTGATATGTCCTTCTATCTTGAGAGTTTGAGGAGTGGTAATTCTTGCCAATGCTTTACAAGATATGGTCTGATTCATTTCTTCTTTCTCTGGGGTGGGGTCCTGGCATATATCCTCTTCTTTTGATGTTTCTTCATCCATTTCTTCCTCCTCTTCATATTCTATATAAAATAATTTATTCTCATCACACTTATGACCTTTAGTGCATTTGCTATCACAATTGTAATAAAGCCCTTTTTCTCTTTTTTCTTCCAATTGTTGTGGTGTAACCCTTGTAGGTTGTGGAAGGCTAGGAGAAACAACACTTCCATCTTTATAGTTGTGAGGGGTATGCTTCCTGGTTTCCATAATTTTGCTTTCCACTATGTCACAAAGCCCTTTTACTCTTTCCAATTGTTGTGGTGTTGCTCTAAAGAAGGTGTTTCTCTTTGTATCCTCATAATGTGCTATCATTTCCTCCATGAAAATTGACCATGTAACAAGTTGTTTACAAGAACAAATCCCTTCATACCATAAAAATTGATCCCGTTCTAAATATGAAGATGCAATTCATACCTTTTGTAACAGTGGTACACAATGTAGATCAAAATATTGCTCCATCTGAAGTATCCAATTTACCGGATCCTTGCCATCAAACTTCCTCATCTTGCTTTTTCTTGATTTTAGGAGCTCGATCTTGAAACGACTGTAACTCTGTACTTTCAAATCTTTAAGTTCTGAATTTGCGACCTGTAGTAGCCCTATGTGTCCTCTTTCCAATGCCACCAGTCTGATCCAAATTGGATTCTCCAAGAAAGAGCTATGCACAATCTTCCAAGATGACTTGATTATAGACCTTTCTAGAAGAGAAAACTTGTATGAAGTGCCACGTGTCACTGTTTCGACCTTTGGCATTGAAAAATATATACAAGAAACTACAGTTCGTCGTCTTTTTGTACCTTCTTATGAAATTTCAATTCGATGCTCAGAGAGAAAGTTATGATGATTTTCCCTAGGTCACCTGTTTGGAATGTAATTCAGGAGTCTGCAAAAAGACTAACTTCCTCAGATCATATCTCCATAAATATAGCGCGAAAAGCTCTGAAATTTGGAACCGAGGTTCAGCGCGATCTCTTCTCAAATGGGTTTTTTTTTTTAGCTTCTGAAATGTCACAGAAAAGGAATTATAGCAAAAATGCCACGATGACCTATTTGGAGCAGCGAAACCCTAGAATCCAAAGCTCTGATACCAAATGTTATGAAACCAGCTCACAAAAAGATAGAAAAGAGAGATCCACGCCTTAGAATTCAGCCTCTTCGAGGGGGCAACCTCCTTTACATTACATAAATGAGAAATTCTTGGATGATACAAATGAAAAGACCTCCTTTCTATATATATGAGTCTAAGGGGTCATAACATAATCAGAGCCGACATAACAATAATAATGTAAGGGCAGAATAATAAAAATAGTGGGCTTCTATGTGGCACAATAGTAACAATATGGGCACTACATGGGTACATCAATATAATACGTGGGTTGTACTAATAACAATAAGGGGTTACACTAGTAGTATAGAGGCCTAACAATATTGCACCTTGTTTGATCATGAGATGAAAGATTGTCCTATGCTGATAGCTAGGATACACGACAAGGGAGCGCTACTAGCACCCCTGACTCAAAACCTGCAGATGATGAGGTCTGTGCCACGTGAGGAAGACCCAAATGTGAACATTGTGCTCCGAAGTGGAATCACAACGGGAGATGACAAGGGCAAATAGCCCGAAGATAGTACTTGGGTTTGCAAAGATTTGGATAAAGAAGCGGAGTTTGATTTGGAGTGCGCTCGAGAAACCTTAATGGAAGCTAAGAAGAGCTTTGCTGATGCCTCCACCTCAGGAAGCAAAGATAGACTGGAGCTGGAGATGGACCCATCTATGCTCACAATGTTCTTGGAAACATGTATGAAGTTACTATGCAACAGTAAGGCTATAAAGGGATTATAGGAACTCATTAATAGATGTGCTGGGACCGTGCCAGGAGAACCGCATGTAGTCCAGAAGATTGGGAAACATAAGACATGAACGGGAAGAGAAATGAGGTTAACCACACAAAATGGAGAATATGAAATGGACCAAGTAATTCTGGATTTAGGATCAGACGTGAATGTTCTGCCGAAGCAAAAATGGGAGCACATGGGGAGGCCTACGCTGCAGTGGTCTCCTATTCAGCTGTGAATGGCGAACCAACAGGAGATAATACCCATGGGGATATTGCAGGGAATTACTGTGGATATTGAAGGAGTGAGCACACTAGCAGACTTCAAAGTGCTAGAGATTATTGATGACAACAATCCCTACCATGCACTCTTAGTAATTGATTGGGCCAATGACATGAATGGGGTGATTAATCTGAAGAAGCACAAGATGATTTTCGAGAAAAGGTCACTACACATATTTATACCCGTATACCCTGCTAAAGGATCGCGCTATACAGAGCCGGTGCGCAACTATGAAAGTGACGATGATTTGGATTGCATCTACAAGATAACCGTGCGAGAGCAAAATTGTGTAAATCCCACCGCGGATGGACAAATTTCATGGGAGCGTGAGAGCTCCTGTACTTCAGATTTTGATGAGGAGATAGAGCGATGGCAGAATAGGTTACATGAAGTAACCACATTGAATTGTAACATGATGACAAGATTGTTGTGTTGTGTATCGACAGAAGTAAGAGACCTACCTACTTATGATGGGTTAAGTGAGGTAGATACTTTCTTGGATAAGTTTGAAAGGGAGGTGCCAGAAAAGCAACGTTTCTAGGCCTTGAACTGGGTAATGCATGCTACGCCTGCGAGGTAGTGTGGTACGCACAAAGGGAGCTTTGATGACTGGCGCGAATGTAGAAGAATGATGCACACACGGTTTGGGAAGCGTAGAATGTGATTGATAGAAAAATACAATGGCATGATGATCCATGCATGCATTTGGCCAAGTGGATGCAGGCCTATGGGGAAAAGCCACAACCTGAGTGGGTGCACCTGTTTTATCACACCGTGGCTATTATACCAATCAACTGGTATATCAAAATAGAGCTCCGCCACGGGACAAGTGATGGGATGTTCTACGCGAAGGGTTCATAATGACATTCAATTTTGAGGATGGTTGGGATAGTATTGATGAAGCGCTACAAGAAGTAAAAGTGGCCATCTTTAGGATGCCACAGGAGACGGTAGAGTTGATTCAGCCTAACTGGGCTGCTCAGTTAAGTTTTGCACTGGAGTGTTATAATGTAACTGCTGAGGAAGAGGAAATAGAAGGCCAGTGCGAGGTTCAAGGACCATAGATTGAGAATCCTAACATAACCACACCAGTGAAGACTATGCAGGTGAATATTGGTACGGAGGCAAAACCTAAATTCATGAATATTGGGGACTAATGGGATGACACGACAGTGGACAAGGTCACTGAACTACTCCATGAATACGAGGACTTATTCCCAACCATGTTTATGGGCTTAAAGGGAATAATCAGAGACTTAAGAGTAATGATGATCATGCTAAAAACCGACAGGAAGTCAATCACGCAGAGACCATGTCGCTTAAATCTAAAATACAAGGAAAATGTCAGCATAGAGTTAGACAAGATGCTCGCGATAGGCATCATTGTGCCCATGGAGTAATCTGATTGGGTAAGCCCGATGGTGGTACAAGAGAAGAAGGGGAAGGAA
This sequence comes from Pinus tabuliformis, assembly GCA_031772625.1. Taxonomy (NCBI): domain Eukaryota; kingdom Viridiplantae; phylum Streptophyta; class Pinopsida; order Pinales; family Pinaceae; genus Pinus; species Pinus tabuliformis. Next base: position 196,670,712 of record CM062808.1, read on the forward strand.
AAAATAAGAATATGCGTGGATCTTAGAAAGTTGAATGACGTGTGTGTACATGATCCATTCCCAACTTCGTTCACAGATGAGGTGTTAGACAATGTAGGTGGTCAGGAAGCATATTATTTCACTGATGGGTTCTGAGGGTACCACCAGATCAAAATCACATTAGAGGATAGGAGCAAGACAACCTTCGCAATGGAGTGGGGTTGCTTTCAATACATCGTCATTCCATTTGGATTGAAGAATGCACCGGCTATCTTTTCACGCATGGTTGTTGTGACATTTAGGGAATATATTCATAAGTTCTTGGAGGTCTATTTTGATGACTGGACTGTATTTGGGATGGTTAAGTGCCATGTAGTGAACCTGCGGTTGATGCTGGATACATTTCGAAGATACCAAATCACACTTAACCTCAAGAAGTGTATGTCCCTCGTTCCTTTTGGGAACCTGCTTGGGCACCTGGTTTGTAAACAAGGGCTGATGGCAGACCTCGTGAAAATTGTGGTGATTTTGAATTTGGAAGCACTGCGCAGTGTGAAATAGCTGCGCACTACCTTGGGACATACGGGGTACTACAGGAAGTTTATCAAGAGTTTTGCCCAGATCACTGTGCCCATGGAAAAACTATTGAAGAAGGATGTCACATTCTGCCGGGACGACGACTGTAAGAAAAGCCTAGATATATTGAAGGAGAAAATGGTTACTCCGCTGATTCTTGTCTTCTTGAACTAGAAGAAATGATTTCATGTTCATGTTGATGCGTCATGTATAGCGCTGGGGGTAGTACTCACAAAAGATGGCGGAGAAGGCTTGGATCACCCTATCGCATTCACGAGTCTCAGATTATCTAAAGCAGAAAAGAACTATTCCACCACTGAATGCGAGCGATTGGCTATGGTGTATGTGCTCCAGAAATATCGACACTACCTTCTAGGGTGACACTTCAAGATGTATACAGATCATTCCACACTAAAATACTTGGTCAATAAGCCTGTGTTAGGGGGCACATATGCAAGTGGCTTTTATTGCTCCAAGAATATGATTTTGAAGTTGTTGTGAAGCCTAAATGACTCAACGCAGGACTTGATCACCTGTCATGCATTGAGACATGGGAGGAACCTACTAGCTTGGAGGAAGGACTACCTGACGCGCAGCTTTTCGCTATGTGCATAGCGGATGGAAATTTTGAAGATATAATTCACTTTCTAACAACTAGAACTGCACTGAAAGGTTACTCTGTCCAACAGAAGAAGGAACTAGTGGTGTGCACGAAATATTTTTCTGTCATTGTGGGGCATATATACAAGATCGGGAATGATGAGATACTGCGAAGATATGTACCAGAGTTTCAATGAAATAGCATTCTCGCGGATGCTCATGGGGCCCCCATGGGAGGCCATTATGTAGGGAGAAGAATTGCGCGGAAGATTCTTTGCGCACGATTGTGGTGGCCGACCCTTCATCAGGATTCAAAAGCACATTGCAAGGCATGTGATGTATCTCAAAGAATAGGTAAGCCATCACGGAGGAAAGAGATGCCCTTGAATCTGTAAATGATGTTGCAGCCCTTCGAAAAGTGGGCGATCGACGTTGTAGGACCTATCAAACCGCAAGGAAAGATAGGTGCGAGATATATTATTACTGAAATAGAATACCTGACGTGTTGGGCTGAAGCACACCCAGTAAAAGATTGCATAGCCGTGACGACCACGAAGTTTCTGTTCGAACACGTACTAACACGATTCGGTTGTCTGAAGATTCTGAGGAGCAATCATGGTACACACTTCGTGAATGAAACGATCAGTGCGTGACGGAATAGTTTCAGGTGTATCATTAGAAAATCACACTGTAACACGCACAAGCTAACGGGACCATAGAGGCATTTAACAAAGTGTTGGAGACCGCCCTGACAAAAGTATGCAATGCGCAACAAACTGATTGGGACCTGTGCATACCCGCAGTATTATGGGCTTATAAGACAACATGCAAGAAAGTGATAAGACAAATGCCTTTTAGGCTAGTCTATGGAGTGGAAGATGTAATGCCGATGGAGTATATCTTGCCTAGTCTTTGCATTAATAGTGCTCACAGGTATGACGGACCGTGGAGCCCTGGAGGAGAGGCTCATGCAGTTGGAGGAGCTTGAAGAAGAATGATTTTTGGCTTCATTCCATCAGCAAGTACAAAAGTAGCGTGAAAAGGCTTGGCACCATCAACATATCAAGTTGTGCACCTTTAAGGTGAATGATTTGGTATTGTTATACGATAGTAAGTTTGATAAATTCCCGAGGAAGCTCCAAATGCATTAAATGGGACCATATGTTATTAAGGAGATCACAGAACGCGGTGCAGTGAAGTTGGTGAAGTTAAATGGTGAACTCTTCCTAGAAAAAGTAAATGGTAGTCAATTGAAGCCATATACAGGTGGCCAGACCATCTGACTAGCTGCAAGAAGCATATTCTTAGCACTCCAAGCACCTAAAATGAGGCACGAGACTATAAACTACTCTGCTCGAGAGCTGCGTGATGTCAAGACTACGCGAACTAGCGATGTGTCACAACATCCGCGACAGCGCAAGGGTAGCTGCGATGCTGCATGGTTGGCTGGAAAGTGACTGTTACAATCACTATTCATGATGTGATGCTTGGTTTGAGACCAAATGGAATAGGTGGAAGGCATTTAAGGCAAACTTTATGGCCTAGATTTGGGAAAATCTATAGCCAAGGGAGCATTAACGGACTGGATTTTGGGGGAATGATCGAATTCAAACTCAAAAGGTGCTATAAATTGAAAAAGGGCTTCCCAGCAAACAACACTTGGCCATTTGAGAATTGAGCTATTTCACGCCGAGAGATTTATGAACCCAGATCTATTTGATCTGTTGAAGTCAACGGAGCTGTTTGAGCACTTACCTGAGCCATTCAGAAATTTGTGGAACAACAATATGGCAGTGTCTGAAGAAGCCAGGGATATCGGAGAGATGACCACTGAAGAGACCATGCAAGCCATGAGGATAGGAGATACCCCTAAAAGTTCCGAGATAGTCACAAAAATCCCTAAATCGCTGCGGACGTCGAGACCCAGGAAAGACAAGCAACCTATGGTACTAGTGCACATGTCCCCTAGAAACCCGCTGAGAACTAAACTAACCATGGAGGAAAGGGGGAAGGCGATTAATTTGGCAGCCGATGAGGAGGAATAAGACCTTGAATAAATCCTGGTAGAAGAGGAGGAAGATGAAGAGAGGGAGGTGGAAACCCAGGGTGCGGGCCCTTTGACCAAGCTGCCTGCATATGTCCCTTCGCAGAAGGGGAAAGCAAGGGTGCCCAAGGACCTTGATGAGAGCAAGAGCTCTCTGTAGACTCCACTGCTCCTCGATGAGATCATTTTTGATAGAGCACACTTGGGATGGGTGCCGGTTCTAAAATTTGAAGACTGGGATCTCGCAGACCATAAGAAATTCCCACATTTGGCAACCACACAGCTAATGCAGGCAAAGAAAAACATAGCGGTGGGAGTCATAGAGTTGGAGCCACACAAGTGGTTGTGAGGAGTAGAGAAAGAAGAGTTGTTAAACCTGCTTTGGTTGCCGCATTACCATCGCACCACAATGACTATCTTTGTCATCAGCAGCTGCTCTGCCTGGTGCATGATGGGTGTTTATGGCTGGAGAAGCCCATCCCCATCACAACCACCTAATTCACAGGATTACCTGGCTCCCTTGCAAAGGGGAGGATCAAGCGAACATATTCGAGGGTAAAAGTGATGATTTGGCCATTGCGGAAGCCATGAAGAAAAAATTCAAGCTGGAGAAGAAAAGAGAGGGTATGCGACCTCCAGTATCAACAATAATGCAGTTAGAGTCGCAACACAGATACTGGCTAGTAAGTTTATGCAGAAGTGTCGTGCGGATGAGGTGCCCACACCAGTAGTTGCACTTACTGCACAGTGCGCATAGGGGGTCCAGTTTAACTGATCAGAGTACTTGTGTAGGGAGTTCCTGGAGAATTTTTTCGAGGCACAGGAAAAGGGGAAGACTTTCCACTATGCATGGCTTCTACTATACATAGTGCTAGTGGCTTGTGAATTGCATGAGGATAGCTTGTTCCCAACGATTTTGCAGGATCTTCCAGAGGCAGTGAAGTATGCTTCATTGTGGGAAACTAAAGATGTGCAGAGAATCAGAGACAACAAAATATTCTCGGTGTTCATGGAGATGAACATCAGAATGGGGATTAACTGCAAGCCAGTGTTATCACCCACTATTTACAATAGTCTGTAGAGTTTCACGAAGTTCAAAGCGGACTTCCATCATGTGTATATTAGGGCGCGCAAGGACCTCGCAAAGAAATGGAATGAGCTACCTTACCTGGCGACAGACGATGTTATATTCACCTTCCTTGAGTTGTGGTTGCCGAAGTGGCGCACTCCAGCCAACCCCATGGTGGAAGAGGAGAAGTCTGCAGCACAAAAGGCAACAAAGAAGGAACATGAATGCCAAAAGTCGATTTCGCCAAAACAGGAGACAGAAACAGAGGAAGGTTGTACAGATCCACAGACAACATCCACATAGCTGAAGCGATAGTGCCCAAGAGAGTAGGTGGGGCTGCGAAAGAATTCGAAAGCCTCCAAGAATTCTTTTGACCCGATCACCCTCAATTAGGGGGATATGCATGACATAGGGGAAATGGTGCACGGCGTCATTGCAGAGGCCCTCCAATAGTTCGCGAAGGAAAATAAGATGGTGTTAACGACCCTCTGGGCATAGATATAGGAGTTGTAGGTGCGCTCCTTCGGCTGGTACTCTTTCGACCAACATCGCAGTAGGCATGGTCGCGGCTGAGGTAATGTTGCGTGCCCATATGACCAACACTATAATGTTGCCAGAGGGGGAACTGGTTACAGAAAATGAGGCCGACAGGCCTATGGTCAGTGTGATGAAGGGAGTTAGGATAAACATGGCTGTGATCCCTTGGGAGATGCTCTATGTTTTGCAGGACGAAGTGACTATAGAACTGTGGGCCAGGGAGGGTCACGCACTCCATGTGATGATTGAGCATCGAATTAATATTGAACAACTAAGCCTACTGCATGATGAGGTCGTGACATAGAACAAACAACTAGTGCAGGTAGTCAAGGAAGCCTGCCAAATGGTCTCGGAGCTGGCCATCCAAGCAGAGGAACAATCGGAGGCGCGCATCCAGAAACTACCAACAGGGGTGTGTGAGGCTAAGGAAGAGATGGCCAAGGTTCACCTAGAGCTGAACCTTCAGATACCCGAACTACAGTTGAAAGCACAACCTTTAACCTCTCCAGAGGTTAAGGAACAACATGCCAGTGCGATGACAACAGCCATAGCGGAGGTCAACAACACAGTGAAAGACTGCAGCAAGCTATTTGAAGAGTCATTCAAGGTCCTCACCACTCTGCAGGAGGACCTGAACATATAGAACTTAGAAATAGAGGTGCACAAGCTACAGAAACAGGACAATGAAATAAAAGCGACCACGCAAATGGTGGCCCTTACACAAAGGCTCAAGCGGATGCAGCAGGCAAAAGCGCTCAAGGAGCAGGTAGATGCTGCGGGACATAAGGATGTCATTTTGAAGGCGTCCATCCTACCATGGATTGATGAGATGTTCGTCATTACAACCCCGATCGAAGCCAAGCTTGCACAGATGTAGGGAACACAGGAACAGGTGTAGGGCAGTAGTTGAGCTACAACAGTCTCTAAACAATGCGTCCAGGAAGTGCAGCACGCAACTGCTGAGTGTGCTGTCAATCTTGCAGTGGTCCAGGCAGAGTTGGGCAGTCTTCGTGCGAATATCTCCGCACCGATAGAGTGATTTGAGGGCGAGTCACGATGTTTGGGTTGGGGGTGGGATCCCCCAAGGAACGTTTTCAGGCTTAAAGCCCAGATTTTGACTAAAAATTATAAATCCGATGTAAAGGCTCCGCATTTTGTGGGCGCAGAGCACAAAGTTGTAAATGAGTCATAGGGTTGTCCACCATTAATTTTGTAATGTAATGTCAGCTATAGATATCTACCCACGGTTCGCGGACCATGGGATTGTACAAATGGAGCGAGGATCTCGGTTGTAAAAAGGGGAAGTCAAGTAATGAGGATGGAATAGAAGCATGGTGGAAGATCTAAGGGTAGAGTCGAGACCTTGGGTCGTAGAGTAGGAGAAGTCTCTGTAGTTGAGTGCGCAGAGACCTAGTAGTCTGCAGCTGAGTGCGTGGACCCCTGCAGTTGAGTGCATAGGGTGAGTCGAGTCTGTAACCATCGAGGCATTAATAAAGAGAAGTTTTACCTCAATTATGTGTACTTATTTCCTGTTTTGTGCATTGAATGTATTGGTTATAAGTTGCATCTCTCGTGTTTATATGATGCGCAAACATATGTATCTGTGTTAATTAAATGAATGAAAGATAAAATATCTGATTACGCAAAGATAGCTAACATTTATAAGAAGATAAGTAAGATACGTGGTGTAACTTGGGGAAATAGCGCAGATCACTGCCCTAGCAGCACAAAAGCACCTCAATCCCTTGTTAGGTTGTGAGAAGGAAAATTAGAATGGATCTCGAAGGTATCATAGGTCAAAACAGTGTGCAAAGGTAGGCATAGTTGGTCTAAATCGACACCTGAGATATCTCAAGGGTGCGGAAACTTGGTTCCAGCATCCCCCCATACTACTTTGGGTGAGACTTCAGTCCACGCACTGCTAGCTGATACCAAAAGGGCCAGTAGTGTAGGGATTTGTTTGGATAATTAACTCTAAACCTGGGTCATGCCCCAACAAGCCAACAATGCTCACAGTGGAGAAGAAGTGGGATTGACGCTATGTGATTTATTTCTTCTCCACCCCTGTGACCATCACCCGATGCATTGAGTTGGACTATTCAAAAATCACGAGAAATTAGTTAGTTACGACTACCTCTCATGGAAATGGTCATAGATGAATTACTTACTTAACGTAGTTGATTGCCAAAAAATGATAGGTTAACTAGGTTCAATAATTTGATCTAGGCTAAATAGGTTTATTAGGTTGAACTAAGATTAATAATTTTACATAGGTTCAATAATGTGACCCAGGCTTATTAGGATTACCCAGATTTACTAGGTTTATAAGATTTACTTGATTGACCTAGGTCGACATAGTTTTACTAGGTTGTGCTACATTTTACTAGGTCAATGATTGTCAACCATGGTCAACAATAGTCAACTATGGTCATCTAGGTTGACTAAGTTGACCTATGTTTACTTGTTTGACTAATATTTATTAGGTTTATAAGGTTTACTACCCTTTCATTGTTTATTAAGTTTACTATGAACTTACCAAGTTGATATAAGTTTATTAGGTTGAATTACATTGACCTAGGTGAACATAGATTTACCTAAGTTTACGAGATTTTCTAGGTTGATGTAGGTTTACTAGGTTTACTAGGTTTACCTAGTTTTAATAAGTTAATTAGATTTACCATATATAAATATGTTTATTAGATTACTAGGTAGACCTAGGTTTACTATCTTTAGCTTGGTCCATTAGATTTACTAGGTTTAGTTTACGAGGTTAACTTGGCTAACCTAATATTTTCTCTATGGACCTATTTTTATTAGGTTAATCTAGGTTTTCTATGGACCTAGATATTGATAGAAAAATTGAGAGAGAAGTTACACACAACAAAAAATTATTAGGACTTGTTCAGGAACCCAACAAAATACATATATTAACATAAACACAGAGATGCAATAGAAATAAAACTTCATTTCATTAATATCAAAGAACTGAAATATGCTTACATACAAAATGGAAATAAACTGGCTCAGTCGATGGTAGCTTACCTTTGATAAAATATGTGTTAGATACATGCCTCTAAACTATGTTACAATGAGGCCCGAAGGCATATTTATTATTTAGAAATAATCTAAAACCCAAATAATCCAAAAACCTAACCTTAGGAGAAGAAGAGCGAAAACTATGGGTCCCGTTTGGGTAAATTGGTACATCAACTTCCCAGAGTCGTATATTTTGAATATGATCTTTGTTTGATGCACACAGTACCTCGTTATAGAGATATATCCGAGGATATAACTTTCAACTGAAAAGATCAACCAAAGCATCATATTTTCCCATTTTCCAAAAAAAAATTGCTAGGGCCTCAAAATGGGTCTAAAAGTTCATGACTCGAAGAACTGCCAAACATAGTAAATTGTGCTACAATTAACGAAACTAAAATTGTGCTGTAATTAAGTAAACTAAAAGAATGAGTGGTTATGTGCCAAGTGGAATAAACAGGTGGCTACAAATATCCACCTGGATTAGTCATCCTTAGGAACCAATGGTCCCCATTGCATTCGGTACCTTCATCAGATGGGGAAACATCTGCTAAACTTGGTCATTGTTGATCCACTTTCCTTGGTGCAGGAGTTGGAAAACTTTGGCAACCGAATATAGTTGGATTTTTTGTTGGTGATTATTCTTGATCTACGTGTCCATAATTCAATTAGTTGTGGTGTGTTCCATGCAATATGAATTTAGCTCAATTGCTGTGAGTTTTTATGCAATGTGTGATATGTCTAGTAATGGTGGAAAGTATGGTTGAAGGTGGTCCACATTGAACACTAGGTGTAGGACAAGGAATGGTGGGATGTTGAGATGAAAAGAATTGCATCCTACAACCTTGGTGATGGTGTATGGCCTATATTGGAGTGGGAAAAGCTTGTGGTTGGGCCCAGCGAGGCACTCCTTCTGCAAACGTAACCAAACTTTGTTGCCCACCTAGAAGTTGTGCGACACCCATTTTTCATCATGACACTACTTATACTTAGCATTGGATCTGTCTAATATGTCATGGACTTATTGGCAGATGCATTGAATGCACTCAATGAACTTGTTATCCTTATAAAATTTGGATTGGACATGAGCCGAATATGCCCGAGTAGTTGAAAATGGTATGGCTACATCAAGGGGACATAATTGCTAGAATCCCAACCCCACTTGAAAGGATCTATGGCAAGTTGAACTATGGAGAGCTCTATTGTAGCTGTGGTAGACATAGGGGAGGATTTCATCCTATATACGAGGATTATTCGAGTTGTACATGAACAAAATGTTCTCAGTCATCCCATTGACGACCTATGTTTGGCCATCAGTTTACGGGTGGAAGATCGTGGACTTAGTCAGCTTGGTATCCAACATTGACTAGAGGCTCGACCAAAATGTACTTAGAAAGCCGTTGTCCCGATATCACATAACGGACTGTAGGATCCCAAAGTGAACCCACACTTGTTCGAAAAAGAGCTTAGCAGTGGATTTTGTGGTGATACTCTTTTTGTATGCTGCCAGAATGGCCATCTTCGAGATGTAGGTTTTAACCCCATACAGAAATTACCTGCATACGAATTCTAAAACATAGAAAATAAACAATGCAAGAGCATAACACACAAAACACATATACACAAACATTTTCCCCTAGATCCCAAAACCGAGAGTACCTGCTTGACTTTTCATTATTTTCCTTTCAATGTTACAAACATATTTATACATTCCAAAGCATCCAATACCATGGACCAAAAACCAGCACATCCAAAACCATGTGCGAAAATCATGCACAAAACCATCGGTAGGTCTGCCTAACCTAATATAGGGTCCAAAAGGCAGGATTCTCCAGGGCGCTGCCTCAGACCCCATAAGGGGGGTTACCTGCACTCCTCAAACCCCCTATGACCCCCCTGCTACGAAATTGGCGCAACGAAAGGGGGGCTCCGCCCCCCCTCTAAACTCTCCATTAACTACATGGGCTAGTCGTGAAAAGAATATAACACAACCCAACATTCTCCCACTTGTTGTTTTCTTTCCACAGACAGTCACACGAGAGCTTAGTCATTTATCTAGCCCTATAATGCCCATTGTTTCTATACACCAAGAGAAATTCTCAGAGCTCACAAATGTTTTCAATGCATCTCCAGTATTCTTAAAAATGTCCACCTTTACCAACAACACCTTTTTGTCTTCTATCATATCCCTCACAAAGAGATACTGAACATCAATGTGCTTTGTCTTTGAATGATATGTAGGTTTCTTTGCAATCACATATGGAACACGGGACATGTCCTCTTCCTCTTCTTGTGTCTTGGGACACTGTTCAACAGATAACCTCACACCTGCAGGAATAGGAACCTTCACCAGTTTACTATCTTGCATATTAAACCTCTGCAGTATTGTCTCGACATACTTCCTCTGGTTTAACCAGATCTTCCTCTTTTCCCGGTCTGTTTTAATTTCCATGCCCAAAATATAGTTTGTAGCACCAAGATCTTTCATGTCGAATTTGGAGGACAATTGGGTCTTCAAATCCTAGATAATTTCTTTCTCATTTCCAACCACCAACATATCATCCACATACAAGACTAAATAAATAACATGGTCACCAATTAATTTAAAATACACAGAGTGATCTGCTTTGCTTCTAGTGAAGCCAAGTCCCTGTATAAATGTATCAAATTTCTGATACCACATCCTTGGTGATTGTATCCCCGTGAAGAAATGATGTGTTCACATCCATCTGTTCTACCTCAAAATCAAAAGCAACAGCAACAGATAAAAATAATCTAATAGAAGCTACCTTGGCAACAGGATAAAAAATATCACCAAAATTAATTCCCAACACCTGGGAATAACCTTTTGCTACCAACCGAGCTTTGTATTTCTCCACCTTTCCTTCTGCATTTGTCTTCTTTATGAACACCCATTTTCTGCTAATGGGTTTCCTTCCAACCGGCAACTCCACCAGATCCCAAGCCTCATTTTTGTGCAAAGATGCCATTTCCTCAACCATGCCTCTTTCCAGAGTTTTCCATCCTCTGAATCTACTACTTCCTTCATAGTTCTAGGATCATCATCAGTAATAGATAAAGCAAAATTTGAATAGAAAGCAGATGGACTATACCTTTCCGGTTGCCTTCTTTCTCAAACTCATCTTCTCACACCCAAAGTTTGTGGCTCTTCATCTTTTGATTCCTCCTCTCCTATAGAGTCAAATTCTTCCTCAAGTTCAAACTCTATTTTCTTAGGTTCCCTTTGGTTGGACTTCATGTTTAATACCATCTTTCACCTCTCTAAACACCACATCTCGATTGTACACAACCTTCCTTGTTACTGGGTTCCAAAGCTCATAACCCTTTAAACTATCCTTATACCCAATAAAGATGCACTTTTTAGATTTACTATCCAACTTGGTTATTTTCTCCTTTGGAACATTTACATATGCATCACATCTAAATACCTTCAGATGTGAAGGAGAGGGTTTCTTACCAGTCCATACCTCTTGTGGAGCCTTATCCTCCAACACTGGTGAAGGTGATCTGTTGACCAGGTAACATGTTGTCTCCACCGCCTTTGCCTAGAATTCATGTCTTAACCTGGCACCACTGAGCCTGCTTCTTGCCATTTCCATCAATGTCTTGTTAATTCTTTCTACAACTCCATTTTTCTCAGGTGTGTATGGAATAGTCTTCTACCGTGATATACCACACTTCTTACATAATTCTTCAAATTCCTTACTGTAAAACTCTCCACCATTATCTATCCTCAACAGCTTTATCTTCTTCTCTATCTGGTTTTCCACCAGAGCCTTAAATTCTTTAAACCTGTCAAAGACATCATATTTCTTCTTATGGAAATATATCGATGTATTCCTTGAGAATTCATCTATAAATGATACATGGTACACAGACTTACCTAGTGATGGAACCTTCACAGGTCCAAACACATCACTAAGCACAAGTTCCAATATTTGTTTCACCCTTTTACCACCAGAGTGGAAACTTACTCGATTTTGCCTCCCATATAAACAATTTTCACAGAAATCAAAATCCAGAGAACTATTACTCATACCTTATACAATACCTTTACTATGAATTATTTGAAGGCCCTTCTCTCCAATATTCTTCTCTCTAGAGACCACTAGATTTTCTGCTCCACTTTTAGCAACCACAAAACTGTTGCACCCATCAACAACAGTCATACCTTGCAGCTGTACAAAGTTCCAATTTGAACTCCCCGCATCAATACTAGTGCCCCCCGAACCATCTTGCAGGAATCCTTCTCAAACACTGTTTTTACACTTGCATCATCCAACTTCCTTACAAAAATTAGATTTCTGGCTAATGCAAGAATATGCAGAACATCCGAAAGTGTTATAACCCTTCCACCTTGCAACTTCAACTTTACATTTCCATGACCAATGATTCTAGCCTTCCTATCATCCCCCAAGAAGGCATCACCACCATCATATTTCTCATACTCGCGGAACCACTCTCTATGGGAAGTGAAGTGAAAGGATGCACCTGAGTCAATCAACCATGCCTCATGATCTACATGTGTACTTGAAGAAGCCAAGTACACATCCCCACCTTCATTTGAGGTGGTTTTCAACTCTGTAGAAGGAGCATCATCAGATCCCTTTCCTTTATCAGGAGCTTTAGATTTACAGTCCCTTTTGTAGTTCCCTTCCTTTCCGCATTTCCATCACACAACCTTTACAGGTTTTCATGGAGATTTAAATCTCCCTCTAGATTTAGATCTCCCACTCGCCGACTTATTTTTGTTTTTGTTATGGGACCGCCTTTGTACAGACAAGCCATCACCATTCTAACTCTCCATATTTTTACGTCTCATCTCCTCTGTTAGCAAGGATGAGACTATTTCATCAAACTACAAGGCAATTGTATTGCTACCTATTGCAATAACCAGACTATCTCACGAATATGGTAGAGAGCACAACAAACTGATGCACTTATCTTCATCTGAAATTTTGATATCAATAGATAATAACTAACTTACCATATTATTAAATGCGTTCAGATGATCTGTCACCGAGTCGCCATATTTCATCCTCAGGTTATACAACTTTTTCCGCAAGAATAGTTTATTCACTAGAGACTTAGATTGGTACAAAGTCCCTAGCTTGTCCCACAAAGCCTTCGCCGTAGCTTCCCCTGATACATTCAACAATACTAAATCTGAGACACACAATCATATTGTGCTCTTTGCCTTTCGATCCAACTTCTTCCATTCTTCATCAGACACTCCGTTGGTTTAGTACCTAGATCTACCATGATCCATTGATCTTTATCCACCAAGAGATCCTCCATCTTGAGTTTTAATGACTCAAAACTCTTACCATTAAATTTCTCAATCTTTATCTTTCCACTTCTCGCCATCTTCTTTCATCACTACAATCGATCTCACAAATCTCCCACTGAACAGCGTTTACCACAGGCCTGAGTGAAACCCCTCAACAACAAAGTCATCCCCTTGAAGCAAAAATAGCTCTAATAACAAATGTAGGTTTTAACCCCATACAAAAATTATGTGCATACAAATTCTAAAACACAGAAAATAAACAATGCGAGAGCATAGCACATAAAACACATATACACAGAGATTTTCCCTTGGATCCCAAAACTGGGACTACCAGCTTGATTTTTCATTATTTTCCTTTCAATGCTAAAATACATATTTATGCATGCCAAAGCATCAAATACCATGGAATGAAAACCATCGCATCCAAAACCATGTCCAAAAATCATGCACAAAACTATAGGTAGGTCCGCCCAGCCTAATATAGGGTCTAAAAAACAAAATTTTCTAGGGCGCTTCCCCGGACCCCATAGAGGGGGGTTACTACACCCCTGAAACCCCCTGTGACCCCCCCGCTACACAATCAGTCCAACGAAGTAGGGGCTTCGCCCCCCCTCTAACTCCCCGGTTAACTACATGGGCTAGTTGTGGAAAGAGTATAACACAACCCAACACGAGAATCTGTCGATGGCCATGAAAATTCAATCATTTCCATGCTTAGTAAAAGGAAGACTTGACATATGATCCATGGAGATGGATTCCCAAGGCCAACTAGGAGTAGGAAGATCAGTATATAGGCCTTGCTTCTTGATCGTCGGTTTCGAAATGGCACAAGAGGTGCAGGATCTGATGTATTTCTCAACATCCTATCAAAGCTTCAACCAATAAAAATATTTCTGTAGCACTACCACTATTTTCTCGACTCCAAAATGTCTAGCGACCTGACTGTAATGTGCCTCCCTAATCATCTTGGCATGCTTGCCTGAAGGAACACAATGGTGTCCCATGTGGGATAACAATACACCTTGGAGGTGAAAATATGGAACCTTCTTGCCTTCCACGAGCATCTGGTATGTGTTACCGAATTTTGGATTTCCCCTGTAAAGATGCGTCCATCCCAAAGTCTCGTGTTCACAAGAGTCGAGCACACTGGTTAGCGCCATAATCGGTGGTTAGCTGAGGCATTCTACAAAATTATTGGTGTTTTCCTTCATGTATTTGATGTCCAAATGGAATTGTCATGGATATGTGGACGATTTCTGATGGTGATCATTCTGTAACTTTCCTTTGTTTGTATGATATGCATGGCTGGGTGGTTTGTGTCTAGTCAATTTAACGTCTTAAATTGCTCTACATAAATTATCAATCCGGGTATCGTAAACTGATGAAGTGTGGTGCACCATATGTGCTTAGTTAACCTTTCTCTTACTTCGTTGTTTTATAGTTTATGTTGTTTTTGGAGTTTTGTTCTTGTTGCTTTTCTAAAGTGTGTAATGCAACTAGTTCAATCGAAATAAAATGCAATAATCAAATAATGAAAGAATGACTATGAGACCCAGTATCCTTGCTGCTTCAGCAAAAGGACAAGATGATTCTATCACGTCATTAGTTCATTAAAAGGCTATGTGCATCACTAATCTACAATCAACTTGAAAGCAATTTATGTACAATAATATACATGTTAAAAAGAAAATAAAATGCAGTAATTCAAACTGTACATTAATATACATGAAAATCAAAAAAAGAAATACAAGAAATTACAAGGCAGGGGCCCCCTACTACCTATGAAATCAATGCTTAAAGGAAAATAAAGACATCAAATAAAGAACTAATGACATCGGCCCAGTATCTATGCTGCTGATTTAAAATGAAAATGAAATGTGAAATCTAAGTGACACTACATAAAGGAGACAAATCACACTACTTTAACCTTTTCTTAACCTTTTTGCCTTTCAGCTAGATTTATCATGTGATAACAGTTATGAACAAGTCAGCAATGTGAGTCTTAAAGCAAACTAAACCAAGTTGTACTAAGTGATATTTTGGCTCCAATAAAGTTATTTGATTATAGAAAAAGAACCATCAATAGATGAACAACTTGATATTTAAGAGCAGAAATAAAGTGCAAGTTAAAGAAATGATACTAATGAAAATCAAACTAGAAAAATAAAGGTCAGCAACATAGACAAGATGATCACATATGCCATTAGTCATGAAATCAAAGCAAAATTAAACACACTTGCATGAATTAAAATTGCATGAATGAAAAATCTAATCTACCTTACATTCTACAAAGCAATATTTACAAAATGAAATCTACTCTACTTACATCCTAATATGCTCCATGACATCTACTTCACATCTCCTTCCATGTTGAGAACATCAAAGCTTTATTCAATTTCTTCAAAAGTACAAAGTACAAAAGCTTTCAAAAGCCATGGGACTAACAAGCTAAAAGGACTAAGAAAAGACTAAAGGAAAGACTAGCAAATGAAGGAGAGAGATCTCCTATTTATACAAAAAGATGAGAGCCATCTCATTAATGAGAATCCATGAATCTCTCCCTCTACCTCTAGAGTCCTAATCAGAATAGGAACTGATAAGACACATGTCTTTTTAGAGTTACAATACAATTAGGAGATGTGACACATATCCTCATGATCCCATGATTCTTTCCAACCAAATTCGAATTTGGCCTTAGAGTGCCACATAAGGGTCTTCTAGAAACCTCCTTTCAACCTACACATGTCAACAATCTCAACCCATTTGTTAGGTATAAGCATATGCACATTATTTTCTAATGTTTAACCACAAATTCACTTAAAAGGCTTAGAAATAATAAAGATTGGAAAAACATAAAGGTGGCCCAATGATAATGAAAGTGGGATGAATGTGGTGACATAGTAGTGAAATGGAGATGAAATGGAGGTGATATAATGGACATAATAGTGAAATTATAATGCAAATGAATGACAGTTTCAAGACTCGACATACCCCCCAACTGAAGCTATTGCATGTCCTCATGCAATATATATTACATTATCTCTTTTGATCCTTGAGCTTTGGCTTAACTTTGCATGATATCATTTGATAACTTCATATTTCTGCAAAGTGTTCCACTTGAATTGCAACATGGTTGGTTCTTGTGTTACAACCATTTTTTTTGTTGCCTTCTATTTTGATCTTTGAACTTTGCATAATGATATTTTGATTATTGTTGCAAAGTATATCTTTATTGGATTGCATGATGGTTGGTTCTTGTGTGACAACCATGATTTTGTTTGTATCCAATTTATCCTTTAAGCACTTTTTCAAAAGCCATTGTATGCTCATAATAGCAATGTAATAATTAATATATGTTGGAAGTATGTGAGCTCTTGAATATGATATGGACATGGCAAGATATGAATATGAATGTATCCCCCCCCCCAACTGATGGTATTGGCAATTTTATGAAATGAGGAAGAGAAATGTTTTTCCAACAATTATCATTCTAGCTTTTTATGGAATTCTATGGTTAAAAGTTAGAAAATTCCGTACCTTCACTTACCCTTTGGAATGGATGAGTTGTATGTGTGGTGGCTGAAAAATTCTGATCATATTCTTCTTCAAGTGGCTGAACAAGAGGAGTCATGGATAGAGAGATAAGATGGCTTTTTATTGCTTCTACTAAAACTTGTTGAATCTGCTCCAAAATGCTGAAAATAATAGTCTTCATGTCTTCAAAACTCATTGGCACAATTCCTACTATGTGAAAAGATGTTCTGATGTCGAACATAGTAGGAAATTGTTGGCTTAGTGGCCATTAATGGATGCCACTAGTCAACACAAGAACTCTCACCATTGATGACAATGAGAGTCAAGATGCCCAAACACATCTTGCTAGGTACGAATGAATTTGCTGATGTCGAGTCACCTAGAAGATCTGACGAACAAGGGACATTAATGTATTCCCATTGTTTGTCAGCATGAGGACTTGCCATTAAGGCATGCAAGCCTCAAGGTGTTTTTACAAAGAACTTAGACTCAAAGGACTATGGACTCAATAATTTGCATTGAAGCAGGGCTTATTTGCGGAATGAAAATGACAAGGAATGGAAAATGAAAATGGAAAATGGCAATGGAGAACATAAATGGCAATGGCAATAAGCATGTGAATGAGCCTCTTGCTTTTATTTGTGGGTTATGAATGGAGAAAAAGAGATGGAAAGTGTATGTGAATGTAAGTGAAAAGTATGGAGTGGAATGAGGTGAATGGTTTATTATGAAGTATGGATGTGATGGAGACAATAGTATCTGAAAGTTTTTCAAGTGTTTGGATCTGATTTTGCATCAACATATTTCCTCTTTTTTGCTGATCATCCTCTTATGAAACAAATTGGTCTCTTAGAGAGACACCATTCTCTTGTAGTCATTTGTCCTTCCTCCTGAAACCTGCAAAAAAACTAATACTTCTTCTGCAATGGAATGTAAGATTATCAAAGGAGAGAGGTGATCAATCTCTCTAGTTATGATATTTACACACAAAACTAAGAATTTGTATTAATGAAACAAGTTCTCAAAGGAAAAATCAAAAGAATTTATACCTACTTTGGAATTAGTGCCTCAAGTTGATGTTGCTTCTTTTCAGCAATTTATTTCATTATTTGCCATTTCAAACTCTAATGATATATTTCTCATTGTATAGATCTTGTTGAGATCTTTCCAATGGTACTTAAATCATCAAAATCTGATTTTGTATGAGAAAGATAGGCTTATTTGAACAATCAGGTTTTTCTCGCTGCGGAATTGGGGAACAGCTCTGTAGCTAAAAATCTTGAATAAAACGTTAGCCATTCATCTTTCATTATCAGTCCAAAATTAATCAATACCTTCAGAAAATTGAGAAAATAACTTGTTCATTTCATTGATTCAAAATTATTATTTTTTCTTGACATGCAGCGACTTAGTGTGGCGACTTTGTGATAATACACAATTTGACTTCCCTTTGACCGAGGTATTTTTCATCAAATTTGATCGAATGAATAGGACACCATCCATGTACTGACATTTCCCTAGCTACCCATGTGACTTGTTTTGCTTGATGACACCTGCAACCTAGAGTTTAACAAAACAGCTGCGGAATCTGGGATTGGCTGCGGAAACACTGTATGAGCTGCGGAAACACTGTATTGGCTGCGGAAAGTGCAGAGTGTAGAAAGTACTGTGAAATGGAGTGGTTGTGTGCGTGGAAGAGGAAAAAAATGTGGAGGAGTGAAGAAATCCCTTTATTTCTAAATGGTTATGAATAAATGCGAGCCCCTGATCCAAAAGACTCTCTCTCATCCACGAAAGATTAACCGCAACAAAATCCATACCATAATGTCATATCCATAAAAAAATAAATGATAAAAGAATGGCCGCCTCTCTCTGATCATTTAAAAAAAAAAGGACCAAACAACAGACGCCCTAAATCTCAGTAAAATCAAGAGGTAATTGGCTCACCGACAACAACCCATGACTACCACATTCAGCAGGGAAGACACACTATTTTCTTCTTCTCTCTTTCGTAACTGGAAACGTCTATGGCATGTGTCTGGACTGGCTCTCAAGTAAATAAATCCATCGGGAACAAGCCCAGGTAAAACAGAAACAACTGGATCAAACCATGAATCATAGATGCTAAGCTCCATCCCATTTATCCACTTTGCCTCACGAACAGCTCGCACAAGCACCATCCGATCACTGAAAAAACTTCTTTCCATGAGTCGTAACGGCTTTAAGCTACCTGCAGACTGTCGCTCTTGCATCAACATAATTTTACATAATCTACAACTCCCGTGCATTTAAATTCTTGAAATCATTTACAGTGTCGTGTTCAATTCAAACTGTTTGTTAAACAGGTGTTGGATGAATGTTTTAAAACAAGAGATGTGTAATTTGATTGATGTCCAGCACATATTTGACTCCTAATTTGATTTATCTTCTTCAGGCATGCTGCATTAAATCACTGTTGTTCATTTAATTAAAACTCTGTTTTTTCTCACGCGGCACTCAAAAATACACTTCGAAGAACCGCAGATTTCTCCCAGACCGCTACAAATTTCCTCAAACGGTTTCTGGGTTATCTAATTGACCCATCTGGAAAAAAAAACCCATGTTTTATTTTCTTCAAATTCGCTACCATGTGGGCAAATCGAGCATGTAAAGTTTGACGTTTTTCTGCTGTTTACATTTTTTCTCTGAGTCAATTTTTTTTCTGTTCTGCACTTTATGAATTTGTTTCATTTGGCTGTAAAAATTTTTGAATCAGAGGTAGGACGATTTGCCAGCGGTAGTATGCACCATGTTAAAACACATAATTTGGTTTTAGCCTCAGGTATTCAAATGAAATCCGTGAAGTGAAATACTCTGTAAAATAGATTTCAAAGAAAGATTGTTTTCAGGTACAGTCAACAGCAAATATGGGGAATGAGCGAATCAAGAATCCAAAGAAGTTTGTGAAGCTTACAATGGAGATCATGAGCTCAACATTTTCTCTAAGTGTTGGTGACTGCAGCATGCCTTAAGCTTCTATTTTCAATCTATTTGCACAGTTTATGTAGGCCTCCATAGGTTTCAAATTTTGCTATGATTGAGAAATTTCCTATGTTGACTTTCCAAAAACGTTCCAAAACCAAAGGCTTCCTATATAAATAAGATGCACAGTTCAAATGAATGCAAATCAATTGCTTACAAAGGGATGAGAATGCACTGAAACGAAATCATGAAGAGGCCAAAACATCAAATCAATATGCATATTTTTCTTGTTGAAGCCACAATGAAAAGCTAGGAATGGAGATAGCCATAGATTGTTTTTTCCTCTGAAATTGTGAATTTTTGTATTGCTTAGTCATTCCTGCATTTTCATTTTATTGCACTAACATCTTGACTGTAAGTTTGAAAAACAGAGTGGTATCAGCTGCGGAAACCGGTATCACAGCAACCACTTAGCTAAATAGAGATAGTTAGGAAATCTTAATGGAAATGATCATGGGGAAATAACTTTTATTGATGAAATGGATGGCATGGAGTGAAAATGGAAATGAAATGAAGTTTATTTTTTTCTCTTCTCCTTTTTTTTTCTTGAATCAATTGAAGTGATGAAGTTTATTTTGTCTCCTATTTTTTTTTTATATATATATATATATAACAATCCTTTTTCTGATCCTCCAGATCACACAAAGTGCAGGAGGAGAGCATACTCAAGAATTGTTAATTTTTTTTTCAGATGTAAGAAATAAGGTCTCCTAATTACACTTCCCCGGCAACGGCGCCAAAATGTCTAGTCAATTTAACGTCTTAAATTGCTCTACATAAATTATCAATCTGGGTATCGTAAACTAATAAAGTGTGGTGCACCATATGTGCTTAGTTAACCTTTCTCTTACTTCGTTGTTTTATATTTTATGTTGTTTTTGGGGTTTTGTTCTTGTTTCTTTTCTAAAGTGTGTAATGCAACTAGTTCAATCGAAATAAAATGCAATAATCAAATAATGAAAGAATGACTATGAGACCCAGTATCCTTGCTGCTTCAGCAAAAGGACAAGATGATTCTATCACTTCATTAGTTCATTAAAAAGCTATGTGCATCACTAATCTACAATCAACTTGAAAGCAATTTATGTACAATAATATACATGTTAAAAAGAAAATAAAATGCAGTAATTCAAACTGTACATTAATATACATGAAAATCAGAAAAAGAAATACAAGAAATTACAAGGCAGGGGCCCCCTACTACCTATGAAATCAAATGCTTAAAGGAAAATAAAGACATCAAATAAATAACTAATGACATCAGCCCAGTATCTATGCTGCTGATTTAAAATGAAAATGAAATGTGAAATCTAAGTGACACTACATAAAGGAGACAAATCACACTACTTTAACCTTTTCTTAACCTTTTTTCCTTTCAGCTAGATTTATCATGTGATAACAATTATGAACAAGTCAGCAATGTGAGTCTTAAAGCAAACTAAACCAAGCTGTACTAAGTGATATTTTGGCTCCAATAAAGTTATTTGATTATAGAAAAAGAACCATCAATAGATGAACAACTTGATATCTAAGAGCAGAAAATAAAGTGCAAGTTAAAGAAATGATACTAATGAAAATCAAACTAGAAAAATAAAGGTCAGCAACATAGACAAGATGATCACATATGCCATTAGTCATGAAATCAAAGCAAAATTAAACACACTTGCATGAATTAAAATTGCATGAATGAAAAATCTAATCTACCTTACATTCTACAAAGCAATATTTACAAAATGAAATCTACTCTACTTACATCCTAATATGCTCCATGACATCTACTTCACATCTCCTTCCATGTTGAGAACATCAAAGCTTTATTCAATTTCTTCAAAAGTACAAAGTACAAAAGCTTTCAAAAGCCATGGGACTAACAAGCTAAAAGGACTAAGAAAAGACTAAAGGAAAGACTAGCAAATGAAGGAGAGAGATCTCCTATTTATACAAAAAGATGAGAGCCATCTCATTAATGAGAATCCATGAATCTCTCCCTCTACCTCTAGAGTCCTAATCAGAATAGGAACTGATAAGACACATGTATTTTTATAGTTACAATACAATTAGGAGATGTGACACATATCCTCATGATCCCATGATTCTTTCCAACCAAATTCGAATTTGGCCTTAGAGTGCCACATAAGGGTCTTCTAGAAGCCTCCTTTCAACCTACACATGTCAACAATCTCAACCCATTTGTTAGGTATAAGAATATGCACATTATTTTCTAATGTTTAACCACAAATTCACTTAAAAGGCTTAGAAATAATAAAGATTGGAAAAACATAAAGGTGGCCCAATGATAATGAAAGTGGGATGAATGTGGTGACATAGTAGTGAAATGGAGATGAAATGGAGGTGATATAATGGACATAATAGTGAAAGTATAATGCAAATGAATGACATTTTCAAGACTCAACAGTTTGTGTGGATGATTGTTTTCTTCCCCAAAATGTAATGCTTCCATTGTTGGAAGGCCTATACAATCAAATACATCTCTTTGTCATAAGCGGGATACTTTCAGACTGTATCTGGAAGTGTCTCACTATGATATGCCACTGGGTCATGCCTGTTGGTTAAGAACTGCACCAACAGTATAGTCAGAGGCATCTATCTCAATTTTAAATGGTTGTTGCAGGTTTGGAAACGTGAGCACTAGTACTCAACAAATGCGATGATTCAACTCAACAAACATCTTCTCCTAGGATTTAGAGAAAAATAACTTTTATTTCTGTCCACCCTTAGTGAATTGACTTAAAGGCCAAGAGATATGACAAAATATCAAGACAAAGTTGCGATAGAAGTTGGCAAGATGCAGGAAGTTGCAGAATCTATTAAAGTGGTTGGGGCTGCCTAGTCCTGAATAACTTCTATCTTTTTTGGGTCTAATGAAAACCTCATTCACCAATGATGTACCCAAAACATTGAACCTAGGTCATACGAAAAGTATATTTCGTCAAATTGACACATAATTTATGTTGTTGTAGGGTTTGTAGGACCTGTCGGATATGGTGTATGTGCTCTTCTCAGGTCCGACTAAAGACCACGATGTCGTCTAAGTACACTACTACAAACGAGTTGGTGAAGGGCCACAAGATGTCATACATAATCCACATGAAGGTTGCAGGGGCATTCTTTAACCTGAAAGGCATGACCAACCATTCAAAAATACCCTTCTTGGATTTGAAGGATGTCTTGCATTCATGGGAGGGTTCAATAGGTACTTGGTGATAACCAGACTTCAAGTCAATATTGCTGAAGTGTTTTTCACCCTTAAGTTGGTCTAGAAGGTCATCAATTCGTGCGATTGGATACCTATTCCAAAAAATGATCTTATTCAACACCTGATAGCTAATAAAGAGCCTCCTGGTTTAATCCTTCTTCTGTAATAACATGATGAGGCTCTCACAAGGTGATGAACTTAGCTTGATGTGCCATTTATGTAACAACTCTTTACTCTTCCTTTTGATCTCCATGTTCTCTAGAATAAAGAATTGTTAGATTGGTCAATTGGGTTGATGGAGTGCATGACTTAACAATGTAGGGGTACACCTATGGGTGAGGTGAATATGTCCCTGTATTCCTCCATGACCTTGTCCATATGTTGTTGTTGTGCAGCGAAGCCTTGTCTAGAGTTCGTGGAGGTGGCCACAATATTCTTCTTGCCCTTAGGATGAATCATGAGGAAGAAAAATTTCCCCGTTTGAGAAATGATCTTACTGCATTTGTTTGCAGACGTCAAAGAGATGGTGGTAGGTGGTGCTACCTTCGGTATCATGTACAACTTATTTACCAAAGTAACAATAAAAGTGTGAGGCCTAAACTCATACACAACATCACACAGTACCACATATATGAAGGGCTTGATCTAATGGGGGAGGCGACAATGCTAGTTGACTCTAAGATATCGTCCTTGGTGAAGCCATCCAATGGTGTATAACTCCAGGTGTGGTGTGGTTGGTAGGCCAAGCCGCTTCACGACCTTTACTGAAATAAAGTTCTTTTGGCTCTTGTTGTCGACAATGAATTGCAGCGGGGAACCTTTCACCCACATCTGTGAGTGGAAGGGGTGCTCCCCCTCCTCTAGATCTTTGGGCTCAATCTTCTAGATCTTGGTGGTGGGAATGGTGGCACTAGGCTCCACATCAATAATATTCTTCCCTTTGTCATTCCCCTTATCGGTTTCTGACTCAGAATCAGAACATGCATCTAATTTGGAAGCCTTCATCTTGGCCACTAGAGACTGCTTAGCTTGACACTCAATCGTGTTGTGAGTGGGGCTCTTATGGAACTCACACCACTTTCTTGTGTCCTTCTTTGTCTTCATGGTGTTGTTTTTTGGTTGCAGCTTCGATGGGTTATTCCAGGTTGCCCCGCCTTAGCAATGTCTTTTGTTTTTCGGTTTGGGGGCACCCTTCCCTTGGTTCAGATTCATAGATTCAAAGTCTCACTTCTTCTATTTAAACTTTTGCTCGACCTTGAAAACATATCGATATGCAGCACAAAGCGATGAGATGTCCAGGAACTCCATTTCGTCTTGGATGTAGTTATGTAGAAAATCACGGTACTTGAGTATCAAATGTCGCTCAGAATCCTTGATATCTGACTTTATGCGAAGGGCATGAATGACATTTTTGGACTCTAGCACACCTTGGTCCCTTTCCTACCACAACATGGTCCACTTTATTTATTTATCTTCATAGCTTCCAATAGGGTAATATTGTTCCTTAACGGAATCTTAGAAACAATTCCAAGTGGGTGTGGCTGAGAATAGTGAGGATTCCCTCTCGTCCATTTTCTCACAGTAGGTTTCCCACTAGTCCTTAACATGGGGAGTGACTTTGAGGAGTGAAAAAGTAATATTTTCCCAATTGGGAGAGTCATGAACCAAAAAATATCATTCCAATAGATCTAACCATCTATCTATGACGTTTGCATCTATCTAGCCTTCAAATATGGGAATGTCAAAATTAACCTCTACCCTAAAAGGAGTGGTTCCTCTAGAGTGGCTACTGGATGAAGATGCATCGCTTGTGGGTAGTTGTCAAAGGATCTCGGCAAAGTTATCCATCATCACGTTCCTCTATCGCTCGAGGGCCTCCTCGAGCAAAATTTTGAAAGGATCTGCTGCCCCCTCATCTTTATTTCCTTCTGCCATGGGTGGCCATTGGGGTTTGAGAGGCTGGCCTTGCAAAGGTTCAACCAGTTTGAGCCCTAGCTCTTTAAACGATGACCTCATTGTAGACATGCAAAGAAAACTAGAGAAAGAGAAGACCTCTCTGATACCACTGATTGAGACTTATGCAAGAATTCAACAAACTACAAATATAAATGTAAACATAGAGATGTAGTAGAAATAAAACTTCATTTCATAGTATCAAAGAACTGAAATATGCTTACATAGAAAATGGAAATAAAGTAGCCCTCATGATGGTAGCTTATCTCTAAGAATATATGTGTCGACTACATGCCTCTGAACTGTGTTATAATGAGGCTAGAAGGCCTGTTTATTATTCATAAAGAATTGAAAACCGTAAACATCTAAAAACCTAACCATAGGAGATGAAGTGCTAAGACTATGGGCCTCGTTTGGGTAAATTGGTACTTCAACTTCCTAGGGTCGTGACTTTGGCATACAATCTCTGTTTGATGCACACAATGCCTCGTTAGAAAGATCTATATGAGGGCTACAACTTTCGGCTACAAACATCAATTAAAGATTGATGTTTTTGCGTTTAAAAAAAAAGGCATCATTTAGGGCCTCAAAATGGCTCCGGAAGTTCAGGACTCGAAAAACTTCCAAATATAGTAAAATGTGATAAAATTAAGGAAACTGAAATTGTGCTAAATTAAGGAAACTAAAAGAAACAATGGTTGCATGTGGTCCAAGTGGAATAGGTGGGCGGTCACCAATCTCCACCTGGATCACAAAACCACATTATGATATATTTATTGATCATAACAGTTACACATATATAAAAAATAAATCTCTCACTTCCACACTTCTAGATCATGACTACAACTCATGCATAGGAAACAACCACTTCTAGATTGACGTTTAGGAAATCTCAATGACAACTCATGAGCACACATGGAAGCATTACTTCCAATACCCTCCCTTAATGATTACATGGGAAATATTGAGAACACATATTACAACAAGTATAATCTATGTTCAACTAGTCTTTCATCACTCACATCCACTCCGAAACCTCGCAAGCACCGCTCTTTCACCACCACATTTTTGAGTTGTCACTTGACCTCCATTTAAAACGTAGCCACCTCTGACCATCGTTGATGAACATTGCAAGATCAACAATATTGACACCTCGGCTTGTCAAGGCTTTCGCGATAAGAGCCATCAAGTAATGAACCATCCTATGAACCAGCCACAAGAGGTCAGATATTTCGCTTTCAACTATCTGTCAATTGCTAGGATGGAGGTCTCGATACTAAATGTGTTCAAAATTTCATCTAACAACTTGACCTTACTAACACACAAGAATTGATGTTTTAGACACCCGAGCTTCGAGTTTAAGAACCACCAACCATTTTTACAACCAGAATTGAAAGAAATAGAAAACTACTTCAACTCACACAACACAATAAATCTGAATATTAGTATTTTCCATCAGATCTATGGCCTTTGGAATCCGATCTTTGAAATCATGCATGAATCAACCAACAAGAAAATCACCTCCATTGATAAATTGATGGAACCCAAATCGACCCCTTACAAAACTATGAAACAACTCAAATCTACATAGCTAACAAATCTACACAAAAAATAGCCACAGGGAAATATCACACTTGCAAAAAACAAAATTCACGACAAAAAATTACTCACACACCTATACTAATATATGTAGAGAAACAATAATGCTCAAGGATCCCTCATATCTTCTTGGCCCTCCCTTGAGGGAGTCAAGCCAATACCTGCTCTCATACTATGATGGAAAAATTGAGAGAGAAATTACACACAACACAAAACCACACTATGGTATATTTATTGATTACCATAGTTACACATATGGGACATAAATATTTGACTTCCACAGTTATAGATCATGAATACAACTCATACATAGGAAACAACTTCTAGGTTGATGCTTAGGAACTCTTAATGACAACTCACGACAACGCATGGAAGTATTACTTCCAATAGATATAGTAGGTGGACTAGGTTAACATAAGTTTACTACGTTGACCTAAGTTTATTAGGTTCATAATGTGACACTAGGTTTACTATGTCAACCATAGTTAACTATGGTAAACCTTGGTTGACTATTGTCAACCATGGGTAACCATGGTCAACAATAATAGAAAATGAACAAGCATGATGAACCATAGTCAATCATAAAATATCGTAGTGAACTATAGTTCGATTTGGACAACCATGGTCATCCATAGTCAATTATATGTTGACCATAATAAACCATGTTCAACCATAACTTAAACATATTTTGCCACAATTAACAATGGTTTTTTAATCCTTCCCATACATGTTACGAGTCAACTAGCACAACCACATTATTAAAGTAAACCACATTATTAAAATGTTCTAAATACATCTATCAACCTTATTTCCCACTTTCCATACATTTCTCAACCCAATTAAAAAGTGAAAAATAACGAGATCATATTTCAACCAATGTAATTGTGCTAACAATACTATGCATAGAGAATCTACATATTTGCGACAATGGAAACTTGTTTATTCAAAGTAATTGTTTGCCACATTTAAATAAATAATTGTATTCTACCATTATAATTGACACGTAACATTTGTCTCTCGTGGGATATATTTTGGAGACATAAATCAACTTCAGTATAGGATAGAGGGTTAATGATATTTGCCACAATGGAATCTTGTTTATTCAAACTAATTGTTTGCCACATTTAAATAAATAATTGAATATATTAAATTAATTTAATATATTCAAAAAAATATGGTTTAAATAATGTAAAATATCATCATTTCCAAATTTCCATGATACTGCTAAACAGCTAAAAGTAAAAACTTGTTTCAGAAAATATTACTTGCTGCATAAGGGTTAGCGTTTGGAAATTTTTCTTATAAATTAAATTATAATTACTATTAAACTTAAGTTGATTACGTAACAGCTGAAAAATAAATAGCATTGCATTAATGCATTGCTTTAGGATTATCATTAACATTCCATGGTTGCTACAATGGTGCTTAATTTACCATAACTGTGATAGAAATTTTGCTCAATGTAGCCACGTGAAGGATCACACTACACGTTATTGTGAAAGGACACAGGTCAGCCGACATTACTGTGAAGGGAACACAGATCTGCAGTGCATGATTATTGAGATCAAAAGCTTTTATGACCAGACTTTAATAATTGTTTTTGTGATTCTGACTCCCATATATTGGGATGGTATTGTCGTTATCAGCATAGCCCAATTTTATATTTTTATGTCCTGCAGTCAGAGAGTGTCATGGCAGGCCGATAGCGAAATATCAAGACCTTTGCACAACTGAATTCAATGATAGTCCGTAGAATTAACACGGAAGGCAGTTGAGACGACAATAATATTTGTGTGAGGATCTACCAGTACGTGGAACATTGTTACTTTAATTCCTAGACCTACTGTCGAAAGACAACATTGAGAAATAATCATGCGCATTCCATCTTTCGATTGGCATTATTGGGTGCAAATATCTTTCATTCTCAAATATTTAATATGAGAATACACTAGCATGATTAACAAATCTCATGACTGAATTGTAATGAAATCTATGAAGCATGCTTATTAATCTATATCATGTGTTGGTTTCACATAAATTATAATTATGATATCTGAGAACGGAGCACGGCTCTGCAACTAGGGTTCAGGCGATTCTCTGAAGCGACGCAGACAGAATCATTTCTGCATCCACAGATTGCCTAGGCTTCATTAGAGTGGAAATGGATTCCCCAGCGGGGGGGCTCAAAGCCCTCCCCCACATCCAACCGTGTCCCTCCAGGGCATTCTAGGACTGCGGCCTTTGGGATGGTTCAAGGAGAGGCGGATAATAGAGATTCCCATCAACAAGATAAAACAAAAGCATCCACGAGTCAATCAGATAAGAGCAGCGAGATACCAGAAAGAAAGGAAGAGCAAGAGGAAACGCCTAAGGTCACTTCGAAGACATGCAAACCAATAGCGGTTGAAAGGCCCAAGATAGAACTGCCCAGTCAGAAGATCAATGAACGAATCCAGTATATGATGGACCATGCACTCATTGGAAAATTTATCGGATTCTGGCAGACAGAAAAAGCCTTGCATGGATGGATCTTGGCAAAGTGGAAACCCAAGGGTCATGTTACCTTGCAGCTAGGACCGAAAGGGTTCTTTACTGTTATCTTCTTGTGCCTAGAAGACAAGTATAGAATTTTGGACGAGGGGCCTTATTTTTCAATTCAGCAGGATTGTACTTAAGGGAATAGGTAGTAAGATTCAACCCGGATAAGGAAGACCTCAGCTGGGCACCAGCGTGGATCAGAATGTACTCACTTCCAGAGGAATATTGGGATGAAGGTCTACTCAAAGACATTGGAAATGGGTTGGGGGAATACATAAAATCGGCGGAAGAGACGAAGCTTCGTAGATACACATCCTATGCCCACATCTGCGTCTTCATGCGCCTGGACAAGGCCCTGCCGGATTCGGTAAGTCTCTTCCATGATGACTATGAATGGACTCAACCCTTGGATTATGAACAGGTACCCTTTCGCTGTCGTAAATGTCATGCTCATGGGCATCTCTTTAGGGATTGCCCGTTAAATGCCAAAGCCAACACCTCCGATCCCTCTGACTTGCCAGCCCAAGATGGCTTCACCAAAGTTCCTAGCCGCAAAAGATCACACAAAAAGTCTTCTTAGGAGAAAAAACCCCAGCAGGACGTTGCCTCCTTCCCTTCTACGAGTAATAGCTTTGAGATTCTTGCTAAAACCTTAGAAGATTAGCCCTTGCATTCAACGCCCAATCCCTCGCCTATTTCATCATACGCAATCCCTCCTCCTTCTGGCTCATCTCCCACATCCCATTCCCCAAAAGATGATATTAGAATCCCTAAGGAGGGCCGAAAGGGCTTAGATGGGAAAGCAAATGACATGGAAGTTGACGGCTTACCAACCAAACCCGTGAGCTTAGCTATAATTTCAGAAGAAAATAGTCAGGCACAACAGATGGACGAAGAACCAGAGAGTATTGATTTGGGAGGACTTGACATTCTTGAGCTTGAACTAGCCTGCAAAAAGAAGGACTATGACAATATTCCAGCACATCAGCTCAGCACACTGGAAGTCATTAT